>OX940975.1:9221257-9821257 GCA_954871275.1 Leptopterna dolabrata | reverse complement strand
ACGACGATACTTACTAGACAATTATTGGCGATAAGGAAAGAAGAAGAACAGACGGATAAGAAAGGGAAAGGCCGTGTTTTGAACTCTGAGACCACTCGGCTTCTGTGAGATCGCATATTGGGGGTCAAAGTGCGCTGAGGTCGTATGCGCAACCGGTACCAATTATTGATTGATGGTTATTTCATTAATTGACTGTTTGTTTCAGCTTCTGTATGTGCTTGAATTGCAAAAGGATGCTGACAACAACATTCAGCCATTCGTCAAAACTATCACAGAGTTCAAGTTGCCGTGCCCTATCCTTAGCTTTGGTATTGTGGACGCTGGCTTGAAAACTTGCCTCAAGAACCACGGATTTGGGCTTGACGAACCTTGCAATGGTAGTACTCCAGTTGAATGAATTCTTAAAGTTATAAGAACTCTCATGTCACCTCGAAATGTGTAACTGAACTCTTAGCAGAGGTCAAGTGTGCCTTTGAAGAGCGAAAACAGGCTGGTTTTAAATAATTGTATTTTCTCTGTTCCAGGTGACTCTGAAGATGATCCCCAAAGTGAGGTTCTAGTACGGATGTACTTGGTACAGCCAAAATCGCTCCAGGAGTGTCATATTGGTTTTCAAACCAGCAACGCCGTTGAAGTTCACCACAACATGCTGCATTCTGTTTCTGTACCTGGTAAGATACCTCAGAATACGGTGTTCCAACATGAACTACGATTTAGAAGGGGTTTGTCTCACTGTAATAGCAAGATTTTTGATGGAGGGTCATATAAGATTTGCCACGATTAAACTCATACATATTCAGTTTGGGTTGGATGTCCAGTTCGGGATCTACGCTACGACTGTGATACACTGGAAAACGTATCAATCTGATATTGTATCTTTACCTAGCCTCGGAGTCATGAAGTTCTATTAGTGATGATGCAGACAAACGCAAATGATCCCAAGTTGGTTTATGTAAAAACGCTGCAAAGTCCTTGTCTCATGGGTTTATTATTCTACTGGACATAAGTACATAAATGTTGGCTGTTCATTTATTGTTTCTTTCATGTGCAGTAATTGAAATAGCCATTTCTGATGGTTTCCACCAATTTTGGCCCCCAAAAACAAGAATTAGGCTCGGCTTTTTTTAAACAGATTATCTTTGATCATTGATAGTACCATTTAATTGTTTTGATTCACCTGTTGATACTACTTCTAGTGTTATTATACAAGTTTATGGTGATTTCAGACAATTTCCCAGGTTTTTGACGCATAAAAAATGAATTTCGGGAGCTTAACCTTCGTTACAACCTCGATTCTTCACTCTTTGGTCAAAATCAACTTAATATTCGGTCTTCTCGTAGATACGCATGATACGGCGGCGGACAGCATTTTTGGAATCTACACACCTTGAAAAATAAAATAAAATTTTTTTGAGGGGGTGGTATGAAAATTGTTTGCTGAGTGAACACGAAGGTGTAATATTCACAGAATAATAAACCAAAAAAGCCTCAGTCAGTCAAAACGTACGATATTCCTTGTTGAACTAGTCATCGTATAAGCAGTTTTTTCCGTTTGTTTGTGTTAACCCAATTTTGGATGTCACAGTTGGCGAGTGGGTTATTAAATCATGAGGCTTCAACTTGGTTTTGTTTATATAACCCAACTGGTTGCTGTATAAGCAATATTTAAAAAAAATTATTGTAATATTTCTTTCAGGGTATCACAGACTTGGAAAAGTCATAAAATGTAAATTTTTAAACATTCAGGGAATTTCTGTTAACAAGACGGACATTTTCGTCAGATTTCTGTAACCCCAGTTTTCACCATTTAGCTGAGACGTCCTGTGTAAAGTACCCACACCGCATTTTTTCTGTTCCATCATGCTCTTTATAGTGCTTTTAAAAATACTTACATTTGTTTAAAAACAAAAGCAGTAAACCAAAAAAAGAAGAAAGCGTTAGCATCACCACTTCTTGACGTGATTTTAATCACGAACCAAAACGGGCGCCCCCACCAACTTGCTTCAGTCGACGTCAAAAAAGGTTAGTTGCTGCGTCGTTAGTTGCTCGTTTTAGCTCAACGTCACTGGGCCCGTATGGCTACAAAAACTCTAATGTGTGATGCCAGGTCCTTGCCACAGGAAGGTAAACACATGTGCATGTTACTCGATTGATTGTCGGTCTACATCGATGTTGGATTTCAAAAATGGGAGTGCTGTGATGAACGACTCTAATTTTCAGTTGCCGAAGTCGTGGAATTGAAAAAGGACGTTGACGAGGACAGCAATCAACCAGCTCCGATATTGATGACGCCTGATGCATTTCATTCTCCTCACCAGACCCCAGGAGTAAGAGTGCCCTTAATTAACGATTTACTTGTGTTAAGTAAATGCCATTTCAGTTTGGGCGCTGCGTCCAACTACCATTTTTGCCAGATGTAATCAGCTGTTATTTTATAATGATCCCAATAATTTGTTTTGATCATTTTGCTCAAGGCAACCAGTGAGGAGTGGGCTTGCATTTTTTAAATTTATTCTTTTAAATATTGTAGATCTAATCCAAAAAGGAGCTGTAGTATGGGTATGATGGTTCTGAAATGAACGTAAGTGGGCGAAAAGTGGGAAGCAAAAAGCGTGCGACGTCATCTATATGTATTGCTGTCCCGCTCCCACACGTGTGAACCGAGTGAGAGGAAGATGCTCCTTGGATTTTGAAGTTGAACATCGGGGTACAGGGGTTTTCGATGATTCTAAAACTGATTCTGAGGTCAGAATCAGTAAATTCTGACCCACATCCATTCCTCATTGCACTAATTGCCTTGCAGTCATCGTCGCAAATCTTGAATTTAAAGTCAGAAGAAAATAATGCACTTTTTCTTATGTCACAATTGAAAATGGCGTTATGGAATGATCCAGTAATCTTCATTATGCTAAAAACAAGTCATTATTTGAACGTCTAAGACAGACCTTGAATTACCTACCTTTTCAAATTCCTTACCATGTTTTGAAATGATTGTGTTCTTCGTCTGTGATGGTTATGTAGGTTTTACTAATAATATTTCATTTTTCCAGGGACAAGTTATGCCAAGTCCAACGCCCCCTCCTCCTGCTCCTGAACCACAGGAGCTATCCCCACCACCTGTGGTCAAAAAATCTGAAGCGTCTTTCGTATGTACTACCCATGCACTGTATTCGTTATTTCTTCTTCCCTCACGGTGGTGTTTATTATTTTCAGTCATTCATTTTGTTTTGTTATGTGTGTTGTTTACTTCATTCTTGTTAGTTATACGTTGTATTTCTTATTGAATGGGTGATAGAGGAAACAAATGGTAGGCTGTTCTTACTTTTATACTTAATCATTATTAGTGACATTTCAAAGGAAATTAAGCTATTGCAACGGGTTCAAAATTTTCGGAACATGAATTTTTGAAATGTTTTTACAGCAAATCCTTTTCAGAGCATTCAGAATTCATCACTAGATTTTAACAAGATCGATTCAACAGAATTCATCCCTAGGTTTTAGCAGAACTTCATCCCTAGATTTAAAAAATTTATATGTATGTGAGTCATTTCAGACAATATCTGTCCTTGGGTACATGATAAAAATTCAAAATTTCGCCAGAAAGTTTGTATAGCCAAACGAAAGATGAGTTCGAACAATTTTCAAAAGTTCTGGGGCCGAAGTTGAGTTTTTAGGGGTCAAAAATCGGTCAAACGGCTAAAATCGCGAACAATTGATTTAAAATCACTCAAAGTGGTGTATTGTTTCTCTCTGTAATCTTTTTACACAATAGCACAAATATTTCTTATAGCCATGCTTGCGTGACTGCAACTTTTATCTTACTTGTTTAGCCTGAACTGGCTTGAATCTCATTGTCGTATTTCGTACTATGTTACATATAGGCTACAGGGAGAGCATTCATCAGTGGAGGAAGTTCACCAAGCCGGGAAGTGCAAGAAATACTTTCATCCCCCTGTTTTTATTCTAAACCGACTTCTACTACATGGTAAATCCATTCCCGTAATATCCAATGACAATGCAGTGTTCAACTGTTTTTTCAAGATTGTCTTGTGCCTGTTATAAAAGTATGGTTGAGGCGATATGCAGGTGTAGTACCTACGAAAAAAAGCTGTTTTTGCAGGTAGGTACGTGAGAAGCTTGTTGTGAGGGGTCTCGTCACATGACTCATCGTCACTATTTACGGAATAATCACATTGTCTTCATCATAACTGACTACTTGGTTCAAGCTATGGCCATTATTGTCAACAATTTGCAGAAAATTGACTTTAATTCGTACCTGAAAATGGTTTACAGGTAGATAGATAGAAAATACCTATAGGTACTACCTGCATATAGCCACTTCTTAAAAGTATAATCTTGGTAAGAAAATATTATCATACCAACATAACACAATCAACGTTTATTTTCTTTGACAGCTTACAAGAAATGGCGTTCCAAGATATGTCAGACGAGAAAATAAAGAGTCTGGAATCGAACATTCTCTCCCTGAAAGCTGATGTAACAGGCCTCATTGACCTTGCTGCGCAACAAGCTCACGAACTGAAGGTTGGAACAACTTGATCATTTATCGAGCAATTTGACACTAATTTGTGGATAAAGTGGATTGTGAAAAAAACAGGTGGGGGGGTCTTGGCAGTTCGGAAAAATGAGAACTTCCTGTGGTGACAAGACAGTTGCCTGAGATTTCTGTTGGTAGAGATTTCCTTTCTTGGTTTCTCCCATTTCTTGGATGATGAAGTTCTTTGTTATACCGAGCTGGGGCTCGGGACCAGTTGGGCTTGAAGTTGAGGCCTTTTTGGCACAAGGCAGTTAGCCTTCTCGTTGCCGTCAATAACTCATGTCCAGGCACCCACAACAATGTCAGCTTGTTGCTTTGTGTTTGGGCAGTGATACTCCATCCCTCCTTTGCCCCCACCGCTGGTCGAGAGTCTGACCGTTCTGAACCTTCTCCATTACTAATTTTACAGGGGAATTGAGTGTGAATATCGCGAACCAAAAATCAAAAAATTTGTGCTAGAAGGACCATTAAAAGGTAGCCACGGGTTGTGGACTGTATATAGTAATTCTTAAGGACTGAATTCTTTGAAATTGGCACAGAATAAATAGGAACCGAAGTTGGGAAGGTACTGGGAGTAATTAGGTATTAAAGTGCCTTTTGGTGGGACGATGCGTATCTGAGGGGCCCTGGGCGGTGATACTTCTCCTTGTGGTGATGAGTAGATGACGAAGAGGAACAAGAAATGTGGAAAAAGAATCAAATCCAGGGAAAAACTGAAATATCGCGGTATTATAAAGCACTTGAACACCAGGTGGGTGAAATATATAATATGTTGAATAATGAAAATGAATGAGGGTTGAAGGATAATTAGATGTATTAATGCTGTTTGTGGTATTTTGAGTGAAGTGATCAAGAGCGTGAGACGTTGTAGCCATAGTGGAGAAGGGTCTCCTACACACACAGACTCAACAAGGGATGCGGGCATCATTACCCATTCATTGTGTGCAGCTGCTTTGGGTTAGTTGAGGCAACTCCAGGTCAGCTTCGATTTTATGGAGTAGGCAGTTAGTGCCTTTAGAGCTGCCTAAGTCTGATAAGATCTGGCACCCTTGAGTCGTTTCCTGGTGATGTCCTGTGAACAGATTTCTATTGCATGGGTTTCCACCTGGTTAATGGTAGCTGAAGGACCCTGCAGTTGCCGAACTGAAGTTTGGACCCTCACCCTAAGCCCGGCCCTTCCATATACCGATTTGTCGCCATTGGACGGTTATCTCTAAAAAGCGGCTTTGGCCATTGGTTAACCTTCGGGTTGGTTCAGAAAGTAAAAACACATAGTCATACGTACATATGTTGTATTAATTTGTCTCCAAGTATACATAACGTATTGATATGTACATTGGTATGTATTAGCAATGGAAGCATATCTGTCAGTCACACAAGTGGGATGTCGTTGCTTTCACTGTCATCTTCTAACTAATGCCTTTTTGCCACTTGTTCTGTTGTTTCGTCATCGCAGTCCACTTCTCGTCACTGCAGGGAAGATTTTCGTCGATGGATGAGAATTCTTCACAGTTCGTCACACATTCTAGAACGTTACTGATGCCTTCGTCGTTTTCTGGTGGTAGCATTTCAGGAGCGGAAGTCTTAAAACCGGCAGGTCTGTCTCCATTAACCGACACGCTGTCTCTCCTATGCGACCACAAACAAAATGTGTTTCTGGTCTTTCGACTTTGTCTCCTATATGTGGCTATTTCTACTAACAGGTGTCTACAACAAGTGATTCCACTGTGTTGCAAACACTTCTGTTAACCACAGAAGTGAACCTGGTTCAAATTGAGGCATACTTCCCTTCCGGAATTCACAAACTTCGATATTTACCTTAAAAATCAAGGTCATATTTACCTTAAAAAAAGGTCAAATTTAATAATTTCGGGCATTTCGTCAGATATTTATGCAAGCTCTGTGTTATTCAAAGGGAGATCTGAAACCGAAATATTAAATCTTTCTGTTGCGACATACTCTTTATTAAACAGATTGTTGTCCTACCTGTGCACAGAGCTGTACCGTAACGTATCTTAGAAACAGTTTATGGTTAATACGGGTAGGCTTGTATGGTACATACGAGTAGGTACTTACTTACATTGTCGTATTTGATACGTTGTCCGTAAGGCAATATGGCTTAACGGATCTCTAAACCTCCTTGAAAACCACTGCCATCTTGGTGCTGAGTTTCGCCTCTGGCCATGCTCACCTAGTGCTGCATATCTCTAAAACGCGGTATTGTGTATATCCTAGGAAGAGGTGTTGTTCCGTCAACTTTCATTTACGGACGCCTGCTGCAACGCCTTGAAGCAGGGACCAATTTACATTTTCACTGAAGTTGAGCTCCAATTACATCTTGAAAATGCTGGGGCGATCAATTCGGAAATGCATTAGTCTGGCTGCAGGTGAAGTAATCAGTCAAGGGATTGGTTGGGCAGGAGGTCGGCGCGGTCTCAATCAGTTCGACCCTTTGATGTTTCGTCGATTGGATGGAAATGTGATTCAGGAGGAGCTTAGCAGACACGACGAGTTTCTGGAGAGTAGGTTGTCAAGCACGCAGTACCAACAGCTGAACCATGCAGCGGATTATACCTGTCTAATACCAGCTTGGGTGAGGCATTCATAACTGTGAAGTGCAGACTGCTGAATGTGAACTGGAAGCTGTGGGTGAGGGGTAGGACTCGACTGTGCTGTGCGCTCTCTGCAACCGGGTGTTAATGAAACTACAGAACATGTTATTGCACAATGCCCGATCCTGGCACGGGCGAATTCATTTTGGCAATTAGAGGAGTTTTTAGAATTTCTGAATGGAAGGGATTAGGCTCAACTGTGTGTATAATATTATAGAGTAACCTGACGTAGGGACTTTTTTTGGTTGCCAAATTTAACTGTTAAAATAATCCTACTCGAAAATGGCATCTTGTTGAAAGGTTTATGATCTTTCCGCAAATAAGGAATGGACCTGGGTCGGAATTTGCTGTTTTTGACCTCAGTTGGTTCGAGCTCCCTCGAAACCCCGATACCCAAGTTTTCAGCTCCGAAATCCGAGGAGTATCTTCCTCTCACTAGGTTTCCACGTGCAGAAGCGAGAAGGCAATACATATACCAAATGATGTCTCACGCTTTTTCATTCCCCTTCTTCCGTTAATTTCCAGCCCATAATTGGAAAGCACCAGCCTAACACCCCCCCCGCGCACCTTTTTGGATAGTTCTTTGTTAGACCTACATTTTGAAAGAATAAAAAAAAAAATGCACTTCCATTCCCCACTCTTTCTGTTAAATTTCCAACCCTTGTTCAATTCTTGTTTTCTGTTAGTTTGTTACGTACCTATAGCAATTTGTTTTTATCATCCCTACGCACTATTATGTTTTACAATAATTGTCTTCAACTGATAGTTGTTTGGTGCTTATTGTTTGGGGTAGAATTTACAGTAGGTAAAGGAACGTCCGTTGACGGTTCACAAACTACAGTGGTATCATGTTCTGGTTTGTTTTTATTTAATATTTTTGTACCCTGCTGCACCCTTCTGAAATAATTGACTAGAATTTTAAACATTCGGAAGAAGAATGTGTGCCCGATTGACGTCGAACGTGTTTCAGAGCCTGAGAGACGAGATCAAGCGGACAGAAACCGTCAAGCTCAACGAAGCGATAGACCTGGCAGTGACCAAAGCCGTATCCGCAGCGCTCGCGAGCCAGCAGCAGTCAGCTGTCAGTTGCTCAGTCGATCCTGACAGAGTAGCCAGCAAAGTTTCTTCCACCCTCAGTAAAGACGTCACTCAAGTCTTGAATCGCGCTGTTGCCAACCAGTTCAAGGAAGATGTAAAACCTGGTATGTAGATAATAATTAATTTGGTCGGTATCGGATATCACTGTTTCTTTGTATAATCTCCTTATCTGAAGTCCCATCTTATGAAAGATTTGGAACTCTCGAATCATGTGGTATTTACTGGTCTTGGAATTTATATCAGCCTTCCAACTCAGCGCACAACTGCGTTCCAAGTTTGTTTCCTTTGTTTTAGTGTTAACTCATGCTGTGGATCAAATGAAGACCATGATCCACACAGAAGTAGCCCATAAACTCAATTTGACTGATCAAGCGTTGAAGGAAAACCTAGGAAAAGTTCTCAGGAGCAAGGTAAATATTATTCTTCCTGTAAGTTGTTCACCTGTTGGTGGATTTCGTCTCACAGATGAATTCGTTGTAATTATATCGATATCAATGTTTTCAGAACATGGTGGATACTCTCTGTCACAATCTGAATTCCACAGCGTCCACCGCCTTGGAAGAAGTTTATAAAGAGTCCTCGGCCAAAGTTCTGCTTCCAATGTTTGAGAAAGCCGCCACTTCAATGTTTCAACAGATAAACCACACGTTTACAGAAGGCCTTGAAGAATGTAAGTTTTTCTTGTAGAGCTATTATTTGTTTGGTTTATTATTGTCAGTAATGGAACTTTTGGATTTCTGGAATCGAAGAGATTAACACCTCCCCCCCTCCCCACCTGTTATTTGATGGTTTGCGTTTCAAGGTAGGCTGACAACAAAATGGAATTAAAAAAATGTCTGTATGACAGCCATATGCCGTACTTCGCACTTTCCTTAGTTACCGTGAACCAGAATTAGTGAAATTCGGATTTTAGGTCCCATTTGGGGTCTAGTTGGTCCTTGGGATTCAGCGTTACGGGAAATAGATGTGGAGATTTTCAAAATAGCTCGAAAACTTAAATGCGATATAGTTTTCATGAGTTTTTAAATTGATCCGATATTTAGGATTTTTTGAGACTATCCACAGCATTGTGCGTCCAGCCGTTCGTTCACAGTGAAGTTTGTACCAAAAATTTTCGTCAACATGAGTGTGAATCATTCGGTGCACATGCCACCAGGCCAGAAAATCATTGATAGGGAACAGCTGATTACAATCATACACGGATTTATGAAATGGATCCGTGATATTGTTTCACTTGAAGAAAGATGGTTATTTTGGGTTTTGTTGATAGGTAGGTGCCTATTTTTTTAAAAAACCTATTTGTTGATGGGTACACGTTTATGGTTCAAACGAATCATCCAAATTGGGTGACAGTTTCCTAGGTTCAGCAACAATCAGAATTTCAAAAATGACCAGGTTGGGGGTTTTGTGGGGCCGGAATGTCACGTTACAGGATCTCACTATCACTTTTCGGTAACATATCCCGTGCTGGGGGAATATCGTATTTATGCACTATTTCGGGCGGACCAGGAGCAGTGGTGGGGAGATAGTTGGCATGCCGTCGGGAGGGGGGGGGGATGAGGTGGTGCTGGCTAGCGGCTAGGTATGGCATTGTGGGGTTTCAATACCGAAAGGAGCTAGCTAGACAATATTGACTAGCATACGTTTAGTTTACCTACCTGTCACCTCCGACAGATTGAGTCCATTGTTGAACTCACGTAGTTGTAATTTCCTTATATTGCATTTTAGCGAATTTTCGAAGAAAAGTTGTTAAAATAACTTGTTTTTTCTGCTTCGTCTTCTATTTCATTTCAAGAAAGATGGTCATTTTGGGTTTCGTTGATAGGTAGGTGATAGGTAGGTACCTACCTTTTTTTAAACCTGTCTGGTAATAAGTACGAGTTTGTTATTCAGGTAAATCAGGTGAAAATGTGGAAACTTGTGGTGGGTCCTCTGTAAGATCAGCGACAATCAGAATTTCAAAAATGACCAGGTTAGGGGTTTGTGGGCCAAAATGGCACGTTTACGGGAGATTGGGTCGGTGGAAAAAGGCATATTTATGGAACTGTAATTTTATTGCCGACCTTCTGAGAGCTCATACTTCGACTCTGGTGGCATTTACTCGATTTTGGGCTTCCCTGGAAGGCACGAGGGTAGGTATTGACCACAGAAAACTGTGATCGCAGAAGGGGCATCTATACAGGAATGTAATAAACTGTTGTGTAATTTGCATTTTTTTAAAATTATTGATTAAGACTAACTTATTCTCTGAACTAATGATAAATAATTTTGTGTCCGTTTTGATCAGGTCGGAAGGAAATGGAATCATATGCGTTGAAGGCCAATGAACGTTCCAATTTAGAAATTGCAGCTGTGCAAAATGCTGCTGAACACATGGAATTGATTTCTAAAAAGTTTACTACGGCTGTAGACAAGGAAATCAAAAGGTGATACTATCTTTTATCGATTTTTGTAAATCTGTGGTGGTGAAATACGTAAATTTTCTACTGGAGCACTTCAGTATTGGTTGGCTAACTTTGGCATATGTGGAGGAAATACTTATATTTTCATCTTCCTTTTATATATTTTATATCCTCATACATAACGTATTCTCCTCCATAATTTGATAGACTGAATTAGTATTATTATGTCTCCCCCTGAAACTGATGACGTGTACCACCTGTATCCTCCGATCTTTTTTCATTCCACATCCAGAAAATCCTCGTGCTCATATTTTTTGGCAACTTTAAAAAAATTAAAGACAACAAAAAATTGAGGTACAACAGGTTTTTAAGCAGAGAACGAATGGGGTAATGCCGCGCATCGGGTAATGCCGTGCACGGCAGTTCTCAGAATGTGGCTCACTCGATTGAGGCGGAAAGGCACTTAAATCCTTGGGGAAGACGCGGGAACGTACTTCTAGCATTCACGTGTTGCTAAGGTAATCCCACTTGCCGTTACTGCTGTGAATGTGATTCAGCCATTTTTCATCTTTATTTTGAGTCTCGGGGAAATAAGCCCTGTAAGTACCATTTTCAATACTTCCTTTGATTTCTCAACGTCAATTCAATAAAGAATTTCATTGGCTTTCTGATGGGATAATCAAAATTTCGATGTGTGCGAAATTGCGGTCAGCGTCATTAAGTAATCAAAAATGTAAACACCGGGGTAATGAGGTGCACTGAGTTGGGGTAATGGCGTGCACTTTCGCAATACACGTCATTACCCTGAGTTCAATTTTTCAGTTGTTTCCACCACTTTTTCTCATAAAATAATATACGTAAGTTTCATTTAGAGTTTCATAAAATACCTGATTCTAATTATGTCTACCTCCTGATTCAAGAAACTCAAGTCTGAAATTTCATGTGATAAAAAGTCAGTTTTTTCAAACGCATTTTTGTAAATGGTTTAATTATTTAATAATTTTTTCTAACCGTTGCTCATTTATAATAAAGTTTATTGACAGTTTTTATGTGTATTAAACATATAAAAACATTTATCTGCAAAATCAGTGAGAAAAACATGGCTGAATGACGGAAGAGGAGGAAAAAACTCTGCACGGCAATACCCGACAGTGGGGGTAATGCCGTGCAAAGCACTTTTTTCACATTTTGGGCTGCTATTCTATTAATAATGTTTCGAGACGGAAAAGCTTTTGCCTACTCATTGTGGAATAAATTCTAAAGCCACTCATGTAAAATAATCATTTTTATTACGTTCCGTCTTTCTACTGTTGCATGCCAAAGTTAGGTGCTCGGCATTACCCCACTAACGTTGTCAAACACATAGCGGGAACGACGGCGACGTTCTCTTGATCTTTCCCTCATGTTCAACATGGATCTGCTCCCGTCAACATCGTTCATGACATAAAACAAGCTGCACCCATACAAATTTGGCAGATACGTCATCAAAACTTCCACATTTAATTAAAAGTTAACTACAATATGTCTCATCCAAGTAAAAACTAGAATAAATACTTGGGTATCGCCCATTTGGATCATGGTTATGGAGTAAGTTATTAAAATGTCTAGTGAATGCGTGGTTTGAGGTAGGTTTGGGAAGGTGAGGTTGAGAAGGTGAGGTTGAATGAGAAGGTGCGAGAGCGTATCCACGCGGTTTTCACCTCTTTGGATGCGTCTCTAGGATAGGAAAATATCCATCTGGTTTTCACCATGTTGTATATTGGGATAAGGAAATATCCGCACGGTTTTGACCTCCTTGGATATTGGAAAGAGAGGAAGGGAAAATATCCGTCCGGTTTTCACCACGTTGGATACTGGAAAAACACTCGTCCGGTTTTCACCACTTTGAGTGCTGGGAAGGGAGTTCTCGTCCGGTTTTCACCACGTTGAGAACATAGAGTTGAGGAGAAGGGTGAGTTGATGAGGATGAGGCAAGGTAAGAGAGGGAGAAGGCTCTGGTTCGAGAGAAGTCGGATGAATGGGAAGGCAGGGTTTGGGAGAGAAAGCACTTGTCGGAGAGAAGTTGGTTGAATGTCGAGCTGGGCAAGCCACCCTCCCCCGGTCCACCAATGGCCATTGAGAGCCGTAGGAAGGAGAGCTACCTGGGCCTCGTCCCTTGCACCGCGCAGCTCGACTTCTCCGTGTTTAATGGTATAAATCTTAGTTAAATATTTACAGGAATGGTATATTGTAAGGGCACCATGACAAAATGTATAGCATTTTTTGCTGGATTGATAAATCATATTGATGATCAGTTGGGATACTTCCAGGCTGGACGAAACAATAACCGAGATGGGGAGAAATCTCAACAAGATGTCCATCAACAACGGGAGTATCAGGTCTGGATCAGTCACACCTGCCGGCCATTTGGTCGACTCTGTCGTTCTCCAGGCTCAAATCACTCAGCTCATCAGCCAAGGCCGAGTCAACGTAGCATTCCAGCAAGTGAGTGTCCCGTGACAGTCATCACCTACTTGTACGTGCTTGTTCATGAGGTTCAATCATCTTTCCAGTGCTCCAAATGTAGTTTATGCAACTTACGGTGTGGATCGAAGGTCCAGGTATGGTTAAGTGGATTTCACACAACTATCAGACCAGCTGCTACGTAGCACTACTGCAGTTATTTTTACTACTTCACTTTATTACTTTATTACTTTTTCACGATTCATAGCACCGTGACTGTGTTTTCCATCTTTTCATGAGAATCCTCCAAATAAATCCGATCCCTGATTGTAAATCAGTACCCCACCTGAGTACTAAACAGCTGGATAATGGTTCAGATAGTGATTAATGCATACAATCAACTGGGGATCATGAAATATTCATGAGGGTACAAGGGAGGTGGGAGAGCAGGGCTGCATCAACTGGGGCTGCAGAAATCGTATTTTTCAATTAAGAATGTTGACGCTATTGATATGTTAAATCCACTTACCGGTGAAATGATTCCCTCAGGCACTCTCTGCGTCCGATTTGAACCTCGTTTTATACGTCTGTGAGAAGGTCGGCCCTCAGCAAGTGTTCAGCGGCTCTGGAGGCTGCTTACTTCAGCAGCACGTTCTCCTTTCACTGATCCAGCAGCTTTCTGCCGATATGTCTCACCACACGGAAACCAATCACAAGTATGTTATTCAGGAACCCAAGATGATGGTTCTTACTAAAAGTTTTTACGCACTGTATTTGCTAAGATCCGCTACTACTTTTGCAAAAAACGTCCTCTTAGGCTGCCCGTCCACTGGACGCGAATTCGCGCAGAGGCGAAAACTTGCGAATTCGCCCCTTCACGGGAATTCGCATCCAGTGGAGTCCGAGTTCGCAAGTTTTCGCCTCTTCGCGCGAACTTATCGGTCTTCGGACGCGCGTCTTATCATACTTCAAGTTGTTTCGGTACTCACGTCTCCAACTATGCCATTTTCGCAATTGTCAATTTTTCTACAATGGAGCCCAAGGATAAACGCCTTGGCGTTTTTCCTTTGAAAGATTCATAAAAATAACGAGATAAATTTAGTCAAGAACACCTTCTAAATACCAAAACTGAATGCCATATTATTTATACCTACCTAATAAATCGGTATATTTTTTATTTGTGCGATTAGAGGATTTGTAATAATGAAGAGGAAAGGAGAAATATTGGCTTTTATTGGCTTTTTAAAAATATATCTATTTTCATTTTCTTCAATTTTATATTTTAAATTTGTTGCCAAAAATCTTGAACAATGCGCTTACCTTTGAAATTTGCAACTAGCCCCAAAGTATTCGTATAGATTTATGCAAAATAAAACATGCGGTTTTGGAACCAGCTTTCTGTGAAATTTATAAATATCACTGGAATTTTCAAATATTATTTTTTTCTCTATTATTCCTTTCAAATGTATATTTAAATTTTCTTCAAATAGATATTCCTCCAGGAAAAAAATCACTAAACAAAATAACTGTACAAACAAGATATGAAGAAAAAATCTAACAAAATTTATTAAATTCTACTTAACTGATGATGTTGTGTACACTATAATTTTATTAATAGAAATGTAAGTTATTTTATTTGGTTAACATTTTTAAATCATTTTCTTCAACTAGGTATTAAATCTTTTGCTTATTCGTCAACTGGAAGCGATTCCCTAAAAATCTTCCTGCTTTCTGGCATGAGACGACTAAGTTGTTCGATTATTTCCGTCTTCTTATTCTTAAGTGGAATACCACGCAAAGAGCACCTCATGCGGGCTCAGCTGATGTAAAAATCAAAGGAAGAACGCCTCGCTCATCTGACGATAAATGACTCGACCCACTAATAAATTAAGCCAATGATTCCAAGGTAAAACGCCTCACCTCGATTTTCACCGACTTGAGGCGTTTTTCCTCAGAATCTAGGATTAGAATAAATTATTTGAAGCGTTCATGGTGCCGTACTTGAGTCGTTTTACCATTGACTTGAACGAGATGAGGCGGTTTTCCTTTCAACACCACAATTTTTCAGTTTTTCGGGTAAAAATTGCGACGTTTTACAATTTGAAATTTCAGTTTTTGACTTCACCAAAGGAAAGGGCAGGACAAAATTAGAGGGGATACGTGAAAACCCCATTTTCGGAAATTTTTGAGATAAGGCGTTCTTCCTTTTGACGGAAGAACAAAGGGCCGTCTGGATCAACAAGTTCATCGCGGGTTCGTGAGTCTGGAAACAAACTGGTTTGATTTTTTTCGTCTTCGCCTGACTTCGCGCGAAACTGGCACTCATAGTGGACGGGGCCTCATAACAAACATCATGTTTGATAAAAGGCGAACTGTTCGCGCGAATTCGCATCGTTCGCGTCTTCGCCTCTTCACGCGAAGGTGGCGCTTGCAGTGGACCATGTCTCTTAGACATGGAATATCTGCCCTATTTTGCCAGTTCTTACGTACATTACTTATTGCATAAACGTAACGTATGACTTAATTTCAGGTACTTGGAAGAAGCAATTATGTGCCTGGATCCCTCGAACAACAATACCCGAGAGTATATGCCTGTAGTTCTCAATTCCCTCGCCAAACAGGTAAAAACCTACCTACTTTTTGTTCTAAGAATATGGTTTTCTGTCGCAAATGAATCCTTCCTTGTTGGTGCGTGTGTTTGGGCTTGACTTGAGTAGGTCTCTAAAGGTAGAACATGTTCCTGTATTGTGTCAGCTTCCGGGCCTTCACGTGTTCCTACTTCAGACAGACGCCTTATCGGCGCTGCTGAAGGACTAATTACCTGCATTGTGCGGGAGTCTTGAGAGAAAAGCGTGACCTGATAAATGGTAGAAAAATACCCATGGAGGTGGGTTGGAAAATAACAGAAAAATTACAAATCATGCTTCCCTTCTCATTACAGTTTTATCGATAATGTAAAAGAGAGTCGAATAGATCGATTAAAAAAATGAATAAGTGACAAAGGCGAGAAACGCTGCAAATTATTACACAACGGTTTATTATGTTTCCCGTGTAGATACCCCTTCTGCGTAGATCACTGATTTCTGTTGTGTAAGAGCCTGAATGTGGCGTACCCATGATCTGTTTATATCACTTTCCCCTTTTTAAATGAAGTTAGGTTCCATTCTAAGAATTTTGAGACCAGCCGCACTCTCGTACGACGAATAGTTCTTTTTCTGTGAGCTTTCAAAGTTTTGACAAAAAGTGACGTCACACTGCTGCCGTCAAAAAGAAGAACGCCTCATCTCAAAATTTTGAAAAACGGTTTTTTTACGTATCCCACCTAACTTTGACCAGCTCTTTCCGTTGGTGAAGTCATAAATTGAAAATTCAAATTGGAAAAAGTCGAAATTTTCACCCGAAAACTGGAAAGTGACTGAGAAAAACAAGTGACGTCATTGCACCCCTCCCGTCTGGGCGGAACCCCTTGCCAGGGTCTGCAGTAAAAAGGAAAAACGCCTCATCTCTTGAAAATCAAATTTTTCAGGAGAACACTTCAAAGTTTTGTTCAGTTACTCTCATCCTAACTTCTCTCCAGTTGGTCATAAAAACGAACCTTCTTCACACCACAATAAATCGATGTTTAGTGATTATATCGATACCAAATTATAGCCAAAATAATAGATATTTCTGCTTATAAAGCGTTTTAGTTAGGTTTTGACAGAGTTTTCTCCTTTGGAGTCCAAGGAGAAACGCCCGAAGGCGTTTTTCCTTTGAACAATTCATAAAAATAAGATAAATTAAGTGTAGGACGCCTTCTAAATACCACAGTTGAATTGTCATGTTATTATTATATCTACTTAATCGGTATATTTTTAGCGAATTTTCAAAGAAAATGAAGCTATTGCAATGGCTTCGAAATTTAAATAATATAAATTTTTGGAAATTTTCTTCATAGAAATCCGTTTCAGACCATTCTAAAACGATTCCTGAAATTTAACACTTTTTTATATGTATATATATATATATATATATTTATATATATATTTATTTATATATGTGTCACTCCAGACGATAACTCTCGATAGAATTGAGATAAACAGCTCAAATTTGCACAAAAAATCTATCTTGGCAATCGAAAGGCTAAGTTCGAAGATGGGCGAAATTGGCCTACTCTAAGGAGGGTTTTGGCGCATTTAAAGTGCGCAAAAATTACCCAAAAATCCCCAAAATGTTATTTTCCAACAAGTGACCCCTCATTTTAAAGGTTTTTGCACGCTGAACACGATGGTGGAATCGGATTTTAGATATCTTGATCCGTTCTCAAATTAGAGCATTTAAAGTGCGCAAAAATTACCTAAAAATCCCCAAAATGTTATTTTCTAACAAGTGACCCCTCATTTTAAAGGTTTTTGCACGCTGAACACGATGGTGGAATCGGATTTTAGATATCTTGATCCGTTCTCAAATTAGAGCATTTAAAGTGCGCAAAAATTACCCAAAAATCCCCAAAATGTTATTTTCCAACAAGTGACCCCTCATTTTAAAGGTTTTTGCACGCTGAACACGATGGTGGAATCGGATTTTAGATATCTTGATCCGTTCTCAAATTAGAGCATTTAAAGTGCGCAAAAATTACCCAAAAATCCCCAAAATGTTATTTTCTAACAAGTGACCCCTCATTTTAAAGGTTTTTGCACGCTGAACACGATAGTGAAATCGGATTTTAGATATCTAAATCCGTTCTTACATTAGAGCATTTAAAGTGCGCAAAAATTACCCAAAACTAGGATAATCTTTAAACTCTTACCCCCACCCCCTTAGAGTGGTCAGATTGAAAAATGTGAGAAGTATTAATTGAAGACGAGAGTTCGAAGCAAAAAAGGGGGAGGCAAACGATTAGTACAACTCCTTGAATTTACCCACAGCGATCAAATAAATAAGCACTTAGTACAATTACGTAATAAACAAACGGTAGAATCAGGATGGACAAAACGTACAAATTAAAATAAATACGAAGAGAATATACATAGAAAACCAAATTTTAGACCGAAGTTTTCCTTTATTCAAAACCATAGCCATTAATTCGAATATTTCTTTGAAAATTCGCTCATTAAGTCATGCTGCATGACTGATTTTTTATTTGTGTGTTTAGAGGATCCGTAATGTAATGTAAGTTCTTATTAATTTACTTATAGGTATTCAAGGTTCTTGAGAATTATTTCATTTTATAAGTTTATTTTTTGTTCTTTCGGTAAGTTCTCATTTCTGTCTTACCGATTCCTGCTTAACGGGATAACATTGGAACAATCGGGAAACAACGATGTTTAGTAGTGATTTTTTGTTCCTGAAGGAATATTTGAAAAGAAAAAGAAATATTTGAAATGAACATCAGGGGAAAAACATATTTGAAAGGTCCAAACCTCACAGAAAACTGGTTCCAAAGCTAAATGCATATTTAAGGGTTAGTTGGAAATTTCAATGGTAAGTGCATATAACATTATTGCGGATTTTCGGTAACAAATTGAACGAAATGAAAATAAAGATAAGACTTTTTTAAAAAATCAATAAAAAGCAAATCTACTTATTTCACCTTTTCTCTTCTTTATTACAAATTCTTTAAACACACAAATAATAAACATACCTATTAGGTTCATATGATAATAATATGACTTTCAATTGTAATATTTAGAAGGCGTTCTTGACTATATTTATCGTGTTATTTTTATGAATCGTTCAAAGGAAAAGTGCTTTCAGGCGTTTCTCCTTGGACTCCAGAGCAGAAAAATCTGTAAAAACCTAACTATAGTCCGTGAGATGTGAGAATAGGACCAGAAGTTCTGTTGGCGACCCTTCAGCGGTTTTCAGGCGTGCCACCTGAAAGGGAAAATATTACCTAAGGTACCAGCTCCTTCATTACCCAGTTGTTTTCGGTCTGAGTGACTTCTTCATCGGTCACTGACGCTCGACTTGCATTTTTCTCGCTTTTTCAATCGTTTGTGTAAACGCACTTTGTGTCATTGGTTTCAATCTTGGCTTTTCAGCGGACTTCATTTTGGTTTCTGGTTTCGTAGCACCACTTCTTTTATTTAGACAAGCTTGTGTGTAATGAATCACCGGCGGATTCAACAATCGAAATTCCTCCCGGTCTTCGGACGGTGATCAAGAGTGGAAAACCCCTCAAATCACAAGCACGCTGCTTGGTTTTTCGAGTGTGGAAGTTCTTCCAAAAAGAAAAAGAACACTCCTTTGAAAAACATCAACAAAATGACGGAAAGAGTCCGCGACGCAACTGACCTCAACAAGAACGCAGTAACCACGATCTTGAGGGAAGGGAAATCTGGAGGTGAAGAAGCTTTCGAGACGCCTGGTAAAACGAAGCCCAAGAAATGTTGAAAAACGGGCATCGATTCGTTCGATCAGATGGCTATGCGCAATCACATTTTGGGCCATTTCAAGGTGAAGCAAATACATCTTCGCCAGTTAGGGATTTCGAGGTCTTAAAACGTAAGGCACGGATGCGGTGAGATAGTGGAAATCCATTTTCAAAACACGACGTATCCAATACAGCATACTGACACAAGAGTTTTTTATTTATTCATTTTCTTTTAAATTTTAAGCTCTGTTTCGTGGGGAATGAAAAGGACAGTCGTGATGCATGGAAAACACCTTTGAATCGATTGCTGGAATTGAATTGAGGCCCAGAAAATGTTTGAAACATCTGGAATTGAATTGAGGCCCAGAAAATGTTTGAAACATCTATTTTTGACTCATCTCGATTGAGAGCACTTGAGGGAGGCGTAAAACTCCCGGGCCAGTAGGGAATATTCAACCCCAACAGTGGCAATAGTGGTCCGCTCTGGGACAAAGGGCGGTGCTTGAGGCTCCCCGATGGTGTGGGGCCATTTTTTTGGTCAGTCCTATTCTCATATCTCACTGACTACAAAACCCCTAGCACGCAGAATCGATTAGAAATATCGATTATTTTGGCTATAATTTGGTATCGATATATAATCACTAAACATCGATTTATCGTGGTGTGAAGAAGTTTCGTTTTTATGACCAACTGGAGAGAAGTTAGGACGAGAGTAACTGAACAAAACTTTGAAGTGTTCTCCTGAAAAATTTGATTTTCAAGAGATGAGGCGTTTTTCCTTTTTACTGCAGACCCTGGCAAGGGGTTCCGCCCAGACGGGAGGGGTGCAATGACGTCACTTGTTTTTCTCAGTCACTTTCCAGTTTTCGGGTGAAAATTTCGACTTTTTCCAATTTGAATTTTCAATTTATGACTTCACCAACGGAAAGAGCTGGTCAAAATTAGGGGGATATGTAAAAAAAACCGTTTTTGAAAATTTTGAGATGAGGCGTTCTTTTAGTCAAAACTTTGAAACCTCACAGAAAAAGAACTATTCGTCGTACGAGAGTGCGGCTGGTCTCAAAATTCTTAGAAAGGAACCTAATTTCATTGAAAAATATACGCAGGCGTCATGGGTTACTACTCATTAGATTAGCAGTACAAGAATACATTTTTTTAGAGGGGCGGTGGACTTTTTTTGGTTCATTCTAAAGTTTCCTTGTTGAAAACACCTTCAGCTAGGCCTCTCAATATGACGTCACTCGTTTATTCCCCTCCCCATCCCTCCTGTTACTGGAATCTCGATTTTAAACATCTCCCAAGAAAATGAAAAGCCCCTCCCCCCCAAATGAACCCAAACCATCAAAGACAGAAATAGATATTACAGAAGCACGTGAATAACTGTATCTGCACGTGCTCCTGTACGTGAAGAACTCGTGGTTACTGTATCCGAACGCACGTTGTACGATCCGACTGTTCTCTTCCAGTTACAACAGTACATTGCGGCGAATCCCGGAGGCCGCTTGACCAGACGAGCTAAGATGCTCCAGATGGCCACTCAGTCCCTCCTGACACAGCAGTAGATCGTCAGTATTTCCTACTTTATTGTTCATTCAATAAACAAAGACTTGTCTGTTCTTCCCCGTTTTCGCAGGGTTTGTTTTCACATTCCATCAGAGTGTAAGGTCATTACCTAGTAACATCTGTTGTTACTTCGTTATTTCGGGAAACTGTTACATTGATTTATTATCGCGAATTTGATTATTTTAATGACGATGTACTGGTTTTGTTTTTAGTACGAACTGTATCATATGTAAAATTGTTTTTATAACTATTTATAACGAATTGGTATTTTATAAAAAATAAAATGAATACAAAATATATAAACGTTCAGTTAGTATAAGTTCTAGTTTGCTGTCAACACTTCCCTTCTTTTAGTTAGTTTTAGTTTTAGTTTAATGTGGAGTGGTGCCCTCCCTTCCCGCTTCGGACTTGGAAGGAAATAACAAAAGGATTTGGCCTCCTGGTATAATAATGTAGGTAGGTACCGTTAAAATAATGTAGGTAGCCTAATAATGGTATAATAATGTACCTATACTTTGCAACAGCCTAACTTGATAACTCTTGCCTTTCACTTGGGAGCAGTTAGGTAGGTACCCGAAGTCCGATGTGTGGTAGAACTTTGGATTTACCTGGAAATATTGAGGCCCCTCAGCGGAGTAGTTGTGTTGCGTGAGGCGACTGAGAGGGACTTGGTGAGGGTACGCTGGGGTAACAAGAGGCTTTGTGCAGTAAACCTGGGGCCCTTTGCTTAAAGACTTCAACTTTTCCCTTTGCAAGTCTTCATTTGTACTCCTCACTTTGCGCGTTATGAAAAGTAGGAGAACTTTCTGTTCCTAAAGACTTCACGCTCTCTGCAGTTCGACTCGAAGAGTGTTCTGAAGAGTAACCTCCAGTAACTGTTACAGTTTATCGTTGGATGTTCCGGTCGTTTTATTCCGAATCCGATTTCATCAAGTCTTCCGTCTTTCTATAAGTTAACTTACTTGGGATTTGGTTAGGCGAAACGACTCCCTGGAAGTTGTGTCACTGACGACGAAATAATACGGCCTCGAGATGAATGCGGCCGACGGAGGGTCGAGCACGTTTAATATCATCATCATCATCATCCTCTGATGAGAAGTGTCGGAAAATTTCCATTAAAAACAATTAGGTAGGTTGTCACTTTTTATCAACTAACCTGTCGCTTCCTAACCTTTCTTCCTCCCAAATGTAGAGTATTTTGATGGCCTCATTGGAGCTAACTTCGATGCTGTTATACATATATGCTTGCCCTCACACTGATTGGACCTTTACACCTAATCGAAAGATTGAATTCTCTTCTTTTTATTAGCACTGCCAAACACTGAATTTAACGAAGAAAGGCGCTGACTTATCTCTCTCCTCTCATGCCCCTTACCTCTTCTCACAAAAGAACCCAGACTGGTGGAACCAGCATTGGTGGAACCACTGGGCAATATCCCTCTAGCACCTTTAGTTGGTGGTAACCTTCCTGGCAGCTATAGGTGATAACCTCCCTGGCTGTTAAAGGTGTAACCTTTTGGGTATTAGATCCAGCAACCTTCTCTCCTCCATTCTCACTCACCTCACCTCACCTCGCCTCTTACCTTTAGCCACCACAATTAGAAATGGCAAACCTTCAAAAACCCTTGCTGTGACATTTCCCTCGGTTTAATTTTGAGGTCTTTTTTTTTTTAAAATTCATGTATATAAGTTATGTTAGGTGCCGAGAGAAAGAGGTTTTTAAAAAACACTGTGACTTTAATACACACTTGAAAACGGGGAATAAACGGGCAGAGTGACGTGCTGCAACGACTGCTCAACTGAGACTGACTCGAGGGGCTCCGGCTCCTCGTATTTATGAGCTCGGTGTGCTGTTTCAGCAGAAAAGGTGGATATCAGCAGGATTGCTGATATAACTCCTCCCTTCCCGAAGAGAAAACTTCTCCGTGAAGGAGGAAGAGGAGAAGTTTTCCGCGGTGTGGGAAAAACCAATTAATTGGGTATAAGAACGGTCGTTGGAGTACGTTGAACAATACAATGTGGAAGGGTGGAGTAATGAAGTACAATATGATACAAGTGTACGAACACAAGAGGATGAGACAGAGTACAAGGTACACAATATGCAATGGTCACATACAAGAACATAACAATATATAACAATATACTTTAAGAATATAACAATATACAATGGTCACATACAAGAATATAACGCAGGATATGAAGTACAAGGTACATGATATAAGATTAGCACACAACATGAAATGGAACCATGAAACACAAATACAAAATACAATATGAGGATCAACGATGATTAATCGATACGATACAAATTACAAAATGGGGACCAATGCAAGTCCAGAGCAGTCGAACAATAAGGAAAAGTAGGGCTATAAGGCATATGAAAAAATAGATGCAAAACAACGATGGTAATGTAAGTAACATGATCTATAGGTATACAATATGTACAATGGAAAAGCTCCCACATTTTATGGAACTTGTTATGAGAGAAAAAAATAATAAATGTCCCGACCGCAGTGGGGACGAAAGGTAACAACGTTCCAAGTGCCTGCGAGTCGTAGCGATGAAACTGCCAAAGCAGAAAAATTTAAAAAAAATCATTATACGGCGAGATAACCAGCGTAAAAGCGGGTAATTTGTGGTAGGGAGTGTTAAGCTAGGTTCACATGAGACGCAATTCCGGACGGTAGCCCGGCACGGCTATGCGTTCTGCAATGCTATTGGCCAACGCAAAATGGATTATTTCAACGCAGTGCCTTGGATACTATATCAAAATCTCCAGATATTTTCCGCTGTCGGATGCGTTGCCGGATCTGCATGGAGGTTACTGCGCACACCTCTCTTGTTTGGTTGTTCAGCCATATTGAAATTCGACATTTATGTGGTTGATATTGCGGTTTCGAGTTCGAGCAATTGTTTGTTTTTTGCGATTGCATTTTGTTATGACTGCGCTCCCATGTGAACGCCTCTGCGGCAAAAATTCCGGCAAATGCTTTGCCGTGCCGGATTGCCGTCCGGAATTGCGTCTCCATGTGAACCTAGCTTAGAGTTGGTTTGTATGCGTTTTCGAAAGTTGAGGAAGGTGTACAAAAATAGTGCAGCGATAGTGAGATACAAGAGTACCGTCTAATAGCTGGGAATAATGCTGGGATACCATTGCGAATATGTGGGAGTTTCAGTGTTCGATGTAGGGTGTAGGTTTACATGGAAACTGTCTATAGCTTTCAGGATAATTTCGTCAACTGACATACGTATAGTTAAGGCGTGAGGGGTCGAGCAGATTGAAGTTCAATAGGTGCGGTTTACCAACGCTAGAATGGGTACCCTTCATGAGGGTGTTATGGTAAAATATAGAATCTTGACCAGGTAAACCCCCTGGAGGTTGTGGGTATCTGAACCGTGTGACCCTCTGATTTCAATCTGGTCTTCCGTGGGGAAAATAATCAGCAGTTGATCTGTATCTGGAATTGGTAACAGCTGTTGATGAATAGTCAACACTGTACCAACACTGTATACATAGTCATTACAATTCGTAGGTAATGGATTTGTGAACAAGAACATCTGTTTTGCACTCAGCTTCATCCCGGGATATTAGGACGGTATTGCAATAGTACCGATCGTTCCAAACGCAGCGTCCAGTAAGTGGTATGGTAGTATTGTCACGGTTGCGTCGTAGGAGGTATTTATGTTTAGGGATTATAGTGCTAAAGTTAGAGGCAGTGAACCAAGGGATTGGGTGTAAATGGAACAGCTGGTATGGGTGGTCTTCATAGACGGTTACTGTTAGGAAATAGATGATGCCGTTTTCCTGGATGACTTCACATCGATTAACGATTCGTAGGATACGACGTCTGAGACAATTATAGGCAGCTAGTACCTGAGCAGGGTTGCCAACCGTACCGTATTTTACGGGACAGTCCCTTATTTTGTCCATTTGTTCCATGACCCGGCGAAACCCTTCCCGGGACGCTATTTGTCCCGTATTTCAGGGTATTGTGATTTATTATTTTCAAGTGATTTAATTTTAGAAGTGTGATGCGTTTAATATTTTGTTTGAAGAAAAACTTATTTTGGATTAGAAATACTAAAAACAGAACGTGATCTATTATTTTATATTAAAAAAGAAGTGCAGAATACACATTATTATGATGCCTTTTATATATTGTTTTGAAAAATTATTTGGAATTGACTGAGAACAGAAAGTTACCTGTTATTTTATAATTTGTTCCTGTCTAGGTATTTTGTTCATGCCATTTTCTCGGTAATTTACTTGTAGGTAGGTCCTTTCCTTACCTAAAATGTTTCCTTTCCTTTAAAAATATACTTAGGTACCTGAAAAATAAAACGTTGAAACAAAGGTATTCCGTCTATTTTTTGTTTGTCTCGCCTATTTGACCTGAAGTGAGCAGTGTGCTGTTCAACATTATTATAATATAAAGGTTGAGGTGTTCATTACTCACCTAGCAACCAGTACCAGGTGTGTGTATATGTATAGTGTCCCGTATTCTTCTGCCAGCGAGTTGGCAACCCTGTACCTGAGAGTTTATAATGCTGTGATGGAGTAACCCCAGCTTACAGAACGTTATGGACGTTTCTATTTCAGATAGCAAGTTGAGGATCAGGTGCATAGCAAGGTAGAGGTGGTGTAGGATGTCCTGGTAAATGAGTAGTTGAGTGTCTAATGCATTGAGAGCTGTGTCGATTTGATGAAACTTGTTTTTGATTTGATCGCTGTTAAACTGTAGTTTGTAGCGTGCGGTTATAGTCGGAGATTAATTGGTTGATCAGGGTGTATTGAGTTGCAATGTCATTGTGTAGTGAACGGTCCCGATTTTCTAGGTTGTGGAGTATTGCGTCGTATTTTATTTTGTCCTCATTGTCCAGGTTGCCTGTGATGGCCTTCAATATCGAACCGAGCCCGTTAATAAGGCCACGTTTTCGACGGTGTCGTATGTTTGATATTTTTGAAAGTACTAAGTATTTGACATGTTTATAGAACTCTATCTGGTCGTCTAGTTTGTCGTATAGGTCGGTTCCGTAGGTTTGTCGAAATACTGTAGTATAGTTGTGGTTGAGCTCGTTTACTTCGTCGTAAAGGGGGGTTAGGCAGGGTTCACATCCATCCGGAGCCGTCTGGAAATACGGATAGGGGAAGCTAGTGAAAAGCAGTGGAAGGGATGGAGGGGAATCGCGGAAGTTGGGAAGGCATTCATAACCATCCGGAATTTTGGCTGACAACTCGTTTCCCGCGCTTCCTCCCACAGCTGTTTCGGTTGCCGACGCCATTCTGTATGCGCAGTAGTGAACTGCGCAGATGCGGAGCGGAAAATATCAGAAAAATCCGATGCGTACAGTTCGCTTCAAAAGTGCTTCTCCGGAAAGAATATTCCCCCCTCCCCAGCTGATGTCCAACCAATCAGCTGCTCGTACGCACTTTCCGGATAGCTTTCCGGATGGATGTGAACCCTGCTTTAGTTCGTAGTAATGCGTCAGTACGTGTTCGGTATTTTCCAGTAGGGCCGGTCCTAGGTCAATTGGTAGGATCCCACCGCCGCGATCGAGGTTTCGAATCTCAGCGCCGGAAGCGATATTGGTCAGTAAGTATCTGTAACGAGAATAGCTTGGTTAGAGTTATTTTCTTGGCCAACCCGTTGGCCAAGTATCGTCGTCAGAGTCAGTGGTCACAGATTGCTCGTGGGTGTCTATTTTTCGGGGCCTTTTGATATATGACACATGTACCTTCTCACGGGTGTTATGGTGTCGCGGGACTATGTTGGCGGTTTTTCTGGTGGGGTTAAGTTCTTTAAGCTGTTCCTTGTTGTAGGGGTTTTTCGTTTTCCTCATTTTTTGTTTGTTTTTGACGAAAATTGTGGTGGGGATGTCTGGAATTTCTTCCCTAATTTTATTCCTTTCGGAAATGATTTCTGAGAGCAGCGGTTATGCAATTGCGAGTATATTACAGCCATCTTCTCTTTGTGTTTGGCTAGGTAGTCGTTGGCCATGATCTTTTCTGTATCTAGTTTAAAGAGGGTATCTTGGCTCACGTGGCCGTAGAGAACTTCAAAGGGAGTTAAATCGGTTGTGGAATGAAGGGAGTTTTCCCTATGTACAGAGTTTTGAATAAAATAAATAAAATAAATATACCTACCCTAAAAAGTGAGTTGTACGTCAACGACCTCCCTAAATCTTTAAAATACTCTAAGTGTCATCAGTACGCTGATGACACTCAGCTTTACTTGTCAAGTGCACCTGATCTATTACCCCTAGCAATTTCTCAAATCAATTCAGACCTCTCCTCTCTTGCAACTTACTCCCGCAATAACTCTCTAAAACTTAATCCTGGCAAAACCCAAGTCATTGTATTCTCCAAATCTAAATTAAATATTAGCTCATTCCCTAACGTCACGGTCAACTCAATAATCCTTCCTTATAGCTCTTCCGTCAAAAATCTTGGTGTCATTCTTAGTTATGATCTCTCTTGGGAGCTTCATACTAATTACCTGTGCCAAAGAGCATATTATGCTGCTTTACACACACTCACTCATAAAATTATCGTCATTCACCCCATTTTCTCTCAAATCTCTGCTTATAAAATCTCTTGTACTTCCCCTTTTGACTTATGGAGATGTGTTATTCTCTCTCTCTAGATAGCACTTCATCACGTAAAATTAATGTCATGTTCAATAATTTTATACGCTACGTTTATGGGTTGAGGCCAACAGGCCATGTCTCAGAACACTCCAACAAGCTCTTTGGCTGTCAATTTCTTGACTATTTGAAACTCAGGAGCCTCTGTCTTATCTTCAGAATCTTACACCCTGACCAATTTAGCTTACCACCTTATCTCATTAACTTTTTTCAATTCGGTCCCTCCCAGCGCCTTCAAACGGTGCGACTTGCTAGAGCTACATGCAGTAAGTTCAAAAGTAGCTTCCGTGTGGCGGGTGGGAAGTTATGGAATTCTCTTCCGTTGGGGCTGAGGGCAGTCCCCCGGCTTGGGTCCTTCAGGGAGCGCGCACACAAGTATCTGGATAGCCTGTCATCCTCTTGATCTTCTTCTCTATCTTTCATTTCCTCTCATTCTCTATCATTTCATTTCCTCACACTTTGCTTTTACTTCACTTCCACTTTACTTTACTTGGTATATTTTTCCTTCTTGTGCTTCCTTATTTCTTACTTGATGATTTCAAAATTATTTTCTTATGCAAAAAAAAACCATTTCTTATTTTATTTCCTTGTATACTGTTGGTAATTCATTTATCACTTCTTCACTTAAATCCTGTTAACACCTTTGGGAGCATAGGGCAGAAACAAGCTCGTTCCAGTCGGATCGGTTTGGCGCGATTCTTCTAACCTCGTTCCAGGTTTTGCCTACTCGGCGGAGCTCCTTGTCAGTCGATCTCCTCCAGGTCTCCCTCGGTCTTCCTCTTCTTCTGCCTTCGCCCTGGGGATTCCATTGGAGAGCAGTCTTCTCTACGGCGCTGTCGGGCTTCCTCAGAGTATGGCCGATCCACTTCCACTTCCTTTTCTTTATTTCTTGGTCGATCGGAAGTTGCTCGGTTGTCCTCCACAAATCTACATTTGAGATTGTGTTGGGCCACCATATCCCCAGGATTCTCCGGAGGCAGCGGTTTATAAAAGTCTGTAGCTGGCGGGTGATGGTTTCAGACACCTTCCACGTCTCGCATCCATACAGAAGTACGGACTTGACGTTGGTATTGAAGAGCCTTAGCTTTGTTCTCTGGGACAAGTTCCTGTTCTTCCATAAAGGGTAGAGCTGGACAAAGGCCCCGTTCGCTTTACGTACTCTGCTCTTCACATCCTCCGCCGCCCCACCGTCCCTCGTGACCAGACTTCCAAGATAAACAAATGAATTCACCTGCTCTACGGGTTGCTCCCTCAGAACAAGTGGCTCCTGACATCGTGTGTTTATCCGCATCTCCTTTGTCTTTTGTAGGTTTATCTCAAGCCCTACTCGGCTTGCGATGCGGCTCAAGGTAATTCATTTATAGGTATCTATATTTTATTTGAAGTTTGATATTAGTAATTCTACTAGGTTACACTAAGAGGGAACTATTATGTTTCTATGTACCATGACTAAAATAAATAAATAAATAAGTTGTTATAGGCCAATAGGGCGTATTTAACTTTGGTCACCAACGAGTCAGTTGAGAATTCTTGACGATTGTTAAGTAGGCGAATGTGTTCGATCATGGTTGAATGAAATCTCTCTAATAGGCCGTTACTATTGGGGTTTTGGCTACAGATGAAATGGATTTCTATCTTGTGGAGAGATAAAAGTTCTTTGAGCAACGATGAGTCGAATTCAGCCGCATTGTCTGATATTATTTTTTGGGGAATTCCGTGGTGGGAAAAGTACTTTAGTAAGTTTTTCACCACGTCTACGTCTAGGCTATTGTTTGACACTAAGTGATAAGCTTGAGCGTACTTGGTGAATGCGTCAATGATAGTGAGACATCTACTGCCGTCTGGTGTCAGTTTGTCGATGTGTATAGTTTCGAAAGGTTTGTAGGCAGTGGGGGTGATGTTGAATTTTGGTTTGATCGGGTTGCGGTCATATTTAGTTACCAAACAGGGCTCACAGCGGTTTATGAAGTTCTGTACCGTTTTGAGTTAGTTAGGCCAAAAATAGGTCCGTTTAAGTTTTTTGTAAGTTTCCGTTATTCCGCGGTGGTTTGTTTTGCCTATGTGGTAATTTGATATCAGGTCTTCGACCGTGTACTTTGTCAAGTGGATGTCGGATTCCTTGAAAACCGTCATCATGGTTTTTGTGAATTTTTGGTATAGGTTGCCGTCATCGTCGTTTTTGAAGTAGATGGAGTAGTTGACGGTAGGTCGTACAAACTCCTTCACGAAGTCCACGACATCCTTGACGAAATCGGATTTTGATAATTCAACGGTCATGCGGGTTTTGGTTTGGAATGGTTTTGTGATTTTGACTGGTTTGGGAGCGTTTGTAGTTTCTTTTACAATAATTTGACTCTGTCCGTGATTTACTGACCCTTCTCTGATCGGTATAGTTAACATCGTGTTGCCCTCGGCGTTTGAGTGGACGGTCGCCGCGGTTTCGGAGTCTGGGTTGTTGGCTCTGAGGGATTGGTTGTCGACGTCGCGTTCTAGTTCGTTCATCAATCGGGTTAAATCAGGGTTGTCCAAGATTTGTAAGGGGTTTTCGTCGTCAATAGTTTCTAACTGTCTATGCCCAGTGAGGCTGGCGTAGGAGGTTGGTAACTAGTGGTGGGGAGGGGGTCGATTTCGTTGTGGTTTAAAGCAGGGTTCACATCCATCCGGAGCCGTCCGGAAATACGGATAGGGGAAGCTAGTGAAAAGCAGTGGAAGGGATGGAGGGGAATCGCGGAAGTTGGGAAGGCGTTCATAACCATCCGGAATTTTGGCTGACAACTCGTTTCCCGCGCTTCCTCCCACAGCTGTTTCGGTTGCCGACGCCATTCTGTATGCGCAGTACTGAACTGCGCAGATGCGGAGCGGAAAATATCAGAAAAATCAGATGCGTACAGTTCGCTTCAAAAGTGCTTCTCCGGAAAGAATATTCCCCCCTCCCCAGCTGATGTCCAACCAATCAGCTGCTCGTACGCACGTTCCGGATAGCTTTCCGGATGGATGTGAACCCTGCTTAACACTATTCTAGACAGGGCGTCTGCCACATGGTTGGTAGATCCGGGTTTATATTTCATGACAAAATTATAGTCACTCAATTTTAGGCGCCAACGGAATAGTTTGGAGGAACAGTCTTTTAAACCAAAAAGCCACTGTAAAGGTTTGTGGTCCGTGAATAATGAAAATTTTCTGCCGTATACGTATGGTCGAAATGTCTTTAGAGCAAACAGTACCGCAGATAGTTCCTTTTCTATTGTGGATAGCTTCCGTTCTGAATCATTTAAGGTTCTGCTTGCGAAGGCTATTGGGAGATCGGATCCATTGCTGATTTGGCTCAGGACGGCTCCTAGTGCAACATCACTCGCGTCACAGGTTACGTGGAATTCCTTCTCAAAGTCCGGATACTGTAATATTGGTGCATTTGTTAAGAGTGTCTTGCAATATTCGAAGCACTCCGTATATTCGGTATCGTGGACATTTATGGATTTATTCTTTTTCAAACAGGTTGTCAGGGGTTTAGTTATTTTGGCAAAATTATTTATAAATTTTCGGTAATATCCGAGTAGGCCTAAAAATTGTTTAATTTCTTTTTTTGACGTTGGAAGTGGGAATTTTGATATTGCCTCTATCTTTTGTGGATTTGGTTTGACTCCTTCCTTCGTAATGACATGTCCTAAGAAGGCCGTCTCCTTACGAAGAAATTTGGTTTTGTCTAACTGTATTTTAAGGTTTGAATTCCGTAACCTGATGAACACCTTCTTGAGCCGATCTAAATGTTCCTCCAGGCTAGTGCTATATACCAAAATATCGTCTATATAGACGAGGCAGATTTCGTTCTGTAGTCCTCTGAGTACGTTAGTCATTAGTCGTTGAAAGGTCGGGGGTGCGTTACATAGACCAAAAGGCATGCGTAAGAATTCGAATTTTCCCGTGTCAGTAGAGAATGAGGTCTTAGGTATTGACTGCTCGTCAAGTTCGAGTTGCATGAACCCGCTTGCAAGATCTAGACTGGAAAAATACTGACATCGTCCTAGTTTGTCTAACAGTTCCGTGATGTTAGGGAGCGGAAATTTGTCAGGAATAGTTTTTTTGTTAAGGCGGCGGAAGTCGATAACGAGTCGATATTTCTGCTGATTGGATGCATCCAGTTTTTTTCGGACGACCCATAGAGGTGCGTTATACGGACTGTTACTTGGTCTGATAATGTTTTGGTCTAGCATTTGGTTAATCTGTTTCTTTATTTCGTCTTTGTATATCGTAGGGTATCTGTAGGGTTTTTGGTAGACAGGTATTTCGTCTGTCGTCCTAATGTGGTGTTTTACCTCATGAGCAGAGCCCTTCAAATGCCATATTGCCATGGCGCCATACAAAAATGCTATATTCTGCCGATTTTTTCGTAAAATGCCATATTCGGCCGATTTTTGGGAAAATGCCATGTTTGTGCCATGTTTTGCCTTTTTTCGCCAAACTCCTTAAAAAAATTTTTTTAACAATTTGAAGTGAAAATTTCTGAATGACATGAGGTTTCTCGAACCCTGAGGCCATTAGTGTAGAGGGATCACTAATGCCTCTAACCCTTTTGGAATGGGGTGCTTCCACGGGTCGCCACTCTGAAGGAAGGCTGGGGACCTGCTGATGTCCTCTCTATGAAGTACGCCCCGGCAACATCAGCTGATGTGGAGAGGACTTTCTCAAAAATGAAATACCATCTGAGTGATGGACGGCTGGGATTTTCAATGGAAAGCGTTGCAGCACACCTGGTGTTGTTATTTAATAATAATAATAATAATAATAGTAATAATAATAATAATAAATTATTTGTATGATGCTTTGTAAATAAAATAAATTATTTAGCATAAATAACTTGTATGTTGTGATATTATCGTCTCAGAATAGCTGAGGTGGTCGGAGAGGGTTGAAAAATAAGTGCCATATTGAGAGAAATAAGTGCCATATTTGGGCCAAAATAAGTGCCATATTGCCATATTTTTAGGGCCCTATTTCACAAAAATAAGTGCCATATTGTGAAGGGCTCTGCTCATGAGTGAATGTTAAAGGTTGGTCCTCTGAATGGAATATGTCTGAAAATTCTGTAGCTAATTTAATGATTTCCCTCTTTTCTAGAACGTTTAAATGATCCAGTCTCAACTTCGTTACATTATAGTTCCTTTTTTGGTGACTGTCGTTTGTTCGAATTAAATTTTTGGGATTCATTAGTTTCAACAAATAGATTATCTGTAATTATCTCGCCAGAGATCGGGTTTTAAGTTTTACCGTTACAGCGCGTTCCTGTGAATTAGTTGCATGAACGTAGGCCATATGGTTATCCACCCTGACGATGCATTGGGGTATTTCTATTTCCCCCAACCTTTGTATGAGGTAATATGGCTTCGCCATTTTTCACATTGTTTACCCTCACCCGTATTTGTTGAATGGACCTAGGTTCTATAAGGAATACGTCTTCTATGTTTGTGTCAATAGTTGGGTCGGTAAATAAAAGTTTCATGCACACTTCGGGGGTTTTCAGTACGTTCTTATTTAACACGTTCAGCGCGTCTCGATGGACAGGTCATCAAACCGTTTTCCTCGTGGTGCGTCTCGATGGACAGGTAATCAGATACTGAGAGCGACCGACGTCCGAAATTCGGTCTCTGGGAAAGTCAATTGAGGACTTAAAAATCGATTCAGAGTTGAATATTACGCTTCGATATTGTATGAAGGTAGGGGTACCACTCGTTGTAGCCGCTGATTGAATACAAAATTAGAATCGATCATTGAAGTTGATATTTCGACTTTTGTGAATAAATCGATTTTCAGGTGATTATTAAATATTTCCTTATATGCTTTTGTGCTGCAACTCCTAGGGAAAACGCCCATATCATTTCCAAGTCGCCAACTACCTTTTTCCATTGGCTAACAGCATTACAGTGAAGAGGGCAGGGGCTAACCTTCACAGAAGTGGATAGGCAACCCGCAGTACCGCCACCCCCAACACGAGGGAGGCAAGAAAAAAGTTTTCGCCTGGTGCGTTTGATGGACTGGTAATAAAAAAAAAAAAATTAAGAGAAAAATCAAATTTTTTGACGGTTTCCGTTTATTCATGATTTTTAGAGATGGGAAAACCACAATATATAATAAGGGTTCTCAAAATTCCTTTCAGGCCCACGAGAAGTTCGGTTTTCTGGAGACGCAGTGAACGTGTTAAGACAACGTTGGCCTTGAGGAACTGCAGATTATCAAGTCCAAGGAGCATGTCATAATGATCGTGAAATTTAAACAGACTGAACGGTAGGTTTAATCTGGGGATTTTGAAGAAATCGCCGCAAGGTATTTGTGCTTTACTCTGTATCTGGGACATTCCGTGTACGGTACGGATTCTATTTTTCTATTTTTCTAAAGTGATGGTGGGCTAATTCGGGATTTATAAACGATCTGGTACTCCCGGTATCAATTAAAATTTTGAAATTGTTCATTATAATAAAGGGGAGTCCGTGTCCGGAATTCATCAGTTCGATGATTTCTGGTCCGGACTGGGTCCACCTAAAAAATCCTCATGACCTTCTTGATTGTGCTCTTGGATTTGAGCTGTCACATTCATGTTTGAAAATTGTTCAGAGGGGTCGTAAGATTCTACTTGCGAATTGTCGTAGTCATAGTCGACGTTTGGATGCCAATAGTTACTATCGAAATACTGGGCATTTTGGGGAGTTAATTCGGATTCATGATTTAACTGGGTGTCTTCCCCTTGGTCGCCAGGGGCGAGCATGTTAAAGTTCGAATTCCTTGTTGAAATAGACATTGGTGTGGGTTTGGTCGCATAGTTTCCGCTTTGAGTGTTGGTGGACATGGGTGGAGATTTATTAAAATTTTGATAAGGGGGAGTTTTTTGATTACTGTATGACATTCTTGGTTGTTGTGTGAAAGGTGGTCGAGGTGGGTAATTAGGTCTCGGGAAATAACTGGGTCTGAGTTGCTGTTGAGGAGGTCTCGGTTGATAAGCCGGTGGCCTCCACGTTTGCTGACGGGATGGTAAGGCGTTTTTGTCGGCGGTTTCTGAGCCGCCGTCTTATCGACGATACGAGGCTTCAAATTGTAGTCGTTGATCAGGATTGACTCAGCTTCCGCTAACGTACAGGGTGTTTTTGTCCTGAGCAGCGAACCTAGAGGTTCCAATATTCCATGTAAGAATACCCTTAGTGCTAATTTTTGCATGTATGGTACAAGTACGTGGGAGGACTCAACTTCACGTGTCTGTAAATATGCGATCTGTGAATTTAATATTGTTGTGACTCTTCTGTGGAACTCGAAACAGTCTTCCCCCTGTTTTTGAGAGAGCTTACTCATTTCGAGTGTGAGGTTGTAAGTGTCCCTCTTGTCGTCAAACGATTGGAGAAGTGCTTCCCTAAGTTCTGGGTAATTTGTGATGTTGTTTACAAAAATCTTTGCAGAGACCTTGCTACCTAATTTCGACGTGAAAGAACTAAATAGAAGGTCGTTCTGAAAGTCTTCTTCGTTATGGACACAGTGAAATCGGTTATACAATTTATCGCAAATTCTAATGTAGTTATTTAACAATAGAGGTTCTCCATCGAACATAGGTATTAGTAAGGGAAGTAAATCTGTGTTGATGGGGTGGGTTCGACAACTGGAAAGTCGCAGGTTGTGGTGAATTTAATGACTGTCCTTCTGGGATGGGTTGAAGCACGGCCGGCTTCAGAGAAGGCCCCGGCGCTAGATCTGGCAACGCTGTAATAGCTTCTTGGTTCAGGCCCCTTTCCTAACTGCGTTCTTTTAGCTCCATGAATGAATCCTTCACTTACTTTATTATTATACCTGTTATTGCGACTAGGTATAATTAATGAAAACAACCATCTTCTGAATGATGCATTATTTAAAAGAAAGGTACTCAACTAATACCTAGAACAACAGAAAGGAACGAGCAAGATGACTTGGAGAAAAGGAAATGGAACATGAATTAATTATAGTTTGCTTATAGTATTCTACTTCTGGAACTTCTTCAACTTGCGACTGTCATTTTTGTTAATTATTCTCCATATACACCTATGTATTCGGTTCGGAACATTTTTTTGGAACACCCCCTCAAAATGTTTTCTACGTTTCAAGGTGTGTAGATTCCAAAAACACAATGTCTGTCCGCCGTGTCATCGATATCTACCTTGATTTTCGTTCTAAAAAAAACCGTTCTTTTGCACACAGGCTCCATTTGGGCCCTAGTTGTTACCCCTAACTCAGCAGTCCGATCGGAAAACATCGAGGGGTGTTATGGGTGAAAAATGGGTGCAAAATTAGGTATTTTTCACGTTTTAGTGAATTTGAGCTTGTGATGCTTGTGTTCCGTGTTTTTTAGGGTGAGGAGACCAAAAAATACGAAGTTGATTTTGACCAGAGTGAAGTATTGAGGTTCTAGCGAAGTTTCAACTCTCAAAATTCAATATTTATGGGTCAAAAACCTGTGAAAATGGCTGTAATTACTAAACATTTGTATAATAACTCAGAAGTGAATCCGGACAATTCAATGAGAAGTTCAATGATCGAAGATAATTTGTCAAAAATAGGAGCCTAGTTCGAGTTTTGGGGCCAAAATTTGTGAAATTTTGATTTTGAATTTGTGAATAGCTATATCAATATTATTACACATGAAATAAACAGTAAAAAATGAATAGCCAGCTTTTGTGATGTCCAATAGAATACCTAATAAACCCAGGTGACAAGGATTGTGCAGCATTCTTTGATTTTTGATCACGAACATTCTTGGAATAATGGTTCGTAATCACATTGACCGCACGTATTGCTGTCTTCTAATTTGGAATGCGATATCTCTGAGACAAATGTTACGATGTCTTTTTGGTTAGGAGCCTTCAAAAACTTATCCTCGAACTCTTGAGAGATTAAAATGTTCATAATATTCAATGATGAATGTCATAGAATATTCTATTGTCATAGCATCACTGTAGCTGAACGATGGGGCTGATTGTAGGTACATATCTTTAGGTTTTGCAAGGGTTCATTCTTTCTATTCTCCCTGTTGAAGTTACCTACTCATCTACTGTACCTAAATCATTTTCGGAAAAATGTTATAAATACAAGCCACTGACCTTGGTTTTGGTTCCCAATTAGTACGGGGAATCACACGAATCCACTTTTTCTCCTTATCCTTGGGAAAACGAAACGAAGTCACATAATTCTTTTGTACATTCCTAATTACTTTTGCACTCTGGCACGACACAATTTTCCTGCAGTCTGTTATTATTAAAAACAATAACTTTTGTTAACAATATTACTGTTGAAAATAATTTTCGCGAGCAGATCTATGGGTAAACTATCGAAACCCCGAAATAAACAAACCTAGGCTTATTGGTGGGTGGTGTCGCGGCCGGCCTGAAGTGCGACGTTGCCAATTCTCTACTGCCACGGCCTTCTCTGAAGCCGGCCGTGGTTGAAGGGCGTCGCGGATCATCGAGGCAACCGGAGGGTTACCTTGAGGCAGGGGAATACCTTGAACGCTGTTCATGTTGGTGTTTCGATGGAGATGTCTTAATTCTCTCCAATCCCAAAATGCCGGACGAGTTTTGTTGGATTTCGGAATATTGGAAGTTTTTTGTTTGTTTAGGGGTTCAGGATGGTGTTGTTCTCTGGAGAGTTTGTCTTATTCAAATTCTAATCTACTTAAATGTTTTATATCTTATTTGTTTTTCTTTTATTATTTTTTCAAATTTTTGAAGTCAGGGCGGGACTTCTAACTGCAATAGTCGTCGGGGCGAAAAAAAAAGGGTATTCTTTCCTAATTATTAACGCACAGGGCGCCAATGATCTATTGAAGTTCTAAGCTAAGCGGAGTCAGGGCGAGACTCTAACAACAGAGGTCGTCGGGGCGAAGTAACTGGATGTTCCTTCCTAGTTTACTATCGCACTGGGCGCCAACGATCGACTGGAGTTCTAAAACTAGGTGAGGCTAGGGCGGGCCTCTACTAAGACTGCTGGTCGGGGTGGTGTAGCAAAATATTTTGCTTCCGAGTCTGCGAAGCAGCGGAAGCCTTGTGTTCACTTTCGTGAGCCAAAAAATTTTTGTCATCAGAAATCAAAATTTCCACTTGCATTTTGCGTTTCAAAGCCTACTGAACAAATTTGGTTCCGTGTCTGTCGGTCTGTGAGTCTGTCTGTCCGCATTTCCTTGTTACAGCCATAACTTCCACGATTTTGAATTGATTCAGCACAAATTTTGAGGGATGGTGCGGATAAGGCCCCTTGAGGTCCCATACAAATTTCAACATGATTGATCCAGCGGTACGCCCTGCGCATGCGCTAACGTTAAATTCAACAAACACGCATAACTTTCACAATTTTGATTCAATTTCGCTCAAATATTCAAGGGTTGTTTGGACAAGGCCTAGTGAGTTCCAGTATGAATTTCAGCATGATCGGACCCTCGGTGCGCTCTGTGCATGCGCTGGCGTGAAATAGATTCAATTTCCTTGTTACAGCCGTAGTAACCAAAGATTTCACCCAATTTCAATGTAATTCTCAGGGATTAAGCGGGTAGGGCCCATTGAGGTCCCATATAGATTTCAACATGATAGAGCCAGCGGTTCGCCCTGCGCATGCGCTAACGTGAAATTCTTCAAACACGCATAACTTTCGCAATTATGTATAATGGACGTAATGTTATGTAATATGTATATTTCATGTAATGTTATGTACCTAATGTTATGTTATGTAATGTAATGTTATGTAATATGTATATTTCACGTTATGTAATGTTATGTAATGTAATGTAATGTTATGTTATTTTGCTTCCGAGTCTGTTCTATTTTATAATGGGTCACTCTGATTGTGACGAGGAAGCTCCTGTGCCATCACCTTGGCAGTGTATTTTATAATGGGTCACTCTGATTGTGACGAGGAAGCTCCTGTGCCATCACCTTGGCAGTGTATTTTATAATGGGTCACTCTGATTGTGACGAGGAAGCTCCTGTGCCATCACCTTGGCAGTGTATTTTATAATGGGTCACTCTGATTGTGACGAGGAAGCTCCTGTGCCATCACCTTGGCAGTGTATTTTACTTACAGTCCACAAAGGGCGCCGATCATTAGTCTAAAGACGTGTACGCACTTGTAACATTCGCCCGTTCCGCTCCTCCGTTCCGAACAATTCAACGAACTTTTCATCGAACATCGCAGCGCTCCGAATCTCGCTCCGTACCCACAGGAGGGCGATCGGGAGAATCGAGCGTTCCTCAGTCATGGCTTCTCAACAGCAAGTGGCCGCAGCTGCGCACATTGTTATAGATGCTATTTTGAAAAAAAAAAAAAAAAGAACAGAAAACCGCGTTGGTGGATAACGAAGTTGTATTCAAACCGAGAACAATCTGGTGGGAGCAGCCTGTTGGCTGAACTGAAGTTTCAGGAGGTCAGCGGGCTCTACAAAAATTTGACTCGGATGCATCCGACGGATTTGGAATTTTTGCTCCACAAAATAGGTCCTAAAATGGCGAAAATTCAAAGAACTGCTCTACGACGATTCACGGAATTATTGAGGAGAAGAAGAACGTTCGGGAGAGTGGAGCGGCGCATCTAGACCCCGTCCACACTAGGCTCACGCCGCTCCGAACATTTCTTTGATGCGCAGGGAAAAACCGCCAACAGAGCGATCGGACTGCGCTCCGTTCCTCCGATCCTCATTCCTTTGAAGTTTTGCCGCCCCGAACCTGCAGAGGATCGGAGCGGAGGAACGGAACGGCCGAATGTTACAAGTGCGTACCTACATGGCTTTAGGAGTCCGTTGAGAGTCATGCGTTAGCCGTACCCTTTTCGCGATATGCACTCGCGATCCCGTTACTCACTTCCCGGGTTCGTCTCCTTAATTCTGGAAAGAAACGTTCACAAAGTACTTTCGCGAACTGGAGATACGTCGTACCGAGTTGCGCCAGTTATGTTGGGTGCCGAGAGAAAGATGTTTTTAAAAAACACTGTGACTTTATTACACACTTGAAAACGGGGAATAAACGGGCAGAGTGACGTGCTGCAACGACTGCTCAACTGAGACTGACTCGAGGGGCTCCGGCTCCTCGTATTTATGAGCTCGGTGTGCTGTTTCAGCAGAAAAGGTGGATATCAGCAGGATTGCTGATATAACTTATATTTGCGGTTCCATCCGCATTGCGGTTCTGTACATCGTTGGAGCCTCATTGGAGCTAACTTCAATGCTGTTATATATGCTTGCCCTCACACTGAATGGACCTTTACACCTAATCGAAACATTGAATTCTCTTCTTTTTATTAGCACTGCCAAACACTGAATTTAACGAAGAATGGCGCTGACTTATCTCTCTCCTCTCATGCCTCCTTACCTCTTCTCACAAAAGAACCCAGACTGGTGATAACCAGCATTGGTGGAACCACTGGGCAATATCCCTCTAGCACCTTTAGTTGGTGGTAACCTTCCTGGCAGCTATAGGTGATAACCTCCCTGGCTGTTAAAGGTGTAACCTTTTGGGTATTAGATCCAGCAACCTTCTCTCCTCCATTCTCACTCACCTCACCTCACCTCGCCACTTACCTTTAGCCACCACAATTAGAAATGGCAAACCTTCAAAAACCCTTGCTGTGACATTTCCCTCGGTTTAATTTTGAGGTCTTTTTTTTAAATTCATGTATATAAGTTATGTTGGGTGCCTAGAGAATGATGTTTTTAAAAAAACACTGTGACTTTATTACACACTTGAAAACGGGGAATAAATGGGCAGAGTGACGTGCTGCAACGACTGCTCAACTGAGACTGACTCGAGGGGCTCCGGCTCCTCGTATTTATGAGCTCGGTGTGCTGTTTCAGCAGAAAAGGTGGATATCAGCAGGATTGCTGATATAACTTATATTTGCGGTTCCATCCGCATTGCGGTTCTGTACGTCGTTTAAAGTGATGCCCTACCCGTTTAAGTAGGATTTGAGTTGAACTACTCGGTGATCTACCTGCTACGTCATTTCTAGCGGGAACTCAGTAATTCAGATTTCACACTCGTTTTCTGTGGATGCTTTCCAACGTAAACACTTCATTATATTGTCAATAAGCGTTATTTCCGCTGTTAAACAGCATTTGTCAAAAAAAAAGATAATGTGTAATCCACGAAAATTGTCCATTAGGTAGGTACTTACCTACTGTTTTATCCAATTTGACGAGGTCTTCAACTCTTGACGTACTTTTAGGGGTTTCTGCTTCAAATAAACTTTCCACGTTTAGTGTCTTTCTCTTATAATTGTAGGCAGATTTGAGCGACCATCTATGAGGATTAAGAGGATTCAATTTGGGGAATTCAACAAAATTACTGCTTTGGTGTTTATGAGAGTTTTATTGAACTCTGTAATTCATTTTACGAAACTTTTTACATCAGAAACCGCCTAGAGTCAAGGTAGGTAGTTCATAAAATCATTATAAAAAAACAAAATGTACATTTTAAATACATCATTACATAAATACCCTATCGATTTGTACAGCCTTTGATAACTCACCGAATGAGTTTCATTCTATGCGTCGAATGTAGAATATCGCCTAAGAAAGTTGGTCTTAGGTCCACCCGCCCCACAACAGTCAACAAGGGGCAGCCTGCGAACTACAATTTAAAATTTTAATCCTATCAATTTTCTAGGGAGTTCTGTCGGATTTTGTAACCAGTTCTGATATGGGAACATAATTTTGATTTTAATTGTGGATGCTATAGTCTAGACAATTATGGTGCAGTTTAGTACCTAACTGATTTTTTTTATTAGTCCATGGATAATTTGAGTGGTAGACGTTGTTGTCTATAAACTTTTAATTCTTTTAAATCGTTCAAATATGTGGTTGCGGCCTTGTGGTTTTTTATTATTTTTTTATTTTTTAAAGTCATTACGAAACTGACATTTTCATTGAATGGGAACGGGCCAGAGTCACGTGAAAATGTTAGTTTTGATTGTTATGGATGTCTGCTCAAAAGGCCTTAGTTTTCATCGACTTTCCACACCATGGAAGTGTTGCGGAAACATCGAAATTACTGTGGTTCTTGAATCTTTCGGCCAAGAAAGTAGTTTTCTTGAAACGGGGGATCAAGCCTTTGTAAAAAAAAGTTAAAGGGTTGGGCTTGCTTGATTTCAAATTTTGGTTGTTGTATTTCTAAATATTATGTTTATTTGGAGGAGAATCCGTCTCCAGTGGGGTCGAGGATCCAGGGGTAGTTGTTGGGGCACTCCATACAGGTGAAGAGGCGGACGGTTTGACCAGGGAGCTCCCTCGTGGTGAGCGGGCAGGGGTTGGGCAGTGAGCAGTAGGGCTGGCCTTTGACGTCGCATTTTTCCTTCCACTCTTGGAAATCTCTCAGGGAGGTCAGCTCAGTCGGGTTCTGCATCCATTGGATAACCTGGAAAACGAGAGGGAACGGTCACAACTTGACGCTTATTTCATTGGTTTTAATAAAACCAGTTGGTTCGTTTCACTAGGAACATCTTGGCCTGAGGCAGAATCAAGTCCGAACATCAGCAGTAATCGTCTGTCTACCCAGGCAATATAAACCTGCCAACAGGGAATTTCGTGTTGGGGGGGGGGTTAGGAACCCTGGGAAAAATGGTACCTATGTAGTTTGAAGCCTGTTTTCAAAAATAAGCGGTGTTTTTAAATTGTAGTGACTAAAAGTGAAAATGTGGCAAGAAATGACGTATCAGGTCGAGTGACATCTCATTGGCTGTTGGCCCAAGGAGGCGGAGCGAAGCTTCAGAGTCGAACTAGACGGTATCCCGTCACCGCCGCTGCCTTCACTTGGAGCGCTGACTGCAAGCATTCGTTTGATAGAAACGAGCGCTTTTTTTTAAAAATATCCAACACTTTTTTTTTAAATACCTAACAACTGCTCTAACTTTGTGTACTTCAAATATCTACCCACCTAAGTAATTAGCTTCAACATGGAGTATTCTTCCCTGTGCGTTGCATTTTTTCTTTTATAATAATACAGACCATACAGTAAACAGAACAAGAGAACAGAAAGGTAACATGCGAGGGACGAGTATAGCGCTCCAAGTGACTGTCAGGTGTAGATAGCGGTGGCGACGGCTAGCTTCTAGTCAGAGTCAAAGATTCTCAATGCTGCCAACAACGCAACATTAGAAATGGCAAACCTTCCTCGGCGACTTACCTGATACGTCAATTTCTAGCGGGAAATCCGGAATTTAATTAAAATTCCGTTACTGAACAGAATTTGGCCAAAACAGGGAGAATTCATAACCCTATAAAATTGCCCATTGGCTCGGATATCGATTTCCTACATCACCTGACCCTCTGACAGTCTTCGAAATTCAGGAAGTAGTTTTGTTATAGTTTCAACTTTGAGGTCTTCGTCCTCCAACCATTAGAATGTGTATCAGTTAGTAAATAGATCAGTACTTCGTACAGGCAAACTTATGTGGGATCTCTACCCAAAGCTGTAAGTATACTTTAGTACCTACCTGTCACAGCTTCAATGCGATTTGAGAATTGGGCTTCGAACAAATTAGCCATTAGAAAGGCGACAGAAATTCACTTATAAAGGTATCGCAATTCCTGCACCTATCTGAGAGACCAGATACCTAAGGTTTCCACCATTTTGTTTCTCTCAGTCAAGGGAAGATGTACCTACCTACCACGTTTAGTAGGGTTGCTATTTACCACAAACACTTCCCTATAAGACTGTACACAGAGTAACTACTCGAAATTTATGTCTAGCTCTCAAATTTTCACACCACTCAATATGAATAAGCTAAGGATTTGGTCAGGCCTCAGCAACCTCTTGACCTTCTCCAGTATGTACCAACGTGGACCTACTCACTACATGACTATTTGTCTTGGGCGTTGTTCCGTAAACAATTTATAAAGGCGACAGAAAACAACACTGGCAATCTCTTTCTAATGGTTAACTTGTTTGAAGTCCACAATTCCAGTACTTAACTGAGATACCACAACTTGTGTATGTGTGCCTATTTTAAAGCCATGATTATACGAGGCCAGTCGCTAGAAGCCAGTTCACTGGCACCAGTAGCTGGCTCCGTGTAAACACCACCAGTAGCTGGCTCCGTGTAAAAACCACTGGAGGCCAGCGGCGGGCCAGTCCAGTCGAAAAATTCTGTACCAGTCGACTGGCTTGACTGGCTAGGTTTCTGGGCAGTCCAGTTCCCTCCACCACCAAAAACCTGAGGTGGCGTGACTTAACGGAAGTCGCCGGTAAGTTACGTTCCAGCCCAGTGGGTTGTCCACCATCAGAATGTTAGTAGCTCTACAGTAGTGCAGACTGAATACGCATCATGCCACCAAACAATTGGGGTGACGAACTGAATTTGAAGTTCGTCGAAGCCTACAAGGAATGTGACGGCACAAATGAATGTCACATGAAGTCACAGCACAAATTGCGCAAAATGTTATTTAACTGAACGCGGGACTGCCTTGTCGACGCGCTCGCCTCCATGGTGTTTGCCCAACTAGCGCCTGTCAGCTGGCTACGTCTGAACAGTTACTGGCGCCAATCAGCAGGCTTCAAATTCCTGTCACTCAGCTGGTGCTAGCCAGCTGGACTGCCTACTGGCCTCGTGTAGTCGAGGCTTAAGGGAGCTTTTTCCGGACTCACCTGGAGCATAGTGACGAAGTAGACGTCGTTCCTGTCGAGCATCTCCTCGATGAACCTTATGAGCTCGTCCTTGAATTCCTTCTTCGACTTGAGCCAAGAGGCGTGGAAGTGGAGACCGAGAGGAGCCCTGTTGGTGTTGAAATGCCTGTTGAAGTTGTGCCTCAGAAGGCGGCCGAACTGTTCACCAGTCTGAATGTTGGAGCAGGAGTCCACCATGTGACAACCTGATGACACGAAGATGTGAGCGTCAAGTACAGTAGTTGAAACACTTGGACATGTACGATGTTCTCAGGTATGTGATATTGGTGATGATACAAATTGTATGGAGCTGTTACCTGGGAGGGATTCGTCGAATGAGGGGTCATCTCTCCTGTCGAGCTCGTTCATGACCATCTCCCAGATGGGGTGACTCCTTGAAGGGCAGTTCTGGGCGTTACCGTTGCACTTGTGGGGCATCCTGAAGTAGAGAGTGTAAGGCCAGATGGGGACACGGCCAAGAGGTGCGGTGATTGAGGCATCATAGACGAAGTACTGATCAGCCATCATTTCGAACTGTTTGTTGCCTCCAACCTGTTCAATAGAAAGTTGATGAGAAAATTCGCCTAGACTCAAGGTAGAGGTCCCTACCTGCCTACGAAACAATGTCCTTTATCCTTCACGTTCTGGCCTTAGTAGGTATTAGACGAGAATCGAGAAAAAGAATGTTAATGGGTGTTCCAAAAATCTCACGTATCTACCACCCCCTTATTTCCCTTGGAAAGTTAGCTGTTCAAAACGTTCAAAAAAGAAAATAGGTCGGTACACCCAATTTTTGATGAAGGAACCTCTCCTTTCTTTTCGTTTTCCCTAGAAACTAGTGATCTAACAACAAAAATGAAAACAACCGTAAATTAAGGCTGTAGGAACCTATCTAAAAAAAAAGGTTCTTCGAAGTTTGAAAAAATAGACAATTTCCACAAAAAACCCACATTTCTCAGCCTAAAGATTCTCCATACTAAAGAAAATCAATTAGAAAAACGAAAAAGTTAGGTAAAACCTAAAAGCATACGGTTCCTTATCCACATTCAGGCGGTATGGTGGCACTGTGGTGACGGTGGAGTTACTATGGCTCGTACAGGGCCTGAAGAACGCGATACGATGGCTGGGTATCTGCTATAGTGTGTATTTTTCTGAACTATCGCAACCGATTAGTTGGCCCGCGATTTATTTGTGACTTGAGTAGGTATAAAAGCAGCGGGCGACTACCATACTTCAAAATTTCACTTCTTTAATATCACAAGTGCCAGAGCTCGAGAATGTTTTTTGGAATTTGTATCAACATCACGAAACGTTTTGACGAAAATGTGAGGAAAACTAATATTGCTGATAGTTACCGGTTCACCTAATAATGGAACTTGCAAGCTTATTTTTCCACAGGTGCTTCCTTGGGTGAATAGAAATCGAGCCTCGAATCGAAAATGTTTACAAAATTCGTGGAATATTGCAATAGTATATAATACGTACACATCACATCCGGGGATTGCAATACTTTCCCATTAAGTACCTACCTCTTCCCCTTTGGGTTGGGTAAGGAAGTTAAAAAGAACTGTGATCACATCCCAAGTTATGCTACCTACCCCGAAGTTGAACATTTTCAACGAATTCGAAGTTCACTTAAGGAGGTTCATCTACAGACTTTTCCCAAAAAAACATCCGATGTGAGTTCCTCACCTCGGAAATGATGGAATGCTCGATTTTTAAAAAATCGTACTTACCTGTGTAGGTACGTATCATTAGGAAAACAACCTTACATACCTACCTACCGGTTACATAAACAAAACTAGCAATCAAAGTACCTAGTGTTCAATTTTTGAAATGAAAACTTCTGTTATATTTATTCAAGTGTTGTTTATTTATGTTACTAGCATCTGATGCAGAGAGCTGAAATATTACGATCACTTTTCTTAACCTCAGCACTTGCTACTGCTATTGCCTTGGGGGGGTTTCAAAATATTATTGAAACGTCTGCCAAGTTTAATGGCACATAGCTTCCATTTATCAATAGCATGATCGTATAGATTAATAATTGAAAGTTTGAGCATGCGCAATGGCCATACCAATGATCCGGTCGTTCTGTAATTCACAGGGGGACGATCTGGGAGCTATACCCCAACTACCCATCGAAACTGAGCCAAATCGGGTCAATCATTCGTGAAAAATGAATACCTTGGATTTAGCCTTTGCGCACGCTCATTTGCCATACTAATGATCTTGTAAAATTCACAGACGAACCAACCTGCAAGATCCCTGAAAATCTCAGCATACTTGGATTTGAAATGAGGAAGTGGTGGTGTGGCAAGGATAATATGACATTTCCAAAAGAGACCTGATGGTAGAGCACCTAACATGCCTCAACAATCTCTGTTGCCTACCTAATGACCAATTAATAGGCTAACGGGTTCAATCATTAGGTAGGTACTCGTATAGGACTCACCCTGAGGTAGGGGGCGCGAACTCCAATGATTGAGCCGTCGGTGATGTTGGCGAACCTCTCAATAATGAGCCTGGAACCAGCCATCTCGGCGAGCCAGTCATCGTAGGAGCCTCCGGTCCAGTATTTGGGGTCATCCTTGTGAGTCAGAGAGAAAACGGAGATCTCGTGTCCACGCCTGTAAATCGAGATGTACAGTGAGCTAACAATGTGTGGGCTGTATGCAATTGATTGGCACAGATAACCTCTATCGAACAGTCTCATCAAGTCAGGATTCATCTTGTGAGCTATTGACAATTATGCATCCGTTGGATAAATGAGCGAGCAGCAGTGGGCAGTACACAGTATTCCTAATGAGCATCAAATCTTCGGCCTTTCTTGCTGACGAAGTGCCAAGCACGATGGTTAAAAACCGTAGGAGCCACCAGTGACGAACAGTGTGGTTCAACTAACGTACTGGTAGGGATGGCGATTGGCTGCAGCTTTTCGGTTGGTACATATTTGAAAACTAGCTTATGTTCTGTTTGAAAAGTATAAGTTGGACGTAAAGCCATGCTGGGCTCTACGTCTAAGTCAAACCATCTTACATTTTGGCAATATTACTCTCTGGAGGGTCAGAATTTTCGCTCCTGTCTACCTATTCCCTTACCGCCCTATGTTAGGACGAGGGGCGTTCGGATTCTAATAGACAGACTGAGTTGCATTCCCAACCCCAGCCACCAAGTAGAGGTGGGTAACAAAGTTCATCTGAGGGACTCAAGTTCAGTTCGTTCACTCCTTGAAAGGAGTAGTTCTTTTCAGTTCAGTAGTTCATTTCAGATCTTTTCGTTTCCAATCACATGAACGACTCCAACTTAGTCCCTTATTCCTTGGAACTGACGTTTCGTGATACTATAAACTCCGTACATATATCCACCCCATCTGAACGACTCCTAATGAACTAAAGGAATCGTTCTGTGGACAGTATAAACTCCTCAAGTAGTACTCTCCCCATCTGAATGACTCATGAAATGAACTACTAAAGGAACTATCCCAGCGGATGCTATCAACTCCTCATCTGAGGGACTCAAGTTCAGTTCGTTCACTCCTTGAAAGGAGTAGTTCTTTTCAGTTCAGTAGTTCATTCCAGATCCTTTTCTTTTCCAATCACATGAACGACTCCAACTTAGTCCCTTATTCCTTTGAACTGACGTTTCGTGATACTATAAACTCCATATGTAGTATCCACCCGATCTGAACGACTCCTAATGAACTAAAGGAATCGTTCTGTGGACAGTATAAACTCCTCAAGTAGTACTTTCCCCATCTGAATGACTCATGAAAAGAACTCCTAAAGGAACTATCTTTCAGCAGATGCTATCAACTCCTCTTGTAGTATCCAACATTCCTATGAACCAGAAGAACTAAAGAACTAACTCATTCACTCAGTCGCCTTGTCAGTGAGTGAGTTGGTTGGTACTAGTTCTTTAGTTCTTAGTTCATAATGCACAGAACTATAGCTCTTTAGTTCCCCCTCCCTACAGCCATCTCAAGCCACTGGGTCCTTGATTATTTTACTCAGCGGTTCAGTGAAGTGAACTACGTCGAGGAGTAGTTCAGTTGGCACAGTTCTTCAAGAGTAGTTTAGCCAGGAACTACCGACCTCTAGTGCCAAGTGACAGTGCTCGGCCATTGGCTCACCCGTGAGAAATCAATTGCTTGAGTTACTAGTAATCTCAGGTGCAAAGTGAAAGGCTCACCTGTGAAGGTCCTGAATGGCGGCGTAGTTGGTGTACTTGTGTGAAGCGAAAAACGTTCCTCGGATCTGGCAGCCGTTGGGGTTCTGGCGCTGGCCGTTGAAGATCTCGTCGTAAAGGTCGATGTTGTCGACGTTGACGGCGCCGTTGAAGGTGATTGTGATCATCTGAGGGACCTGGTTCGGCTCGATGGCTCCGGGGATCCTCGTTCCGTCAGCGGAACAGAAACAGTCGGGGAGGACGCACTGAGTCGGGTCACAGTCGGGGGCCCTGTTGGGATCCAATTCAACCGCTGCAAGGAACAAAAATGAGGTTTATAAGTTATCGAGCTTTCTATTATTAGTAGAATATACGTGCCTACCCTTGCTTATAATGTACGGCCAACATAGTTTGAATGTCTGGAATACAGATTTTAAAAAATATTATATTCTCAACGAGCATGGACTCCGCATGGCCCTCGAGCCATTCTACAGCAGTGCAAGTCGAAGTAAATATTGCAGCCATGCTACGCCTCTTTTGCCCTAAATCGTACCTCCTTGTACATATCCACCTATGCTGGAAGTCATCAATAGTATGAATGAGCCAATAAATACAGCTTTTTCAGGCTAGAACTACATTTGAACAGAAATTGCCTTCCAGAAAATTTTCGAAATCTTTCATTTCTGGAGTATTAATTGGACGTCGATATGCACAAACCGGCCAAGCGCCAAAATGTCAAAAATCGAGTTTTTGGTATCAATCGATTCGTCTCGACGAGTTCTTTCATAATTTCTCGATTTCAGCGCCCTCTATTAATTTTCAGACAAGCTAGGGTTGATAGACTGTTTGTGCAAAACGTTTTTTAGAAGGTCAGTAATTTGCACAAACCGGCCAAGCGTCCATCCCGGTATTCAGGGCTTCCGTATTTCGCACAAAGCGGCCAAAAGACGCCACACCAGTCGTTTGGTCGGTCTGTGCAAAACTCAGCTGCACTGATTCAGGTGTTTCCTCGGCATAATCCGTATTTAGTTTCCTATTCTGGCCTCTTCCCTGAATCTATGTTATTTCATCTTCCTGATCTACTTAAATTTGTACGATATTGCGTTAAGAATAGGTTTTGATTTTTGTGAGCACCAAATTTTACAATTATTATTTCAGTGTTCAGTTTAAAATAAAAATGAAAAGTTTAATAAGAAGTTTAAAAAAACAATGTTGTATTAATTTCCTTGACATTTTTTTTCATTTACGTAATTTTATCTCTAATCCTATTCATTTATAGGCAGATCGGGCTACGGAGGTAAATAGCCAACTTGTGTGCGAACTGCCAGATTTGTTCGAAAGTTAAAGCAAAATATTGCTTTTATTGGACTATTGCGTTCCTTTGAAACGTAACCAAGTTTAGAGGCAAATTAAATTTATCCCCCCTCCCCCCGAGCCTATTTTACTGGTGTATTATTCACGGAATACGACCTACATAATAAACACAAAGTGCGTTCTGAACAATAAAAGTTTGCCAAGTTAGGTGGGCAGTATAGCTTCCTCACTACTGATTGTAACATGGACGTAGGTATAGAATCAGTTGGTAAAATATCGATTTTGATGGAATTCATTTGAGACCGTCCAACAACTCTCATCCATCTGTCTTACAAATTTCACCACTGCGATGATCTGCAGTGTTATGGGCGCTACGAGGATCTGGCGCTTGCGCATGTGCAGACGGAAGTTAGGTACTGTAAGATTTCAATGATTTTGATATGGGACCATCCGCGATCCAACCCGCGTGTACCCTCAAAATTTCAGCTCTACGACTAGGAAGGAAATGGTCAACATTTCAAGTTCGCGCATGCGCAGACGAAAGTTACAGTAACATCGAAATATTGTCAACGTAATATGATTCCTGATAGATCCTCCAAGTTTTAACCAATTTCGACGATATTTAATGTAGGTATGGGCGTTTCAAGTATTTCACGTTTGCTTCATACAGTACAGTACTTATTCACCGATTTTGGTGTGGGATCATCTGTGATCCAACCCGCACCAACCCACCAAATTTCAGCCTTTCGGCCATTATTTTTCTGGTAATTATGGGCGTTACAAGGAGTTGACCACAGAGAGACAGACAGTCGTACATACAGACAGACAGACAAGGAACCAAAATGTTCCTTGATCTCCGAACACGAAATGGTAGGGGAAATTATCATTTTGGGAGACTTTTTTTTTTTTTACTCACGAATCAAGGCTTCCCTACCTTCCGGCAGTGAGGAAGAAATAATACCTAGTTTTCCACTAAATTCAGATTATTATTATTCCTACTACGGTAATTCATTTTTGAAAGATTTCCGTTATTCTCTAGGTAGAATAGCCACAGATAATATGTTCTGATGGGTCAAAGTAACTGTGGGATGCACATGCCATAAGTACACACGTAAATATTTGCAGATCTTGGTGGAATGATACCGTGAATATTAATTCAGGATTGAGGAATGATCAGTCTAGTCTTGTTTTTGATGGGTTTTTTAATTCCCACAACGTTTCTACCCAGGATCTGGGTCCTATTCATGTGGATTTGTGGTCCAAAGGTAATTGAGATAGGTGGATAGGTGGTAATTTCCAATTTGATTCACTGACCAGAGGTAAAAAGCAAATTGCTTCTACCTCTTTTACCTCTGGTCAGTGAATCAAATTGGAAATTACCACCTACCCACCTATCACAATTACCTTTGGACCACAAAATATACGTGAGAATGCTCAGAATTTAAGTGAATCTAAATTTGTGGTAAATTAAAGGTTTATATTTTGTCTTATTATTCCACATTTAATGGATCCCTGAATGAGCCCTATCTGCTCCTTCCGAAATCTTGTTTTTTCTTCTTTAGGATTTTTTAAAAATAGAGAAACCGACGAAGAACCATCAAATTGAAAGAGTCGTCAATTACCCAAATGTTTTAGGAATTTAAATTCCTTGTTAAATTAGTTGAACTGAACCTTCAAAGATTCACCTTGAGGTATTAAATCTAAAGGTCTTAGGCTACTTCCGCTAGTCGTAGAAGTAAAATTACCATACCTTCCGCCTCGCCTCCAGCACTCAAAACAGCTAGTGACGACGGATTCCCCCGGAAGGTATGCTAGTTTCACCTCGAGGTATGGTGTTTTGATTAATACAATTTCAAAATTTTGCAGATAAAATACATTAAGCAGATTTTTTTTGCCCTAATATTTTTTTATTTTGATCAAAAATATTTGTTCAATACTCACTGCAAGCGTTTTCGTCGGACTCGTCCTTGCAGTCGGGCTTGTCATTGCAGAAAAGCTCCTTTTCGATACATTCACCGTTACCGCAGGAGAGTTTGCCTTCAGGGCAGACGGGCTCGTCCGTTTTCAAAATGGGCATCACCTTCCTTGGTTCTGAAAAACATTAAAACGACGGAAAAAGTCAGATATCGGCGGGACTCGATGAGACCGTTCCAGCAAGTTGCGATTGGTCGTGCCAAATATGTACAGAGTTCCACTTGCCTCCCACCTTACTTCGGCACTCGTCACGGGCTAAATACAATTTCGAAAAGGCTTGCGCAGCGAGATCATGCGTGGAGAGGGAACCGACGGACACCGTAAAAATCGAAATGAAGATCCGAACCTAAACATCGAGAACAACCGGGTGTTTCGCATCGATTTCACAGAAGAGTAAAAAAAAAAAACCTGAATTTTCATTCCAGAGGCACATACAGAGCCATCAACAAGGTACATTGAGTAAGAGCAGCCAGGGATCGTGTTATAATTTATTACATTTGAGATTTTAATGATTATTTTTGGAAGCCGAGGTGCAGTTTCAGAATTAGGCAGAAGAAGGATTTTGCCTAAAATTGAAAGTTTTGCCCACATTCAAACTAAATTTTCCTAATATAAATGAGTTGGTAGGTACATAGCTATACCGCTGGAAAACAGATTCATTTATAGCTAGAAGGTATTAAAAGAAGGTACAAATATAATTTATGTGGTTTGATTTCATAGGTGGTGGAGGTAATACCTACACCTCCTAAGTACAAATTTTTCACAGAATTTTGTTTCGTGAGCGTTTGAGACCATAAATTTGCTATAACAAACTCTTCTCTTCGTTGCGGTCCGAGTTAAATTTCACGTAGATTTCTAAATGGTGTCAGAAATATTCATTTCCTCACGTTAAAGGTTCCTACGTAAGTATGTAGACGATTTGCATTTTGGTACAGGTAAGGTACGAACTAAATCACTCGCGAAGAAATTGTGGAAACCCATTTCAAAGAAAAACGGAGTTGTTGAAAAAATAGTCTACTTCCACTAAAACACGGTTATACCGGTTTTGGCGAAAAAAACAATAATTGTCATTAACAAACAATAACTGAAGGCACATTGGAGAGGTGACCTTATAAATAGTCCCAAAAGTGAAATGTAGTCGATTGGGATTGGTTGTGAAGAAGAATGGTGAAGGCAACAAAGGAAGGGGGGTCGATTCCTTTGATGTTCCTTTCACTTTTTGGCCTTCTCTTCCTAGGCCAATCAGAATCGACCCCTCCCCCCCTTCCTTTGTTGTCTTCACCATTCTTCTTCACAACCAATCCCAATCCCAATCGACCACATTTCACTTTTGGGACTATTTATAAGGTCACCTCTCCAATGTGCCTTCAGTTATTGTTTGTTACTGACAATGGTTTGATCACCGAAACCGGTATAACAGTGTTTTTCGCATTTTTTCGTGTATTAGTGGAAATAGACTAGTATTTTTTCAATAAATACGTTTTTCTTTCAGGTAATTCAAACCTTTCGGTGAATTCAAAAATTCTCTTAAAATGCTTAAAAACTATTGCGGTAAGTTATTTAGGTACCATAATTTTGACTCTACCTGTCATCTCTGGGAATGAGATTCAATTTTTTTTTTACTCTTCTGGGTTATTACCGGTTCAAAGGGTTTTGAAATCGGAAGAATATGAAATCGGTCTAAGCGGGATTTAGATCTGGAAGGTAGGATACGGTATGGAAAGTTTTGACAATGCACGAAGAGTTGGTTAAGACGAAAACAAATTATTAATATCGTGGTGTCGTGGAAAGTGAAAAAAAAGACGATAGAAACGAAATTGTGCAATGTTAAAAGTAGAAAAACACATAAAAGTTAAAAATTGATTAAAAACATAAAAATGGAAGTTTGGGAAACTGAAACAAGAAGAGACAGACAGGCGGCTCAGCACCATGCCACGTGAAGGTAGAAAAACACATAAATTGGGGCAAGTTAAAAAGAGTTTGAAACGGAACACGTTTCCGAGATGCTGTGTTATTTCCGACCACATTCACGGATATTACCGAACGTTGTGAGTCACAAGTTAAACTTTTCATGCTGGCATGCAAAAATGTTATTTACAATGGGGTCGTTGATATGCTCCATCAGCTGATCAGTTCAATACTCCCTCTACTGCTGATGACTACGATGTCATCGTATTATAGAAATTTGGATCATTTTTTCATATTTGGCCCAAAACTACCTGCTCGCAGAACGAAACGCACTTTGTAATGAAGTCTTCATTAGGAGTAAACGCGCTTGTGTGCATTTACCCAATGGAGGAAGGATTTACCAAATGACAATCCACCTGGGCTTGTCAGTAAATATAAAATGTGACTTCTGGCGCAGGGGCCACCCTGCAAGACCTGTGATACTAAACCCGTAAAACACAGCAACCCCCCCCCCCCCACCCCCTGAAAAATTTACAAAATTTTCGTAAATTTTGTTAACCTTCGAAAAATTTCAAAAACTCGAAAATTATGAATTTTTTTCAAAATGTACCTACATAAATGTCGTAAATTTTCGAAAAATTGTTTTGACAGATTTTTGAAGGTACCTAATAACAAAATTTTCGAAAGTTTTGTATATTTTTGAAAATTTTGTAAATTTTTTGAGAAAAAATAGTAAATCGTGATGCGTGCTGCGGTTTTAGTACCACAGGTGTTGCAGGGTGACCCCTGCGCCAGAAGGAACATTTTATAAATATACTCTTATCCTTTCAATGTCCATTGTCTCTTAGATAAGCCACGCGTAGGTACACCTAATCCATTCATTGCCCCTCGCAGTTGGCCACGATTGAATCCACTCTTTATTCGATTAGGCAGAGAAGACCAAGAACTAGACGAGGTTTTGAACTGCAGCTTTATTACAAAATAGCCGATGACAACTTTCCTGGGCTAATGCTTCAAGTGAACATGGCCGCATACCATTTCCTTTAGACCAGCCAGGACCTAGGCACTGCCCAATGCATCATGTCAAACTGTACCACGCATACTAGTTTTCCAAAGCCATCTGATAGTTTTATACCGGATCCCTTACGAGTTCTACCAAAACGCCCCAGATAGATTTCTGACCCTATTGCTCGATATTTACAACATGTATTTCAACACAGGTATGCTGGACGTGTCGTTTTCGGAGTCGCTGGTGTTTCCAATTTACAAGAGAGGGGACAGGGAGGACCCTGGAAGTTACCGGGGCCTTTTTTGCATAGATGCGGTGGTGAAGTTGTATGTTGGTCTGATAACGAACAGGATAGGCTGCTGGGCGGAGGAGGGCGCAGTTCTGGTGGAGAACCAAGCTGGGTTTCGAAAAGGTTACTCAACGCTTGACCATATCTTCACGCTCAGAAATATCATAGAGGGAAGGTTCATCGAAAAACGAAAAACATATTGCTGTTTCGTCGATTTAAAGTCGGCCTTTGACGCCATTGATAGGGAGGCGCTATTCTATAAGTTGACATGTGTGGGAATGCCTACAAAACTTATAACGGCTCTGCAAAACCTCTACAAGCGCACATACAACAGAGTGTTGGTGAATGGCACTGTCTCTGAACGCTTTCTATCAACTGGTGGTCTGAAGCAGGGATGCCCGGCCAGTCCTGTTTTGTTTGCCCTTTTTCTTAACGACTTGCCAGAGTTTCTTGGAGGAGGTGTCAGAGTGGGCGATAGAACAATAAATTGCCTGATGTTTGCCGACGACATCGTTTTGATTGGTGGCAGCCCCCCCGACCTGCAGGCTATGATCAGTAGATTAGAGGAATACCTGAGGCTATGGAGTTTGACCATTAATCTAAATAAAACAAATGTTGTGATATTCCGAACCAGAGGGGAAAGACGTAGAAGAAACGAGAAATGGGAATTCGACGGGCAGAACATTGTGCTAGCCCGTGACTACAAGTACTTGGGAATGTGGTTCTCTTGGGACCTCTCCCTTCGGAAACACCTCCGGGAAAGGGAGACTCTGGCTAAGATGAGCGTCAATATGGTCTGGAATAGGCTGTTTTTAGCAAAGGAAGTTCCACTTGCCACAAAGATCGCGGTCTTCAAAGCAGTTGTGCAATCCATACTATGCTACGGCTGCCAGGTCTGGGGGTACCACAAGCATGACCAGGTAGAAAAAGTTCTTCGCTTCTTCATTAAAAAGATCCTTGGCCTCCCCATGAATGCGCCCAACTATACCCTGTTCCTTGAGACTGGGTTTGAGCAAATGCATGGCACTCTCATCAAATTGAACGCGGAATTCATAGCGAAAAAACTGAAAGCTGCCCCTACAAAATTTACTAGAGCATCGGCCGAATACGCTGTCAGCAGAGGGGCAGATTGGGTGAAAGTATGGGAAGGATATGCCGTAAAATATGGAAGTGGAAGGACATTGGATTGGGAGGGAGCCGATGGATTGAGGAGCATACTGCCGAATGTGCTTGAAGGAATCGCAAGGGACGCCAAGCAACACTTACTGCAGCTCTGCGAAGGAGGCCAGTTCCATGAATTGTACAGGGCATTGCGACACGATATTAACATCCTGGCACATGGAATGGACCAAGAAAAGGCGGCTTGGATTATGAAGTGCCGCTGTGAATTGCTTAACCTCAATTACCAGCCGTGGGTGCAGGACCGAGTGTATTTGTGCTCCCTCTGCAACATGAATACTATCGAGGATACAGAGCACTTCCTGGCAAAATGCCCAATCTTGGGAAGAATCCGGAGCAGCTGTTTTGGAGTACCAGAAATAAGCAGAAATGAGCTTATTGAAATACTAAACGGGCCGGACTGGAACAATTTGTATAAATACGTAAGACTGGCGTGGGCATACAGGCGACTACTTGTTAACGAGTTTAATTATAACTAGTTATAGGATATGGACTATTGCGATCATGTATTTGGTGAAATAAAAGTGAAGTGCCGATATAAGAGAAAAATCAAAACTAAAACAATTAAGCTGTATACGTGTAACATAAAGTAAAATAAATAAATTAGCAAAGTAACTAACACACTTATCGAATAAAATTTTGTAACATAACAAATAATTTAACTACGAGTATAATATCAAACAACAAACGTAATAAATGTAACAGAAAAAACGGGTGAACTCCGGCTGACGGTATACTATACCAATAGCCTATCATGTTGTAAAAAAAATTCGTGTATGTACTTCTGTTCTAATAAAAACATGTTATCATTCATTCATTCATTCATTCATAGTTTTATACAGTGGACAGTTCTAGATATATGTCCATCAAAGTGCAAATAAAATCTGTATAGCCCAACCTTGTTTCCCCTTAGGTGGCACGAAATTAGCGAACCCGTCATCTAAATCATTTTACTTCGAATTAATCGTGCGTCTTATAATAACAAGGATAACGAACTAAATTTTGATCACAAGTCAAATGAATTTTGACCAAATTTCTAAGAGGACGAGCGGTATCACACTCAAAAAATGCCTAATAAACGCGATGGTATCCTGCCTTCTGCGCCTTTCACTTCTTCAGATAGAGCATATCCACAGACCTCAACGACAGTATTACTAGATTCAGTGGTAGTAAAGTTGCATGCAGAGTAGATGAACAGTTGAAATATAATGCCCCAAAATAAAAACGACTGACTTGCAGCTTTTGGTTACCGCTTCTTCGCAATGAGCGTTACCCACGCGTTCAGTTTATTTTATTGTTGTTGTTATTATTCGTTTAACTGATAGTAGGTTCCATACTGAGAATTTTGACACCAACCGCACTTTCCTACGATAATTAGTTTTTATTCTATGATTTTTAGAACTTTCGTGCACTAATGCGTCATTGTACCCCTCTCACCAGGGCGGTACCTCCTTGCCCGGTGTGACATCACTAGTACAGGAAACTTCTACAAATCATATAATAAAAACTACTTATCGTAGGAAAGTGTGGTTGGTGTCAAAATTCTCAGGATGGAATATACTTTCGTTAAAAAAATAAAAGTACTGATATTTTCTGAGGACTGATAAAAATGTTTAACTGGAATGAAATGAGGTACCTACCGTGGTTCAGTCTCAATTCTTACGTTAGAGACGATGTTTTTCTGCCAAAGATTTTGGCCCTAGTCCTGCTAGTGTAAAAGGGGAGGATAAAAATACCTATTAGTACATTTTCCCCTTGTTTCACACTGGCACGACAGGCCAACATTTTTGGCAGAAAACGACGCTCAGTAAAAAAATTCAGACAGAACAACAGTACCTCATTTCATTCCAGTTAAAATCAAAGTACTTTTTCAGACACGCTGTAAGTTGTGACACATAGGTATCTAATAAAATTTGGGTACTTAGGTATTATACGGAGGCCACTAGTTTTGAGGGGGTATATACCTAAGTATAGGTATACAATGTAGGTACACCTAATATCCCTAAGTAGGTATTACTAGACCTACCGGTGGCTCACCAGAAATCAATAATATTTTTGCTAGTATTGGTTAGTAAATATGGTTCTTTTCGGTTATACCCCCCCCCAGTCAAGAGCCCACCGTCCCAGCTCTACTTGTCTTGTTTTCTGGTATTTTATACCTAACATTACATTCCACTAATCTATTCAGAAGTCCCAAACAACCTGCTCATTCACGGGATAGTTTCTGGGATTGTTTATCTTTTTTGAGATGCGAGCGCTAGCGAGCATCCAGATCGCTTGACAATGCGAGCGGCAGCGAGCAGTAGGTACCTACTTTTCGGTAGATACTTTTCGGTTAGTGGAATGTAATGGAACGCTCGACTCACAACAATACTAGAATAGTTCTACTACAACATCTATAACAATTTAACCTTCTGTAAGTGCCGCGGCGCGTTTCGTAATGGTGGCCTCCGTTTAATACTCAAGTACCAAAATTTGTATTATTAATTTGAAATTGTTCCCAAGTCCTTTGGGTTGTCTTAAAATGATGTTTCGGACTACAAAGTTGTAATTTGGACTCAATTATGATAATTCTATTGCAACCGTTTACCTTGCCTTAATAAGTTTACGTTGAAATATTTTTTTTTCTGTTTTCACTCACAATATTATTCTTTTTTCATAACAAATCCATGCATATGGATGCATATAAACAAATGACTTCATTAATCAACTAAGGGGCCTTCAAGGTGAAAAGGTGGGAAAGTTGAAAATATAATTTCCTTTCTCCATATACACACCTACTTCAACTGTCCATTTTAATACAATAGTTTAGTATTTCGAAAACAGGTCATATTATACGAATGGAATGAGGAGAAAAAAAAAACTACAACAAATTCAAGCGAGAAAAAGCAAAGCTGAGGTTGTGGAAGGGATGAAATGATAAGGAGCGATGTAAATTCTACTTTGGTGGATGTGAACTTCCTTTCAACTTTTACCAAAAAGTAGGTGATTGGTGAACAACTAAAGCCGACAACTACTTTGAGGGGCCAAAAATACTACCAAAAACTCCGTTTGCGAGGAATTTCGGGTTTTTTTAAGGACCTCTCAACAAAAAAAAAAAATTCCGATGTGCCCATTTGGTTTTCTTGGTGGGGAGGACTTACTATCTAGTCGATCACAGTTGTTCACTTTGCCGCGCCAGTCGCAAGTCTGTTTTTCTATATCGAAGGCAAGCCCGGAAGGGCAACTTATTTGTTTCATTCCTGCCTTGGTACACCTAAGGGCACACATAAAATAAAAACATTCAAGGTTGGCAATGTAATTAGCTGTGGAAGAGCGTTGACGTGGTGCTGGAGGGCGTCCTTACTGTTTTGCCTGTTAAAGGGCCTGTTCGTTTAAGAATTCCCCTTTCAATGACCTAATTTCTGTCCTTATCAAAGGAAATAGCAAGAATAGGCTGTGCCGAGTTAGAGATCCATTGGGCGGCTTATCGGAAGTGAGTGAGCGGGGAGGGGGAGGTGGTGTGCTGCAATCTTTAAAGGCTGTTTTGTACAACAAATTCAGCTGAAATGCACAAATTCATGTTGACCAAATTAATGTTTCCACTAGTTTTACCCAGATTTTCCCTTTGCATTTCTGCTCGCTCAATAAATTTGCTACCAATTAATAAATTCAAATTGATACCTTCTTGAAAGCAGGTATTATATTTTGTGTTAGTTGGCTCCATAAGTAAGTCCGAACATATATATTACTCGCTTACTATGTAAACTAATTTAGCTAATACTTACATTCCAACTCACTCAGATGTTAAAATCTGATATGTATTAATTTTTCTGTACACGGTGGAAAGCCCGTCGCCTACCTACCTATTTTCATTTTTTTTTTATTTTTTATTTTTTTAAATGATACCAGGTAGGTAAATAAGAAAAAATTCCAAAAGCCGGAGTTCCGATCTCTGCAACTCGGTGGAGAAATCAATTTGCGTAGTTCTATAGTTTAAAAAATCCATTATTTCATAAAAAAAACCTCTGCAACCTTACCGTATTTTCGAAAAATGAAATACAGCCACCGTCACCGGCTAAAAATCAAACAAGTAAGTAATATGCTATGCCCACTCAGAAGGGTCGAACGTAACGAGATGCGAAAAACTAAAATTTTGAATAAAAACTATGACGGTGTGGCTGTTCTCGAGTTGTTTTTTCTTCCGGTGGAGACGGGGTCGTTTGGGGGAAGCCCAATCGATATCCCTTCTTAACCGTGATAATCTCGCTGTTGTAGACGGAGGGCCCACCGTCACTCTCCTCACTCTGTCACAAACTTCATCGAGCTATCAGCAAAGCTAAAAATGCCTCCAGGTATCTGACAAATCATTCCCAATACTTTTTCCTTATCTCGTTTTTTTTTCTAAATAAATTTTCATTAGATCTGTGTAAGGAATTAGAAGTGAGAAAAATATATCGATTTAAAACGAAAATTTTACTTTTCTCATCACGTTTTCTAAAGTACATTATTATTGACATTTTCATGTCTTTGCCCTGGCACATAGCACAAAAAACTGTCACGAAATTGCGTAACGAAATTGTGTTACAGTGCCTTTATAATGATTTCCGCTTACAACGACCCCGTTGTTAGGTTTGTTCATTTTCTACACTTTTTAACCCACAAAAATCGTTCACCACTCGTTGGAAAGCTCTCGATTTAACGAACATTTTCATGTTCTCCATAACATATTGACTATACGAATAGCGGAGCTATGGGCATAACTGTTCTCATATTTTGTTTACAAACTAATGATCGTGAGTGTAGAAGATAATTAATCCGGAATCGTCTATTTTATTGAAATTAGGTACCTACCTCTTAATATTAATAATGTCAAAAGCAATAGGTAAAGACATGAAAATGTCCCAATGCGTTGCAGACTCGTATGCAAGCGTTTTTTTAGGAATGATAAGCAAAAATTAGAAAAATTTTTTCAGGTGTGAACAGCGTCCAAGGTCGAATTTGAGGAAAAACATGAAATGCACTGCGCGTGTGTAAATCGTGCACAACAGATTGTACGTGCAGTGTGTTCACACTTGAGGGTAGAAGGTAATTTTTAGAGGTTGTTACTTGTATTTTGAAGTAACTTCTGTCGTAGAACGGTAGGAAATACCGCGTAGAAAAAAATTACGTTACCTACTACAAATTTCTAGTGAAGTTACCATGATATTTTTGTTGTTATCACATAAAAATCTGAATTTTTTCTTGTAAATATTAAGTTACCCTTAGTTTAATTTTCCTTATTATTAAGTTCTGTTAAGTTAATTATTATTAAGTCCTCCTTAGTTTAATGTGAAGGAGAAAAAATCGATTTTCGAAAGTGAAAGGAGGTTTTTCTTATTCGCTCATCACGTATTCTGAAATACATTATTATTTGTTGTTATCTCATACAAATCTGAATTTTTTCTTGTAAATATTAAGTTACTTACCCTTAGTTTAATTTTCCTCATTATTAAGTTCTATTAAGGTCATTATTATTAAGTCCTCCTTAGTTTCATGTGAAGGAGAAAAATCGATTTTCCAAAGTGAAAGGAGGTTTTTCTTATTCGCTACTTGGAACACCACTAAAAGAGCTGAGATTGAGAAGTTTTTAGGCGATTTGTCAGCCAATTTTTAAGAATGTTCATAATTTATTACATCAACGAGTTTTAGTCAGTTTTAACTTTTTGCTTTTCCTATCTAATGTTTGTCCATTTTGAACGGGCATGAGATGTGTTTCTCAAAGCCCAAGACGATGGTTGTAGGTTTTTGCTAATTTTTGCGTGGACTTGAAAAATGAGATTAAATGTTGAAATGTGGGAGAACGGCGGATAAAATTCGGGTTTTGTGTGTAATAACGTTTTAACGAAAATTTTCTCCTGTATCGGAACTTTGGCTTTCGGTAGGTTTGCCTTCCTCATTTGGTGCACCTACGTACCAAGTTTCACCCCAAACAAGTTTCAAGCGACGAGCTTTCCACCCTGAACCTACATTTTTGAAAACTGACGTAAAAAGTCCCAAGAAACACCCTCAGGTCCACTTTTCCACTATGCAATCCTTGAACCTGCATCCTGCAATCCTTTGCCTGTTGTATTAGAGAAACTCGGCCCATCCATCCACCCCTGGTTTTCACAACCCGAAACAGCAAGAACACCCTTTGCGACCACTTCGACGCAATTGTACTTACTCTCTAGTCTGTCACAATTCTTAACGTTAGTTTTCCAGTCACAGGTCTGCCTTTCGATGTCAAATGCGAGCGAGTTGGGGCACCTGACTCCGGCCAGCCGCGTGAGTCCGTTCTCCGCACCTTTGTCGCACCTAATCATATCAACATAAAAGTCTTGACTATTCAAAAGTCTATCCTGGTATTCGTATTCTCACCCGCAGTCTCAATACAGATTCTTCCAATCACTGTAGACATCCCTGTATAACTTGGTTACACATTTATATATATATATGCACAAATACAACGAAAAACATAGAGAAGAAAAATATAACAGACGACTGAATTGCCATAGCTTCCTACCATTCTACACCACTGCTAACAAGTTATGAATATAAATTAATATTTCTACACCTCAATGTTTTTGGGATTAACTTTCAAGGTTTTACTCACGTTTTCGATCGTGTCACTGCAATAGCCAAAAATTCACATGAATTTGAGAATTTCATTAGAAAGAACGTCGAATTTCCTAGCAGATGTATACCGATTCATATTTCCATCCCCGGAATTAATAACCATGTTTTGAGGTCAAGCATAAAATTTCATCGTTTTGTATGACGAAATTCACCTAACATGTGTAGGAGCGGAAAATCGTCTTGAAGCACTTGAATGCCGAAGAAATTTTCTTTAGTAAAATTGTATTCTGTGTTCTCTGTTGTTTTTATGTATTTTCTGTGCGTTTTCTTCATTTTCTGTGTGTTTTCTGTTATTTTCTGTGTTTTCTGTAGTTCTGTGTGTGAATTTATAATGTACAGCTATGGGAGGATTCGATTTGGTGGTTTTGCGGGTTGAGAGGTTAGTATGGCCGTTCATGTATTTTCGTATTTTTTCTCTTCAAGTATCCTATAAGGTGCTTAATTTTGCAGATGCGAAAAATATTTTTGCCCCCAAGGATTCTGGTTAAATTTTTACCCATTTGGATTTTTGAACAATTGGAGTGTTTGTTTTTATGTCAGATATAGGATCACAAGGCACCTACACTATCGACCTTCAAATTTCCTCTCAAATTTACTATCGACCTCAGATTGAAATGGGTGTTTCGGGCGAAGTATCTGGTGATTGCGATATAATTCGTAGGGTAAAGTTGTGTACCTTGGAACGTTTGTACCTCGGGACAGACGCGGGACAAATATGAAGGAAAGAGGGAAAAAATCCCCCAAGGACACGAGAAGCAGGCTCTCGCAATGGCAACACTAGGTGAAGACCGCCTTTTCGATTATCTGCTTTCTGCTGCCTTATTGGACTGATAACAGTTTTTCGATTTCCGGGTCGTCAGAAAAAATTATTATGAACCTTTTATCAATTGCAGTTCACAGTCACAGTAGTTGAATATTTCATTACTTTTGACTGCATAATTGTTCCTTGAGGTTGGCCCTAGCGTTGATAACGTTTCCAGGGTGATTGTGTCACTTTTCATGCCATGAAAACGATTTTGGTGAAAAGTTGTCTTTCTTGTACCTACCTCGGGACAGTTTGGTGCTTGTACCGCGGAACACTATGGGACACGCATAATACAGTGTCCCATGGTACACGCGCCAAACTGCTATATTATTTTGGTGAAAAATTCTAATATAAATAATTCATTTCATGGAACTTTTGTTGTTTTCAGATGCCGCATTCAGCTCACGGGGTCAAAAGGGGATACAGAAGGCCGCCAACGTCATTTTGGAGGAGAAATGGGGCTGAATGTTATTGCATTTATAGGTATTTTATTACACAATTTGAAATGTTTTGAAGCTTTTTTGAATAATTTAGCCTTCCCATCCGAACGTACAAACATGTCCCGAGGTACAGAACAGGGTGTCCCATGGAACATGACTGGTCGTGTACCTCGGGACAAAAAATGGTTTTCGAAAAATGCATTTTAAAAATATTTAGAGTGTTCTGAAAAATCTGAAATAAATCATGGAGCTTCAGTATTAGATTATATTACAAGAAAAGCAATCAGGGTTCCAAATTTTCTATTCAAGACTGCACAGGGGTCGAAAAACCAAAATCGTCCCAAGGTACACGTTTTCAGGACCAACTCGCAGTTTTCCTTCCGAATTTAAGCGCGTTGTTGGTTATTAAATTTTGGTGTTTCATGGTGAAGGCCTGAAGAGTGCGAGAGCCGTTAACTAGACAAAATTATCAAGAATTGATCGTTTTGAGCGGTGTTTGGAAATCATAGCGTTGAACGGCCGTCTCCCTCGAGCATAACGGCGATAGCAAGTTGTCACGAAAGGAGCAAACGAAGGGAACTACTTCAATGAGTCGTTCACTGAAGCTGCCCGCGTTGGAAGAAAACGCGTCGGGTGTGAAAAACCGCAGTTTCTACGGTCGAGCGGAATGTTGGTCAGATGACGTCGCCATCGGTTATTATTGCGTTTTTCCCAGTAGAAGTAGAATGTCGCCAAGGGTGCGGCCCTGCGGTCCAGAAGGTCTACCAACCTCCTGTAAAGCCTCCACCACGCCCAGCGGATCATTGGATAACCTGGATCATTACGCCCGGGCCAGAACGCGCAACAATGGCTGTCACCTTTCCTGCTTTACCCGAATTCACTTGAGGTCAACAATGTCTTCCCTTGTTATCCCGCTTTTGGTAACGTTCCGTCCGTAGGCCTCAATCGTCAAACCATTTTAGGTGCTGAGAATTATCCCAATTTTGTCACGATGTACATTTTGATTGCAGAGGCAGTGATGACCTCATTTGCGAATTGCTTTAATGGGGGACACCTTCAGTTGGACCTTCATTTGAATCGAGGATTTTTTAAACAACCTATATACTTACGCCATTTACCTACCAAATTTTACAGGAGAGCAAAAAAAAACTATTTTTTTAAATCAACCTATAGGTATACGCCATTTACCTACCAAATTTTACAGGAGAGCGGAAAAAAACCTTTTTTTTTAAAAAAACCTATATACGCCATTTACCTACCAAATTTTACAGGAGAGCGAAAAAAAACCTTTTTTTTAAAAAAACCTATATACGCCATTTACCTACCAAATTTTACAGGAGAGCAAAAAAAACTATTTTTTTTAAAAACAACCTATATACGCCATTTACCTACCAAATTTTACAGGAGAGCAAAAAAAATTATTTTTTTGTCTGTTGTTCTAAACGTTTTGGAAGTTTTACGTTTTTTACTTGGAAATCCACTACTTAATATAATGAGCAAAAAAATGGACTCACTCATTTGCGCAATTTTTTTTATGAGTTTTGAATTTTTAAAATTGTTGGATTTCTGTTGTTTCAAATATCAACGATTTTTTAGTAGCAATAATTGAGTTACTGAAAATTAAATGAAGAAATAGAAACATTGTACTGTTAAGGGAGGCTTTATTGAATCAAAACTGTCAATATAAATTCTTGCAGACTAAAGAAACAGTTTAATACACCATCAGGTAACCTTACAGAAAACCTTTTACAGAAAAAAGTACAAGGTTTGGCATTTCTCATTTGAGAGGGTAGAAACAACCAATATCCAGCACGAGGGTTGTTTCAAACCTCACCAGGATTTTTAAGGCTCATTGTAACCCACTCCTAACACGTTAAGGCGGTTTCGTATCTCAAAAGGTGAGTCTTGGCATGCACAATCGAAATCCGTGAAAAAGCTACATTGCCAAAAACTGGACTATAGGTTGTTTAAAAAATCAATCTTCCCAGTTTCAGTTATTGGAATCCAAATTTGGGAACAACATATTATATGATTGATTAGTATGAAAAGTAGCTCAAACCACGAACAGTTTACTGTACATTCACTTTGGGTCCACAATAGCCTCAATACTCTTGAATTAAGCACTATAACCTAGCAACAGAAAATGAGTTTACAGAGATCATTATTGGGTTGGTTTGGAAGTAGCCTTGCATTTGCGGTGCATTTCTGTAATGTCGGGACGTTGGATGGTGTTTGAAATTTTTGGCGTGGAATTTGGATTCAACACATCGAAAAACCTTTCGCTTTCCAACTTTTAGCTCAACAAAGAGGCCTTCTTATGTTTTCAAGGCTGACAGCTAAGCTTCTCATCATTCGTTCATGTGAATTCAGCGTCAACTGATATGAAACACCTAAGTGTGTAAGTCCAAAATTGTAGTAGGGTAGGTTTGTTTAATCTCAAGCTGTTGGAACCTCGGTTAGAACTTGCTACCTATCGATCCCTACCATACCCTAGAATGAAATTCAATAAATTATAACTTCTATAGTGTACTGACGATGGTGTAACAACCGAAACCGGTCTACAGTTTTTGCTATTGTACGTGCTATTCAGCGGTAGTGCTTTTGGATTCTTACCTGACAACATCTCTACAATCGCCAGTGGTGGTCAACCTGAAATACTCATCTGGCGGTCTGTCTTTGCAGAGCTCTTCAGCTGAAGCTCCTTCATCCTCACCTTCATCTTCTTGTCTCTTGACTCGTTCACTGCTCAGTCCTCCTGCACAAAATACATTATAATCGTAATTAGCTAACGTAGAGATACACAATTAATTCGACAGCTGTTCACAGCAATGAAACAATCGTTGGATTAGTGACAGAGGTGAATTTGAGTAATTACGAGAAAGTAAATTACCTATATTATCGTCATCCATTTCCCTGCAGACGGACTATGGTCTGTAATTTATTTAAGACACGAATGTCAGCACCTACCGATTCCAGTCTTATAATTCTTTATTAATCGGAATACTTTTCAACACTCGCGAGTAGGTTTCCTTACGAGCGGAACATGAAATTTTTGTGATATTTATGCAAGTTATTGATATGCGAGTCTGTCAAAAAAAGTTCACATCTAAACCTGTTGGTACTCAACCAGATTATGGCTAAATAATTTGCTGAAACACTTGTGGCTGTCAAACTGTAACCAAGGAACTTGCGCTCAAATCACCGATATATTACAGATCTTTCAAGAATTTTACGTCCCGAACTCGACGTATGGGAAGTGGGTACATCGGTATAGAAGTGCTTATAAGGGTGATTTACAGGAACGAAATCTCGACTTCCAGCATCTGATTCGAAGAATTTAAAACCTTGAATAAATAAAACTACACCGAGACAAAATAAATGTTGATGGGATTCGGCGGGACGTATTGGGGACAGGCCGTCTCAAGGACGACTGGGCTAACTCACCTCTGAAAAGATCAAAAGCTAAAAGCTCTTGAGCAACCCTGGTTTAAATGTGCTCTCGGCATCTCACATCGTTGTTTGTGTCCACAGAAATTTATCAACCATGAAATAGAAACAAAATTGACAACGAAACACAAAAACCAGTGGAAATACTTCGAACTACTTCGAAGGGGTGGAATCGGAATGAGAGCGTTTTTTTAGAACGATGCCCGGTGACTGCTGTGCCGTTATATAAGGCCCGCTCATAACAATAACACTGCAAACGTTTGCCAACTCGGGGAGGTGGGATGAAGAAATTGTTTTCTTCAGGGTCCCTACGGGCATTTCGTTTGATGGCAAAGCAAAGCCAGTGCTGGTTCTCAACTTTCTACCAGAAATATTCCTTCATCTACAAATCGGTGCATTTCCTACAGTAGGTACCTACCTACATACATATATCTTGTACGATGTAGTGTGAACACATGTTACTGTACAAAGAATCAACCACAGTGCTCTCTCAAAGAATCTCTGCCACCGTGGTACAGTAATTACGTCCAACTTTCTTTCCCAAAGCTGCTTCATGTTTAATGCACACAACTGATTGTCTATATTTTTCAGTAAAACTGATTGTCTATATTTTGCACACAACTGATTTCCTATATTTTGCAGTAAGTACAACTGATTGCCTATATTTTGCACACAACTGATTGTCTATATTTTGCACACAACTGATTGCCTGTATGTTGCACATAACTGATTGTCTATGTTTTGCTCACAACTGATAGTCTATATTTTGCACACAACTGATTTTCTATACTTTGCACACTACTGATTGTCTATATTTTACAGTACAACTGACTGCCTATATTTTACACACAACTGATTGTCTTTATTTTGCTCACAACTGATTGTCTATATTTTACAGTACAACTGACTGCCTATATTTTACACACAACTGATTGACTATATTTTGCTCACAACTGATTGTATATATTTTGCACACCACTGATTGCCTATATTTGGCAGTACAAATGATTGCCTATATTTTGCACACAACTGATTGCCTATATTTTGCACACAACTGATTGTTTTGCACCCAACTGATTGTCTATATTTGCAGTACAACTTATTGCCTATATTTTGCACACAACTGATTGCCTATATTTTGCACGCAACTGATTGTCTATATTTTGCAGTAGAACTGATTGTCTTTATTTTGCACAAAACTGATTGTCTATATTTGCAGTACAACTGATTGCCTATATTTTGCACACAACTGATTGCCTATATTTTGCACACAACTGATTTTCTATATTTTGCTCACAACTGATTGTTTATATTTTGCACCCAACTGATTGTCTATATTTTGCAGTACAACTGATTGCCTATATTTTGCACACAACTGATTTTCTATATTTTGCTCACAACTGATTGTTTATATTTTGCACCCAACTAATTGTCTATATTTTGCACACAACTGATTGCCAATATTTTGCACACAACTGATTGTCTATATTTGCAGTACAACTGACTGCCTATATTTTGCACCCAACTGATTGTCTATATTTGCAGTACAACTTATTGCCTATATTTTGCACACAACTGATTGCCAATATTTTGCACACAACTGATTGTCTATATTTGCAGTACAACTGATTGCCTATATTTTGCACACAACTGATTGCCTATATTTTGCACACAACTGATTGCCTATATTTAGCACACAACTGATTGTCTATATTTTGCAGTAGAACTGATTGTCTTTATTTTGCACACAACTGATTGTCTATATTTTCCAGTACAACTGATTGCCAATATTTTGCACACAATTGAATGCTTATATTTGTAATATAGTGTGGAACAGTACAGTGTTGTCTTTAAATGGGTATTTGGATCTCGGCTCTTCAAGAAGAACATCTACAAGGAATAATAATCATGTGCCCAAGAGTCTTTGAAAGCCCATCTTTATTTACGTAAGGGTCGGACTCTTGTTACGTGCACTATTTGAAATGCCGGTCAGATCTTGAAGCAGGAAGTTCCTTTGGCCGGCATCCGTTCGTCGCCTCGGAAACCCGCCCGGTTCCCGTTATACCATTCATGAAAAACGATTGAGAATAGAGAACGACCGGCCTATTCCATAAAACCAAGGAAGTTACGTGCCCACCAGTGATTATGAGGGACTGTGAATATCATATGACGTTGAAGCGTGCTCAGAAGAGCCCAAAATGTTCAACATAAGGATAACAAAGGGCTTAACCAGCCGTCGAATTTCACTGCACAATCTTTTCTTCGCACAACCTTTTATTTGGTAATACCTACTGTCGTTTTGGCGAAATTTCGAATTTTGATCATGTACCCAAGGACAGAGTTTGGAATGACACATGAGCAATTATACTCGCATAATATGTGAATCTCTATATTATATTATAAATTCGAATCTCTGTGTGTCTGTCTGTGTGTCTGTCTGTCTGTCTTCCCACGGCCTAACGGCTCGACGGATATCGACCAAATTTGGCACGAATATCCAGTAGGCTCCCAAGTTGTGCAACGTCGCATTTTTAATTCCCTCACCATAGCGGAACTATGGTCGACCATGGTCAACTTCGTTAATTGAAATGGTAACCCCTATTTTTTATCGCGTATTCGTAATCTACGTGAAATTCTATCATCTACGATCGACCCTTCGGACTACCCCCGCGGTCGACCATAGCGCATCCATGGGCCCCTCCATGGTCGAATCCCGAATTGCTCAACGGATATCGACCAAATTTGGCACCAATATCCGGTAGCCTCCCAAGTTGAACGTAGGCGCATTTTTAATTCCCTGACCATAGCGGAAATATGGTCGACCATGGTCAACTCCTGAATGGCTTGACGGATTTTGATAAAATTGGGCACAAATACCCGTTAGGCTATGGGATTTTTCCGTCGTTTGTTGGTTCCACGATACTGCGTACAGCGAACCTCGGATAGCGAGCGAAGCGAGCGGTCAGGCTATTTCATATATAAATGATATACATTTCCAGCTGAGTTTTATGAGGTGCCCACATTACCGACAAGGAAGTTCAAGGAGAAAAGAAATGTAAGTAATACAACTAAAACATTCTTTATAACGTAGGTAGGTACATTTGGACCCGAAAAATGTGGCATTCGCGAGATGCTTCTCGAATCATCTTGAACATTCAGTCTCAACAGTTTAGGGCGGTTTCAACAAACGAGAGACAAATCGAGGATAAACTGATTCGGGTATTAGGTACCTACCTCTGGATTGCCATACTTTGACATCCAAGGATTTTATCAAATGCGTTCAAGGAACCAAGTTTAGGATTGGATTAATGATAAATCAACCTAATTACAGATAACCATAACTGAGAAGACGTATGCCAAAAAGTGTAGATGATACAAAAGCCACAGAATGCTATAGTCAGGGTCGAGGGCAAGAAAAAATGCCGAGGAGTGCGAGGGAAATAAGAAGGCTTCTTCTGCTCCCACGAAGTAATTTTCGTGGTGGGTATCGCGTTATGCTCTCCGTCAGTAGCATCTGCTAAAAAATCAGGTGAAGGACGCAAGTCGTGATATCGTAATCGAATCTACGATTAGGCACGTTTTTAACTTTCGATTCTTCTTAACATTTTGATACCTTGACGGGTATGTCAGGTTGGGACTGAACGTGGGTTCAAAATTATGGTATAATTGTTTTAGAAACCATACCTAGCTAATTTACTGATGGGAGGAAATTTCAACAATTTTCCTCAGGGGGGACACCTTACACTACAAGCATAACATATATTCCTAAATCGATTGAAGGGAAACAACAAAAATCACCATTGATCCTGAGATGATTCTGAGTAAATAGCTTTCCACAGCCTTCAAAGCATCCCACTATTTTTTTGGTGATCATGATTGATGAGTAAAAACAAGATTTGCAGAGAAATCACAAATGGAGTTGCTCCTTCTAGTCGTACTGAAGTAAGCAGGTGCTGGAAGGTGGACTGGAAGCGACCAGCGCGCTTTGATGGAGGAGAATTGAACCAACACACTCATAATTGGCAGCCAGAACTGTATCAGCATCTGCAAGTCTGCATCTGGGCATAAGTTCAATGAATAGGTCAATGTCCTTCAACTAGATCGAGTGGCGTAATATGCACGAAGCTTCATCATAGAATTGCATATTAATTTATGAAATCACGCGGTCATGTTAATGATGGAAAATCTCATTATTTGGGAAGTAGCATATTTAGGAACGTTGAAATGAACGACTACCTATCGTCTTTAATATAAAGTACCTGTAACAGTTCCAAACGATAATACGCAATGGATACGGAATAGAACAGGAACGTGATATTGGGACACGATTCTTACCAGTCGAGCCTTAATATTTCAATTCGCTTTTCATATTGCAGCAGCAAGAAATCCAGTGACAAATTGTGGACCTTGGAGATGAGCACATGAGAAACTCGTGAGGGGCTAACTGGAGAAACGTGATCCTGACTGGGAAGTCAGTTTCAAAGATGAAAAATCCCCTATCGCGCAAGAAATTAATCACAGCCACTGCTCTTTTGGTGCATCGTTTTAAATAATGAACCTTTGTAATCGAACATTTTTTTCGAACATTCCTCGAAATTTGATGGTTCGTTTTTCAAGGTACGTAGAATCCGAAAGTGGAATAAAAAAATCTCTCTCAATAAAAAAAGAACTCAATAAAAGCGTATGGTTTTTATGACTTTTTAAATTAATTACAAACTTGAGCATTTTTGGAGACCACCCGGAGCGTTGTACGTCCAGCCCTGAATTATGAACCGAAAAGCTTCGTCAACATGATCGTGAATCATACCTGCACAGCATAACTTCAGCCCAGATATCACTAATAGGGAAAAGCTGATTATAATCAAACGTGGCTTTATGAATTTCACTTTGTTTGCCGTAATATTACCTGCGTCATTTGAAGCAGCATGTTTATTTTTGATTTTATTGATATGGCGTTGAAGAGTTCCAGCTTGTTAGGTAGGTAAAAGTTTGTTCTTCGTGGCCAAACAGATCATCCAAATTAAGCGAAAATTTGGGAACATGTCGAGGGTTATATTTAGGTTCATCGACCGTCGGAATTTCCAAAATCACCGGTGTGGGAGGTTCGCCGAAATCGCACGTCACAAGAGCTAGGGGAGGTGGAAAAATGCATATACCTATTTATGTAACTGTATTTTATGCTCGGCCAGCTCCGATACTCAACTTGGGGCTTTCCTGGGGGAAGCACTGTATACACAGTGAAGCCAAAACCACTCCCAACCTAAACCGTTAGGTATGTAATAATTTGCAGCGTTTTTCTTAAAACCTTCAAAATCCTCGCGTATTTTCCGTACATTTGCATTGCATATATAAAGAGATGTTGACGGACAAATATTTATCTGTACATAGGCTAATCATGACAGCTTAATTCTCAGTAGGTGAATAATTGGTACTATTCAAAGAAAACGGAGTTATTGAAAAAATAGTGTATTTCCACTAATACACGAAAAACGCAAAAAACATAACACACAATAAGTTATTGTATAAGTTAAGTGTTATGTTAATTATTGAGTGTTATGTTATGTTTTTTTGTTTTGTTTTCAGTGTGAAAAAAAAACACACAAAAAACTACAGGATAAAAATAAAATAGTCTATCTCCACGTACAATAGCAAAAACTGTAGACCGGTTTCGGTTGTTACACCATCGTCAGTACACTATAGAATGATGTTGAGACTATTTTATTTTTATCCTGTAGTTTTTTGCTATGGATTTCCACTATTCCGCCGCGAGTGATTTAAGTTATTATTGTGTGTTACTGACGATGGTTTGATCACCGAAACCGGTATAACAGTGTTTTTTGCGTTTTTCGTGTATTAGTGGAAATACACTATTTTTTCAATAACTCCGTTTTCTATGAAAATAAACGGGTTTCCAAGATTTCTTCGCGAGTGATTTAGTTCGTATTGGTACTGTTGCTGTTGCTACATTTCGTTATGAGACAAGCATAATAAATTACTAATAATCTACTTAGTAGATAATGATATTCAACTTTCAAGTTAATTATTTCCAACGAAAATTAGGTAGTTAGGTAAGTATGTTAAGAACTTGTGTAATTAGTAAGTTAAACTAGTGACGCAATTTTATGTTTTGCTAACACGCCAGCTTTAGGAAGACCTTCTTAGGGTGAAGACACATTTTTCATTCATTAATTCATTACAATTGGATGCGTGAACTGGTGGCGTTTTGATACTCATTTATATACTCAGACGAATTCATAGTTTTTACGTGCTAATTGCTTCAGTTTGACAGACAGACCCCGCTCAAACGTGTCGAAATTTGCAGTTGCTTCAGATTTTTTCCGCATTCCGACAACAATTCGTTGTGTCGGCGGAGATTAGCTGTGTCTGGCGTAGAAAACGGATTCCGTTGGGCGGGGAAAAAAATAAAATAAATAAATAAAAAAACCTTCCGTTGAGCATTTTACTGCGCCGTCCACGTGAGGTCATCAGGAGCTCGAAGGCTGTTTGTTATTCGACTTTCGATCAAAGACGAGCTTCGGGCTCTGGAGAAGGGGAAAAAAGGGGGAAAAGTACAAACGGGCCCACTGCTACGTCGGACAATAAAATCAGGCGCTCAGGGTTAAATACAACGTCAATCATTATGAAGGACACCCAGCACACCAGGTGCTCTTGATTTAATTGATCTATGACTCATTACGATCCTCATTTCAGTTCAGAAATACTGACAACAGGCCAGCTCACCGTTCTTCCGCGTGATAGGCTGCCATCTCTTCCTTTCACTAAACCTTCACCACAGCAGCCACCGATCATCACCAGCGACAGCATGTACACCTGTTGCACTTGCTATAGTCGTACACTTCGCGAACTGGTCCGTTTGATTGGCATTTCGCGTGAACTAAATCACTCGCGAAGAAACCGTAGAAACCCATTTCAGAGAAAAACGTAGTTATTGAAAAAAAAATACACTGCCAAGGTGATGGCACAGGAGCTTCCTCGTCACAATCAGAGTGACCCATTATAAAATAGAACAGACTCGGAAGCAAAATAACATAACATTACATTACATTACATTACATTACATAACATTACATAACGTTAAATATACATATTACATAACATTACATTACATAACATAACATTACATGAAATATACATATTATACATAACATGACTTCCATAATACATTACGTCCATTATACATAACTAGCCTGACCGCTCGCTTCGCTCGCTATCCGAGATTCGCTGTACGCAGTATCGTGGAACCAACAAACGACGGAAAAATCCCATAGCCTACCGGGTATTTGTGCCCAATTTTATCAAAATCCGTCAAGCCATTCAGGAGTTGACCATGGTCGACCATATTTCCGCTATGGTCAGGGAATTAAAAATGCGCCTACGTTCAACTTGGGAGCCTACTGGATATTCGTGCCAAATTTGGTCGATATCCGTTGAGCAATTCGGGATTCGACCATGGAGGGGCCCATGGATGCGCTAAGGTCGACCGCGGGGGTAGTCCGAAGGGTCGATCGTAGATAGAATTTCACGTAGATTACGAATACGCGATAAAAAATAGGGGTTACCAGTTCAATTAACGAAGTTGACCATGGTCGACCATAGTTCCGCTATGGTCAGGGAATTAAAAATGCGACGTTGCACAACTTGGGAGCCTACTGGATACTCGTGCCAAATTTGGTCGATATCCGTCAAGCCATTCAGGAGTTGACCATGGTCGACCATAGTTCCGCTATGGTCAGGGAATTAAAAATGCGACGTTGCACAACTTGGGAGCCTACTGGATATTCGTGCCAAATTTGGTCGATATCCGTCAAGCCATTCAGGAGTTGACCATGGTCGACCATAGTTCCGCTATGGTCAGGGAATTGCAAATGCGACGTTGCACAACTTGGGAGCCTACTGGATATTCGTGCCAAATTTGGTCGATATCCGTCGAGCCGTTTGGCCGTGCATAGAAGGACAGACAGACAGACAGAGCGCATGCGCAGGGCGAACCGCTGGCTCTATCATGTTGAAATTTATATGGGACCTCAATGGGCCCTACCCGCTTAATCCCTGAGAATTACATTGAAATTGGGTGAAATCTTTGGTTACTACGGCTGTAACAAGGAAATTGAATCTATTTCACGCCAGCGCATGCGCAGAGCGCACCGAGGGTCCGATCATGCTGAAATTCATACTGGAACTCACTAGGCCTTGTCCAAACAACCCTTGAAAATTTGAGCGAAATTGAATCAAAATTGTGAAAGTTATGCGTGTTTGTTGAATTTAACGTTAGCGCATTCGCAGGGCGTACCGCTGGATCAATCATGTTGAAATTTGTATGGGACCTCAAGGGGCCTTATCCGCACCATCCCTCAAAATTTGAGCTGAATCAATTCAAAATCGTGGAAGTTATGGCTGTAACAAGGAAATGCGGACAGACTCACAGACTCACAGATTCACAGATTCACAGACTCACAGACTCACAGACACACAGACCGACAGACACGGAACCAAATTTGTTCAGTAGGCTTTGAAACGCAAAATGCAAGTGGAAATTTTGATTTCTGAAGACAAAAATTTTTTGGCTCACGAAAGTGAACACAAGGCTTCCGCTGCTTCGCAGACTCGGAAGCAAAAGTATTGCGACCGTATTCTATGTTTATGGGCGACTAGAGCAACTTGATTGATAACCCCCTGGACCCCCGGATGCTTACTGCTTAGAGCCTACGGCTACAATTCAAGAAACATGGAACATGCTTTAGCCACGCTTATACACATCGAAACAACCAAGTGACAACCAAACAAGCGCAAATACGAAATAAATGCGTGATAAATCAAGAGCTTTCCAACGAATGGAAATCGATTTTTGTCCGATGAAAATGAAAGAAGTTTCATTTCCCTAGCAACTACTCGGTTGTACGTGAAAATCATAAGAAAATTTCGTCACCCATCCGCGTCACCCATTCCGCGTAACGTTTTTAGGCTAAAGCATGTTCCATGCTAAACTGTGCTCTACCGTGCTCTACATGGCTTAAGCTGGTGATTTGATCATCGGATCCCGTTCGCTGTTATAGCGTCGTTAATTTAGGTTTGTTCGTGCAGATCATATCGCTGTTGTTGACGTATTTTTGACTTTCGCTGAAGATCAATCGTTCAAGATGTTTTCTGTCATTCACTCCGACGAGTGGGCGGCTTATCGTCAACCATCCCGACTGGGTTTTCTTCATATGACAGTTAACCACCAGAGAAACTATGTTGTCCCTGAGTCTGGCGCCCATATACAGGCGATCGAACGATGTTGGCTCGATGCAAAAGTGAATATTTTGAAGAAAAACAGAGGCGTCACATTCCACTACCTCCAGTCACACCTCGACGAATATTGTTGGAGGCTGCACCGGGAGGATGTTCCAGACCTATTCGTCTGTTTTCTAAAGGACAACGAAGACATGTGTATACAGCATAAGGTAAATTTTTTATTCATTTCTGTTGGTTTCTGGTGGGAGTCGGTCAGCAGACCGCATGACGAAACGTTACTGATCGGTAGAGCGCATATCGAAACAGCACCGAATTTTTCATGGACTCCTGCAATTTATGTCATGTTAAACTCAAAATTTCGGTTGTCAGCTGAAAACCTAACTTGCCTAATATTGTCGTCAGGCGGAAAAGTCGTTGTCCTCGTTGTTGCACGGATTCAAGATGAAATTTGGCGCACTGAATAAACTGACTGATGAAATCCTTTGATCCTGCAATCCTCCCTTCAGTAGCCGACGATCGGACAAGGTGCGAATAAACTACTTCAGTATCTTAATTTTCATGAAGATTTAAAATTTAACGAACATATCGTGACTGTTGTCAAGAAGCTACGAAAGCTTCTCTATGTCTTTAGGATTGATAGGGGTTTTTTATCTATGAAATTGTTGCGGAACGTTTATTATGGCCTGGATTTTTCTGTACTGAAATATGGGATATTGGTATGGGGTAGCACTTCCAAATATCATTTAAGGCGTGTACAAGTTATTCAACACGCTATAATTAGAATAATCCATAATAAGCTGCTAGGTACCGTACTTCACTTTTTATGAATTCAACGTATTCAACACATAACAAATATTCGTGCTTGAAACCTGTGTCCACATCTATAAATCAGGAATTGATGACAACGATCTATGAGCTGATTCCAGCAACAAAGTAGGTAACAAATGTAAGACAGCCAAGATGTAATACCGAATTTTTCAAGCGTATTTCCTACAATAGGGCTTTAAACTTTTTCTATGAAAATAAGATTAACACCACTTCATCGTTAAGCACATTAAAACATCGCATTGCGCAGTGTTTAGAGTTATTTGAAGTCGTTCACTTTTGGAATTGTCTTTTTGTACTATTTAGCTCTTTTTGAACCTGATAAAGTTGGAATTGTTGCTCCATTTTGTTTTTGCGATTAATATTTTTTATATCTTAAGTGTTCTATGTTCTCCAAAGGCTAGTAGTCGAAAGTATCTCTTTTGAAGTTTATTTGTATTTTCCGAAGGCTAACGAACTCCACCTGAGAGCACAAGTTCTAGAAACTTATTTTCATGGTGGGCGAAATTAGAGACATATTTATTTAATTTCATGTCTTCGGAATTTTTTAATAATGAAGATGCTTTTTGTACTTGTATAGTTGTAGAACATTTTAATTTTAGTTACGAATTTGATTTTAAATTTATATGGAGAATTTTTCTAATTTTTTGTGTACTCTATTTCGCTAAATAAACCAATTCTAAAATTCTAAATTCTAAATTCATCAGCACTAACTGGTGAAGGTACTTCACCAACTAACTGTTCAGAGTCTTCACCAACTAATGATCAATCTTAATGTCAAAATCAGGATTTTGGATTGAATCAGGAATTTCTGTAGTCAAATTTAGTGTGTAATAGTAATAAATAAACTCCTTCGCCTGCTAGAAAGTGAGCCACACGAGGGGTTGCGCAACGCTCAAGGTGGGTGACTGGTGGCAGCGAAGGTGTGGACTTGGGGCCTCAGCGGCATCCGGGTTCCCCAACTCCAGTAAAAATAATCCGTTGCGCAACAAACGGGCCGAGAGTTTTCCTGCCAGCGTGAAAAGCGTGGAAAACCGATCGTCTCATCCTTCGGCCTCCTCACGTATCCTCGACGGTTTTACCCCTGACGGGAGGTTGACGAGTGTTTTTCCCGTCGCGAGAGCCCGTCGCCGCTTTCACGTTTCGCTTGCAGCGCTGCACTTCTCGTTTTTTTGACCCAATTCGTGTGGAACCGTCCACCTGCGTAATCCGCGATTTAAATCGACGTAGAAAAGTCTGCCAAGGTGTTGCACAAATCTTCCTCGCCTCCATAAAAATCGTAAAATACAATGTGGAATAATAAGACAAAAACGTCCGACAATTCGAGTAGGCGGTGCAGCTTCCTCACTTCAGTCGCATGACCATACAGAATAGTATGGGCAGGTTCCCCCAACCCCCCGTGTACCCTCAAAATGTCAGCTCTCTACGACTATTTTTCGCGTAGTTAGAAGCGTTACAAAGGAATGGTCAACATTTCATGTTCGCGCATGCGCAGACGAAAGTTACATTACGATCCCAATGAAATTCATGTGGAACTATCAAAGTACTATTCCTTATCGACCCTCCAAATCTGAACTCATTTTAACGATATTTAAGGTAGTTATGGGAGTTTCAAGTATTTCACCTTTGCGCATGCGCAGACAGAATGATTTTCATGATTTTGAAACGGGAGCACCTGCGATCCAACCCGAACCCTCAAAATTTCAGCTCTCTACGACTATTTTTCGCGATGTTAGAAGTGTTACAAAGAAATGGTCAACACTTCATGTTAGCGCCTGCGCAGACGAAAATGACAGTACGATCCCAATGAAATTTATTTGGAACTATCAAATTTTTATTCCTGATCGACCCTCCGAATCTGAACTCATTTCAGCGACATTTAAGGTAGTTATGGGCGTTTCAAGTATTTCAAGTTTGCGCATGCGCAGAAAAAACAATTTCCATGATTTTGAAACGGGATCACCTGCGATCAAACCCGCGTGTACCCTCAAAATTTCAACTCTGTGCGACTGTTTCGCGTAATTGAAAGCGTTACAAGGAAATGGTCAACATTTCATGTTCGCGCATGCACAGACGAGTTACATTACGATTTCAATTAAATTCATAAGGAATTGTAAAAGTATTATTCCTGATCGACCCTCCAAATCTGAACTCATTTCAGCGATATTTAAGGTAGTTATGGGAGTTTCAAGTATTTCACGTTTGCGCATGCGCAGAAAAAACTATTTCCATGATTTTGAAACGGGATCACCTGCGATCAAACCCGCGTGTACCTACCCTCAAAATGCCAGCTCTGTACGACTATTTTTCGCGTAGTTAGAAGCGTTACAAAGAAATGGTCAACATTTCATGTTCGAGCATGCGCAGACGAAAGTTACATTACGATTCCAATGAAATTCATATGGAACAAACTATTATTCCTGATCGACCCTCCAAATCTGAACCCATTTCAGTGATATTTAAGGCAGTTATGGGCGTTTCAAGTATTCCACGTTTGCGCATGCGCAGACGAAAGCTACAATACTTTTTCAATGATTTTGGTAAGGGACCATCTGTGACCCAACTCGCACCTACCCTCCAAATTTCAGCCCATATCAACCATTATTTCGGGTAGTTGTGGGCATTAGAAGGAATTACCACAGACAAACGCGGAACCAAAAATGTTCCTCGATGTCTGAAACGCAAAATGGTAGTGAAAATTTTCATTTTGGAGGACATCAATTTTTTTTACTCAGTCACGAATCCAAGGCTTCCTTCCTTCGGTATTGAGGAAGCAAAAATAAACCTTCAGTTTACCACCAATTCATATTTAGCAAGAAGCTTTTCACTCAAGTTCTGAGCATCCTCAGGTACATAATTCATTTTTTGCCTTATTATTCTACATCGTGATGGCTTACCATAAAAGGTGTCCAATTAAATTCGATAAAATCGAATTGTTAAAATACAATCATTCTGTATCATTCGGGCAATCAGGCGTGAAGACATCCGAACCATCCATTGGCAAAGCCAGGACTGCTGTTTGCCGCCTCTGTACTGGTGCAGCAGCTGATAGATAGTAGAGGGACCTACCTATGAGTAATTCACAGAATTCGTGCAAAACTGGACCCTGAGAAGAGGAGGAGGAGGTGAAATGCGCACAACGCGCAATGACCAGTCTAGTTAATAATACGTAGATTTAGGCAATTGGAGGAATATTTATCAAAGTACTCCCCATGGAATTCTGTGATACTGGTTTCTGTGATATTAGATTTTAGCAAAAAGTATTAAGCAATGGGAGGATAAGGTGTCCAATTAAATTCGATAAAATCGAATTGATAAAATACAATCATTCTGTATCATTCGGGCAATCAGGCGTGAAGACATCCGAACCATCCATTGGCAAAGCCAGGACTGCTGTTTGCCGCCTCTGTACTGAGGCAGTGGACAGCAGAGCACATCCCATGCGAATGACAGCCTCAACGATTCCGGCACTTCGGAAAGGCGTTTATAAATACCACCGATGTTGCCGGAGAATCACTGGCAAGCCTCAGTCACTTTGCGAGAGAAGAGGCCATCAATCGGGTTCTTAAGGCCAATGAAAATAGGAACAGTTGTCAAAATAGATCTTTCTGGTCTCATTGACGAGAGGCTGGGTTACCCGTCCCATTGAAAAAAAAGTGCCAAGTTGGGTGGGCAGTATAGCTTCCTCACTTATTGCAACATGGACGTGTAGAATCAGTTGGTAAAAAAATGATGAGTCAAAATGGTCAAATAGCAATAAATAGAGTAGTAATAAATTACCTAATATGCTTAATATGATCAAACATTTGCGCACAGGCCAAAGTTACCGAACGATTCCAATGAAATTCACAAGGAACTATCAATGTATTATTCCTGATCGACCCTCCAAATCTGAACCAATTTCAACGATATTTAAGGCAGTTATGGGCGTTTCAAATATTTAACGTTTGCGTATACGTAGACGTAAGTTACAGTACTTTTTCAGTGATTGTGGTATGGAACCATCTGTGACCCAACTCGCACCTACCCTCCAAATTTCAGCCAAATGGTAGTGGCAATTTTCATTTTGGAGGACATAATTTTTTTTACTCACTCACTAATCCAAGGCTTCCCTTCCTTCGGTAGTGAGGAAGAAGGAGGGGAAATCTCTATTTATATCTCATATTATATTCTGACTTGTATTCTTGACTCCAGGTATTTCTCCTGTAGGATGATGGTATTCCATTCCATAGCTAAATTGATAGGTCAGCTCAAGTTCAAAAACACAAACGGTGGGTACAGCTTCCGTACAAGTACGCAACCACGAGGGACATTTTATGTCTTAGCGCCCCCTCCCGCACCCACACCAAGTACTTCGTACTTAATTGTTTTGGTCAAGATTTCCAAAGAATGGTACCTAGTCCGAACAGTCTTCAGTCCCAATTAGTTCGGATTAGCCGGACTCCACTGTATTATGTACGTAAACATTCATTTAAACAATCACGCTCATACCGCAGCTTGTTGGCCACGCAGTCCGCAGTGGTTAACGTAGTATGGTTAGGTAAATCGAGAGCTATCCAACGAGTGGTGAACGATTTTTGTACGATGATAACTGGCGAAGATAAAGTTCCGTAGCAACGAATCGGTTGTAAGCGAAAATCATCAGAAATATTTTCGTGACGTTGTTTCCGTTGCATGTCTCCGTTGCATGTCCCGCGTTTCATTTTCGAGTTTATGTAGCAAAGTAAAGACATATAAAATGTCAAAAATCATTCGGGCAGTAATACTTATTAAAATCCTTCACCCCCCTCATTAATGCGATCAAAATTCAGGGAGAAATAGATAGAAGAATCCCTAAGTCATCACATCTCAGAAGTTTTTCGACAAGTGAAAATCATTAAGTCACTATAGTCAGGTGAAATTCACTAAGTCAGGTCCCTTCGTACGAAAAGTACATTTTTAAGTTAGTTGTGAATGCGCTAACCACTTGGGGATCACGTGGAAGTAAGTAGACATCACGAAGCAGCTGCATACCAAATTTCAACCCTCTAATCCAATTTCTTCCTAGCAAAACGGGTCTCACCAAAAACTGAATTTTTCAAATTTGATTTTCTCAAAACTATAATATTTGACTTAGTGAATTTCACTTGTAAGCCGACGACATAAAATGTCAAAAATCATTCGGGCAGTTGGAGCCTTAAAACAGCACCTGTGTACTCGTACATTGGATTCTGTATATTTGAATGAACGATAAATATTGAAACAAGAAATTAAACGCTCACTCAACCTAATATCAGGTACCTAACAAATTGATTTGGCTCACTTCTTCAGACGTAGAATATACGCGTCTTCCAATGTTGAGTCGAATGCAGTTGATAGTAGAATAAATGCAATGTAACCAACTGTGGTCCCTTCTCCTCACATATAATGTCCTTGAAACGGTCCTGCCATGATTCTGTTCGATATACAGGCAGCCAGACTAAAAATAAATTATTAATGTCCTTAAATGTCTGAAGAGCTGTCCTGCTACCACCTCTCTAGAGAAATGTGTATCTATATAAATACGAAACGTATGTAATACATAGGTACAAAGGTACATACATACCTACCCACATACATAAACATACACAGGTACATACGTGCATCCAGTTCAAGTTATACATATAAATTTTATACCAGGAGACAAATCTTCGGAGGGTATGACTCACCTAACACCCCTTGAGGAGTGGGTGGGAAGGTGAAAAACGTAAAAATAATGGAAAAAATTCTATGCTAGTTTCGAATCCGTAAAAAACAATAAAAACGGAGTTATTGAAAGGTTGTCTTTTCCACTAATACATGAAAAAAAACGCTGCAAATCCCTGCACAACGGTTTATTATTTTGTATAGAATACCCTTCTGTTACAGATCACCGCTCTATGTATAGATAACCCGTCTATATAATATGATATGTACTATTATATACATATTATGTAGATCGCAGACCCTCCGTAGGTTAGTACCTAACCCCGTACTCGTTACTAGGTACCTACCTAAATCACGAGTTAAATGTTGCTAAAATAATTCTGCCGATGACAAACAGTACCTAACAAAAAGAAACACACATAATGAAGTTCTGAAAAGAAATTGTTGATGAGGAGTGAAAAAAGTTGCAAAAGTACCTACCAACAAACTCCAGCCCCTTCTACGTAGATGGTATAATGAACCGTTGTGTAATAATTTACCGTTGAGTAATGATTTACCGTAGTAATAATTTACCCATCAATAATACTTCAACGTTTGTTCAAGTTTCACTACCTACCAACAAACTCCAAAAGAGCCATCATTTTTCAAATTAAATAATATCACAGAACAACCAACTCGACTTCATACTCCGCCAATATAACCAGGTGATCCCTACCAATGATTGGCCGTATTCACAAATTCCTATTGTGGGCGCGTCTCTGGTTACGAGATTTGGTTTGAATTGTATACAATTTCATTGACACTGGAGTCGAAAATGCCTGTCGGTGCAAACTTCGGGGCCTTACTGTGAACGAACGGCTGGACGTACGATGCTCCGGATGGGCTTAAAAAACTCGCAAGTTCAAGAACTATTTAAAACCGTAAAAATATTTACGTAAAAAAATGGTATAGGCGTTTTGAAAATTTCAACCCCTATTTTGAACCCCTTAGAGATGACTCACAGTAACGTCGAGCTTCGAGGACCAACTAGACGCCGAACGGAACCTATAACCCGAATTTCATCAATTTTTTTTCATGGTAACTAAGAAAAGTGGCCCGTACGGCGTACGGCGTACGGTGTACGGCGTACGGCGTACGGCGGACAGACAGAAATATTTTTATTGCAGTTTTGGATTCTACATACCTTGAAACGTAAACCATCAAATTTTGAGGGGGGGTAAGAATTTTTTTTTTCATGCTCGATTCCAATGGTTCATTATTGAAAATAATAAACCAATACACTGTTTAACCTGCTTCGGTGATCAAATCATCGTCAGTAACAAACAATAAGTTATTGATGGTTTGGTTACCGAAACCGGTGTAACAGAGTATTTTTCGTGTATCACTGGAAATAGACAACCTTTCAGTAACTCAGAGTTTATTCTTTGAAATCGGTTTCCGAGATTTCATCGCGAGTGATTTACTTCGTTTGAATACGTAGTTTTCGGGGCGCCGAGGGGATTACTGAAAGCTTCAAGATCTAAGGGTTAAACTTAGGTACTTGGGGGGATTAAATTATCTTAAAAGAACACAGAATTAATTTTTTCCCCCTGCCCAGTAGGCTATTGGAAATTAAATAATGGACGACGCCGGAAGTAGGTACTTCAGGTAGCCAGTAATTCATGCATATTAGGATCATTCTGTAATGTAGTTATCAAAAGAAAGCGCATTAAAAGAATTCTGTTTGCGCATACGCAAACAAAAGTTACAATTCGATTTTGGTGGAATAAATTCATACGGGACCATTCAGGGCACAACTCCCTCCTACCCTCCGAATTTCGGCAAGTTACTACAATTCTTTCGTAATTTATGCGCGTTACAAGGAACTGCGATCATACAGACACGGAACCAAATTTGTTCTGAAAGGTCTAAATCGCAAAACATGAGTGGAAGTTTCGATTTCGGAGGACAAAAATACTTTCGCCCTCTTAAAGTGATCTCATGACTTCTGCTCTTTAGTAGTTTACTCAAATTTTCGACTTTTCAACTCAATCAATATAATTTAAAATTTACGACTTTCAAGTGCTTCTTCCATGAAAGAACACTGTAATTAAGTTTTACAATGACTGTGTTTTGCCTATTATCATTGAGGTATGTTTATTGTAAACGGTCTCAAACAATAAATTTAAAATTTAAAAAAAAAAGTCCATTACCTTGGTAGACCCTGAAGCAAACATTATAATCTCGGTTTAAATTGGATGAGGTTCAGTTTCTACCAGATGGAGGAGGAGTAGACGATTTAAATTACCAAATTATTCCATATAACCTCAGAATTTCCACCAAAAACGCAGACACTTCCGTCTCACAAATGCCTTACGATTTTCTCGATAATGTTTCTGGATAACCCTTCTCTCTAGGTCACTAGGCCATAATATACGAAATAAAGATATTAATAAGATGTCTCCGAACATTCGAAATCGAATATATCAAATATATCATGATATATTTTTTGCTGAATATATCATCAAAATGTGGAGAGTTTTTGGGAACTGGTACACTGATGGGTACGTCCCCTCCCCTTCCTCTACACCCAAATATGTTCACGTAGGTCGCTGTAGACTCGACGATTTTCCAACGAGTACCGAAAATTATTGTTTTCGTGGATATGAATGTTCATAATATTTGAAAAACCAACTCTATTTCTAAATAACTGAAAGTCTACAATGTTTCAGCTTATGTTGATTTTCTTCGGTTCAAACTAAGTAAGAGTAGCTATTTTTCTACAATTTATTTGTTTCTCAAAACAAATTTCAACATAGATATGTTTTTGGACAATCCAAAATTTCCGACACCAAAAAACGTAACGCTGCAATTCCCCAGAAGCTAATTTCTTTACTGTTTCGAAATGGAGCCTCTGTAGGGCTCTGTAAGAATGACGAGGTGGAGGACCTTCCCCAATCAGCTGAGGAGCCCAGAAGCTGAGTTCTTCCGTCGATGTCCTACGGGGCTGAAATTGAAATGGGGCACCTTTAGGAGTGCAAATTGAGGAGGACGATGTGAGGACCCTCCGTAATCAGCTGAGTGAGCCCCGGAAGCTTACAAAATGGATAGTTGTACAGCTGCAGAAACTGTACAGTTTTTCAGTTCTGGAAACTGTACAGTTGTACAGCTGTGGAAAATTTGCAGTTGTGCGCGTAAAAATGAAATGAAAATCTGTGCGTCGACCTCGTAACTTTTCGAACACCAGATGTGGTTACGAGTATTACGCAGTTAACATGATTTAACACTTGACAGTTTTTCATTGACCTGAAAGTGGCCGCTCGTTCTTTTTGACCGTATTGAGTGAGTTGTCTGTCAGTTTCATTAATAACAGGGCCTTTCTATTGTATAATCATGATACGAATGTCTACAGAATTTGTTCTTCTCTTATGAACCAAAAACATACCCATGATTTGATCGTTTTTATGGTTGAAGCTCTAAGTTTGTGGAACTCCATTATTATGTGAGTAGGTTGAAGAAAAAGACTTCAGTTCCACAAATGTTTTCAGTTTTTCACTATATATATTTCAGGCACTTTATACCCATCTTCAGGTGGTTCTGAAACAAAACCAGTCAACCAATACATCGTTTAGACTTATTTATAGAACCTACATTTTATTTTACCTATATAAATTGCGACTCTGCAGGCTATTGCACACAAACATTTATGTGCAATGAATGTGAATGACGGAATGTGCAAACTGAAAACATTTGTGGAACTGAAGTCTTTTTCTTCAACCTACTCACATAATACCCATGATTTCCAACGTTTTTCCATGCAGCGGAGAAGATGTTTAATTTTTCGTTAGTGATTTTAGGAGTGGTGAATTTCTACAAAATTAATCGTTTCAAGCTTCCACTAGATGAAGCATACTGTTTTAGTAAAATTTGACGTCATAAAATACGTGCATCCTTAGACAAAATATTGGAATTGTCGAGAGTTTAAATATTAGACGGTGAAAAACACGCCCCATATCGCAGGTACCTGTTGGTATTCTGCGTGGAATCACCGCGTAAGCAACTCATTGTTCGTTGTTTCGGTGCGAATCTAATTAGGTTTTAATATGAACGAGTGACGAGGAAGGCAGGTTGGTGGAATAGATTTTTATCTGGGAAAATCCAAAACCGATTTGATCTTTTCACGGTTGGTTTTCATAGAAGCGCTCCAAATGTGCTAACAGCGCCATTTACGGGTTCCAACTGCTGTGAAAGGCAGGAAAACAACAGACTCATAAGGAAGTCGAGTGGACGTTGGACAGCTCGAGGCTGTTCCATTTAGGTATGTGCTCGCATACCTCAACATCTCATCCCGATTCAAGTTTGATATTCTGTTCCTATGCTGTTGTGCGTACTCTGTCCCTACGTTTCTTGATGAACAATTTTGCCGGTTACTGTAGTTTGTGGGTCTTACAAATAAATTACGAATAAATACATTTTGTTTGTACGGGAAGATAAGTATTGTATTCGGCAATTTATTTGTTTACGCTGATGCTTTGTTCCTATAATTTCACGATTGGTGAATATTGTACTTTACAGCTGCCCAATTATACCGATTTGGCACCAGGCGCGGATCCAAGGGGTCACAGGGGTCATGACCCCCCCCCCCCAGAATCAGCCTGCATTTCAAAAAGCAGAGCTGAACGAATTGTTCACAAACCCGAAAAAAAAAAAAAACGAAAACGAACCCAGTTTTTGTGAAATCAAAAACCAGAAACAAACCAAACGACCAAAGTCAACTTACCATATTGTTAACTTAAAACATTGGAAACAAAATTATAACAATAATTACGATTAAACTTTTTATAGAATACCGATTTTTTCTGTATTTGGTTTGTAGCAACACTTGTGATTTGTTGTGGTTTCAATGTTTTGATTTGCAAACTCTGAAGTTAGCTACGCTACCATAAAATGCGCCAATTTGTTTGAAAACACATTAGGACACTTTTTTAGAAGAAAATAGAAAATAAATACATTTATCAGTTAAATAATTAGGTAATAGATATTGAAAAATATTTTTTACATAAACAATGAATTTTATAGATAAATACAATTAATTTTGTAAGTAGACAAATTGGACGAGTTTAGGCATAAGGTTGAAAATTCGGTTTGTATTGTTCGTTTGGTTATTTTGTTATTTTTTATATTGTTCTACCCTGTGACCCCCTCCGGAAAAAAATTCTGGATCCGCCCCTGTTTGGCATAGCGATGACGTAGGTAGTTATTTAAGAGCAAGCGGATTGCGTTTCCTGTTTGGTTACATTGTTACTGTGTACGTGTACTCATACGGACATACCAAAGTATAAGTTATAAAGTTATATAATACTGGTTTCACTATAAATTCGCTATTGCTGTGAGCCCCCTCCCCCCCCCCCCCCTCTTCACAATGACCTTATTATACGACAATACCACGTTAATCATATAAATCTTGGCACCGTCACATAAATTCACTCAGCACAACTGGTATGGTGAGCAGGGAAGGGTCAAGGATACAACGTAGGCGTCAGTGGCGAAAGAATGTCAACCGTTGGTACACGCATACACTTTCAATCCGTGGACTCGTGATGAAACAGTGAAAGGTGGAGCTTTATTCTCATCTCATGAGCCATTAGGGCACTTTGAGGTTTCAACAGTTTTATTTAATAACACTTTGATCGATTCTTTCAAAATCCGGTCAAACAGCGGCGAACTGCTATTAGGCCCATTATACCATTTCCTTCTGGAACGGCTCACATTCTCGTTGATCCAATTTTGCACAGGCGTTATTACAAATAAGCAAACGATTCGTGGGATTAATCAATATGGGATCAAGTAAGCCGTATCAGGTAGGTTGTAAGTTTTGAACTGTTCAAGTTCAGAGTTTTCAAGCGAGTGATATTATTATAATACAGAATATAATTTTTGTGATAATTTTTATAAACTGTAAACCTAGTAGTAAACAACGATTTCATTTTGTTGTGTTGTTTTCTAGTCTAAGTCTAGTGTTGAAATGGAAGATACAGGAAGACTGTGAAATTTTTGATGAGCAAAACACTCGGTTCCAACTTTTAGTGCAAGATAATGTTAAAGACTAATAGAAATTGAGTAAGATATTGAGCTTATTTTTCTATACTGCTTGGGATTTCAATTTTCAATCGAATACATAAACAAACGCTATGTTTTTTAGGAGATTCCAATGAGTTAAAGACGATAACTTGATTCTTTTGTCATTCCCTAGACTTGATTCTCACTCCCTAGAAATTAAAATTTTTTTATTGGCCTATCTCTGGAAATATTGATGATTATGTGTGTCCACTGTAGGATATTACCAGGACGAATCTAAGAATACGCTACGTGCAAAAAAACCAATGAAATATTTCACATTTTATCTCGGAAAAATTAGAGGTCCAAAATGCACCGAAATTTTGAAATGACCCACCTAATAGGTATTCCATAAAGGCTGGGCTGTTCGCCCAAATTGAACCAATTATTCAAAACATTCTACTAAAACTCAGTTTATACAGATAGGTATGCTCAATTCAAACTCTTCGTTTACCTCGAATACTTATTTCTATAAATATATCGAAAACAAAGATCAACCACCCTCCCCTCCCTAATCTTTGATGTGATTTCCCAAAATTCTCTAAATTCTTCATGGTTAATTTTGGATGATTTCGATTTGATTGCTAACTACACTAGGTACGACTAATTGAACGGTAAATATTCTGACATTTCTAAGCGAGATGTTGCGAAGTATGCTACAGAACATCAACATAATGCATTCATGGTTTCATGGCTAAATTTATTAGTTATTAATTAGTTGTGGGGGAGGGGGGGATGGGGAACACTTGCATTATTCTGTCTTATTAACTCTACTAGAACTTTTCTTAACCCCTTCTCTAAATTTTCATGATTAAAGATTGAAAGTGATTCTTATTACACAATACGTAAGCCACCAGTTGAGACTTTGATTTCTTGAATCGTGAATTTATATCAACAGTCTCACATTTTTTGTAAGCAAGATGGAGGGAAGCATGTTCAGGCCAATTACAACACCCATCCACGTTCTCATGGTTAAATTTATTTGGTCTCAATAAATTGGTGACTAAATTGTTACATCTTATTCCGTTGAATTATTACATAATCGTTCGGGTTCGATGTATTTTGTGTTCATTTCTCGTTCTACCTGCCGCAAGGCGAATTCGTGGCTCAGAGCTGAAGACCATTTCTTAACGGGAAGTGGTTGTGAAAGGTCCAGCGTATGTAGTGCATAGCATGACGCTCCTTGTTATTCATTAGATAAGTATTGAAGGATTTCAAAAGTGGTGGGCCACCTTATGAAACGCCTATTCATCACAGTCTTTTGTGCTGTGCCCCATTATGTTTGGAGCCTTTTACAAACTTTTTTGTTTCACTAAGCACATTTCGAAGGACGTGTGTTTGAAATGGAACAGTTTTGTTTCAAGTCTCGAGGGAAGGTTGTGAATTTCATAATTTTTTTTTTTTAAATTAATTCCCTCTTACTAAAGGGATTTCATTAGTAACCGGTCGGGGAGAGAGTGGTACCGGTGAAAGTGGTGAAAGACGTGATTTAAGACACCCCTTGCGTAACCCGGGAGTGGGGATAGGGTCCGACCCCACTTCTGATTAATACCACCCCTCAAAAGGAGGGGGTGAATTTAGGATGGGTCGAGGTGGGAGTAAATGTATTTGAAAATTACGGGGTGGGGGTATTTATTTTTGAATTTAGAGTAAGCAGCGACTTTATGGTAGTTGTTTTTGAATGTGGGACTTACCAGCGATGAGGAGCAGTAGGAGGGTCGACGTTGCGAAGATAAATTTTCTCGCCATGATGCCGACTCGAGATGCCGACAGTATCTGGCGTTGGTAGAAGGACTGCCCTCACTTTCAAATCTTCTTATACTCTGAGTGGGGATTCGAGTTGGAGTGCGCGTGCGCTTCGATGACTTAGGAGACGGCGAGGTGCACACTTCACTTTCACTGAGACGACGAGAGAGTGAGACTGTGTTCCTTCTCGAGGGTTCTTGGAGGTTCTGGTCGGTGGTTGGGGCGTCCTGCCTTCACTTGGCGAAGTCGGTTGGACCGCCCCTCTACTGCTGCCCTGTCCTGACCTTACTTCCCCTTTCCCACCAGCTCGCCGGCTGTACTGCCAGGCCCTGCGATTTTGCTGTCTCAACGCCTTCCAACTAGAAGTGCACACGGACAGCTCACATTATGAGAATGTGGATGTAGCTCCAACGAATATTCCATAAGCAGACAACCTGAATTTGCATTCAAAAAGTCAAACCTTAGGCGGACACTGTGGTAATTTTACAGTATCGTTGCTACCTTGAAATGCACATTCCCGGACAAAGTCATGCGTATATTCCAATATTCCATACTTGTTGAGAATGTGGATGTAGCTCCTACGAGTATTCCATAAGCAGACAACCTGAATTTGCATTCAAAAAGTCAAACCTTAGGCGGACACTGTGGTAATTTTACAGTATCGTTGCTACCTTGAAATGCACATTCCCGGACAAAGTCATGCGTATATTCCAATATTCCATACTTGTTGAGAATGTGGATGTAGCTCCTACGAGTATTCCATAAGCAGAAAGCTGAAAACAACCCAAGACCAGTGAGTTACCCTGAATCAGAATCTGCAACCCTCCGTTTGCAGATGCTGCTCGAAAACCTAGGCCAGTGGTGCACCAAATGGCGCCTTAAAATTAACCCAAACAAATCACGAACTGTCACGTACCATACCTACAAACGAGCGTTCACAAACCACCCTTTGTATTACTGCAATGAAACAATTCCATCTGTCATTTCTCACCGCTATCTTGGTCTAATATTGGATCAGCACCTTACCTACCATGAACACATCACACAGCTTTGCTACGCAAACTAAAAACGCTGCAAAGTCCTTGTCACATGGGTTTATTATTCTATTATTTTATTGGTCTACAGAGATGTTGGCTGTTTATTTATTGTTTCTTTCATGTAAAATAATTGAAATAGCTATTTCTGGTGGTTTCCACAAGTTTTGGCCCCCAAAACTTGAATTAGATACTACGATCCTTTTTTTTTCAAATTACCATTGATCATTGATTGTACGATTTAATCGTCTTGATCCACGTGTTGACACTTTTTCTAGTGTTATTATACAAATTGATGGTGATTTCAGACGATTTCGCAGGTTTTTGACTCATAAAAAATCAATTTTGGGAGCTGAACATCTGGTACAACCTCAATTTTCCACTCCTTGATCCATATAGACTTCATATTCGGTCTTCTCGTCCCCAAAAACATGGAAAACGATACCTCAAAAGCTCATTTTACTACTAGGTACGTTACTAAAACACAAAAAGTACCTATTTTTATACACATTTTCACTCATAACTCCCCTGGTTATATTCCGATCGGGCTGAAAAGTTTCGGGACACAACTAGGGCCCAAATGGAGCATGTGTGCGAAAGAACGAATTTTTTAGACCGAAAATGAAGCCTGAACACGTGATACGGCGGACGGCGTACGGCGGACGGCGGACGGACATTGCATTTTTGGAACCTACGCACCTTGAAACGGAAAAGAAAAAATTTTGAGGGGCTGTTATAAAAATTTTTTGCTGAGCGAATACATAGGTGTATTATTCACAGAATAATAAACCAAAATCATAACAAACCAGCTAAGATCACTGCTAAATAACCCCACTACACAAATGCAAAACAAAGTTACGATATACCTAACTCTCATCCGACCAATATGGACATATGCCCTTCCTATCTGGGGAACCTGTTCAAATTCTGAGTTCCGTCGAATCGAACAGCAACAGAATTCAACCCTTCAGCGCAGAATCATCCATACACCACCATACGTCAGGAATCAAACCATTTACGATGACTTCAACATCCTTACACCCTCCGAACTCCTCATCAAGTATACCACCTCATTCATTCGCAATAACCAGGACCACCCCAACCCACTTGCTGCTGAGGGATTCTTACCACCGCCATCGAATCCTCGCCTAAGACGTCCACGCTACATTTTTTTGTAATATTGCTGACATGGAATAGTAAATACAATATTATTTGAGTAAAAATTAAAATATCACGCAGTTGATACAAACTTATCACATATCTCGAATTACCCCTGTAATAGCTTCAAACCAAATTAACTGAAATTATGTACCTACACTGTTCTTCTGTCATTATGGTATGTTATATTGTATAACGGTCATAAAAAATAAACTTGTCAAAAAAAAAAGACCAGTCAACAGTAAATATTAGTGACAAGTACAAAATCACCAAAAAAACTAAATGCTTCTTCAGACACCAAATTGTTTGCTAAAATAAACCTGAATTTGCATTCGAAAAATCATTGCTACCTTGAAATGCACATTCCCGTACAAAGTCATGCAAAGTCATGCGTGTATTCCAATATTCCATACTTGTTGCGAATGTGGATTTAGCTCCTACGAGTATTCCATAAGCAGAAAGCTGAAAACAATCCAAGACCGGTCTGCAGTAAATATTTTAGTGACTGGTACAAAATCACTAAAGAAACTAAATGCTTCTTCAGATACCAAATTGTTTGTTAAATTAAACCTGAATTTGCATTCCAAAAATCAAACCTTAGGCAGACACTGTGGTGATTTTGCAGTATCGTTGCTACCTTGAAATGCACATTCCACCACAAAGTCGTGCTTATATTCCAATATTCCCACACTGTGAGAACGTGGATGTAGCTCCAACAAGTATTCCATAAGCAGAAAGCTGAAAACAACCCAAGACCGGTCAACAGTAAATATTAGTGACTGGTACAAAATCACTAAAGAAACTAAATGCTTCTTCAGATACCAAATTGTTAAAATAAACCTGAATTTGCTTTCCAAAAATCAAGCCTTAGGCAGACACTGTGGTGATTTTGCAGTATCGTTGCTACCTTGAAATGCACATTCCACCACAAAGTCATGCTTATATTCCAATATTCCCACACTGTGAGAACGTGGATGTAGCTCCAACAAGTATTCCATAAGCAGAAAGCTGAAAACAACCCAAGACCGGCCAACAGTAAATATTAGTGAGAAGTACAAAATCACTAAAGAAACTAAATGCTTCTTCAGATACCAAATTGTTAAAATAAACCTGAATTTGCATTCCGAAAATCAAGCCTTAGGCAGACTTTGTGGTGTCATCGGACAGCATCATTGCTACCTTGAAATGCACATTCCCGCACAGTCATGCAAAGTCATGCGTATATTCCAATATTCCATACTTGTTGAGAATGTGGATGTAGCTCCTACGAGTATTCCATAAGCAGAAAGCTGAAAACAACCCAAGACCGGTCTACGGTAAATATTAGTGACAAGTACAAAATCACTAAAGAAACTAAATGCTTCTTCGGATACCAAATTGTTTGTTAAAATAAACCTGAATTTGCATTCCAAAAATCAAACCTTAGGCAGACACTGTAGTGATTTTACAGTATCATTGCTACCTTGAAATGCACATTCCCCACAAAGTCGTGCGTATATTCCAATATTCCATACTTGTTACAGAACAGAATGAGAATCCCATCAGTCCAAGGAACGCTATAATATGCTTCACTGCAGCTAACAATAACTCCTCAGGTAGGCGCAGACCATTTTGCTGCCTCAACGGCACAGGAACAGGAATAAATATTAAAATAATTCTTGCAGATGGTCTGAAGATGGTTTTGAATGAATCCATCAAACTCAGACGGTCGGATAACAACGAATCCTGTGACCGGTGAATCAGTCTTGGGATAGGCACTTGGATTTTGCTACCTACTTCAGTGGCTACCACCTAGAAATTCACATTATTACAAGACAACTGGTGGAAATATGAACCCGGCTCTCAGAAGTATGCCATGGATGACTGAGAAGGACCCCCCATCAATCCAAAGGATCTTTTAAAGTCGTAAGCATTAATCCAATGGCCCCCACAAGATCAAGTCAAAAATGTTGAGCAAACATGACGGTAGATGGACTTCGTCCTCATCGCTCCTGCCCCTGCATTCTGTTCCTCGGGTAGGTTGTACTGTTTCGTTGATTCCTATGTTTGAAGGCTTGGCGAATCCATATACCGCCAAGTTTGCTTGTCAAGCCAACGAACTTCACACTTATTCTCAACTCAAACCAACCATCAAACATGCACGTACCTACATACATACTTGGAAACCACACAGCCACACACTCTTCGTTCACCAAGGAATTTTGATAAAATAGCTGATCACGTATGGGCTCCTTTACGCATTATAAGTGCACATGCGTAGAAAGTAGAAGTAAGGGAAAATATGAAGTGCGCAAGAAAGTAGAGTAAGGGAAAATATGACACAGTTTTTAACAGTGATCTGTAGACAGGCTTTGAGAAGATTTCCAACAGTCCGAAGAACCAACATCCAATCAATCCAAAACTCGTGGTAATTATGATTTAAATAGCTCCTACGAATATGATGAGAACGTCACAACAATCAGAAACCATAGTTCTTAAATTCGTAGAGAAACACTGAAAATAACTTAATTTTTAATTTATTATAATTTGTAGCAAAATGGTTGTATATACATATAAAGTCAGTGATTCACCTACATATATCTTTAGTAGAAATGCGCTTTACAATTACTGAATTGCCATCAGTCATAAATTCATTTGTATGCATGTAGTACATAGTGGCGTGTAGTGCACTGGTACAATATTGACGTAAGCATGCAATTAAAAATGCATATGTAATTCCCAAGGAAGAAAATTGATTACGACATATTGATTAATTTGCTGGCTGAGACAGAGTGGAATATTATTTTTCATAATAAGGATGTAAATACTTGTACTGACTCGTTTGTTTCTACGTTGCAGACATGTTTATCCAGGGCTTCTAGTAGTAATGCTCGTAATAATAGTCATAAAAATAAGCCACTGAAACCTTGGATAACGCAGGGCTTACTGGTTTCAATCCGCCGTAAAGAAAAGTTTTACAATATTTGTAAAAAACAACCATTTAATACTCATTTTAAAATTTTTTTTTGACAATTATCAGAGAAAATTGAAAAAATTTATTCGACTGGCTAAGGAAAACTTCTATAAAGATAAAATCAACAAGGTAGAGGGGAATAGTAAGAAGGTCTGGCAGATAGTGAATGATATTATACAAGTACCCAGAAAGAACAACACAATTCGCTTCATCACTGATGGCCGGGAGGTCGTAAACGCTAGTGACAGTCCCACGAGGTGTGCTGATATCTTCAACGAGTTCTTTAGTAACGTGGGTGAAAATTTAGCTCGTAATTTGCCTAAAGTGGATACTACTTATTCAGTATCGTGTGAAAACCAGAAGCAACAGTTGTCAGCGGAAAAACACAGTACATTTGAGTTGCGCTCTGTAACTGAACCTGAGGTCATGGAAGTTATTTCGGAACTAAAAGGAGGGTCTTCACCAGGGTTGGACAATATCAACGTTGAGGTTCTAAAGAAATGTAAAGATCAGATCGCGAAACCACTGTGTTATCTAATAAATAGAAGTTTTGAACTTGGTGTCTTTCCTGACTGTCTAAAAAAGGCTGTAGTACTTCCGTTGTTTAAGGCGGGGGACAAGTGCAATGTAAGCAATTATAGGCCTATTTCCTTGGTGAGTGATGTTGCGAAAATTTTTGAAAAATGCTTTAAGCACCAATTGGTACGATACCTGGAAACTAAAAACCTAATTTATGACTACCAGTACGGTTTTCGTACAGGCAGAAGCACTCAAGATGCGTCATGTCAGTTGAATACTTTAATAATGCAAGATTTGGACAGTGGTCAAAAACCATTAGCAATATTTATCGATTTGATGAAAGCCTTTGACACTATTTCGCATAATAAATTGTTGGAAAAAATGGATAGTTTAGGAATTAACTCTAGATCCCTAAATTGGGTTCGGAGTTACTTGCACAAAAGGACACAGTGTGTCAAGGTAAATGGAGTTCAGGGTTCCATCAGAACGTTGAGTGAATTTGGAATCCCACAAGGTACCGTACTGGGACCAATATTTTTTATTTTGTATGTAAACGAAATCGGTTACCTGCCTACGGGGGGTAAGATATTGTTATTCGCTGACGACTCAGTAATATATTTTTCCTCAGGTGATTGGGCTAGTACCGCTCAACTTGCTGAAAGGGGGTTCCAGGTACGCAACTCTTGGTTGATTAAAAATCAATTAACCTTAAATTTAAAAAAAACAGTGTGGCTTCCTTTTGCTTTGACATCACTATCAACACCTCCGGCAAATCTAACATTAAGTCTACATGGGTCGAAATGTGATTTGCAAACTTGTTTAAATTGTCCACTGGTAGCACGATCTGATAAAACCAAGTACTTAGGCATCTATTTTGATAGTGATATGAAGTGGTGTACCAATATAGGCTGCGTAAATAAAAGGCTCCGCAAACTTATTTATATATTTTCCCGCTTAAAAAGAATATTAAATTTGAAATTAATGAAACTACCTTATTACGCATTGGTACAATCTGTACTTCTTTACGGACTCCCGGCTTGGGGTGGAGCATATAACTCTACACTGAAACCTTTGATTGTTACTCAAAAAATTTTGGTTAGAATTGTTAGTGGAAGCGAATTTGCAGCTCACTCAGAACCAATTTTTAAATCTTTGCAAATCTTAAATTTTATTCAGTTATTAAAAATGAATAATGTGAAACAAATATTAAAAGAAAAACTGTTTATTCATCCGCAACATAATATAGCTACAAGATACAAAGCCAGCAATTCCATTTCCCTCCCTTTATTTCGCACGACAGCAGCGCAAAACTGTTACTGTTATCAAGGAATTTTATCATTCAATAAACTGCCTGTATCATTAAAAACGCAATTGTTGGGGAAGCCAATGAACTGTTGTTCGGTTTTGAAAAAATACTTCCTGTCCAGACAGAACTACCTGATCTAGGTAAAACAAAATAATTCCTATGTATAATATTTGTCTTTCGCTTTACTGGCTTCCAAATCCGTAATTGATCCAATCCGTAACTGGACTCAAGCAGTAGTGAGGAAATTTTTAACTTAATTTGAGGTAATATTTTTGTTTTTAATCTTTCAATAGAATAAGGTAAATTTTAATCTTGCCAAACCAACTCATCTCCCTAGCGCGGGCTCTTTGCCCTTATTGGGAGATTATATTTCATTATAACCAGTTGTTACGAAATTGTATGTATTTGTAGAAGGAATAAATTCATTTTCATTTCATTTCATTTTCATTTCATTTCATTTCATTTCAATTGCAGAAGTAGATGTATTTTGCAATTAATTTGCATATATTATTTATTATATACCATTTTTGATGGTATATACCTAAATTACAAGTTCGAATGACAATACGAGGTCACGACTCCCCTGGTTCGAAGGCGATCACACTGCCCTTTCACTGTTTTCCAGGAAACGTTCCGTTTCATCAGAGAAAGTCGGAATATTTTGCAGATATATAATGAGAGATTGCATATTCTTCCAACCTCCGTCCTTCCAGCTGGCTGTTATGTTCTTGCTCTTGCGTCCTCTTATTTTTTTGATGGGCTTAAGGCTTGGATGAGAGCGTTGAAATATCTTACATAAACGAATCTTGTGCCTGTAATTCAAAACTTGTTGCTCCTCGCTCATATTATCCCTGCTCGTGGTGTCTGAACACTTGCGTTGTCGCCAATAAAAGGGAAAAGTACTGCCAGAGGATGCAACCTGTACAACGATGGGCCTTATGAGGCAACGCTGAAATCCACTCAGCAGGGAAGCAATCCGAGAGTGCAGTGGGGAAGTTGTTTTGTGGATGAAGCTTCTGCTACGTCTGCCGTTTTTCACTTAATCATCCAAGTAACCGGTGAAGTTTTTTAGATCCCCGAAAAGAACTTTCTTAGGTAGGTAAATCCCACTCAAATAGAATTTATAATTATGTTTCAGCTAAAATCTTAAGAAAACAACAGTATTGCGTTTAAAAATTCCCCAGAACAACTACAAACAAAATGTTGATGAAATTACGATTAAATTGCTTATAAACAGTACCGTTACCTAGATCAGATTTCATAAAATCCTCATAAGAAAGAAGCTTAAGTTGTGGCGCAGTGTCCTACTTTTGTGCAGAGGATTGTGGAAATGTCACATAAAATGATTTTTACTAGGTCTGAAAACACTATTAAAAGAAAGTTAACTTGACAGCCGTAATTTTCAGCATTGACGAAATAAGTAGACTGGTCTAAGCTTTTGTAAAATTCGTTCCAACCAAAAACTCATTTTTGCCCTTTCTAGCCAAGGAATCCATTTTCCCTTGCTTCACAAATTTCTAGACGATTGGCCACTTATGCTGCATTCAAAATCACCTTTTCGTTCGCCGAAATTTACCGAAGTTTTTGTTCATTTGATGCAGAAATCGCGTACAGCTTTCACTTTTACAAAAATTTGTTTGAATGGTTATCCACGCAAATATATCTCACAAAACGTAGGTTTGGGTATTTTAACGAGCTATTTTGAGTGTACGGCCGGATGTACTTATATATTCGGAATCAGCGTGGAATTTCTCATAAGAACCAACTGATTCAGGAAGCGTATTATGGTTCAACCGTCCGACGTCCCCCCCCAAAGTATTTCCCCTCCGTGCACTCAGGATTCGAGCTTTCTCTCGGTTAATTTTAATCAGGAGACAGAGCGAGGAAAACGAAGGAAGAAAAACATCTACAGAATCTCTCGGTTTCAGAGGGAATCCTTCCCACATCCCATTGACACACTGACTCCCATTGATGGAGCTTTCTCATCCATTCAACCGAATTTCCCTCGTGAAAATCCCCATCCGACCCAAATGCTCTGGTTCGTTTGCGTCTTAATAGCGTTCTCAGAGTTACTGACATCGCTGCTTCCGGTGTTGGAAATAGAGTGGAATCGACTTTTAGGCTGGGATATGTAGTAGAGGTCCAATGTTGAATTTCACCACATCTCTGTGCCATCTCAATGACTATGTGGTTGTGTTTATATTATCATATAAACCGTATATGATAATATAATGGTCATATAGCAGGGGCGTTGCGTCCATAAGGCCACTTGGGCCACTGCCCCGGCACCCAGAAACACTAAAAATACCAACCATCGTTCAGTTGGCATCTGAATTTCCCTCCGTACACTGTACATACATTTTTCACAAAGTTCAACAGCGACTCGCCAGATTCCTCTGGCTGTGGCTATTCAATATTCTAGTAGAGCATCCATGGTGGTTCCTTCATGTTAGCTCCATATACCAAGCATGTTATCGGAATAAAGCGACAGTAATCGATGGCTGCAAATCGAAACGGAAACCTAGGCTCCTGAACCCAGCAAGTAGGTCCTGGGACCTGGTGTTCCCATGGCAACCGAGAAAAGTGGGCCGTCCGCGCATGCTCAGTCTAGTAAAAATATTGTTCGCCACGCCCACTTTGGGTCCTGGCCCCAGAATCTGATTTCCTTCCCAAAATCGTTCATTTCAGAATCGATTCGATACCTTCGATTCAATTTGTCATCTCAATACGAGATGCTTCTTCTTCTGATTTGTTTTTGTTGTCTCTGAATCACATTCGCTTTCTCTGTTAGTCTGTCAGTTTTCAATTTTTTGGGTCAAATTTTGTGCGTTTTGAGTTCGGTCCGGTTCTGATTTGTATTTGTGGTACCTACATGCGTTTTGCCCTGTTTGCTGTTTGTTGTTTGTGGATTGATCGATGTCGTAACACATAACTACTTAGCTTCTAGTCAGTAGGTTCTCCATTCTTGTAGGTACCGGCTTTATTGTATTTTAGTTTACTATATTTTTGTAACATATGAATTTGGTGGCTAATTTGCAGCAGAAATTGCCGACTTTGTCATAAGACGATAGTGTTGATTAAAAGAGATAAGCTTTTCTGAATATCACTCAATCAGTAAATAAGGGAAGGGTGTTGTTGCCTTGGGGTATTTTGTAGGCAAATCTGTTGGTTTTGCTTCCGAGTCTGCGAAGCAGCGGAAGCCTTGTGTTCACTTTCGTGAGCCAAAAAATTTTTGTCTTCAGAAATCAAAATTTCCACTTGCATTTTGCGTTTCAAAGCCTACTGAACAAATTTGGTTCCGTGTCTGTCGGTCTGTGGGTCTGTGAGTCTGTCTGTCCGCATTTCCTTGTTACAGCCATAACTTCCACGATTTTGAATTGATTCAGCTCAAATTTTGAGGGATGATGCGGATAAGGCCCCTTGAGGTCCCATACAAATTTCAACATGATTGATCCAGCGGTAAGCCCTGCGCATGCGCTAACGTTAAATTCAACAAACACGCATAACTTTCACAATTTTGATTCAATTTCGCTCAAATTTTCAAGGGTTGTTTGGACAAGGCCTACTGAGTTCCAGTATGAATTTCAGCATGATCGGACCCTCGGTGCGCTCTGCGCATGCGCTGGCGTGAAATAGATTCAATTTCCTTGTTACAGCCGTAGTAACCAAAGATTTCACCCAATTTCAATGTAATTCTCAGGGATTAAGCGGGTAGGGCCCATTGAGGTCCCATATAAATTTCAACATGATAGAGCCAGCGGTTCGCCCTGCGCATGCGCTAACGTGAAATTCTTCAAACACGCATAACTTTCGCAATTATGTATAATGGACGTAATGTATTATGGACGTAATGTTATGTAATATGTATATTTCATGTAATGTTATGTAATGTAATGTTATATAATGTAATGTAGGTAATGTATGTAATGCAATGTACGTAATGTATGTATGTATGTATGTATGTATGTATGTATGTATGTATGTATGTATGTAATGCATGTAACGTATGTAATGTATGTAATGTAATGTATGTAATGTATGTAATGTATGTAATGTAAAGTATGTAATGTATGTAATGTATGTAATGTATGTAATGTATGTAATGTATGTAATGTAATGTAATGTATGTAATGTAATGTTATGTTATTTTGCTTCCGACATCACATATGACCAACTAACTACCTCGTGGTCATTTGGAACATCTCAATACCATCTCAATGACTATGCTGTTGTGTTTATATTATCATAATATTGTTTTAAGACGGAAGAGTTTGAGTAGGTAAGTTTTTTTTATAAATATTGAACTTACACAAAACTCCCCACCCAACACAAGCATCAGTGTCTTAATCAACTTGATGCATTTTGGAACAGACTTTTGTTCCAAACTTTTATCGTTACTACCCAAGCACCTATAGAATATCATAATTTATCACATAGGTAGTACAATACCTTTTATTGACTAAAATAATAAATTATTACTGATTGCCGAACGTCAGTGAAGCTATTTATAGACTCGAGCGACATTTGCGGGTGGGTATTTATACGTTTGTATGTCTGCACCGCGAAAAGTGATCCTTCGAAACGTCGTAAAAATCTGAAATGTTGACTCTTTGGGCCTCCAGAATTGCCTGTGTAGTTTTTGGGTCTCCGCGACGTCATGGAATACCTAAAACACCAGTAATAGTGGGAGCCCACGATTTTAGGTTTTCAGGATATACTTCAGGTTATCGATATTATTGGTTTTGGCACGAAGACAGAGCCAGTTGGTGGCCGCAAAACCCAAAACGAGCTAATTTGGGGTAGGAACACGTTTTGTTCGTAAGTCCGATAGCCTCGCGTATCTCCAGTAAAACGAACACAACGTGTTCCTACCCCAAATTAGCTGGCACAACTGGCTTTGCTTTGGTGCCAAAACCTATAATATCGATACCTGACAGTATATCCTGGAAATCTGAAATCGTGAGCTCCCACTATTTCCCCTCAGAGCTTCATTATTTGCGTTTCTTTTTGCCACTTTAGCTAGTTTTTGTCATCTAAAGAGCTTTTTAGCAACATTTAACATGTAATTTAGGTAGGTACCTAGTAACGATTACAGGGTTAGGTACTAAGGTAGGAGGGTCTGCAGTCTACATAATATGTATAGAATTGTACATATTATGTAGAAGGGTTATCTATACAGAGACCTGTGATCTGTAACAGAAGGGTATTCTGTACAAAATAGTAAACCGTTGTGCAGAGATTTGCAGCGTTTTTTAAAAATTTACCTACATTCCAATCAATTTGCTCTTCTTAGTAATAATTATTCATTCATATTTAACGCCATGTCATAATTTAAAAAGTTCAAATTTCAACATAATGTGCAGTCCGTCACCAGAAAGCTTCTACATGAACCTCTGACCTTTTCAACCAAGAATTTTTGTTACCTATGTAATATAATGCATTTCCTTAATTATTCTTTATTCACTTCCACATTGGGGTTTTGAAGGATCAATATTTCCTGGTGTGTTTTTGTACGTTGAACAATTCATTTATGTATGGATTGAGTCTAGTAAAATAATAAAGGCAGAGTATGCTTGCTGCCACAACTGCACGTTGTGTGTGTGTTCATATTATGTAGAAGGGTTATCTATACAGAGAGCTGTGATCTGTAACAGAAGGGTGCTCTGTACAAAATAGTAAACCTTTGTGTAGGGATTCGCAGCGTTTTTACGTCGTGTTTAAATAATTTGACGAAACGCTTGTCTGGCCCGTGGTACGGAGTTGAACATTTGTTGAATCAACAGCGCTTTTGGAGAAAAATAAATTAAAAACACACGAACAATAATTAAACTTTGTTTCCGCGATCTTCTTCATTCTACTCCTCGACCGATCCCCTCGTCGTGGAGATACGGGAGGCTGCCGGTCAGCGGACCTGCCAGCTGTTTACGTACGTCTTAATAACTGATATCGGATCACATTTTTATTCATGTGAAAACCTGTGTTTGTATTTTATCATGGTGCAGGTATCGAACAAAAACTCGTGAGGACCCTGAAAACCCCTTCAAGGCTGATTTGGTTTGGTACCAAATGAAATTTACGAACATGTTCAAGTTTCCGGTTATTTTTTGGGAGTGGATGTAAATGTGGTGGTAAATGTTATAGATACCCTTGGTGAAAAGGGCTTCGCCACTGAAGGACCTTGAGATTTATCCTTGTACTGACCACCAAGCGTTACGTTGTCTGTCTGCATCAAGATCTGCCAACCTACCAACAAACAAATCCATCAATTCATCGAATTTCATTATATCCCTTATGTGGTAAGCCATCTTGTAATGTGGGATAAACACAAAATAAATACACCTTTAGCTTACCACTAATTTATTAAGTTTAATTTATTAAGTTAAACGTTTACTTTATTAAGTTAAACGTTTAATTTATTAAGTTAAACGTTTAATTTTAAGTTAAAAAGTTTAATTTACTATAATTTTTAATTTATTAAGTACACAAAGCTTTTCACTCAACTTCTGAGCATCATCAGGTAAGTACTCCATAGGTGTACATACCTGATGATGCTCAGAAGTTGAGTGAAAAGCTTTGTGTACTTAATAAATTAGTGGTAAGCTAAAGGTGTATTTATTTTGTGTTTATCCCACATTACAAAACAAATCCATATTAAGAATATTACTTCATGTACAGTTCATTTTATGTAAAACTTGAAACATCATAATTTTGTGAATCTAAAAAACGATTACGTCGTCCTTCCACCCTTTCCAGCGCCAGGACCCTCTTCGAGCGTTGCGTCAACCCGGTCGCTTCGGATGATTCAGTTTCAGGAATCTCCGAAGGTTCCCAACATCACGTTGACCGTGGTCTCGATTTTTCCACCGAGACCTGTATAACTGTTCTCGAATCCCATTATCCCTCGATGACACTAATTATCGCCGTTCAAGATCGTTTTCTCCATCATTCATCCACCAGTCGTTTTTATGACGACTTAATCGCTGGTAACCAGCCGCAAAATGTTCAAAAATACATATTTGGCCTTAGCGATGGAGGCCGTGAAATTGGTCGATCTTTCCATGCATATTGTGAACACGATTAAATGCGTAATCACCTATTATAATGCAACATATTGGAACGTGTGTACTTAGGAACACATCGTGTAGGAATAATATATATTTAAATTGTGGTACAGTAATTCTGTTACACGAGAATGAATAGTTCGTTAAGATGTGGATACCGAATGTCAAAAGATGTCAAATGACAGGCGGTAAACCATCAATTTTAAATCGCTAAAAAACCGGGATTACATTCATATTTATTGTTTCTTGAATATTTTCAAATAATGAACCGTTAAAAATTGACCTATGGTTAGCTAATAGAAGTTACCCTCAAAATTTGTTGAAGAATATATATATAAATTTTAGAAAAGTCGAACACAATGGGTGGGCTTCACTTATTGTTTCAGAAATTGGTGGTGTCCTTAATACTTGGTGTCCTTATGGGTAGCTATATACACTGATTAGAGTGTTATTTTCTGTCTAGTAGAAGTAAAGTTGGGAGAGGTAGTTTGACCAAACTAGACTTGTTTTCGTTTTTTTCTTTGTTTAATACATTGCTCAACGTTTCCACCTAGTGTACTAGGTCCTATTCATGAGTTATATGTAATGAGGATGTTTGAGTAACTGAGAGATGAGTAATTGTACAGATGACTTCAAGTGGCTTAAAGATCACAATCTTTAAAATTTAAATCTTTAAATTTAAATCTTTGAATCTTTGTCTTTAGGTGGGTCTTAAAGATTCAAAAATACAACCGGCTAACAACAAGGAAGGAGATGCCTGTGGGAGTTGGTAGTTGCCAACAAGTTGGTACGCCACTTGAAGTCATCTGTACAATTACTCATCTCTCAGTTACTCAAACATCCTCATTACATAAAACTCCTGAATAGGACCTAGTACACTAGGTGGAAACGTTGAGCAATGTATTAAACAAAGAACAAAAACGAAAACAAGCCTAGTTTGGTCAAACTACCTCTCTCAACTACACTGATTAGTATATACATATATCTACCCATAAGGACACCACCATGTAGGTTGTAGATAGTCCCGCCAGATTTTTGACTTATTCAATAGGTAGATACTTGCAGATAAATATGTGATGAATATATGTTCATCCGCTTTTATGCTAAGAAAGTACTATGATGAGGTTCTTGACCGCTGGAATAAGTAAGGTAGGAGGTTCTTGAGGTTCGGCCAGTGAAAACTATTATCTTTACGCCAACGTTTCGTCGAATTTATTCAACATCTTCAGGGCTCAGAGATTATGATGATGATAAACTGATGAAGATTATGATTCTGATGAATAGAAGCTGATGATGGTGGTGAACAATAATATTGGGCTTGTAGGGGACTTCCCATTATTTATTTATTTAATTTTGTTACTATTTCAACTTTTCAACAGGTGACAGAGTCGTTAAGTTATCGTTAATAAAAACAAGTTCAGAATTTTTCCGAAAACTATAATTGTGTTCATGCTAAAAAAATAAGTTATACTAAAAGTACCTAAAATTGGTGACCCGACGTGATTTGATATCAAATTGACATTTTCATGTCTTTGCCGTGGCACACAACCTAAAAATCGTTAGTGACGAAATTGGGTGACGAAATACCGTTACGTTATATATTTCTGATGATTTTCGCTTACAACCGATTCGTTGCTACGGAACTTTATCTTCGCCAGTTATCATCGTACAAAAATCGTTCACCACTCGTTGGATAGCTCTCGATTTACCTAACCATATTACGTTAACCACTGCGGAGTGCGTGGCCGACAAGCTGCGGTATGAGCGTGATTGTTTAAATAATTGTTTACACACAGGTGATCATTCTCAATAATTTATATTGTCAACACGAATGCAAGCTTCATATAAGTTTCTGATGATTTTCGCTTACAACCGATTCGTTGCTACGGAACTTTAAGTTCTCCGGTTATTATCATAATATATACAAATCGACATAAAATGTCCCTCGTTACATGTGCGTCTGTTTGTACGTTTTATACAACCTGCATTCCGTTGTCGTAAGACTAATTACCAATTCTTTTATGATCAACACTACAACTTAGATTGCGACTTTATAATTAGGTACCTACCTAATTTGGTAGGTGAGAAGGAAGGAGGGGAAAGACATGAAAATGTCCCAATGCGTTGCAGACTCGTATGCAAGCGTTTATCAACGACTGTTTTCTTATGATTTAGTTCAAATTTCCCATTTGATATCAACTTTCCAAATTAACCAAATTCATTATGGCCGAAGAAGACAATTTTCAAATTCAGAATCCAGCAACAGGTAGCAGATCAAACAACCAAAATGAAGACGAGGCCAACGTAGTTCGACTGAAACTTCCCCCATTCTGGATTGAAAAACCCGAAATCTGGTTCTTCCAAATCGAGGCACAATTTTTCAACGAAAGAGTGAGATCGGAAACCAGTAAGTTCAATCAATTAGTGGCAAACCTGGAGCCAAAATTTCTTTAAAATATTTGGGATATCATCACAAGCGAGGATACAGCGAAATACTCAGCTGCCAAAAGACGACTGCTCAACATTTTTAAAGAAAGTGATGATAGGCAACTTAAAAAATTGTTGACAGGGCTTGAACTAGGTGACATGAAACCAAGTCAGCTTCTTCGAAAAATGCAATCTCTTGCGGGCTCTGAAGTCACACAAAAAGCTCTAAAAACTCTTTGGCTTGACAAATTACCAAATTCGGTCAAAAACATCCTAATTGTCAGCGATGAAAATCTAGAAAAATTATCTATAATGGCAGATAGAATAACAGAAATGAATCCCAATAACGAACTTTTCAATATTAAACAAGACAATATACAAACTAGTACAAGCACTAATTACAATATTTTAACTGAATCATCAGCTGCACAACTCACTACTCAAATCGCATCTCTATGTAAACATATTGAAGCTCTAAATTCAAGATCTCGAAGTAGAAATCACAGCCCATCATATCACCGAAGCGGAAGTAAATCTCGAAACAGGTACAACCCAAAAGGAAAATACTGCTACTATCATTTCTTATTTGGTAGCCGATGTTATCCTGATAGATGCAAACAACCCTGCTCGTGGAAGATTTCGGAAAACGAGAAACAGCAGTCGAAGTAGCAGCGAACTCGACTGCTGGATTCAATGAAAACAGCTGTAAATCGCGTTTATTTGTTATTGACAAAAAAACTGGATTACGTTTTCTTGTCGACAGTGGTGCAGACGTATCAATTCTTCCCCCCACCAAAGACAGTATTCGCAATAAAACTGACTACAAATTATTTGCAGCAAATTTTCCTTTTTTTCCAACGCCTGTTTCAACAGTAAATTGCTACTGCTTGTTAATAAGCCCAATATTATTGTTCACCACCATCATCAGCTTCTATTCATCAGAATCATAATCTTCATCAGTTTATCATCATCATAATCTCTAAGCCCTGAAGATTTTGAATAAATTCGACGAAACGTTGGCGTCAAGATAATAGTTTTCACTGGCCGAACCTCAAGAACCTCCTACCTTACTAAGAAAGTACTGTTATACTTTTAGTTGAATTCTATCACAACTAAGAATACCCAAGTACATATTCGTTTTATGAAGTTCCTAATCATAAGTAGAGTTTCGACGTGGGGAATAAGAATCTGTATTAAATATAGCTTCTTATTTCCCTAATAATTCAAGCTCAGTACCACGTTACTCCGAGTACGTGACCCATAACGGGATCGAATCAAGGGACTCGAGGTGGTTTCTTTCAATGTAGGTACTTTCACTGTAGGTTAACTTCAGGTTGTGAGAAAATATAGTTAGTCACCTACGCTTTTTATGGGAATAACTGATTGGATTTGCCTGATTTTGCCCATCAGTTATTAACTTAAAAAAAACATTGAGTAAGTCCGTCAACTTTCTGACGTGCGGAAATGATCCATTCGAGCGTTCTGCAAAGTGGGTTTTCACCCATATTTTATTTGTTAGTTGGTAGGTACGTATTTAGTTATTAGGGTTTTCCGTATTTTGTTGTTAGTTGGTACGTATTTAGTTAATAGGGTTTTCCATGTTTAATTTGTTAGTTGGTACGTATTTAGTAAGTTGGATCAACGTAACCTAAAAGGCGGTTGGTTGTCTTACTGATTGAAAATTATATCTAGTGATTTCCATCCTTTGTTGCTATTTTGTACATATACAAGGAGGGGTCTAGTACCCTATGTACGTGTAAAATGGACAATAAATAAGGGGAATATATACCGTTACGGCAAAAATAGGTGAAACGCACGGCAATTATTACGTTTCTGCAGCAAATATTTCTGATCACAGCAAATAATTGGAATACATATTATATGTTTAAAAGAAATCTATGTGACATAAAAATATATTTTGAAGCAGACATTTCCAGTACAGGTAAAAAATAAATACAAAGGCAATTAACACCACCATCCTGACCGTAGGGGCTTGTCAACAATTTTCAGTCACACGACAAATTTACAATTACGATTCACACATTTATTCCACCAATAGTGCTCGCTTTTGTTGGCCTTCCGCGTTTCCTCTTCTGTCCCAAAGGCACATATTTTGCTGCTGGTGGTACTTGAACGAGTTTCTGCCTAATTTGGAGGCCAAGCACGTGCTTGCAAGAATAGGATTTAGCGAACAATGGGCAGGAGGTTTTTCAAGTCGGCCGTATCCATAGAAATCGCCCATATGCTGTTGCTGTTGGTGAATATAAGACTCGATCGCACCGTCGCACAAATTTATCTGCTGTTGACAAAACATTGTGTGATCGTTGATAAACTCTTATTTGCAGCAGTCAATTTGCCTTTTTCGTCCTTCTTATTTTCCGTTAATTGGGAATAAAATGTACACAAAATAATTGCCGTGCCGAATCAATTTTTCGACGTAACGAAAAATCCAACTTTTTTCCTTTGGGTGGACTTATTTGGTTTCTTAATAAGGGTTCGGTTTCGACAATAAAAGTCCTTAATTCATCAAATCCTTTAATGAGGAGCTTTCAACAGCCCTCTGGCTGTCATTGTCAACTCAACTTCTCAAAGAAGAGATTCAATATGGGGTCTGCAGCAGACACCAACTACCACTGATAACCTTTGGTTGGAAAAATCCAACCAAAAAATAAATTGAAAGTGAATTATATTTAGTATACAACGGCCTCCAGCCTGACCTATCACTTACAGATGGCCTAGGCTGGCACCTTCAGGTCGGTTCCCACGTCAATGGGCAGAAAGGGTAGAAAAAGCTATTGGTTCACTCGGCCCAATGATTGGCACATTTGCCGAAGCGACCTTTAGACGCTTCACGACTCAAATCACCGTCGGAGGAGGACAACAAACGCTAAATGTTAAACTTTTACTCATCTTCGGCAGCTTCATTTTGCGCGGCTTTGGCATTCGAGCTTGCCACAGTCCGGAGGAGCTGAACAAAAAAAATTATCCCTTTCGAACGGTGCGAAGGGGCGAAGAAAAAGGAACGAAAATCGAATTGCGACACGTCGGGTTCGGGAGGCGGTTTTGCGAGTGTTGTGAAAGGTGGGATTTCTCGTCTTCATCATTCCAATGAGCGTGATTCATGACTCGAGCCGAGGCCATGACTTGGGGCTTCACGCCTGGATCGGGCGCCCTATCCATCATTCTTTCTTTACTTACGGCAAATTTCGCTGAAGGAAATCGATGTTCCTACATCACACCTACTAGAGATCGGAGTGGTAATTACTAATAATAAACCGCAGGGAGATTTATCGATCAATCAGACATTGATGGAGGTACTTGTACATGAACAACGTATAAAAAAAGTCTGCCAATTCGAGTAGGCAGTGCAGCTTCCTCACTTGAATCACATAAACGGATACGGGACCATCTGCGATCCAACCCATGTGTACCCTGAAAATGTCAGCACTCTACGACAATTTTTTGCGTAGTTAGAAGCGTTACAAAGAAACAGTCAACATTTCATGTTCGCGCATGCGCAGACGAAAGTTACTGTACGATTTCAGTGAAACTATCAAAGTATTATTCCTGATCGACCCTCCAAATCTGAACTCATTTCAACCATATCTAAGGTAGTTATGGGCGTTTAAATTATTTCACGTTTGCGCATGCGCAGACGGAATGGTTTCCATAATTTTGAAGTGAGATCATCTGCGATCCAACCCGCGGATACCTTCAAAATTTCAGCTCTCTACGGCTATTTTTCGCGTAGTTAGGAGTGTTACAAGGAAATGGTCAACATTTCATGTTCGCGCATGCGCAGACGAAACTTACCTTACGAATACAATGAAATTCATTTGGAACTATGGAAGTATCATTCCTGATCGACCCTCCAAGTTTGAAGTCATTTCAACGATTTTTAATGTAGTTATGGGCGTTTCAATTATTTCTCGTTTGCGCATGCGCAGACGAAAGTTACCGTAATTTTTCAATGATTTTGGTATGGGACGATCTGTGACCCAACCCGCACCTACCCTCCAAATTTCAGCCCATTCGATCATTATTTCTGGTAGTTATGGGCGTTACAAGGAATTACCACAGACAGACAGACGCGGAACCAAAAATCTTCCTGGATGTTTAAAACGCAAAATGGTAGTGAAATTTTTCATTTTGGAGGACATGAACTTTTTTTTTACTCAATCACGAATCCAAGGCTTCCCTACCTTCGGTAGTGAGGAAGCAATATAGATACCAACCTACTAACTAGACTAAAGCACCTACTTAAGCAATTCCACACGGTTGAACTCATAGGACATGAAAATTCTTAGAATGACGAATTATATCGGATGTTCGTTGTCGGCCTATTCCAAGATGATCACCAACATCATCTTTCTATCCATTATACTTGCACTGCTTTTTCCATGATCCTTGCTCAAATTGAATTAGCACTGGATTCCTTGTGATATATTATTATTAAAATGAGTAGAGGAATGTGCACAGTGTACAACAACAAAACAGTACTGTGACGTGACGAAATTCCCAAAACAACTGTTAATGTAATAAATTAGAATATTCAATGAAATACGGGCGAATTTCGTCATGTCCCTCCTTCGATTTGTCAACTATTATAAACTCTCCAATATTCGGAAATAATCTCTCTCAGTATGGCCTCAGTCATCAATCCACCGTTTTACCGGGGCCCCCTTTTCCTGGGATTCGCTCGGTCGCCCCTCTCCTCAGAGTAAAAGATTTTCTTATTAAACGGGGAGTGGGAGGTCGGAGTTGACTTGGGAAAGGGAGAAGTCGGAATCTGGACACTTGGCGACTGAAGATTCCCTGGACGACTCTCCTCCTGCTGAATTAAGGTAAGAACTTGGTTCTTCCCTCCTAGTCCAAATTATTAGACTATCCCAACCTAAGACAAATTCCTAATTGATAATGCTAAAACGTAACGGGGTTACAGAATCTAGGCACTTTAAAGAAACCTATATCTTTTTCAAATTTACCATAATAGTTTCGAAAATCTCGTGGGCAATTGGCCGTTATGAAAATTATTCTTTGTGGTTTGATCAAGTGAGAAGTATTATAAGAATATTATGGGGATAGGGTTAGGTTTTTTTCCCCTTTTAAATTAACTTTGCCCTCAAGGGGTTTTTTTTCTAACTTAACTCTATTCCCATGCCTAAGAAATAAATGTATAACACTAAAATTAATTCAAATCTTGTGATGGTGGTTCCATCTCAAAGCTCTTTTCTTTGGGGTTTCCGTGAGAGTACTTTCTAGGATTTAGGGGAGAATTTTCCTTTCTACGTTACTTAACGGAAAAGATTATTCATTAAAGAAAAATTTGTAAAAGTATCGACCAAATTATTAATTTAGGTTCTAATTAGATCATGTTATAGATTTATTTGTGGGTAGAAGTTAGGTTTTTTTTTCTTTTATCCCTTCAGGTTTTAGTACGTTTCTAGTTCGTTAAGAATTTTTAGAATCTAAGAACTCATTATGTTTGTACTCACTTCCTATCTATGTTTTCCATTTTCATTTCTTTATTTCATTATTAGTTCAATAAATCTTGAGGGCTTGAATATGGATTTTGTACCGTTTAATTGCAAAACCCGTATCCTTTCCTGGTGATTTAGTTTTGGCAGCATCTTGTCCCATCTTCATAGATAGCACACAGTTTTAGGGAATTTCAAGTTTTCATCTAGGATTCTTTTCCAAGTCTTTTGGTTCCAGTTCACCTTCCCGAACGTTTTTAAGACTAAATTAGTTTCCCTCTCGGTTTGACCCTCATTTTTCTTTGTTTATTTTACCCTAGGAGTGTCGTCCACATATCCGAGAGAAGCTAGGTTTTGTCTTCGTGTTTCCGTATTTTAACTATAAATTTGGTCACCTCCTACCATGTGGCTATAGGCTGCTCATTGTCGGCTTGGCCGCTCTTCTCATAGGATCCTGAGCTCAAGTAACTTTTCAAATCTTCAGAAAAACATTTCTCTTTTCGTTCTAATAGGTTGAAAAGCCGAATTTTCGTAAACTTCCTTGTCTTTTGGGATGGACCTCGGAGTTTTCGGGAGCTAGTAAGCCTGGATCCGTTCCTTGGGGATCGGGGTTTATTTCCTCACGAATCCACCGTGGCCTATGATAGTGCCTTGGGATAAGAAGGATCTTTCGGGAATTATCGCCCTATAGTTCCAACTTTCCCCCTTTGTGATGTTAGGCATGTTTCCGTTCACAAAAGACAAGCAAGTTGGGTCAGGGAGATTCGAGAGCCTGAACTATAATACTCCAACGTTTTGGAGTTTTGCTAAATTGAGCTCAGGTCTTATAGTGGAGTTCTAGGAAGCAAGGTAAGTCCATGATTGATGGTTGTTTTCTTCTGGAGGTGATCTAGAATTCTTGCAGTGATTTTTCTGACACTACACTATCACTTTTACAAGTTAGGCTAGGTCCGATTTTCAGAGTAGGTTCGTTCCAGAAGTGGAGGACCCATCGCTAATAATCCAATAATCACCCGATAGGTCTTTTAATTGCAAAAATTCAAAGTAGGTACACTTTTAGCATTTGGGGACAAGATGCGCTTGGTGAAGCTGCGAGACAGACGATCGTAGAGGAGTCATTTGCTTCAGTAAATTTTGAGTGGGTGAGATAAGAGTAGCTCTACCTCGATTTTATTTTGATGTAAATTAAGATAATCATTATTTTGTTTACCGTTTCTTCTCTCATTTATGGGAGGGAAACGGTTGGTGGAACGCCCCCTTTAGGTTAACAAGGTAAAGATAAGTAACTTCATTTGGTTTTGAGTTTCAATTATTAGACAGGCCACTTAGCCATTTGCATTTAATTCCCGTAGTTCAGGGAAGAATAGGAGTACGGCAGGGAGAGAAGGGTTTAGCGGGGGTGGTTTTGGGGGCTTCATGCCGCTGTGGGGTGAAAGCCTCGACCGAAACCTCCTCTGCTCCACCCCGAAGTCCCCACATCGTAACAGTACATACTGAGTTTTATTGCATCAAACTACAACACATCACTCAACAACCCACTTCAGCTAAATAACCACCTCACATTAGGTTTGAAGCTCTGTTCAATTGGAAGGTTGCAGGGAAGTGTGATCAGAGTCACTTTTACGATTTTACACAGTTCAAATTGACAACTTTCGTAAACAACAGCACCTCATATATTTCCCCTGAAGGCATTTTTACCCAACCTGAGATCACGTTTTTCAAAAGCCATTCAAGGCTCATTCCCACTGAATCTTACACGTTTGACACTGACTGTGTCCAAGGGTCCCCGAAGTGGGTTTTGATGACAGCTCCAGTTTCTGAATATGTGGTTGTAGGTACTTGACCATAGAATGTATAGAAGGGAGCAAATATTTATTGCCATTTTTATTGGACGAATGAATAAATGAGAATGAAGAATGAATGAATTAAATTATGTCCTGCCATTCCCTACCTCAATCATCAGCGCCCGTGTACTTTGGATTGGGAAGGTTGCAGTGTCTGTTCCTTCACTAACTTGTGTTAGTCATTTATATATATTTACTATTAGGTACATCAGTAGCGGTGCGTGGGGTCTGAAAACGGTGGGGCACCAGAACACAAAACCAACAGATTTGTCTACAAAATACCCGAAGGCAACAACACCTTTCTCTTATTTACTGATAGCAGTGATATTCAGCAAAGCTTATCTCTTTTAATCAACACTCTATCGTCGTACGAAAACGTCGGCAATGTCTACTGCAAATTAACCACCGAATTCATGTGTTACAAAAATATAGTAAACTAAAATATAGCAAAACAATGACCCGGTCGGCTGGTTCCTACCTGAATCTTGAATGGAGAAGCTATTGACTAGAAGTTAGGTAGTTATCTGTGTGTTGACGCCGATCAAAACACAAACAGCAAACAGGACAAAACGCACGTAGGTAGCACAAATACAGATCTGTCATCACGCAAAACGCGCAAAATTTGAAACAAAAAAATTGAAAACTGACAGAGAAACCGAATGTGATAACAAATCATAAAACAGATAACTGACATAGAAAAACAAATCAGAAGAAGCATCTCGTATGAAGATGACAAATTGAATCGAAGGGATCGAATTGATTGTGAAATGAACGATTTTGGGGTTGAAATCAGATTCTGGGGCATTGGCCCAAAGTAGGCGTGGCAAACAACATTTTTACTCGACTGAGCTTGCGCGGACCAGGACCTGGCAGTTTCAGGAGCCTAGGTTTCGATTTGGACTGCAGGAAATCGATTATTGTCAGTATATTCTGATAACATGCTCCGTCTGTGGAGCTACAGGGAGCCAACATGACGGAACCACATATTTAATATCCATAGCCAGAGAACTCTGTTGAGTCGCTGATGAACTTTGTGAAAACAGTTTACGGAGGGAAATTCAAATGCCAACTGAACACATGGTTGAGTTTTTTGGTTTATTATTTTGTGAATAATACACCTATGTATTCGCTCAGCAAAAATTTTTATAACACCCCCTCAAACTTTTTTCTTTTCCGTTTCAAGGTGCGTAGATTCAAAAAACGCTGCAAAGTCCTTGTCACATGGGTTTATTATTCTATTATTTTATTGGTCTACAGAAATGCCGGCTGTTTATTTATTGTTTCTTTCATGTAAATTAATTGAAATGGCTATTTCTGGTGGTTTCCACAAATTTTGGCCCCCAGAACTTGAATTAGGTACTACGCTCCTTTTTTTTCTTCAAATTACTCTTGATCATTGATTGTACCATTTAATCCTCTTGATCCATGTGTTGACACTTTTTCTAGTGTTATTATACAAATTGAAGGTGATTTCAGACGATTTCGCAGGTTTTTGACTCATAAAAAATCAATTTTGGGAGCTGAACATCTGGTACAACCTCAATTTTCCACTCCTTGGTCAAAATCGACTTCATATTCGGTCTTCTCGTCCCCAAAAACATGGAATACTATACCTCAAAAGCTCATTTTACTAACATGTTACTAAAACACAAAAAGTACCTATTTGTATACACATTTTCACTCATAACTCCCCTGGATATATTCCGATCGGGCTGAAAAGTTTCGGGACACAACTAGGGCCCAAATGGAGCATGTGTGCGAAAGAACGATTTTTTTAGACCGAAAATGAAGCCTGTACACGTGATACGGCGGACGGCGTACGGCGGACGGCGGACGGACATTGCATTTTTGGAATCTACACACCTTGAAACGGAAAAGAAAAAATTTTGAGGGGGTGTTATAAAAATTTTTTGCTGAGCGAATACATAGGTGTATTATTCACAGAATAATAAACCAAAATGCAATGTCCGTCCGCCGTCCGCCGTCCGCCGTACGCCGTATCACGTGTACAGGCTTCATTTTCGGTCTAAAAAAGTCGTTCTTTCGCACACATGCTCCATTTGGGCCCTAGTTGTGTCCCGAAACTTTTCAGCCCGATCGGAATATACCCAGGGGTGTTATGAGTGAAAATGTGTATAAAAATAGGTACTTTTTGCGTTTTAACAACATGTTAGTAACATGAGCTTTTGAGGTATCTTTTTCCATGTTTTTGAGGACGAGAAGACCAAATATGAAGTCGATTTTGACCAAAGACGCGGAAATTGAGGTTTTACCAAAGGTTCAGCTCCCAAAATTGGTTTTTTATGAGTCAAAAACCTGAAATCAAAAACTGTCTGAAATCACCATCAATGTGTACAATAACATTGGAAAAAGTGTAAACAGGTGAATCAAGACCATTAAATGCCACTACCAATGATCAAAGATGATCTTAAAAAAAAAAAAAAAAGCGTACCTATTTCATGTTTTGGGGGCCAAAATTGGTGGAAATCATCAGAAATAGCTATTTCAATCATTCCACATGAAAGAAACAATACATTTAACAGCCAACAAAAATCTCTAGAATTTTTACTCTTAAGTGTTTCTGGGTGCCGGGGCAGTGGCCCTTATGGACGCAACGCCCCTGCCCAACAGTAAAACGCAACGTCCCTTCAGTACAGTGATGTATGATTTCCATTCCGTTTTACAAAGACCTGTGAGATAGCACCACGGTGTGATCGATTTGGCTTGCATTCCACAAATTTCGATTGATGCGTTCAAGAAAATGAAGGGATTTGTGTTTTTCTTGAAGCCAGCAAAGTATTTTTTAATGAAACCAGATTCCATTGTGAGAATTCCGACACCAACATCATCTTTCATAGCCATGATCCTTGCACTGCTTTTTACACTTGCAGGTTACAAGTAAAGACTACAAAGAACACGTTCAGTGTTTTGTATCAAAATCAATCCAGTATCTACCGGTTTTCATATTTTCCTGAGCTGTGTAAGATGGTTTCTAGGTTAAAATAAAAGGTATATTAACAAATATGAGTAGGTACCTAAGATGTTTTCAAGATTTCATATTTCATACAGAACATTCTAAATAGGTCCCTACATCCCTAGGTTTGATTATTTGTTAGGTATAGACATATTTAAAAATGTATGTTGGTATCCATCGCTCTTGCACAACGAAATTGCTTCAGATTATTAATTGGACCGAAATAATCATGAAATACTTAATTATTATGAGCCGCATTATTTTATCATTAAAGCACTGCTTCCTCAACGTATCTTGGATCATAAAATAATACTTTCGCACGAACGCCCTTTGAGGAATCTTGATGGCCAACAAGGCCAGTGGATTGGAAACTCAGTATTTCTGGCAGGTCGCTCCCACTATCCATACTGGGAATCCATTCCCACAAACGCCGCCCGTTTCAAGTCTTCCCGGAAAATAAAACGAAGGTAAATGCAGTTTACGGTGGATTTTTAAATGGAATTTCAAGATTCGTTGGGTCGATTTTCGGATCAGGTTTTAATTGCGTAAGGACCGGTTCTGAAGATGAAGTGGGGGTGGCGACGTCCGAACAGCTTGCGTAGGTATTTTATCAAGGCTCATCTGATGGGTCTGGTTCTGCTAGAGCAGGGGCGGATCCAGAATTTTTTCCGGGGGGGGGGGGGTCACAGGGTAGAACAATATAAAAAATAACAAAAAATAACAAAATAACTAAACGAACAATACAAACCGAATTTTCAACCTTATGCCTAAACTCGTCCAATTTGTCTACTTACAAAATTAATTGTATTTATTTATAAAATTCATTGTTTATGTAAAAAATGTTTTCAATATCTATTAATTATTTACCTGATGAATGCATTTATTTTCTATTTTCTTCTAAAAAAGTGTCCTAATGTGTTTTCAAACAAATTTTGTATATAAAAAACAAACAAAATAATTGTATATAAAGTAACATTGGTAGGACCAAGTGTACGATTATATTCGACTAATTTTGACATTTTTGATCGAATCTTTTTAGATTTTTGGTTTATTATTTTCAATAATGAACCATTGGAATCGAGCATGAAAAAAAAAATTCTTACCCCCCCTCAAAATTTGATGGTTTACGTTTCAAGGTATGTAGAATCCAAAACTGCAATAAAAATATTTCTGTCTGTCCGCCGTACGCCGTACGCCGTACGCCGTACGGGCCACTTTTCTTAGTTACCATGAAAAAAAATTGATGAAATTCGGGTTATAGGTTCCGATCGGCGTCTAGTTGGTCCTCGAAGCTCGACGTTACTGTGAGTCATCTCTAAGGGGTTCAAAATAGGGGTTGAAATTTTCAAAACGCCTATACCATTTTTTTACGTAAATATTTTTACGGTTTTAAATAGTTCTTGAACTTGCGAGTTTTTTAAGACCATCCGGAGCATCGTACGTCCAGCCGTTCGTTCACAGTAAGGCACCGAAGTTTGCACCGACAGGCATTTTCGACTCCAGTGTGAATGAAATTGTATACAATTCAAACGAAATCTCGTAACCAGAGACGCGCCCACAATAGGAATTTGTGAATACGGCCAATCATTGGTAGGGATCACCTGATTATATTGGCGGGGTATGAAGTCGAGTTGGTTGTTCTGTGATATTTTTTCGTTTGAAAAATGATGGCTCTTTTGGAGTTTGTTGGTAGGTAGTGAAACTTGAACAAACGTTGAAGTATTATTGATGGGTAAATTATTACTACGGTAAATCATTACTCAACGGTAAATTATTACACAACGGTTCATTATACCATCTACGTAGAAGGGGCTGGAGTTTGTTGGTAGGTACTTTTGCAACTTTTTTCACTCCCCATCAACAATTTCTTTTCAGAACTTCATTATGTGTGTTTCTTTTTGTTAGGTACTGTTTGTCATCGGCAGAATTATTTTAGCAACATTTAACTCGTGATTTAGGTAGGTACCTAGTAACGAGTACGGGGTTAGGTACTAACCTACGGAGGGTCTGCGATCTACATAATATGCATAGAATAGTACATATTATATTATATAGACGGGTTATCTATACATAGAGCTGTGATCTGTAACAGAAGGGTATTCTATACAAAATAATAAACCGTTGTGCAGGGATTTGCAGCGTTTTATAGTTCTTTTGGTTTATTATTTTTTGGTTTATTATTTTCAATAATGAACCATTGGAATCGAGCATGAAAAAAAAAATTCTTACCCCCCCTCAAAATTTGATGGTTTACGTTTCAAGGTATGTAGAATCCAAAACTGCAATAAAAATATTTCTGTCTGTCCGCCGTACGCCGTACGCCGTACGCCGTACGCCGTACGGGCCACTTTTCTTAGTTACCATGAAAAAAAATTGATGAAATTCGGGTTATAGGTTCCGTTCGGCGTCTAGTTGGTCCTCGAAGCTCGACGTTACTGTGAGTCATCTCTAAGGGGTTCAAAATAGGGGTTGAAATTTTCAAAACGCCTATACCATTTTTTTACGTAAATATTTTTACGGTTTTAAATAGTTCTTGAACTTGCGAGTTTTTTAAGACCATCCGGAGCATCGTACGTCCAGCCGTTCGTTCACAGTAAGGCCCCGAAGTTTGCACCGACAGGCATTTTCGACTCCAGTGTGAATGAAATTGTATACAATTCAAACCAAATCTCGTAACCAGAGACGCGCCCACAATAGGAATTTGTGAATACGGCCAATCATTGGTAGGGATCACCTGATTATATTGGCGGAGTATGAAGTCGAGTTGGTTGTTCTGTGATATTATCTAATTTGAAAAATGATGGCTCTTTTGGAGTTTGTTGGTAGGTAGTGAAACTTGAACAAACGTTGAAGTATTATTGATGGGTAAATTATTACTACGGTAAATCATTACTCAACGGTAAATTATTACACAACGGTTCATTATACCATCTACGTAGAAGGGGCTGGAGTTTGTTGGTAGGTACTTTTGCAACTTTTTTCACTCCTCATCAACAATTTCTTTTCAGAACTTCATTATGTGTGTTTCTTTTTGTTAGGTACTGTTTATCATCGGCAGAATTATTTTAGCAACATTCAACTCGTGATTTAGGTAGGTACCTAGTAACGAGTACGGGGTTAGGTACTAACCTACGGAGGGTCTGCGATCTACATAAATATGCATAGAATAGTACATATTATATTATATAGACGGGTTATCTATACATAGAGCTGTGATCTGTAACAGAAGGGTATTCTATACAAAATAATAAACCGTTGTGCAGGGATTTGCAGCGTTTTTTGTTTTCAGTTTTTAGCGAATTTTCAAAGAAAATGAAGCTATTGCAATGGCTTCGAAATTTAAATAATATAAATTTTTGGAAATTTTCTTCATAGAAATCCGTTTCAGACCATTCTAAAACGATTCCTGAAATTTAACACTTTTTTATATGTATATATATATTTATATATGTGTCACTCCAGACGATAACTCTCGATAGAATTGAGATAAACAGCTCAAATTTGCACAAAAAATCTATCTTGGCAATCGAAAGGCTATGTTCGAAGATGGGCGAAATTGGCCTACTCTAAGGAGGGTTTTGGCGCATTTAAAGTGCGCAAAAATTACCCAAAAATCCCCAAAATGTTATTTTCCAACAAGTGACCCCTCATTTTAAAGGTTCTTGCACGCTGAACACGATGGTGGAATCGGATTTTAGATATCTTGATCCGTTCTCAAATTAGAGCATTTAAAGTGCGCAAAAATTACCCAAAAATCCCCAAAATGTTATTTTCTAACAAGTGGCCCCTCATTTTAAAGGTTTTTGCACGCTGAACACGATGGTGAAATCGGATTTTAGATATCTAAATCCGTTCTTAAATTAGAGCATTTAAAGTGCGCAAAAATTACCCAGAACTAGGATAATCTTTAAACTCTTACCCCCCCCCCCCCCCCCACCCCCTTAGAGTGGTCAGATTGAAAAATGTGAGAAGTATTAATTGAAGACGAGAGTTCGAAGCAAAAAAGGGGGAGGCAAACGATTAGTACAACTCCTTGAATTTCCCATTTGACATATAATTGTTATGATACCTTCATAGATAGACAAGTACCGGCCCACGTATTACTAGAAGGAAGACGAAAGAAAAAATCTATTTCAAATTATTCAATTTAGGTACTAACAGTAGGAGGAAGAAGGTTAGGTAGGTATCTTATCAATTTATTATCAGTATCATACGAATATTTGATATTCAAAGGTAGGTAGGTACTTAACATGATAAAAATAATATCAATGAAGAAGGAAGGATCTACCTACCTAGTAGAGCAAATCTTGAACTGGTTTTAGATACCAGGCCTGAAATCGTAGTCAAGAGGAAAGGCCATTCAGAAGGAACAAGGAATCTACTCATAACAAACGGTAGAATCAGGATGGACAAAACGTACAAATTAAAATAAATACGAAGAGAATATACATAGAAAACCAAATTTTAGACCGAAGTTTTCCTTTATTCAAAACCATAGCCATTAATTCGAATATTTCTTTGAAAATTCGCTCATTAAGTCATGCTGCATGACTGGTTTTTTATAGTTCTTTTTTGTTTTCAGTTTTTTTTAACACTGTCTACCGTTTGTGTAATTAGAAATTACTGTAATTAGTGGCGAGGACATTGGAATTTCAATTTGACGGATGTTTTATGGTAAATATTTACAAAGTTGTATATGAAGCAAAATTGAGAAGACCATGTGGCCAAATCAGTTTTTAATTTAAAATTCAAATTGCAATAATGTTTTGTTTATAGAATTTCTCGTAAATATTGATCACTTTTATTTGAGGAGTTCCCCACAAGAACCGAATAAGTCCAAAATTGGCAAACGCCAGGTTGTTGAAAACGGCGGTGAACTCCCCGATTCGCTTCCTCTCGTTTGTGTTGCATGTGATGAAGAAATTTACCCATCCATTTGGAAACTACTTGATACTTTACATACGCTTCCTGTGACCGCAGCCACTGCAGAAAGGAGTTTTTCAACTCTCCGTCGCCTCAAAACTTGGCTGATATCAACTTACTATAAAAGAAGACAGACTCACTGGGCTTGCATTGTTACACATTCATCGCGACATCGAATTGGACATCGATGCGATAATCAACAGATTTGCGAAACAAAATAGAAAATTAGATTTTGTGTTATAAATGATCGTCCCAGTTGGAACTTATACAAATGTAAACAAATCACAAGTGTTGCTACAAACCAAATACAGAAAAAAATCAGTATTCTATAAAAAGTTTGATCGTAATTATTGTTATAATTTTGTTTCCAATGTTTTAAGTTAACAATATGGTAAGTTGACTTTGGTCGTTTGGTTTGTTTCTGGTTTTTGATTTCACAAAAACTGGGTTCGTTTTCTTTTTTTTTTTTTTCGGGTTTGAGAACAATTCGTTCAGCTCTGCTTTTTGAAATGCAGGCTGATTCTGGGGGGGGGGGGGGGTCATGACCCCTGTGACCCCCCCCCCCCCCCCCCCCCTTGGATCCGCGCCTGTGCTAGAGCCAGGAGTAGCTGTGATAGTAATCCTAATCTAGCAGGAGAGGAGGGCTGAGGACAAGGTGGGGCTTGGGTGTGCCAATAAATTATTTATTTCATCAATAGTAGTAGTAGAAGAAGAAGAAGAAGAAGAAGTAACATTATTAAAGCCGTTAACTTATTGTAGGTACTAAAAATACTCAAGCATCGGTAGGTATTGTAACGAAGTTTTATGTCGGGTCATTGCCACACATTCGTTTTCTTTGCAGTTTATATACAACAATGCAGTGGGACAATACCACAGAGGTACACGATGATTTACGAGTTATTAAATTTATAGTTTGTTATCGTTAGGACCTCCTCTATACGCCAGGTGCACCAACTTCTAAAAAAATCTGCGGCCTACAGCTACCTTGTGACCTTACTAAACGAAGCTACCTAGTAATAAATTAGAACGTGTGTAATTAAAAAAACCACAGTCATGCAGCATGGCTATAAGAGCGAATTTTCGAAGTTTTCGGCATCTTCCTCCTCCGCTTAAAATTTTCTGAAAATTAATTTTCGGCCAATGTTTTCCCAACTTGATACCATAAAAAATTAAAACAGGAGTAGTTTTACGCAAAGTAAAATTTGGGGTGGAAGGAGGGGGAGGGGAAATCAAAAATGTTTTGAATACCAGAAGAGTAGGTATTGGGTAAGTAACAAATTTTTTGTTCCATTTTTTGCCGAGTAACACCTCGGTTTGTAGATTTTCCAACGCTGAGCACGATGGTGAAGTCAGAATTGCGATATCCCATTCCGTTATCAGATTAGAGCAGACGAACCAGGAAGAACATCTCAAGAAATAACCACGTTCCTTCATCTTCAAAGTGCTCCAGTTTGAGAATGGAATGAGATATCGCAATTCCTATTTCACCATCGTGTTCAGCGTACAAAAACCTTTAAAATGAGGTGTCACTTGTCAGACTTTTTCATTTTGGGAATTTATGGGTAATTTTCCCCCCCTAAAACTCCCCAAAACTCCCCCTTAGGGTGACCCGATTCTGCCCATCTTCGAACTTAGCCTGTCGATTGCCAAGACAGATTTTTCGTGCAAATTTGAACTTTTTATCTCAATTCTTTCGAGAGTTATCGTCTGGAATGACACATACATATATAGATATATATATAAATATATAAATATATAAATATATAAATATATATATATATATATATATATATATATATATATATAATTTTTGGTGTCTTTCGGCAGGGAATTCAGGATGGTCTGAAACGGATTTTGGTATAAAAATCTTTCGGAAATTCGAGTTTTAAAAATTTTGGACCGAGAACAATAGCTTCCTTTTCTTCGAAAATTCGCTAATAATCATACTATCTATCTTCTAATTCGCTGTTTATAAAAGCAATCATTCAAATAGTTTATTCATATTATCAAGTAGTTAGGTACCTAAAGGGCGATAGAGTGGCAGGGGAGTAAATGTATCATCACTTTTGGTTTATTATCCTGTGCATAATAAACCTATGTATTCGCTCAGCAAACAATTTTTATAACACCCCCTCAAAATTTTTTCTTTAACGTTTCAAGTTGCGTAGATTCCAAAAATGCAATGTCCGTCCGCCGTATCACGTATCCGGTATGGCTTCATTTTTGGTCTAAAAAATTCGTTTTTTCGCACACATGCTCCATTTGGGCCCTAGTTGTGTCCCGAAACTTTGCAGCCCGATCGGAATGTACCGAGGGGTGTTATGAGTTAAAATGGGTAAGTATAAAAATAGATACTCTTTGTGTTTTAGTAACATGTTAGTAACATGAGCGTTTGAGGTTTCGTTATCCATGTTTTTTGGGACAAGAAGACCGAATATGAAGTCGATTTTGACCAGAGTGGAAAATTGAGGTTCTACCAATGGTTCTGATCCCAAATCGATTTTTCATGAGTCAAAATCCTGGGAAATCGTCTGAAATCACCATCAATTTGTATATTAACACTAGAAAAAGTGTCAACAGGTGAATCAAGACAATTAAATGGCATGACCAATGATCAAAGATGATTTGAAAAAAAAAAGAGCGTACCTAATTTGTGCTTTGGGGGCCAAAATTGGTGGAAACAATCAGAAATAGCTATTTAAATTATTTCATATGAAAGAAACAATAAATGAACAATAGAATAATTCAATAGAATAATAAACCCATGTGACAAGGACTTTGCAGCGTTTTATGTTATTGATTATGTTGGCAACTATGTGACATTCATCGAAATAGTTGACAATATTATTGAAAACTACTTCGAACGTAAATATTTTTTCTTTAAAAGGGGAAAAAATTGAGAATTGCGTCATTTAAAAAATTGCTCAAAATTATTCTGTCACTAAAATTGATATGTAACAGAAATGGAGGGAAGGGGTAATTATGAATAATACTGAATGTTTAATAACATGACCGTGGGGGGGGGGGGGGGGGACATGAGAGTTTTTAGAGTCTTAGACGAAACACTGGACATTTTATGATAGGTAGCTGAAGTACCTAGGTAGGTATATACCGACGTTACTTCGAAAAATATAGTTTTTTTTCATGCTCGATTCTAAAGGTTCATTATTGAAAATAATAAACCAATACAGCATGACTAAATGCTGTATGGCCGAAAAATTTTATACGGTTTTATCAACTTTCAAAGAACTTGATCCACTCGTTTCGTCTGCGAATCCCGCCGACTGTGTCTCGCACCTTGCCTACCCCACCCAGATTTCACTGTTAGTAAAAAAAAAAAAGTCGAATCACAAAAACATTTTTCGATAGAGTATGTGCACGTATTTTTTTTTTTAAAACATGTATCATGTTTTAGCCCTGGGGTACTAGCATTTTTTGTGAGTCGATTTTGCGCGTCAATTTTGAGCGTCAAATTTGAGCGTCAATTTTAAGCGTCAAATTTTTTCGCGCACAATGCATAGTGGTTTTCACGTACAACCGAGTAGTTGCTAGGGACAACCAAACAATGACGCTTGTTTGGTTGTCACGTTTTAACATGTATCATCTATGGTGCTCAAGAAATGTAGACAAGACATCGTCAGAAGAAACGAGCACATACGTTTCAAGTAGTAGATTTCTACCTAGCCTTCACTTTTCGAGTTAATAACATGATACATGGTTGCAATTTTTTGTTCTTAAACATAAATAATTATAGTCTAGGTCAAGCAGTATGTCCAACAGCAACGTAATATGAATTTTATCTGAAACATTTCGGACGGTTCTCATTTCAAGGAAATTAGATGTTGAAGAGTGAGCAGTGGGTTTTTTTAAATTTTATGAAAGTAGATTCCATCCTGAGAATTTTGACACCGACCGCACTGTCCTACGGTAAATAGTTACCTATTTTTCTAGGATTTTTCAAAATTTCAACCAATTCTGACGTCATTGCACCTCTTTCATCTGGGCGGGACCCCCTACGCACTGTGACGTCAGAATTGGTTATAACCTGGAAAAAATCATTTAAAAAAACTGGTTATCCTAGGACAGTGCGGTTGGTGTCAAAGATCTCAGGATGGAATCTAGTCATTAAAAAAAAAAAAAAAAAAATGGCGCTTTTATGACACATGCGCATACCCCGTTTCACTCAACGATTCGCTTGTAGTCCGCGCAAGATCACACGGGATCATTGAATATTGTCACGAACCAGCCGTTGTTCCAAGAAAGTCGATGTGAAGGTTTTCGTTTTTGACAACCCGCAGAATTTCTATTTAAATGAGACGAATAGAGAACGAAGAGAAATGAATTCGCGGCACGTAAGTGGGTGAGTTTGTGACTGATGTCAACACGAATGGTGGCACAGTAGAAAACTGATGCGAGGTCAAGATCCGCTCGATTGTTTTGTTTTCGAACTGCTGTTGCTGTCGCTTTCCTAGTGAAATTCGTGTCAGAAGAAAAAATGTGATTTATAAATACGTCCAAGAAATCCGTCCGAGAGATAACTGCACCGTTAATAAAATTGACTGGTCGGTAAACTGATTATAAGTTTCTACAGCTTCCTTTTCCCTCATCTTTTTTTGGAGAGTAAAACTTTTTTTGTCTCCAAAACCATAATTTCCACTCTTGTTTCACGTTTTAGAGCTTCTGAACAGATTTGGTTCAGTGTCTTTCTGTCCGTGTGTCCACAGACCCTTGCCGCACCCATAACTTCCTGAATTCACATCCGATTTAGCTTAAATTCGTTAGTTAGGGGGTAGCTTCCAGGTAGTCCCCTATGAATTTCAGAACGATCAGATCAGTGGCATGGCCACTGCGCATGCGCAAATCCGTGGAACGTTCGATATGCTTTATGCATAGTAGCAAATCCAATTTATTATAGATAGAATTCGTGAATCCACTCTATAATTTCTAACGAATTGATAATTTATCATACAGAACTTGACAGAGGTTTTTTCTTCATCCTTTATGGTACCTATCCACCTGTGTTCAAAAACTTACGACGTACTTATCGTACCAATATTTTTGTTCATAAGACAGATTTCTCTGACCTTACCCTCTGTCAACTATCTCCTCTTCCTTTCATTTATGTATCATATATCTTTCTGTCACCAGTCCTATGCTTTGTCATCCGCTCTGTGTCATCTACGTCTACTTTTATCACTATTCATATCCCTTTTTACTATTTTCGTTTTTGAGTCTATCAAATTCGAAAAGGTACCTTCGAAAATATTACCTAGACATGGACAATGTAAAACTCTGCAAATTATTCTGCGCGATGGTTTATTATTTACCTATATGGATGCTCCGTCGGCATAGATCCCTGTTTTCTGTGGTCAATACCTACCTTGTGCTTCCACCAGGAAATCCCTAAATTGAGGACTGTAGCTGGCCGGGTGATTACAGTTTCATAAAATATGCGGTGGATTCAATAATTTCATCATTAATTATTTTTTGTTATTCATGAAGCATAACGTTTGTTCAAATGGCCAAAGTGCATATCAACAAAATCCAAAATAACCATCATTCTCCTGATGAAATAATATCACGGAACAACCAACTCGATTTCTTGCAGCCATGCATAATTAGGAGTTAGTTCCCTAGCAATGATATTTGGGCCGGATTTATACCGTTGACGAAGCTTTTCGGTGCAAACGAGCAGCTGGACGTGCAGTGCATCAGGTGGTCTCAAACAGTTTTCAAGTTCGAGATCAATAAAAACTTTAAAAAAAAGCCATACCATTCTATTGAAAGCATTTTGGAAATTTCGATCCCTGTTTTTCACACCTTAGAGATGACTGACAGTAACGCCGAGCTTCGAGGACCAACTAGACCCCGAACGGGACCCACAAACCAAATTTCATTAATTTTGGTTCACGGTAACTGTGCGAAGTACGGTGGTCCGACAGGTGAATTTTAGTTTATTATTTTCACGTCAGTTAACGATGGGACTGTACCGCCACTTACATTTTCAATCAGACCGATTTGCGATGTTGGTGTTTCTGCAGGTTGTCACATATTTATACGCAAATGATGGATCTTGGCCTCTCAACATTATGTCTATGGAAAAAATCCCGTTCATGATCAATTGGCGCTAGTGCAGGATTCAAGCTTCTAAAAACATTTTCGTCGTTGGGTTTCCCAGCCATCTGGTTTTACCGACCGGATTTGGGGAATTTTCGTCAGCTAATAGGCCAATGCCTCGTGGGTTTAATGAATATCCAGCTGTAGGGAAAATCCATACTGCTATTGTAGCTGTGGTCTGTCATTACCTCTTCTGAACGAACCTTTGAAATCGAGCATGAAAAAAAAAAAAAAAAAAAAATTAACCCCCCCCCCCCCCCTCTCCACTCTCAAAACTTGATGGTTTCCGTTTCAAGGTACGCAGACTCCTGAAATGGAATGAACAAAATTTCTATACGCCCGCCGTACTTCGCACTATCCTTAGCTACCGTGAACCAAAATTAATTAAATTAGGTTTTTAAGACCCATTTGGGGTCTAGTTGGTCCGCGAAGCTCGGCGTTACTATCAGTCATCTGATGGGGAAAAAATAGGGGTTGAAAACGCCTTAGCTCGCAAACTTTCAATAGAAGGTCGTGGTTTTTTTTAACGTTTTTAAATTAATCTCGAACTTGAGCATTTTTTGAGATGACCCGGAGCATTATACGTCCAGCCGTTCATTTGCACTGAAATGCTTCGTAAACATAATCGTGATTGAAACGGTATGAATCCTGTCCAAATATCATTGCTAGGGAGCAACTGATTATAATCACGCATGGCTGTTTGAAATCGTGTTGGTTGTCCCGAGATATTATCTCATTTGAAGAATTTTGGATTTTGTTGATAGCTACTTCTGTTACTTGAACAAACGTTATGCTTCATGAATAACAACAAATAATTGATGAGATAATTCTTGATTACACCTCATAATTATTATGAAATGAGATTACCCGTCTGGCTCCAGTACTCGATTTAGGGCTTTCCCGGGGGAGGACGAGGGTAGGTATTGACCACAGAAAACAGTGATCTACGCAGAAGGGGCATCTAAATCCATTGTGTAACAATTTTCAGCGTTTTTGCTAATAGCGTGACTGGTTGTCTTGTGCGCAAGGAAGGCCTCCCAGGCCCACCAGATGTTTGATTTCTATTTTGAAATTTCTAATTTTCTAATTTGAATTTCATGTATCGAATTCGGTGGTACGTTCAGTATAAATTCTGTGGTATGTTCACCACCTTGGCTGTATAGACGGTATTGTGTTACTCCACAAGAGATCATCAACAGTAGGTCTTTCGAAAGGCGATCTGCACTGAAGGAGCGATGAAAGGTACGATAAAATAAGGAAATTAACTCCAAAACTTGTGAAGTATTGTTAAAACTGTCGCAAAATTAGATGGGAGTTCGTAGAATTTGCCTCGGTCTTATATGAATGATCGTTGATTATTGTACTTCACATCAATATTAGTTTGAGCCTTAGCAGTTGGGAATCGCGGGACCCTGAAAGTCCAACACACGAAGGAAACACTGTCTATTGGGAGTAGTCCAAAACAAAGCATTCGTTGCGCCAGGTGTGACTCGCAGGCCAATAAATTTCGACATGGTCGTGAAAACAAGTACATACTAACAAGCCTTGCTACGCTGTTGCCTTTGGAAGTAACAGAGAGGAATATGCAGAGAATACAACTTGTCTTCTCCAAGCCACAGTCTGATGAACAGTATATCCTTATTAAATTATCTCATGGACTTCACAGGCTCATACTGCACTGCATATTAATAAAACTATTTTCGTAATCAAAATTAGTTCACATCACGCATGTATACAGGGTGATCCCCTCGTAGGTGCAAAAAAAGATTTGCGTAAAATTTCATCAAAAATGGAGTAAAATGCCGCCAACCGCATATTTTTATCTCTATCCGTTCTCGAGATATGATTTTTTAAATGTTTTTTCAGGAAAACCGTGTTTCTTTCCTTTTAAACTCAAATTTCTCCGCTTTACCTCATTTAATTTTATTTTTTGACATCATTTTCGGAATCAGCGTTAAATTTTCCGTACGCATGGTGTACTTCAAGTCTTGAAAAATACCATCTAGAGACCACAACAACAGCTCAAACATTAGACGAATTTGAAAAAATAAAATTTCTGAAATTTTAAAAACGTTACTACTCCTCCGAAAAAAAATCCTGGAAACTGGCAAATCTCTTGAAAACTTCTTCATTTAATAAGCTTTCCAATGGTATGGTCAACTTTGCGATTATCTTGTTTCTTTGATGAGAAATTCAAGTTTAAATGCAAGAAAACGTTAGGCACCTCAAAAGGGGGAATTTGATCAGAGGGTAGAAAAAATGTAAACAAATGTTTTGTTTTTAATTGAAAAACTCGTCGTTCGTGATCATTCTCTTCTAAGCCTTGGACTTTCGTTAGGTGATATGGGTGAAAATTACTGTTACGGTGTAGGATTTTGAGGGCTGATGATTGAGAAATTCCAAGCTCAGTGGCAAGGTTTCCAGTAGAAATTGCAGGATCCTTACTCACCCTATCGAGCACATAATCTTCCACTCCTACATCATGAGGACGCTGTCCAACTTCAGCTCGCTGTGCTGCAAAAGAACCCGTATCCACTGTGACAGGATAACTAGATTGAGGTGGGGGTGAACCCACTAGTGAATTTCAAGGGAACTCTCCACCTCTGGTTAGGGCTCGAAATAAATACGAGTTTATTTATTTGAAAAGGGAGAAAAATGGGTTTTACTTTCAAAACACAATTAACATAAAAATAAAACTTCTCAGGGCATCACAGATATAATCTCAACGTACGTCAGCGATACCCAAAATTTCTATTATAATATAGTGCTGGTACTTGTACTTACAGCTTGTAGAGTTCCTACGGCCGAGGAATAATATCAACGTATACCTTAAATTAAGTGCCTCTACGGAGTAGATATCAATTCATGTTTGGGAAGGATAGGAAGGGGCGGGATTTTCCGAATTTTCCCAGTGACGATGTAAGTGGCAGAACCGTAGATCACCCAGTATAGGACGAAGAAGGGTCCCGTAGATACTCCCAGCTCCAAACTAAAACTGATCAAGATCAAAAGGGAGTTAGAGACATTTCATCAGGACCTTGCTAAGACATCATGGCGAAGAGACAGAATAATACATCCTCATAAGATCGTTGCATACCGATACTGAATATAGTGTTGCGTAGCTCGGAACTTCACGGTCAGCGGAGATACGTCGACGGCATTGACGATTGCCCAATGAATTTTTCAACTGCGCCGGAGATCCTACAACCGATCCAAATCAGCTAAAACGGACGGGAATTTAATGTAATTTCCAGCAGTATTATGAGATGAGAATGTGCAATGGGTGATGATGGAACGTTGGGCTTACCGGAGATATCTTGCAGATGAACTCACGGCGAGGAACTCCAGTAAGGGATCGCAGGAATTTGTGAATCCAGGGAGAGTATAAATCAAGAGAGAGAAAGAATAAATTTGAATTTCCTTTCGTTTGAAGAACGATATGGGACGGAAGCTTGACGAACGATACAATTCTGGGATGTCGAGAACGAAAAAAAAGGAATAAGAACTGCTTCTCCAAAGTCCCAGTAGGCGGCGATACCGACGGCAGCAGAGTTATCAAAAGTGCACTTTTAATCTTCTTATATTAATAAAATTTTTCCTTGATTTTAGAATGGCGAAATGAAAATAATGGGATAATTTCTTCCTAGATGAAGCAGTGAAGATGAAACTTTTAACCAGTAACCAAAAGTGAAAGTCTGCTGCGTATCATGGTCTCATGAAGACGCCGATACCGCGAAAATTCAAACGTAACGGGGTTCTTCACGTTACACCACTAACCGTTGATGAGTTCCCGTGAATACTCAAGAATATGGAACCCGTCGGCCAGGATATCCAGCACGATACTGCTGCTGTGCAACAAGCGCATTTCCATCGCACAACCCGTACACGAAATGTATGTCGGCGTACTCGCGGTTAGTGAACCTCTAACATCAAACTGCATTGGGAATAAGTTCCCATCACGTTGTTGTTTAAACAGGTGGATACACGAACTCATTTAGATACACTGTAATGCGTTGATTTTGAACCTTAGAACTAATTTACTGTTCAGGGTCACTACTCCCCCTGATGACAAACAACATAAAATCTCCTAACGTTTTCTTGCATTTAACTAATAGCACTAGTTTTTTAAATAATTAAATTGGCACTATTGACTCAATTTTTTCAATTAAAAACATTAAAAACATTTGTTCACATTTTTTCTACCCTCTGATCAAATTCCCCTTTTGAGGTGCCTAACGTTTTCTTGCATTTAAACTTGAATTTTTCATCAAAGAAACAAGATAATCGCAAAGTTGACCATACCATTGGAAAGCTTATTAAATGAAGAAGTTTTCAAGAGATTTGCCAGTTTCCAGGATTTTTTTCGGAGGAGTAGTAACGTTTTTAAAATTTCAGAAATTTTATTTTTTCAAATTCTCTAATGTTTGAGCTGTTGTTGTGGTCTCTAGATGGTACTTTTCAAGACTTGAAGTACACCATGCGTAAGGAAAATTTAACGCTGATTCCGAAAATGAGGTCAAAAAGTAAAATTAAATGAGGTAAAGCGGAGAAATTTGGATTTAAAAGGAAAAAACACGGTTTTCCTTAAAAAACCTTTAAAAAATCATATCTCGAGAATGGATTGAGATAAAAATATGCGGTTGGCGGCATTTTACTCCATTTTTGATGAAATATTACGCAAATTTTTTTTGCATCTACGAGCGGATCACCCTGTATATCTACGTATCCAACGTAAACAAGTTGCACATATTGAGATCATACAGGATGAATAAATATTATTGTTCGTTCAGTAGAGATAAACGGGTTTAGCGCGAGGCAGTGGCCAGATTGATAATGTCAGGAGACAAGGCCAGTGTCCACTGTCCAGTCTGTTCTCGACCGTTTTTACTGAGCCACACCTTCTTCCCAGTAGTCCTTCGTTGGCTTTGGGACGGCGAGGCCTCCTTGGTGCGCTTTTATCAGTTGCAGTTTTATTGTTATTCACTCCGATATGTGTTCCTTCTATCAGGTCACCTCACGTTTGGATACACAGGATAAGTTCTGAAACAGGAAAGCTGTACAGCAACAAGTTCATGGTAATAAAACAGATCAGTTAGGAGGTAGGTAGGTACCTATTTTAATTAGTTAGGTACCTAACTTAAGGTAGGTACAAGTACACACACTGCGTATATCACTGTTTCCTATGGACAATACTACCTCGTGCTTCCCCCAGGAAACCACTGAATTACAGTTACATAAATGTGCACTACTAAATCATATCTGCGCAGAAGGGCCGGGTATCTATTATACAGGAAAATTATAAATCGTTGTGTAATAATTTGCAGGATTTTCCACCTTAATTCCTCATGCAGTCAAATAATTTTGGTTGTATTTTAGACATGGATGGCATTATGGCTGGGCCGCTGGGGTCAATACGAAATGTTGCATAGTGCACTGCTTTTAAAACTACTAAGAAAACAAGGGTCAAACCATTATGTATAGCATTTAAAAATTTATTTAAACCCTTTACGAAATAATTTAAACCTTTTACAAAGTTATTTAAACCCTTTACAAAATTATTTAAACCTTTTACAAATTTATTTAACCCCTTTTTCAAATTTATTTAAACTTCTATACTTAATCGTATTCATTCGAACGAAAACGTCTATAGGTTAAGCAGGGAAGCTATATATCCATCCGGAAAGCTATCTGGAAAGTGCGTACGAGCAGCTGATTGGTTGGACATCAGCTGGGGAGGGGGGAATACTCTTTCCGGAGAAGCACTTTTGAAGCGAACTGTACGCATCTGATTTTTCAGATATTTTCCGCTCCGCATCTGCGCAGTTCACTACTGCGCATACAGAATGGCGTCGGCAACCGAAACAGCTGTGGGAGGAAGCGCGGGAAACGAGTTGTCAGCCAAAATTCCGGATGGTTATGAACGCCTTCCCAACTTCCGCGATTCCCCTCCATCCCTTCCACTGCTTTTCACTAGCTTCCCCTATCCGTATTTCCAGACGGCTCCGGATGGATGTGAACCCTGCTTCATGGTGACGAGAAGGGAATTGAGTTCTACGTACGAGTACATAGGTTCGTGGTATTCCTTCTGAATGTTGAGACCAATCTCCAATAACTTCTCCCAGTACCTAATGTGAGTGAGCTTCTACTCTTCCTGATTAGAGCCTTATTCTATTATCCTATGCTGAACCCTGCTGAACAGGCGTTCTCAAAAATAAAAACGAAAGCAAGAGAATTGTTGAGCTCCCAAGGTGAGTTATTCAGCATTCAAGGTGTTAAGCTTCCAAAAGTTATTCAGCAAAGTTTGCTTTCAATCAGACCTCAAGATTGTGCGAAAATGGACACGACTTTATTATTGCCCGACGCAGCAGCAGGCCATCCACATCATTAGTCTCTTAGAACTACTTTAATATTAAAGTACATCCTTCAAATCTTCATACTTCAATAGTTACATTTTTTAAATTCTTATTGCAAATACCTCTGTATTTATTGAATGAGGTTTAAATTATTATTATGTAAAGGGTTGTACAATAGTTTTGTTAACGGTTTAAATAAATTTGTAAAAGGTTGAAATTATATTGTAAAGGGTTTGAATTATTTTGTAAAGGGTTTAAATAAATTTGTAAATGCTATAAATAATTTGGCTTAGGCTCACAAGTTCTGTGGGAGTTGGGTTGACTGAATTTGCAAGAATTAGCCTCCTATATCTAGACAAAGAAATAGCTGTTGATGATAGGTATATTGGCTTGACGTAATTACTTATTCACAAAATTCAACTGCCACAACTCTTTTCTGTAGCAATGTTGGAACAGTTTGTTACGGTAGCTGGTACCTTCAACAAGCTTTGAGGAAGTCATCGGGAAAAATGCAAGGTCTTCCACTTTTATTCCAGTTATCAGACTCCTGATGTATGCAGGTCCTAAAAATGTTTCAAGAACCGGATCGGCTTACGTGAAGTCATACAGTGTAACGTCCGGACATGGGTGGAGTCGAGACAAGTTGGAACAGGAAGGTGTTGGAACAAGACCTTGCCTCAATGTCAGTAGGCATTTCCACCTTACAAGGAAGATGAAGACCTTGCAGGAACTCCTTACTCAGAGACTCTGCTTTTGACGTTACGGTAGACAGGTAGTTTTCAGGGCGGTGAAGGGGGGGATAATGATCAGGAACTGTTATCGCAGTGTGGGCGCGACAGTTGTGATTCAGGTTGAACGTAGGAAGGAGTGATGTACCTGTTGTTTGAATTGGGCTATTGTTTGATCCGTGGGTTGTATGACATCCTGGTTGAAAGAGGATCTATAGGCGCAAGAACAATAAATAAGTACCTACATCTATTATTGATTCGTACCACATGCAGGTAGCGCAAATTCGTGCAAAACTTGCAAAAGTGCGCAAATTGGCAAATGAACACCACCATGTTATTCAGCGTTGAAAAGCACATACAAATCCTGTATCAAACTTTGTATTTTTATGACACCCACAAAATTTGGTTTATTGCGTGTCGCACATATGATCGAATTTGCGCACGTTTTCGCGCACCCACTCAAAAATTAGAGTGATGGGTCATTTTTTCATTAAATTTCCGTATAATCCTGATCAGAAATGAAGAAATTGGTGTTCTCATCTGAAATGTGGAAATGTCCATTTTTGGAGAATCCCCGTGATACAGGGCTATGAGTCCAGAGTAGTGGCCTACAAGAATTTTGTGTTGATTAAACAAACGGTTGGAATATGAGGTGCAACCATGGAATTTCTATAGGTAGGTGTAGGTATGTGATGGTTATGTAGCTTCTCCTTGCTGGGACAGTTTCCCAAATGCTACTTCATTATAGAGTTACGTTGTTGCTGTATCTTTTCGCACATGAACTTCGCCTTCCTATATTACGGTTTACGATAACCTCACGATCGGACGATTACAGGCTTCGAGGGAAGCCTCTGAATGTGCAAAACGTTAAATGTGAACGGACGAAATCGGATCGCCCGGCCACCGGCGGTGCTCCAGGCGCTGTCCCGGCGCCTGATCGAGGGCTTCTGATAGCAATCGCCGGAGCCCGAATTCTCATTGTACAAGGAAGTGACCGGTGGAAGATGGTGCAAGAAGACAATGGCGGGGATCAAATGCCAAGGACTGGCGAGGTAAAGGACATGACCTATAGGAGCCATAGACATCTCCCCGACCGACCAACTTGCAACACTCATCCTCTCTGCCCGTCCGCTCGCCGCTAAAGTTCATAGTGACCCGCCTGTTCCAGCCAACAAGTGTCGTAGATGCTTTCACGTTGTTCTCTTCTCCAATTATTATTCTGAAGGCCGACGGTGATTGAAGTATATCGCAATTCCAACACGAGGAATTGCGGCAATTCTGTCTTCGGATACCCTCGAATTTCCACTTTCCCAGATAAGACCATACCCCATAATCCACATAAAAACATAACCCCCAAAACATATGGCCTATTATATCCCATAATAAACATAAACTCATTTTGACATGAATTTTAACAAACAGCATCAGTAAAGAATCTTTGAAACCTCATAGAAAGTACCTATTTCATGCTTTGGGGGCCAAAATTGGTGAAATCATCAGAAATGTTGGTAACAACAATATTATTAGTAAAATCAAACGCTTGCATACGAGTCTGCAACACATTGGGACATTTTATGTCCCAATGGGAATTTAGGGATAATTGACGGTATCATTTACGGGTTGCAAGATTACCACGATCCGGGTTACATGGAAAAGAAAGAAAGAAAGAAACATATTTATTTTTACAAAAACACAATGTTTAACAAAGAAAAATAATATGAGTACAACAATGGGCTCATAGCCCGTCTGTCGGAGGTGATAGAGAAAGGTAAACTTACTTGATAATAATAGTCACTTGATTATTTGTGGACAAATAATGCCACTTAAATGTTGTTCACGTTGATAAATGCCACTACCAGTTAAACTCTGACACTAGCTCACTCCGATAGCGCAGTGCCACAACGCCGTAACGAGCCAAAGCCAACCAGTCGCCCCCGTCCAGGATGCTGACGATTTCCTCATTGCCGAGCCTGGCCCGCCCGAAGCAGCGCATCCTGAATTCTCCCAACACGGGGCAGGTGGCCAAGAAATGTGTGAGATCCTCCGGTACCCCCATGTTACATAAAGCGCACAAGGTTCTCGGGTCATCACCCTGATCATAAGGCATGCAGTTCAGGGCTATCAAAGCCCCTCTGAACCTCAGTGCCCACCTTACCACCCACGCAGGAAAACGCTGGCGAACACACGCAACGTCAGCAGGCCTCACGGAGAAATCCAGCAGCCTGTATATGCGGCTCGTTGATTCCAAGGCCCTCATCTCCATCTCCCCCCGCCACGAACACCGAATACTTTCTATAAGTGCGTCTGTCTGGGTCCTCCAGGAAGTCGGGTCACTTGGGAGGGCCTCAAAAGGTATGCCCTCACGCTCAGCAACACTCCTAATGCCGGAGGCCCACGACAACCCTCGAGACATGATCTCCTCTGCCACAATCCGTGGGTAGCGGTGCCCCGGAAGTCGTGCAACGCGCCCTAGGTAATCACAGAGCAGTGACAGCGTGTAACTGAACAAGGGGTCGGCTCCAGTTTCCAGATAAACAAAGTAGTTCGGCGTGTTCTTTGGTAGGCCGAGTATCATCTTAAAAAAGAAAACCTGCAGCTGCTCAACAGTCCTGTACATCGAACCTCCCCAAATCTGAGCGCCATAGCACAAGACTGCCCTGGAAACCGTCCGGAAAACACGATACTTGGCACTGAGTGGCACCTCGGTCCTGCAGAAAAAACCACGATAGAGGCTGTTCATGCCCAACTTTGCCGCTGTAGCCCTGTCCGTGACATGCGCAGAGTAGGAGAGCTTAGGGGTAAGTGTCACACCCAGGTACTTGTAGGTGCTGACAACAGCCACAGGGTTTCCTCCAAAAGTCCAGCTTTCGTTTGCTCCTAGTCGACCACCTCTACGAAAAACCATAACTTTTGACTTGTCCAGGTTCACACATAGTCCCCATCTTACACAGTATCTCTCTAGCCTCTCGATGTTTCTCCGAAGATCAGCAGGCGTCTCAGCCAAGACAACCATGTCATCCGCGTACATCAGCACACTGATGATCTGTTCACGCAGCCCAATGCCACAGGGGAGACAATCAACAAGGTCGTTGACATATAGGGCGAAAAGCATTGGGCTGAGAATGCATCCCTGGCGGACCCCTGTCTCCACATCAAAAGGTTCGGATACACCCCCCTGACCCCATACCGAAGCAGTCCCCTCATCATACATTGCCTTGACGACTCTTATGAACCTGTGACTAATACCCATACTGTCGAGTTTTGAATACAAGTAATCTCTTCTGATTCCATCAAAGGCACATTTGAAGTCTATGAAGAAGGCGTAAAGCTTTCTCCTGGGGCCAGATGCCATTCTCAAGTGAACGAGACTTGCCAGGGTGAAAATGGAATCGACTGTACTATAGCCTCTCCGGAAACCCGCCTGGCTTTCGGTCAGCAAGCCTGTGGACTCAACGTGATGCTCAAGACGCTCCAGCATCATAGACGCCAACAACTTAGCCGTACAATTGATGAAAGAGAGACCCCTAAAGTTACCCACCACACTCACATCACCCTTCTTATGCAAGGGGTAGATAATAGCTGTTGAAAAATTCTGGGGAATCTCGCCTGTTTCATAAATCCAATTGAACATCTGCAGCATCCTTTGCAAAAAAGAATCGGGTGCATTCTTGTAGAACTCGTAGCCAATACGGTCTTGTCCTGGGGCTTTTTTGTCCTTGGATCGGTGCAGTGCTCTCTTCAGGTCTTCCAAAGAGAATGCTTGGTCCAGCTCATCCGAGTACCTAGCCTGATCAAACCTAAAAACCAACTGCTGAGCATTTCCGGGTAGGCGCCATTGAGCTTGGAAATATTCCACCCACTCCTTCATTGGTATGTCACCAACAACCCTCGGCTTACTTTTCCTAAGGGTACGGACAATCCCCCAAAAGTCACAAGAATCTCTCGCCTGCTCAAAGCGATCCGCCAGCCCACTATAAAATTCTTTCTCTTTTCTCCTGCAGATGGATTTATAACAGGCATTTGCTCTCAGGTATGAAGTCCTTACTAGGTCGGCATTCGTGTCTCGCAGAAGGTTGAGGATGGAGAACGACTTGTCTCTTGCCTTACTGCATTCCCAATCCCACCACGGCTTCCGGTTTCCCAGTGCAGAGGCGTGGCCCATCCCCACCATCTTAGCTGCTTTTGATACTATTTCGGACAACGAGTCCGCGAATCCCCCAATAGTCGTGGGTATGTCTTCCCACTGAGCCAAGATAAGTGACAGGGCCCCTGCATATTTCTCCTTTGAACCATCGATCCAGTGCAGCTTGGGCAAGAGAGGCAATATCCTGTCTGAAGCTACGATGCCACAGGCCATTTTTGTGCATATCGGCAAGTGATCCGAGAACGCCTGAGTGACGATGGAGAACGAATCTATCTCATCCATAAGTGTTGCTGATACCATGCAAAAGTCCAACACAGAGACCCCATACGGCCCTACATAGGTAATATCTCCATTTCTGTCGCCCGGACTTCTACCATTCAAAATTACGAGCTGGAAGTCATCACACATCTCTAGGATCTTGTCTCCACGGCTATTCGCCCTAACATCCCTCGACACTCGCAAGCGACTGAACTTGTCCTCATTAATCTCAATCTCATCTATTATAGCCTGTTTTGAAGAAATACGCGCATTCATATCACCAATAACCATGAAGTCATTTTCCTCATCCAGGTAATCTTGAAGAAAGCCATACAGTCCAGTGTAGTCACTGTCCCAATCATTACAATTCAGGTACACCGGCACAATAGTAACCTTCCTGAGCATAGACGTACAAACTATTACAAATCGCTGGTCAATTGACTCAAAATGAAAATTGGCTCGTATGTCGGGTCTCTGTTTCATGCCCAGCAGCATTCCTCCCGAAGCTCTTCCATAAACTGATGACTTCACAGCACCCACCCATCTCAAATCAAAGCCAGTAAAATACTTTTCCAATTCGGTAGTATGTTCCAACAAAACATGCGTTTCAAAAATACATATAATTTCGTGGCTTTTAACAAAATCGAAGAAACTAGGAAACATGCACTTACTAGCTAAACCATTAACATTATAAGCAAGAACATTTACAAAACAACTTTCCATAGAACAAACGGAAGATTCCCCCCGACAGACACCATAGCCTCAGGAAACCACATTCGGTGCCTCTCCTGTGCCATTATCAGACTGAGCCCCTCCTACAGTTCCCGCCCCACGACCAGCAGCTCCGCGGGTGGCAGCTGCCCTCTTCTTCAAACTTGTGGAAAATGGGCGAATGTCCTGGCCCACCAAGGAACTCAAATGCGGCACTCCATCCTCGCCAGCAAGCGTAAGACCCTCCACATCGGACCAATGGAATTGGAAATTTTCGACCCAGAGCACATCCAAACGTACATATGCCTTGAGATTGGGTTTTATTCGCAGGACTTCTTTCCTTAATTGGAATAACTTGTTTCTTGATGCTCTCATTCGATCAGGGTAATCCCGACTTACCCCAAAATCGGTGCCACGGAGCCTTCCAGTCTGCTTCAGGACACTGGAAACATGACTGGCCTTTTCAAACCTTACTAGAAGGGGCAGATTTGGTCGGCCTTTTCCAAGGGGAAAAGCTTCAACAATACCAAGCTCCGACTGCACGCCAAGAACCTGCGAGATGAATGTGGCTGCTACCGAAATATGATTGCTGCCATCATCATACTGAAGGCCAGTGAAAATCAGATTCAAACGCCTAGCATTGCTATCAAACCTTTCAAATCTTTGTTCAAGCTTTTCATAATTTACCTTCATTGCGATCAATTCGGTTTTCAATTCCTTATTTTCATTTTCTAACTTTTCAATCCTTCCCGAGATACCGGCCAGGTCGTCCTTTGTAGCTAATGGGGCAACCTTCCGGTCCATCATTGTATCAAATCGCTTCATAAGCTCGTCCATACATTCGGGACTTAACATCTTAATATTTTCCGTATTGGGCTTCTTAGACGAACCGGGCTCCGAAAAACTGCTCTTCCTTTTACCGCCGATTGGGGAGAAAAACTGTTCAATTGGATGTTGTTGCATTAATAACATACGTCGTGCGATAGCACGCAAATTCTCTAGAAAGCAACAACAACAGCGCCTCTAGACTGACGACCTCTGGCGACGGTTAATAGTCAACTGACAGATGCCGTCAACTTCGATTTAAATTAACGAAGAAGGAATGTCTCACCTGGTAAGTGACTGGCGGGGGAGCAGCGCCCGGGTAGTGGGGACGGCGTCTTTCTCCGACTCCCTCCTCGGAGGCAGTGGCGAGGCGGAAGCGCAGGGGCGGGGGGCGATTATCACAACGATCTAAAGCGAAGGCCCGGAAAGATGGCTATTTCTCGTCGTTTCAGCCGAGGAAATCAAATTCGCGAAAACAGTAAACGCTCACTAAAACCTCGTCTATCTCCACCAAACGAGCAGAATCCCACGGGCAACAGTGTATTTATCACGTTGGGCAAAATTCAGAACCAATGTCTCGCAGCAAAAGTCCAAACAAAGAATGAATCGCAGGAGCCGAAAAAACACGTGTGGCTACTTCGAATAGCAGGCTATCACTCTCCGGGTTACATGGTGATGCAAGGTTACCACATTCGATTCTAGTAAGTAATGACTTTCTTCACTAGTCTGTTGCTGACTACCTTGTTTACCAGCCTTTTAGCGAATTTTCGAAAGAAAAGGGAGCTATATTGTTCTCGGTCCAAAATTTTTAAAACTCGAATTTCCGAAAGATTTTTATACCAAAATCCGTTTCAGACCATCCTGAATTCACTGCCGAAGGACACCAAAAATTATGTGTATATATATATATATATATATATATATATATATATATATATATATATATATATATATATATATATATTTATATATGTATGTGTCATTCCAGACGATAACTCTCGAAAGAATTGAGATAAAAAGTTCAAATTTTCACGAAAAATCTGTCTTGGCAATCGACAGGCTAAGTTCGTAGATGGGCAGAATCGGGTCACTCTAAGGGGGAGTTTTGGGGAGTTTTAGGGGGGGGAAATTACCCATAAATTCCCAAAATGAAACAGTCTGACAAGTGACACCTCATTTTAAAGGTTTCTGTACGCTGAACACGATGGTGAAATCAGAATTGCGATATCTCATTCCGTTCTCAAGCTGGAGCACTTTGAAGATGAAGGAACGTGGTTATTTCTTCGAAAATTCGCTCTTATAGCCATGCTGCATGACTGTGGTTTTTTTCATCATGCTCAGCTCAGCTACCGCGCCAGGTACGGTTAACAAGAAAATGTTCAACAAAATCACACGATTCCAACGAGTGGTGAACGGTTTTTGTACGATGAAAAATGGCAAACATGAAGTTCCGTAGAAACGAATCGGTTGTAAGCGAAAATCATCAGAATATCAACTGTAACGCTTGTTTACCGGTATCGCATAACGGTTTCGTATAACGCTTTTCGGGTCCATGTGCCAAAGTAAAGAGATAAAATGTCAAATAATGAGACATCGAAAAGATCCTAAACGGCTGAACATCATAGAACAGTTGAAGCAGCGGAAGCATCTACCCTAGACAGCATGGCTGGATTGACACCGACACCTTCCTTCATGATAATCGTGGAGATCTCAGGGCCGGTTTCACCAACGCAGCTTAAACCTGGTATCAATAAATCCTGGATTCAAATTTGATCTGCGGTTCACAGCTTCGACAGTTTCACCAACGTTTTTGATCCGCGGTTTAGCCGAACTTGGGTTTACGCCAAGACTGTTCAGTTTGCATCAGCATTGCTATCCCCAGAAACACAAATCCCGTATTACAGATGACACGGAGGAGAGATGCTCAATCGATGGCTTAAACCTCAGCCGAGATTGAACTCTGGATAATCCGCGTTGGTCAAACCGGCCCCAACAAAAGCAGAAATTAGGAAAGGATAATCTGGAGCCCGAAATGTACACTAGGCTTCAGTTACTGAAAACGATGAACAATTGATTAATCATGTTTTGGTGTTTAAAATGGAATGTTTAAGAAAGTAACTACAGTAAAATCCGCTTAAGACGTTCCCGCTTAAGACGTATTCCGGCATAGTACGTACACAAATGCCGGTCCCCTGATTTTCAGTAGGATCTCAACTAACGTTAACGTGCTATTTGGACGGTCCTGAGCCCTATTTCAAACAGTTTAGAAGTATGGAAAGTATAGGTACATCGCACACTCTCCCATTGAGTGTTTGTTTACTGAGTGAGTAAACATCAATTCAATTCAATTTTTTTATTCAGCAAATATTTTATACAACTAATATAATGATTTTTAGAGAGTCTATACAGGGTGTAACGCGAGTGAAGGCGGACCTCTCTCCTACGTGTTCTACAGCTAATTTCCGACAAAAAATACCTCATAGAAATTTTTGATTAGAGGCTTCACTTTCAAGTTATATCGTTTTGAAGATTTTTTTCGTGTTTTCGATCTTACTTCACTAAAATGGCCATAATTCCCTCATTTTGCATGCAAATTCAAATCCGAGGACACCATTGAAAAGTGCGTTAAATTTCCTATCTTTTCAAGGCCTAACATAATTTTTTTAGGTGGATCTGGGGAGTCAAAATTGAGTCCAAAAAGTGATTATTGCCCAAATTCGAAAAACCTCATGTTTTTCAAACGGTTGGTAACCCTATTAATTATTGCAGCTGAATTGTGAAAGTTACCTAAAAAATGCGCCAAAATGTCAGCTTTCCAACGGTATACTCAAATTTGAATTTTCTGTTGAATTCAAGAGAGAAAATTAGGTTTAAATGGGAAAAAAGTGTTTTTTCCGTCTAAATGTTGCGTTTTTCATGAAAAAGAGATTTATTCGTTATTTTCACTTTAGGGCAGGGGTGTTGACGATGGAAACAATTGAGCTGAAGAAGTAATTTTTACAATTTATTGCAACAATTGCTCAATTTGCCGAATGCAAAAACCTGTCCTCCGGTGAACTGCGTCGACGGCATTCCGCAGCTCTGCCCGGTTCTGTCCGATGTCTTCTGCGCATTGTGTTATCCTTTCGATCAGGTGGCCTCTCGACTGAATCCTGACCTCGTACACCTTTGATTTCAGGGCCCCCCAGAAATAAAAATCCAAAGGTGTCAGGTCAGGACTGCGAGGGGGCCACCTGACAGGTCCATTTTGCGAAATCCACCTACCATGGAAAACAAACATACGTTAGGATTTTGGGTTGGCGGGCAAGGCCAGGATGGCCTTGTTTCCTTCTTCCATAAGAAATCAACAGTAATTTCCCAACTAAGAGTATTCGCGAAAAATGAGCCGATTTTAATGTTTGAGACTTGAAGTTTGGGATCTAACGACGAATTCTGTCGCAACACATTTTCGATGGTACTTAATCTTCATCCAACAAATAAAATAATTTGAGGGAAGTCCCCTTAGCTGTGACTTTGTCTATGAATCGCTACCTCCAGTGATGGTGGATGATGAAGATTGTATCGAAATTCTGTTATCCTTTCGATCAGGTGGCCCCCTCGCAGTCCTGACCTGACACCTTTGGATTTTTATTTCTGGGGGGCCCTGAAATCAAAGGTGTACGAGGTCAGGATTCAGTCGAGAGGCCACCTGATCGAAAGGATAACACAATGCGCAGAAGACATCGGACAGAACCGGGCAGAGCTGCGGAATGCCGTCGACGCAGTTCACCGGAGGACAGGTTTTTGCAATCGGCAAATTGAGCAATTGTTGCGATAAATTGTAAAAATTACTTCTTCAGCTCAATTGTTTCCATCGTCAACACCCCTGCCCTAAAGTGAAAATAACGAATAAATCTCTTTTTCATGAAAAACATAACATTTAGACGGAAAAAACACTTTTTTTCCCATTTAAACCTAATTTTCTCTCTTAAATTCAACAGAAAATTCAAATTTGAGTATACCGTTGGAAAGCTGACATTTTGGCGCATTTTTTAGGTAACTTTCACAATTCAGCTGCAATAATTAATAGGGTTACCAACCGTTTGAAAAACATGAGGTTTTTCGAATTGTGGCAATAATCACTTTTTGGACTCAATTTTGACTCCCCAGATCCACCTAAAAAAATTATGTTAAGCCTTGAAAAGATAGGAAATTTAACGCACTTTTCAATGGTGTCCTCGGATTTGAATTTGCATGCAAAATGAGGGAATTATGGCCATTTTAGTGAAGTAAGATCGAAAACACGAAAAAAATATTAAAAACGATATAACTTGAAAGTGAAGCCTCTAATCAAAAATTTCTATGAGGCATTTTTTGTCGGAAATTAGCTGTAGAACACGTAGGAGAGATGTCCGCCTTCACTCGCGTTACACCCTGTATACATAATACAAGATCTAAACTTATGTTGGTTTATGAGCCTAAGGTCAATGACCCGTCCAGGCTCGTCTCTTCCACCACTATTTATTACTGCGTATGTATGTACCAGCAGTTTCATTGACAAAACACACCTTAAGGGTTTGGAGAATGAGTTACATTGATCAAGAACGAACAGTATTTACAGGTTATTCCTAAGTAGTTGGTAAATACACTTAATGCTACGAAGGCTGATTTGTATTTTTATCCTAATTTAAACTTATTTATAACAACACTTTCGTTATTTTCAAGCTCATCTTATTGTTAACCTACGTATCAACCAGATCGTTCCTCTTTTTGTTATCGCCTGAGTATCGTGCGGTGATCGGAACTGGGAAGTTATATTGTGATAAGATGGCCAGCGCTCGTGACATAAAACGAAAAGCTGTTTCGATCGACAACAAACTTCGAATTTTAAAGGCCTTAGACGAGAGGGGGGATTCAAGACTATGAGAAATGTTGCGGAAGAATTGGGTTTATTATTTTGTATAGAATACCCTTCTGTTACTGACCACAGCTCTCTGCATAGATAACCCGTCTATTATGTACTATTCTATACATATTATGTAGATCGCAGAACCTCCGTAGGTTAGTACCTAACCCCGTACTAGTTACTAGGTACCTACCTAAATAACGAGTTAAATGTTGCTAAAATAATTCTGTCGATGACAAACAGCAACTAAAGTGGCAAAAAGGTGCGCAAATAATGAAGTTTTGAAGGGAAATTGTTGATGGGGAGTGAAAAAAGTTGCAGAAGCACCTACCAACAAACTCCAGCCCCTTCTACTTAGATGTTATAATGAACCGTTGTGTAATAATTTACGATTATGTAATAATTTACCCATCAATAATACAAATATTTCAACGTTTGTTCAAGTTTCGCTACCTATCAGCAAACTCCAAAAGAGCCATAATTTTTCAAATGAAATAATATCACAGAACAAACAACTCGACTTCATACTCCTTGATTATAATCAGGTGATCCCTAGCAATGATTGTATCTCGGGCCAATTCTCGTTTGTTAGCGCGCCCCTGGTGATGATTTTCGGGCTGAATCCTGATTGTATACAATTTCATTCACCCTGCTGTTAAATGCCTGTCGGTGCAAACTTCTGGGCCTTACTGTGAACGAACGGCTGGACGTACAGTGCTCGGGGTGGTCTTAAAAAACTCGTAAGTTCAAGAACTGTTTAAACCCGTAAAAAAATCCGAGATAATGGCGTCCTGGAGACTTCAACCCCTATTTTTCGCCCCTTAGTGATGAATGACAGTAACGCCGAGCTTCGAGGACGAACTAGACCCCAAATGGAACCTATAAACCGAATTTCGTCAATTTTGGTTCATGGTAACTAAGAAAATTGCTCAGAACGGCGTACGGCGGACGGACAGAAATTTTTTTATTGCATTTTCGGATTCTACATACGTTGAAACGGAAACCATCAAATTTTGAGGGGGGTTCAAATTTTTTTTTTTTTTTTCATGCTCGATTCCAAAGGTTCATTATTGAAAATAATAAACCAAAAAACCACAGTCATGCAGCATGGCTATAAGAGCGAATTTTCGAAGTTTTCGGCATCTTCCTCCACCGCCTAAAATTTTCTGAAAATCAATTTTCGGCCAATGTTTTCCCAACTTGATACCAAACAAAATTAAAACAGGAGTAGTTTTACGCAAAGTAAAATTTGGGGTGGAAGGAGGGGGAGGGGGAAATCAAAAATGTTTTGAATACCAGAAGAGTAGGTATTGGGTACCTACGTAACAAATTTTTTGTTCCATTTTTTGCCGAGTAACACCTCGGTTTGTAGATTTTCCAACGCTGAACACGATGGTGAAGTCAGAATTGCGATATCCCATTCCGTTATCAGATTAGAGCAGACGAACCAGGAAGAACATCTCAAGAAATAACCACGTTCCTTCATCTTCAAAGTGCTCCAGTTTGAGAATGGAATGAGATATCGCAATTCTGATTTCACCATCGTGTTCAGCGTACAAAAACCTTTAAAATGAGGTGTCACTTGTCAGACTTTTTCATTTTGGGAATTTATGGGTAATTTCCCCCCCCTAAAACTCCCCAAAACTCCCCCTTAGGGTGACCCGATTCTGCCCATCTTCGAACTTAGCCTGTCGATTGCCAAGACAGATTTTTCGTGCAAATTTGAACTTTTTATCTCAATTCTTTCGAGAGTTATCGTCTGGAATGACACATACATATATAAATATATATATAAATATATATATAAATATATAAATATATATATAAATATATATATATATACATATAATTTTTGGTGTCTTTCGGCAGGGAATTCAGGATGGTCTGAAACGGATTTTGGTATAAAAATCTTTCGGAAATTCGAGTTTTAAAAATTTTGGACCGAGAACAATAGCTTCCTTTTCTTCGAAAATTCGCTAAAATCGGGCCAATATCGAACAGACGGCGTTGACGACAAGTTACAAACGGCAGAAAGTGAAGACTGGCAGGTATGAGACCTTAGAAACTTGTTTAGTCGAATGGTTTCGTGAGGCCCGCTCTTTAAATTTACCGATTGATGGACCAGTTGTGACGGCAAAGGAAATCGCGAATGAGCTTGGAATCGTAAACTTCTCAGGATCCCATGGATGGATAGATCGGTTCAAAATGAGACGTGGCATAGTTTATCGGCAAATCTACGGTGAGGCCGAGGCTGTTGATGAGGCTGGTGTGGTCAGTTGGAGTGAGAACGTTTCACCCAACCTAATCAGAGACTATTCACCTGAGGACGTGTACAAGGCAGATGAGTTCGTATTGTTTTTCAAGCTGATGCCAGACAAATCGCTTGTATTTAAGGAAGAGAAATGCCATCGGGGAAAATTAGGTGAGGAGCGACTAACCGTTTTAGCGTGCTCAAATAGCACTGGCTGTCATAAAATAAAGCTTCTGGTGATAGGAAAATCAAAATCACCACGGTGTTTCAAAAATGTGCGTACGTTTCCATGTGATTACTATAATGGACAGAATCGTTTGTGGATGACAGGAAACCTTTTGCATCAACTGTGTTTCCGAAGTCAGATAGTTGGTTTCTTCTTTTGAAAATACCGATGTGGCCTTAAGTGCTTTCGTGTGGTGCTTTTTGAGTAGGTACGAATCTTATAATAGTAAAAAAACAAAAATCCGCTGAAAATCCTGGAAATCATGCATTTTTAAAAAATAAACACATGTTTGATCGATGCACAGTTGATTTTTCACATTTCCCGTGTAAGACGTATAATAATAATAATAATAATAATAATAATAATAATAAACCTTTATTGTGCTTCAGACAAACAGAATCTATAAATGCACACATGAACAACAGGATATATTTATTCAGTAGTATAATGGCATAAAAAAAAGTAAAGAAATGAAAACATTTGCATATATGTTGGGGGGGGGGGGGGGGTGCATGAAATAATCAAAAATAACCTAGTTACCGCGTAAATGCTTGATGCAGGCCTCCACGAAGCGACCCAAGGAAGGCAACGCCCGGACGGTCAACGGAAGAGAATTCCAGAATCTTGCCCCAGTGATGAGAAAAGATTTAGAGAGGGTTCTGCTTGAGTGACGCATTACGAGTAGGGCGTTCGATCGCAAAGATGAGGCTGGGGTGACCAAATCGTGCAGATAGGGAGGCAGTAGCCCCTTTGCAATTAAGAATACAGATTTTAATTGTCTACAGATGTAATACTTAGCAAGGGGTAGGCATAACACGCTGTAGCCACTGACCGAACTGCGAGGTCTTATGTTAAATGCATAACGTATGCAAGCGTTGTATGCAACATGCAATCGATTAGATAGAGCTGCAGATAAGGAATAGGAGAAGGATGAACTACAATAAAAGAAGTGGGGTAATACTAGGGCAGTGACCAGTCGATGTTTGAGATATGGGGGAGTAAATTTAGACAATCTATTCAAGGAATGCAACGATCCGTACACCCTTTGGCAGACGTGTGAGACTTGGGACTCCCAACTTAAGGTGTTATCCAGATAAAGGCCTAAATTCTTTACTTTATTTGAAAACGGGACAACAACCCCGTCAATTAGAACTGGAGGAATTGGATTAGTCGGAATGTTCTGCTTATAGAAGGTAATCACTTGGGACTTACTAGGGTTTATAGAAATTCCGTTTTGGTTCGCCCACTTAGATACTGCAAGAAGATCTAGATTTAGTTGGTGAATGGCAGTAACCATTTCATCCCCGAGGCAGCTATGGATATAGACTTGGAAGTCATCCGCGAAAAGATGGTATTTCGTATACTTAAGGTGCTGTGGTAGATCATTGATGAAAGTTGAAAATAACAGAGGTCCCATCACAGCTCCCTGTGGGATACCCGTCGTAAGATGGAGTGGGCTAGATCGTTTTTTATCGCCAGAAATCACAATATGGGTCCGACCTTCAAGAAAAGAATGAATCATAGAACAAGCAGAAGTTGAAAAACCAAATAAGGCCCTCAACTTATCAACTAGAAAGCGGTGGCAGACGGACCCAAAGGCATTTTTAAAATCTAACAGTACCAAAAACGTACATTTTTGTTGTTCTATTCCCATTCTCACATCCTCCACTACCCTCAGCAAAGCAGTTTCGCAACTATACGTTCTCCTAAATCCAGATTGGAAGGTACACAATAGATTACTATTGTGAATATGTTCGCTTATTTGCTTGAGCATCAAAATCTCAAACACCTTACTGAGGACGGGGAGGATGCTTATAGGGCGAAAATCAGAGAGGAAAGATGGGTTAGGGACCTTTGATAGAGGAACTACCAATGCTGACTTCCAAGCTGCAGGAAACTGAGAGGTAGTAAATGCATGGTTGAACACATGAGTAATATGCTGAAGTAGTACAGGTAATAGTAGTAATAGGTAATAGTATAAACGTATTCCCACTTAAGACTTATTTTTGTCCGAGTCCCTTGAAATACGTCTTAAGCGGGTTTTACCGTAATTCTATCAGTACAGAATAGGTGAGCAGTAGACAGCTTTTCTCAAAAATCCCATTTTAAACACCAAAACATAATTAATCAACTGTTCGTCATCAATTCATCGAATTTCTTTATGCGCCTTATGAACATAATATGGACCTTGTAAACATTTCGGGCTCCAGATTGTCCTTTCCTATTTTCTGTTTTCGTTAGAGATCTCCACGATTGTCATGAAGGAAGGTGTCGTTGTCAATCCAGCCATGCTGTCTAGTACGAACTAAATCACTCGCGAATAAATCGTGGAAACCCATTTCAAAGAAAAGCGAGTTATTGAAAAAAATAGTCTATTTCCACTAATACACGAAAAACGCAAAAAACACTGTTATACCGGTTTCGGTGATCAAACCATCGTCAGTAACACACAATAACTAATAAGTTATTTGTTATAACTAATACGCACAATAACTAATAAGTTATAAGTTATTATCTAACAGTGTTTTTTGCGTTTTTCGTGTATTAGTGGAAATAGACTATTTTTTTCAATAACTCCGTTTTTCTTTGATGCTGTCTAGGGTAGAGTCTTTGTCGGGCAGTTCCTTTGATATTTAACTATCTCTGACATTTTCTGGAACTGTGCGTGCAGGCCACAAGCCGAGCATTTCCACCTGGGGAATTATGCTGGCACATTCTTTCAATTCCTCCATGAGTATGTTGTCAGACTCTTATCTTCAAGATTAATGTCCCAAGCATGAAAAGGGTACAATGTGCTGAGGGTGGAGTGTATTTTGCTGCTAACGGGGTTTTGTCCCCTGGAACCTTCGAGACTACTTTACTCAAAGAGGTTCGAGGGCACACACAGCAGTGAGCTACATCCTATCAATGCAAACACACAAGGATGATACTCCAGGGGACTGAATGGTTCATCAGAAGAAGGAGGATCATCCTGAATCATCACGAATCACAGAGATAATACTCAGGGTTCTGAATTATATAAGCAGAACAGCAGGAATCGCGATGAGGAGAGAAACAACGCAGCGCATAAATAATTATCATTTCTGTACATGAAAAACGCTGCAAAGTCCTTGTCACATGGGTTTATTATTCTATTGAACATACCTACAGAAAGTTGGGTTTTTAATTTATCGTTTCCTTCATGTAAAATAATTGAAATAGATATTTCTGATGTTTTCCACCTATTTTGGCCCCCAAAACCACGAATTAGATACGCTCCTTTTTTTTCAAATTATCTTTGATCATTGATAGTGCCAATTAATCGTCTTGATCCATGTGTTAAAACTTTTTCTAGTATTATTATACAAATTGATGGCGATTTCAGACGATTTCCGAGGTTTTTGACTCATGAAAAATCAATTTTGGGAGCTGAACATTTGGTAGAACCTCAATTTTCCACTCTTTGGTCAAAATCGACTTCATATTCGGTCTTCTCGTCCCCAAAAACATGGAAAACGATACCTCAAAAGCTCATGTTACTGAAACACAAAAAGTAGGTACCTATTTTTGTGCACATTTTCACTCATACCATCCCTGGGTATATTCCGATCGGGCTGAAAAGTTTCGGGACACAACTAGGGCCCAAATGGAGCGTGTGTGCGAAAGAAAGAATTTTTTAGACAGAAAATGAGGCCGGTACACGTGATACGGCGGACGGACATTGCATTTTGGTTTATTATTCTGTGAATAATACACCTATGTATTCGCTCAGCAAAAAATTTTTATAACACCCCCTCAAAATTTTTTCTTTTCCGTTTCAAGGTGCGTAGGTTCCAAAAATGCAATGTCCGTCCGCCGTACGCCGCCCGCCGTATCACGTGTACAGGCTTCATTTTCGGTCTAAAAAAGTCGTTCTTTCGCACACATGCTCCATTTGGGCCCTAGTTGTGTCCTGAAACTTTACAGCCCGATCGGAATATACCCAGGGGTGTTATGAGTGAAAATGTTTGTAAAAATAGGTACTTTTTGCGTTTTAGCAACATGTTGGTAACATGAGCTTTTGAGGCATCGTTTTCCATGTTTTTGGGGACGAGAAGACCGAATATGAAGTCGGTTTTGACTAAAGAGTAGAAAATTGAGGTTCTACCAGATGTTCAGCTCCCGAAATTGAATTTTTATGAGTCAAAAACCTGCGAAATCGTCTGAAATCACCATCAATTTGTAGAATAACACTGGAAAAAGTGTCAACAGGTGGATCAAGACGATTAAATGGTACAATCAATGATCAGAGATAATTTATTTAAAAAAAAAAAGAGGGAGCGTACCTTATTCGTGTTTTGGGGGCCAAAATTGGTGGAAACCACCAGAAATAGCTATTTCAATTATTTTATATGAAAGAAACAATAAATAAACAGCCAACATCTCTGTAGGTATGTCCAATAGAATAATAAACCCATGTGACAAGGACTTTGCAGCGTTTTTTGAATCTACGCACCTTGAAACGGAAAAGAAAAAATTTTGAGGGGGTGTTATACAAATTTTTTGCTGAGCGAATACATAGGTGTATTATTCACAGAATAATAAACCAAAAGGAACTTCAAGGATTAGGAGAAGTAATAAGAATCTCTTTAGTAATACCTAATTATCTCTTTATCTAATTATCTCTTTAACCTCTAATTATCTCCTTAGTAATATCTAATTACCTCTTTACTAATTTATAATTATCTCCTTAGTAATATCTAATTACCTCTTTACTAATTTATAATTATCTCTTTAGTAATATCTAATTATCTCTTTAGTAATACCTAATTATTTCTTTAGTAAATAATTATCATTTCTGTAAATGAAAAAGAATCTCTTCAGTTAGACTAACGCTGCAAATGATTACACAACTGTTCGTTATTTTCCTTCTGGGTAGATCGCTGTTTACTATGTGTGGTCAACCCTCGTGCTCCCTCGTTGTTTGCGAAAAGCTAGCGGTGTCGAATATTCGAAATTCGCGTATTTTGTCCTTTTCTGAGCCATCCTGACAGGATGTACCTTCGATAAGCACACATCACGAAGAAACGTAAGTTGCTTGTGATTGATGGTCCGCGCCGTATTGGGAGAAACTCGAAGCAATAAATCAACTTCTGGTCTCGGTCCGTTGGGCTACTGGATCTGGAGGCCTCTAACGGCTGAATTTGAGGGGAAATCCGTTAGAGCTGTGTCATCGGAATTCAGTTAACTTCATCGCTCTTACACGTGCAGCAGTCGTGTGAGTTCAAGGCAGTGAAAGGAGTGGATGGCGATCCTCCAGTCAAGGATGAAACAGGAAATTATTGCAATTACTCGACTCCCCCAGCTAAATCGAAGGCACCACGAAGTATTTTCTATTCTATCTGGGATAAGTTTCTGCACGAGCATCCGTTAAAGCTGTTTAAGAGGTTAGATTCATGCTGTACTTATACCTAATAATTACTTGCAAAATTTATTTTAAAGTTTTTCGAACTTGGTTTTGAATTCATTAATTTTTAAAGAGCTAAACAGCAAGGCCTGGAACTCTGATGAAAATTTTCGTTCGAATCGGACCATTCAAAAGTAAGTTGACCAAAACCATATCACTCATCCTGGTCGATTCTCACAAAATTCTCAGATTTCAAGTTAGGGAGCCAAATACAATACATGTTTCCAACTAATTCATATCGGGTCATATTGGTGTAGTAGGATCATCTTTCTTCTCCCTCTCCATCCCAGATAAAAGTTCACGATTCTTATCATATATATTTTATTCAGGTTAGATCAAATTCCTAAAGTTATATTCCAATCGAAACATTATCTACGCTTTAAAAAAAATATTTATTTACGTTTAGCAACCCCCGCTGGATCTGATAAAGGTACTTATTAGAGTTTTATTTATATACTCAGATTTCAAGCTGAACCATTCCGAAAATCGCTGCAAATCCCTGCACAACGGTTTATTATTTTGTACAGAATACCCTTCTGTTACTGAATCACAGCTCTCCGTATAGGTAATTATGTACTATTCCATAAATATTATGTAGATCGCAGACCCTCCGTAGGTTAGTACCTAACCCCGTACTCGTTACTAGGTACCTACCTAAATAACGAGTTAAATGTTGCTAAAATAATTCTGTCGATGACAAACAGTAACTAAAATGGCAAAAAGAAACGCAAATAATGAAGTTCTGAAGGGAAATTGTTGATGTGGAGTGAAAAAAGTTACAAACGTACCTACCAACAAACTCCAGCCCCTTCTATGTAAATGGTATAATGAACCGTTGTGTAATGATTCACCTTTGTGTAATAATTTACCCACCAATAATACTTCAACGCTCGTTCAAGCTTCACTAACTATTAACAAACTCCTCGACGTGAATATAATCAGGTGCAATTGGTGGGCCAATTTCCTATTGTTATCGCGTCCCTAGTGATGATATTTGGGCTGAATGTATACAATTTCATTCACCCTGCTGTTGAAAAAGCCTGTCGGTGCCAACTACTATGGGCCTTACTGTGAACGAACGGCTGGACGGTACGATGCTCCGGGGGTCTTAAAAAACTCCCAAGTTCGAGAACTATTTAAAACCGTAAAAAAATTCGAGATAACGGCGTCCTGGAGATCTCAACCCCCATTTTTCACCCCTTAGGGATGACTGACAGTAACGCCGAGCTTCGAGGACCAACTAGACCCCAAATGGGACCTATAAACCGAATTTCGTCAATTTTGGTTCACGGTAACTAAGAAAAGTGTGAAGTACGGCGGACGAACAGAAATTTTTTAGTTGCATTTTCGGATTCTACATACCTTGAAACGGAAACCATAAAATTGTGAAGTTGGGAGGGGGGTTAAATTTTTTTTTTTTTTTTCATGGTCGATTCCAAAGGTTCATTACTGAAAATAATAAACCAAAACTGTGTTCAAAATTACCATCATTCTTCAAATGAAATAATATCACTTAACTCGATGCGTGAGTATGATCATGATCAGCTGTTATCTAGCAATGATTTCTGGACCAGCGTTATCTGTACTTAATTACCTGTTGTATGATTCACACTCATGTTAAGGGAGCCAAGCTTCAAGACCATCCTCCTTGTAAACGACGGCTGGACCTAAAATGCTCCGAATGTCTAGAAAAAATCCTCAAGTTCGAAATCAATTTTAACAGGTCATAAAAACCATACCTACTTGCCGCCACTCAAAGTTTTTGAGCTTCGGCGATCTGAAGATGCCGCAGCTCCTAGTTTTCCCCCCATAGAAATGACTGACCTTCGCGGACCAACTAGGCCTACAAAATAAATTTATTGATTTTGAAATTCATTTTGGATTCTACGTATAGTACGTTCCTTGAAAAGCGAGCCGTCAAATTTTGAGCGGGGGTTTTGGGTGGGGGTGGAGTGGGTTATTTTTTTGTGGGTGTTTTTCAATAATGAACCCTTTGAATGGAGCATGAAAAAAAAAGTTTAACCCCCACTCAAAATTTTATGGTTTACCTTTCAATGTATGTAGAATCCGAAAATGGAACGAAAACAATTCTGTCCATCCGCCGCACGCCGTACGCCGTACTTCGCACTTTTCTTAGTTACCATGAACCAAAATGATTGAAATGTGGTTTTTCGGTCCCGTTTGGGGACTAGTTCGTCCTCGAAGCTCGGCGTTACTGTAGTCATCTCTAAGGGGTGAAAAATAGGGGTTGAAATATTCAGAACGCCGTAGCTTGAAAACTTTCAGTAGTATGGTTTTTTTAAAATGTTTTTAAATTGATCTCGAACTAAAGCATTTTTTGAGACCACCCGGAGCACTGTACGACCAGCCGTTCGTTTTCACCGAAAAGCTTCGTCAACATGATCGTGAATCAAACGGTATAAATCCGACCCGGATATCATCGCTAGGGAGCACCTGATTATAATCATCGGTGGCTGTATGAAGTCGAGTTGGTTGTTCTGCGATATTATTTCATTTGATAAGTGATGGATGTTTTGGATTTTGTTGATATATGGTACTTCTGCAACTTGAGCAAACGTTGAAGTATTATTGGGTAAATTTATTATTATACAACGGTAAATTATTACACAACGGTTTATTATACTATCTACGCAGACGGGGCATCTATACAGGTAAATTATAAACCGTTGATTAGTAATTTGCAGCGTTTTTTGTTTCATGCTCGATTCAAATGTTCATTATTTTTCAGTAATTCCTTTCAAAATTATGAGGAAATTGTCCCCGTCGATAAAAATAAATACTTATAAAGCGAAAAAAAATCTCGTTTCTGATCAATGTAGGTAGGTACGTACATCACAGATTACGATTACAGGTACACAGTTACAATCTCGAGCAACATTTATGTATTTTATATATGTACAGTAACTCGCCACTTTAGGTGTACCGAAGTGTTCTATCAGTTATAGGTGCGTGATGTATTAATAGGTTAGAGAAGTGTCGTTTTCATTATAACAGAGTGAGAAAAACAAATAAATGGTCGCATCCTTTATGTGCCAACTGGGAAGAAGGATCGAAATGGGACGTGTTCTACGGGCTGTAGCCCAATTAAGGCGATGGCTGGTTGTTTTTTAGCCCAATTACCCGACTGACGAATGGAGGGCGTGGCACACATTTACACGGTGGCCGGGCCACGAGCTCTGCTTCCTCTTTCTGGCGCCTGTTTCCGCGCCCCCACGCACGGCCCAGAGGCGGGGCTGACTACCAGCCGAACTCCCTGTCAATGTCGTCTGTTCTCCAAGTTCCCGTTGTGGTTTTCTTTCTTCGTCCACAAACCGATTTCCGTAGTTCAGCGGCGATTAGGAGTCAAATGAAAGAATAATCACACACAAGGACTTAGAAACCAAAAGGTCCCTCGATGCTTCATAAATATTTGGAAACAGGAAAGCAGGTAGAGGTAGGTACTGGAAACTCAGTGATTTCTCTAATGGATTTTCCACAGGTATAATTCATCAATTAGGTACGTGATCGTCAACAAACATAGAGAAAAACTTTGACGATTTTGTCCCTAATTGGCGATCATGTACCTAATATTGATGAATTCTCAAAGTTTACCTGTGGAAAATCCATTAAAGAAATCTCTGAGTTTCGGTACCTACCTGCTTCCATATATTTATGAAGCCTCGAGGAACCTTTTGGTTTCGTAGTCCTTGGCAGCGTTTTTGGACTGCGGGGAGCTATCCAAGAAGAATGAAGAGGGACAAAATCAACTAAGCATTCCTCGATGACAAATCGATTTCCGTAGTTCAACGGCGATTAAGAGTTATATGGAAAATAATCACACGCAAGGACTTAGAAACCAAAAGGTTCCTCGATGCTTCATTATATGGAAGTACGTAAGCACTGGAAACTCAGTGATTTCTCTAATGGATTTTCCACAGGTATAATTCATCAATTAGGTACGTGATCGTCAACAAAAATAGAGGAAAACTTTGTCATTTTTGTCCCTAATTGACGAATAGTGTACCTAATATTGATGAATTCTCAAAGTTTACCTGTGGAAAATCCATTAAAGAAATCTCTGAGTTTCGGTACCTACCTGCTTCCATATATTTATGAAGCCTCGAGGAACCTTTTGGTTTCGTAGTCCTTGGCAGCGTTTTTGGACTGCGGGGTGCTATCCAAGAAGAATGAAGAGGGACAAAATCGACAAAGTTTTCCTCGATGACAAATCGATTTCCGTAGTTCAGCGGCGATTAGGAGTCAAATGGAAAATAATCACACACAAGGACTTGGAAACCAAAAGGTTCCTCGATGCTTCATTATATGGAAGTACGTAAGCACTGGAAACTCAGTGATTTCTCTAATGGATTTTCCACAGGTAAGCTCAGAGAATTCATCAATTAGGTGCGTGATCGTCAACAAAAATAGAGGAAAACTTTGTCATTTTTGTCCCTAATTGACGAATAGTGTACCTAATATTGATGAATTCTCAAAGTTTACCTGTGGAAAATCCATTAAAGAAATCTCTGAGTTTCGGTACCTACCTGCTTCCATATATTTATGAAGCCTCGAGGAACCTTTTGGTTTCGTAGTCCTTGGCAGCGTTTTTGGACTGCGGGGTGCTATCCAAGAAGAATGAAGAGGGACAAAATCAACTAAGCATTCCTCGATGACAAATCGATTTCCGTAGTTCAACGGCGATTAAGAGTTATATGGAAAATAATCACACGCAAGGACTTAGAAACCAAAAGGTTCCTCGATGCTTCATTATATGGAAGTACGTAAGCACTGGAAACTCAGTGATTTCTCTAATGGATTTTCCACAGGTATAATAAATTCATCAATTAGGTACGTGATCGTCAACAAAAATAGAGGAAAACTTTGACGATTTTGTCCCTAATTGGCGATCATGTACCTAATATTGATGAATTCTCAAAGTTTACCTGTGGAAAATCCATTAAAGAAATCTCTGAGTTTCCAGTACCTACCTCTATCTGCTTCCATATATTTATGAAGCATCGAGGAACCTTTTGGTTTCGTAGTCCTTGGCAGCGTTTTTGGACTGCGGGGAGCTATCCAAGAAGAATGACGAGGGACAAAATCGACTAAGCATTCCTCGATGACAAATCGATTTCCGCAGTTCAGCCGCGATTAAGAGTTAAATGGAAAATAATCACACACAAGGACTTAGACACCAAAAGGTTCCTCGATGCTTCATAAATATATGAAAGCAGGTAGGTACTGGAAACTCAGTGATTTCTCTAATGGATTTTCCACAGGTAAACTCTGAGAATTCATCAATTAGGTACGCGATCGTCAACAAAAATAGAGAAAAGCTTCATTGATTTTGTCCCTAACTGACGGATGTGTGTGGTTTGAGTAGGCAGGTAGGAACCTGTCTACCGCAAAAAACGACCCTACAAATTCAGTGATCTTTGCAGAAGAGGCATCTAAATACGGAAATAATAATAAACCGTTGTGGTAATAATCTGCAGCGTTTTTGGAATGCGGGGTGCTATCCAGGAAGAATGGAGAGGGACAAAATCGACAAAGATTTCCTCGATGGCAAAGCGATTTCCTAGTTCAGTGGCGATAAAGAGTCAAATGAAAGAATAATCACACACAAGGACTTAGAAACCAAAAGGTTCCTCGATGCTTCATAAATATATGAAAGCAGGTAGGTACTGGAAACTCAGTGATTTCTCTAATGGATTTTCCACAGGTAAACTCTGAGAATTCATCAATTAGGTACGCGATCGTCAACAAAAATAGAGAAAAGCTTCATTGATTTTGTCCCTAACTGACGGATGTGTGTGGTTTGAGTAGGCAGGTAGGAACCTGTCTACCGCAAAAAACGACCCTACAAATTCAGTGATCTTTGCAGAAGAGGCATCTAAATACGGAAATAATAATAAACCGTTGTGGTAATAATCTGCAGCGTTTTTGGAATGCGGGGTGCTATCCAGGAAGAATGAAGAGGGACAAAATTGACGAAGTTTTCCTCGATGACAAACCGATTTCCGTAGTTCAGTGGCGATCAGGAGTCAAATGAAAGAATAATCACACACAAGGACTTAGAAACCAAAAGGTTCCTCGATGCTTCATAAATATTTGGAAACAGGAAAGCAGGTAGAGGTAGGTACTGGAAACTCAGTGATTTCTCTAATGGATTTTCCACAGGTATAATTCATCAATTAGGTACGTGATCGTCAACAAAAATAGAGAAAACTTTGTCGATTTTGTCCCTAATTGACGATCATGTACCTAATATTGATGAATTCTCAAAGTTTACCTGTGGAAAATCCATTAGAGAAATCACTGAGTTTCCAGTACCTACCGCTACCTGTTTCCATATATTTATGAAGCATCGAGGAACCTTTTGGTTTCTAAGTCCTTGTGTGTGATTATTCTTTCATTTGACTCTTTATCGCCACTGAACTAGGAAATCGCTTTGCCATCGAGGAAATCTTTGTCGATTTTGTCCCTCTCCATTCTTCCTGGATAGCTCCACGCAGTCCAAAAACGCTGCAGATTATTACCACAACGGATTATTATTATTTCCGTATCCAGATGCCCCTTCTGCAAAGATCACTGAATTTGTAGGGTCGTTTTTTGTGGTAGGCAGGTACCTACCTGCCTACTCAAACCGCACACATACGCACGGGAATGAAAAAATGCCACCAAAGTCGAAGCATATAAGCTTTGTTCCAGCCGACGCGAGTTTTGTAATGAATTCTGTGCACAACCCACTGCGTACAAAAACTGTGTTCCATTATACACATCGAGAATTGAAATTGTGTTCACTGTTGTAGGTTTTGTCGATAGTGTTCCAACTGCGTCAGGACCAACAACGATTTATTATTATTTCCGTATTTAGATGCCCCTTCTGCAGAGATCACTGCATTTGTAGGGTTGTTTTTTGCGGTATGTCGTGGTACCCCTCTACCACTCATATGTAATATAAGTTCTAACGAATAAAACGAAGGAGAAAGACGAGCAGTGCGACCCCTTGGTAGAAGCCTTAAAGGGTTCTTCCTCTACTACACCAACGACTCCCAACAGACAGTAACGGCTGTTGGTAGACGGGGACGAGGTGGAGGCACCTTTATAACGCTCCCGGCTCGCCCAGCTCTTCACTCTTCCATGCTCACTCCTACCTGTGACCTCTCTCATTCACCTCACGCCTCCTCGCTTTCACCGATCCCTCGCATACTCGCTGTGGTGGTGACAACCGTGGGGTATGCCTCCACAAAAGATCTAACACTCGCTGTGGTGTTAATAACTGTGGGGTGCTAGCTTTCATCTCCTCTCTAGCGTCTGCTGTGGTGGTAACAACCTTGGGATGCTAGTCTTCATCCTCTAACGCTCGCTGTGGTGGTAATAACCGTGGGGTGTTAGCCTCACCTGAAAGATCCCCCCTGGGCACATCCTACACCCATGCTATCCATCTCTCCAAGCTAGCCATCCACACCTACCCACTCACCACGCGCTCACCACACAGTAGATAGGTACCTACCTGCATACTCACACCACACACATACGCACGGGAATGAAAAAATGCCACCAAAGTCGAAGCATATATAAGCTTTGTTCCAGCCGACGCGAGTTTTGTAATGAATTCTGTGCACAAACCACTGCGTACAAAAACTGTGTTCCATTATACACATCGAGAATATTGAAATTGTGTTCACTGTTGTAGGTTTTGTCGATAGTGTTCCCACTGCGTCAGGACCAACAACGATTTATTATTATTTCCGTATTTAGATGCCCCTTCTGCAGAGATCACTGCATTTGTAGGGTCGTTTTTTGCGGTATGTCGTGGTAGCCCTCTACCACTCATATGTAATATAAGTTCTAAAGAATAAAACGAAGGAGAAAGACGAGCAGTGCGACCCCTTGGTAGAAGCCTTAAAGGGTTCTTCCTCCACTACACCAACGACTCCCAACAGACAGTAACGGCTGTTGGTAGACGGGGACGAGTTGGAGGCACCTTTATAACGCTCCCGGCTCGCCCAGCTCTTCAATCTTCCATGTTCACTCCTACCTGTGACCTCTCTCATTCACCTCACGCCTCCTCGCTTTCACCGATCCCTCGCATACTCGCTGTCGTGGTGACAACCGTGGGGTATGCCTCCACAAAAGATCTAACACTCGCTGTGGTGTTAATAACTGTGGGGTGCTAGCTTTCATCTCCTCTCTAGCGTCTGCTGTGGTGGTAACAACCTTGGGATGCTAGTCTTCATCCTCTAACGCTCGCTGTGGTGGTAATAACCGTGGGGTGTTAGCCTCACCTGAAAGATCCCCCCTGGGCACATCCTACACCCATGCTATCCATCTCTCCAAGCTAGCCATCCACACCTACCCACTCACCACGCGCTCACCACACAGTAGATGGGTTCCTACCTGCCTACTCGCACCGCACACATACGCATGGGAATGACAAAATGCCACCGAAGTCGAAGCATATAAGCTTTGTTCCACCCGACATCAACACTCGATGTGATGGAACTCAGTTTTTGACTGTGTCCATCCACATCGAGTGTTGAAACTTCACTGTCGTAGGTTTTATCGATATAGTGTTCCAACTGCATCAGGTCTGGGAACTGAGTTTTCCGAGTTTCTTAACTTTCGCACCCGATCTGGGATGGGTTTTTTCTCTACAGAACTGGAGATAACCCCGCTGGAACCTTCCCAAAATCTCATTCCCCTCAAACCTTCACGTTAAACGGATCTGTCGTCTCTGTGGAACCTACTTGCTGCTACCTACTTGGTAGCTATTTTTCGGCCCTAAAGTCATCGCAGTTGTTTGGCGCGTTTCCAAGGTGTTCAGCCGATGAGTTCCCGAGCTGAAACTGTTTTAAAACTCTTCCCCACCCTTCAGAAAAACTTGTGTTCTGGTTTTGAAACTTCTTAAAATCAGTTCTGGTGGCTGGAACATACCTACCTATAAGCTCTTTGACATTCGGCAATTACAGTTATACATGACTGCATTTTTCCACCGCCATCATTATTTCCTGTAAAGCGCCATTCCAGCCCTACGAAAATGAAATTTTAACCCTCGCCCCCCTCAAAATTTGATGGTTTCCGTTTCAAAGTACGCAGAATCCGAACATATAATTTTAAAAAGTCAAAATTTCCGTAGTTATAATGAACCAAAATTAATGAAATTTGGTTTTTAAGTCCCATTTGGGGTCCAGTTGGTGTGCGAAGCTCGGCGTTACTGTCAGTAATCTCTGAGGGGTTAAAAATAGGGGGTTGCAATTTCTAGGACGCCGTTATCTCGAATTTTGGTACGTTTTTAAATTGATCTCGAACTTGAGAATTTTCTTGAGATGGGATTTTCGTTCACAGCAAGGCATGAACCCACCGCGTATTTATGAAATATGCCTGGCCGGCTCCAGTAATCGATTTAGGGCTTTCCTGTAGGGCTTTCCTGTAGGGGAATGAGGAGAAGCACGATTAACTGACCACAGAAAACAGTGATCTACGCAGAATCTGTAATGAAAATAATAAAACCTTGTGTAATAATTGGCAGTGTTTTGGAATTCTGAGCCTTCCGGTATCTGTATTCAGTTGACATAACCTACAGTGGTGCTAGTGTACCTTTTAAGAGTACAGTGTTAGAGCAAGTTGAATGCAAGTTTCAATAGGCCAAAGTGGACTGGGGGGTAGTTATCATAATAAATTATTATTATTAATATATAGGTAGATAATACTTGTTTAGGTTGTGATTTTTATAAGACACCTAACTCAATAATAAGATATAATTCGATCTTACAATTAAGATAATTTTATATTTTATAGGTACAAACATAATATTATTATCAAGTACCTACCTCTTATAATCGTATAAATAACCACCTTCCCACCTCTTATGTCTACTGTGTGCTGTCCATAGTGGATATCTTTAATGTCCTCCAAGGATCCCAACTTTTAATCTGATTTTATTATTTCACCCTTGAGTATGCATAGAAGAAGATGGGAGGAAAGCAAACTCACTCCTTTGATTAAAGGTAACCTACCTGTGTAATGTATATATCAAGGCAAACGTTATCATTCTATATTCAGTGTACAAAATGTTCATAACGCTATTCACAAGTGTTCCTTGCTCATCTTGAAAGTTGTGTTTTAACCAATTTCACTGCTAGAAAGAACTGCTAGATGTAACTTTCTTGCGGCCACTTTCATCAGGATGGAGTGTGTTCGTTCTCGTTACATTGGAGTCCGCCTCTTGACTCTGTTACTGTTCAAATAGTAACTGTGATCTTCTGCGAATCTGTATCTTTGATGATGCGAATATAATCCTAATCTGACGTAGGTAGGTGTGAATTTCTTCTTTGACTGTCCCAGGGGCGGATCCAGAATTTTTTTCCGGAGGGGGTCACAGGGTAGAACAATATAAAAAATAACAAAAAATAACAAAATAACTAAACGAACAATACAAACCGAATTTTCAACCTTATGCCTAAACTCGTCCAATTTGTCTACTTACAAAATTAATTGTATTTATTTATAAAATTCATTGTTAATGTAAAAAATATTTTTCAATATCTCATTATTTAACTGATAAATGTATTTATTTTCAATTTTCTTCTAAAAAAAGTGTCCTAATGTGTTTTCAAACAAATTGGCGCATTTTATGGCAGCGTAGATAACTTCAGAGTTTGCAAATCAAAACATTGAAACCACAACAATCTATTGTTGATCTCAGTGAATTCAGTATCGTTTTTACTGAAATTGGCAGGAAAAAAAAACGAGAACGAAACAAAAACAAGATAATAATTAACAAAAATAAGCAGAAATAAACAAGGTGTAATTTGACGGATACACCAAAGTAAATTTATTGACATAATTGTATATAAAGTAACATTGGTAGGACCAAGTGTACGATTATATTCGACTAATTTTGACATTTTTGATCGAATCTTTTTAGATTTTTTATAGCTCTTTTTTGTTTTCAGTTTTTTTAACACTGTCTACCGTTTGTGTAATTAGAAATTACAGTAATTAGTGGCGATGACATTGAAATTTCAATTTGACGGATGTTTTATGGTAAATATTTACACAGTTGTATATGAAGCAAAATTGAGAAGACCATTTGGCCAAATTTATCCATCCATTTGGAAACTACTTGATATTCTACATACGCTTCCTGTGACCGCAGCCACTGCAGAAAGGAGTTTTTCAACTCTCCGTCGCCTCAAAACTTGGCTGAGATCAACTTACTATAAAAGAAGACAGACTCACTGGGCTTGCATTGTTACACATTCATCGCGACATCGAATTGGACATCGATGCGATAACCAACAGATTTGCGAAACAATAGAAAATCAGATTTTGTGTTATAAATGATCGTCCCAGTTGGAACTTATACAAATGTAAACAAATCACAAGTGCTGCTACAAACCAAATACAGAAAAAAATCAGTATTCTATAAAAAGTTTAATCGTAATTATTGTTATATTTTGTTTCCAATGTTTTAAGTTAACAATATGGTAAGTTGACTTTGGTCGTTTGGTTTGCTTCTGGTTTTTGATTTTACAACAACTGGGTTCGTTTTCGTTTGGTTTTTTTTGTTTTCGGATTTGTGAACATTGTTGTACAATTCGTTCAGCTCTGCTTTTTGAAATGCAGGCTGATTCTGGGTGGGGGGGGGGGGGTCATGACCCCTGTGACCCCCCCCCCCCCCCCCCCCTTGGATCCGCGCCTGGACTGTCCTCAAGAACTCAAACTCTCGCTAAGTTCATTACACTTGCCACAAACAATGATCGCTCTCTTTCTCTCTTAGCTGCTCAATTGCTCAGTAAATTTTCCACCAAAAAGACTTCAAACGTCCCACTAAACTGAGGCGTTGGTGGTGCCAAGAATAACGTCATTCCCTAGAGTAGACGGAGATTTTATTTGATTGTTGTTCATGGAGTTAATGAAAGAGGCGTATGGAGAGGTTGTGAGCTCTGAAACATCGACTAGCAAATACTGAATGCATAACCGCTGGTAAGAAATTAATTGACTATAGTATTCAGCTGTCGTAGCTCAACTCTAATATTTGTGTCTAACCATACAATAAATTTCAAGTGTCAAAGTGCACCCGGATCATCTTAATTTTGGAACACAACCCAGAGTGAAATCTTGAGCTTTACCTTCCCCCAACACTTGACACTGACCGTGAACGCTTTGGAGAGCAAGGTAAATAAATCTTCGTTGTCATTAGGTCATTAGCCCGATTGCATAATACTCGTAGTAGGTACATGTAGGGTATTGTGCTGGTCGTCACGCAGTTGCATATCAGAGCAGCAGCGCACGGGTGAGCAGAACTCAGGAATCTCTGCAGCGCGTACCCGCTGGCCCGACCGTCAATGTCACCGCTCAACTCGAGCTTGTTATTGCGTGCGAGGGTTTCTTTTCCTTTTCAGAACCAATTTAGTTATTCTACCGTAACTGGCGGGTTTTGAAACTAATTACACCAAGGTTGTAAGTAAAACCCGATATTTGTCGAATAATTCTTCACCAAACTGTATCACTGGAACAACCTACGGTTTACGAAACTTTCAATTGTGAAAACCACATAATCTTGATTCCAGCCGGATGATGAACGATGCAAACGTTGTATGTAACTTTGTATTTTTATCATCTGGAACTTTTATCATCTTCTATCAATTACTGAATCATTTGTTTCTTTGTCATTTCTGACGACGCGATAGCTGGAACGCATAAGACCTCGTAATAACGAGTACCTAACAATTTAATTATATGGTTAGCTTTAGGTAAAATATCCAACAATGTAACGGTGCTAAAATCACGAACACTATCTGTTGATTAATAACAGTATAAGAGCTAGTTAATAATAATTTATTCAACTATTATATTGGATATTGGGATTGTTTCTGTATTTTGTAAAGGGCTTAGCCCTGTAGACAAATAAAACATTTATTCTTTATTCTTCATCTGGAATCCAATAGCTGCTTTGATTCTACAATACCTACGTAAGTAGGAACGCTGGCTGTCAAACACAATCAGCATTCTTGGATCTTTCACCGGTGGTTCAGGAAGAAAGGCTTTGGCGGAGGGATTTGGTGTAACGAGGCATGCAGACAGACGTGGAAACAAAATTGTTTCCAGTTGTATGAAAATAGGTATACCTACCTACATGAGTAAGTAGAATTTTGATTTTGGTAGTAGGTAAGAGAGGGAGCAATAAAATCATGATAAATCATGAGCATATAATACGATAGTAGAAAGAACAGTTGAGAGAAGATGGGAGAAAGGTGCAGACTTGGGTTAAGAATCTAGCCCATTGCTTTCTGTCTACCTGTTTCTTTACATAGTAATCAAGTTTGAATTATTAATGGATGAAAAACATGAACATTTAAAAAAAATTCGAATCTAATTAGGAGTTTGACTCTTACAGTTTTATTATTGTCATTTTACAAGAGAAGCAACTGAAAGATGTTATAATATGTTGGTCTGTAGGATAATTACCTGTAGGACAAACACAGGACCAGTCTGCTCCAACCTTCATTGCTTGAGGTCAATCTTCCGCATAATCAATGTAATTTCAAGGGTATATAGCGCGTGTAACAGTGACATAGACAAAGGTTATTTATACAAAAAGCAATATGAATTCGATGATAATAGGTAAGTAAACCATTGAGTTTTGAAATTGAATGGTATTTCAATAATGATATTTTAAAATACTACGTAAACATGAGATTGTGAAGTATTGGAGACACTTTCATGCACGATTTTGTAAAAAGAAAACAACTTATTATGGTCATACAGTTTAAATTAAACATTGCACGTTTTAATTGCGGCAATTACAGTCCATAAGGTCAGCCAGGCTCGCGAACGGGAGGGCGAACTAATAAACGTCAAATATTTCCGCGTTTGACGTCTGGAAGGCCGAAACTTAACGGTTACAGCTTGCTCCCCTTGAGCGAAAAAAACGTTTCCTTCGGCGGTCTTGAACCAGCCAAATTATAATGACCTGCGTCAACGAAAAAGAAACAAATAGAAAAAACAAAGCTGCTACCCAAGGAACAAGGAACCGGTGGAAAACGAACGGTGAGCAAGAGTCGAGCGAGGAAGGCGCCTCAAGAGGCGGCGAAATGCTCGCGAATAAATAAAAGGAGTCGAACTGACGCTGTTCGACTCATAAAAAAACTAATTTTCGGTTTTCGATGTCATTATGGTGGCGCGGTAGGAAGGTAATTTCGATGATAATCACCCAGAGCGGTCTGGTGATCGAGGACTTTCCAGTCGCCCGTCGAATCAGCCTAAAAAACCTTGATTGTTGTGTACACTAATTTCAAGATAATTATTTACTTCCTTGATTATGGGTGAGACCTAATAGCCGTAATATCGGCTTTGTAAAGGAAGATTCATATATCGTTGCTTGGTCCTAGGATCGGAGGTCCAGGCTTGCTGGATCTTCGGCTGTAAGTTTATGAACGTGCACTTGATGCTTTGAGCATTTGAGGCCCTCAAAGGAACGCTGTGCACCTATTCGGCTCGTTTCCGTTACATTGCCGACCACGACCCTTTCTAGGTAGGCACTCGTTCTCATTATATTGCGTTTCTCCAGATATTGCACAAAACTCCAGTAGGTACTTAATACTTTAGTGCCTTCCTCTTGCGCGAACTCCTGAAAATGTCGCTGTAAGGCGATGGTGAGGAGGTTGTAGTGAAGAGGATGGAATTTAAACATTGTCCGATGTACAAACGTGTAAGACACTCTCAGGCCGTCAGCCAGGAAGTCAGAACACATACTTTCCACTTTTGGTTTATTATTCTGTGAATAATACACCTATGTAATCGCTCAGCAAAAAATTTTTATAACACCCCCTCAAAATTTTTTCTTTTCCGTTTCAAGGTACGTAGATTCCAAAAATGCAATGTCCGTCCGCCGTACGCCGTCCGCCGTCCGCCGTATCACGTGTACAGGCTTCATTTTCGGTCTAAAAAATTCGTTCTTTCGCACACATGCTCCATTTGGGCCCTAGTTGTGTCCCGAAACTTTTCAGCCCGATCGGAATATACCCAGGGGTGTTATGAGTGAAAATGTGTATAAAAATAGGTACTTTTTGCGTTTTAGCAACATGTTGGTAACATGAGCTTTTAAGGTATCGTTTTTCATGTTTTTGGGGACGAGAAGACCGAATATGAAGTCGATTTTGACCAAAGAATAGAAAATTGAGGTTCTACCAGATGTTCAGCTCCCGAAATTGATTTTTTATGAGTCAAAAACCTGGGAAATCGTTTGAAATCACCATCAATTTGTAGAATAACACTGGAAAAAGTGTCAACAGGTGGATCAAGACGATTAAATGGTACTATCAATGATCAAAGATAATTTATTTAAAAAAAAGGAGCGTAGTTTATTCGAGTTTTGGGGGCCAAAATTGGTGGAAACCACCAGAGATAGCTATTTCAATTATTTTATATGAAAGAAACAATAAATAAACAGCCAACATCTCTGTAGGTAGGTATGTCCAATGGAATAATAAACCCATGTGACAAGGACTTTGCAGCGTTTTATCTCATAGGTTATGACTTTTTGGTATGGGATGTACGCAGAGTTGTGTCCGATGGTTTTGGCGCTATCATTATTCGATTTTGGTGGTTCTTCTAACAGCCACCTTACTTTTAGGTGTGTGTGTGTGTGTTTGTGTGTGTATGAGGACTGTTTTCAAGCGCCGAATTTGGCCATTAGTCTTCATCAGTGAAACTTGGTGGGAATCACATGATAGGATGCCAACTCAGTCAGCTGAGTGAGCACTGAGGCTATTTTTTCATAATGGTACGTAAAATTAAAGTTAAAAAACTAAGCGAAGTAGCGTAGATTATGAGAATAGAAGAAACTTCAAGCGAGGCAGTGCTGAAGTTTTAACTAATCATAGCTTACAGTTACCTTTGCTACGCAGTTCAGTAAGATCATAGCATTTGAGAGGAAATCTGTACGAAGCTTCTGATGATGCTCCTTAATATTCATCGTTACACGTGCAGGTCTTCCACATCATTCAAGCTCGTTACCTTGTGATGATTTATTCCGTGACTGATTATTCAAAATGAGTTCTAATTTTAAATTTGCTACAGAAACCCGTTTTTTCCACATTCGAATATAAACCATCCGAAGCACCAGTGAAACTCAAAAGGCCAAGGACGTTTGAAATTCTCTGGAACTGGCCCGAAAGCCACAGAATGTTTATGGGGATATCGTGCCAACTTTATAAGTTCAAGGAAGGACACTGTCACTTGTTTCTTAAACTTTTTTGTCCGAGTTGCCCCCTCAGGCGAGTGGGATGTTTTTCGAACGTGAGGTGCCGTTCTTTCCAATTTAACGAGAAGATCTTGAAGATCACTTGACGGAATTTCAACCACTGGACTCAAGAGTCGTAAATGGGTGCTTTCGCTGTTCGCGCATCTGATAACAGTTTAAAAATCCGTAGGTAATGTTCCGTTTATGCTGTTTTCTTGTGACTGTGGAATGCAACCAGTTAATCCACCATCTCAAAGTTTTTTGTCCACTTTGAAGCGTTTTCCCATTTTCCTTCTGTGTGAGCACGTGGATTGACCGAAGTCCGATCGTTCGGACTCGCTGAGCAATCGCGGTGATCGAACAGAAATCAACTAGAACGTTTTGTGAAACTCGGTCTTGCGTTCCTAACTCACAACCTCTGAGAGCGTTACTGCCGTTTGAGGTCAGAGATGGATGGATATCTGTGGCGGAGGGATCCACTGAATTAGCGTGGAACCGATATTTTGAGCAACAATAGCACAAAATATTAAATCGTAATTGAGTTTTGAGCATCGCCGGGTTAACCCTGTGTCACAAGAACGGCGGAAGACATGCTAGAAACCAAAGCAGGTACTGAATTTCCCCTTTTATTGTATTGCAACGACAAGCGTTCGTAATTTTGTTTTCCAAGACAAATTTTTGTTGGAAAAAAATATATTCAGAACTCCTGAAAAAAATGGTAGTTCGAACGGTTTAAAAACAAAATTAAAAGTGACAGTTAACAGTTGTAACTCGGTTTCTACAGAACCGATCGGGTTCAAATTTTGACCACTTCCTCAGGGAGCCCCAGTGAACAAGTGTGCATAATTTCAGCCTTTATAACCTGCTCCTAGAAACTGCAACCCCCTCCCCCCAGTCACACCAGGGACTCATTGTTGAGGGGGGATTGCACAAAAGGAACTTCCTTGGAGCATAACGAACGTGTGTGCAAAATATCGGCTCGATCAGTGTATGTCTCTGATGATGTAGCCTTGTCAAAGAACAGCGAAAATGAGAAGAAGAAGAAGTAGAAAAACAGCGATTTTCAAACTTCCATAATTCCGGTACCTGATGGTCCCGAGAGTTGAAATTCGGTGCACGTTCTCAGGGACCCCTCGAGAACGGGTGTACGAAAAATCAACACCGGCGACCCCCAGGGAGATGAGTGGGACCCCTACTTGTTCTGTAGTGTAAACAGTGTTCTTAGTCGCTCCGAGTGCATAATACTATATGTGCATAAACACCTGCATTTATTTACTAAGCAAGCGGTGATTAGACCGGCGCGAACAAATGCCAACTATGTCCTCCAGATACCACAGGCACATAATGATTTCTACACTCGACAATTTCCATGGCTAATTCCAGCCCTATTTGAACAGTTACCGCTCCTAACCAAGACTTCAACATCAACAGGAAAATTTAAAAAACTAGTTCTAGAATATTTTGAGCTTGAAAATAACGAAAGTGTTGTTATAAATAAGTTTAAATTAGAATAAAAATACAAACCAGCCTTCGTAGCATTAAGTGTATTTACTAACTACTTAGGAATAACCATGTAAATCAGGCATGTCAAACGTGCCGCCCGCGGGCCGCATGCGGCCCACAAGACGTTAATGTGCGGCCCACGAGTCTGTGCTAGCAATCAGTGCAATGCAGCCCACCCTACAGTGTCATGAAAAAGTAAAAGAAGTTGGGACCACTCCTGTTCTTTTAAAAAAATATTCTATATCTATTGAATCGTTGAAAAAAGAATTTGACAGAAGGTTTGAAGATGTGAAAGGTGTTGAAGATGACCTAGCCCTTTTTTCTGCTCCTTTTTCACTGACGAGGAAAAAGTGCCCTCTCATTTACAAATGGAGGTGATTGAAATGCAGTGTGATTCAACCCTGAAACACAAGTTTCTTGGAACAGGCACACCCGCATTTTATACATTTTTGCCTCATCATCGGTTCCCGAAAATTCGGCATTTCGCGGCTGAAATAATTTCTATGTTTGGGAGTACCTACCTATGTGAACAACTCTTCTCCATTATGAAACGAAACAAGTCTCCAGAAAGGTCCAGGCTAACAGACTGCCATCTAAGCTCGACTCTTCAGAGTGGCCGCAGCAAACAATATTGTTCCCAACGTGGAAAATTTGGTGGAACGAAAAAGATGTCAACTGTCAGGGAAAAAATATTAGGTAAGATCCTATTTTCTTCTTGCATTTTGCTGTTAAACTTCTTGTAAACTTGTAATATAGAAACTTGAAATAATTCCGTTTAGTGATTTTCTTGCGGCCCACACAGTCTTTAAGAAGCAGCCATTTGGCCCTTGAGGAACTTTGAGTTTGACATGCCTGATGTAAATACTGTTGGTTCTTGATCAATGTAACTCATTCTCCAAAATTCAATTCAATTTCAATTTTTTATTAAACAAATACTTTATACAACAAATATAATGATTTTTAGAGAGTCTATATACATAATACAAGATCTAAACTTATGTTGGTTTATGAGCCTAAGGTCAATGACCCGTACAGGCTCGTCTCTTCCACCACTATTTATTACTGCGTATGTATGTACCAGCAGTTTCATTGACAAAACACACCTTAAGTGTTTCTTATCGATTGATGAACATAGAATATTTCCTCAAATATCGAGCGCTTGATTCCCAACAGTTCAAGCAGTTTAGGAAGGTACTAGCTACCAAATCAAGTATGCCGTATCAAAACTCGGTATCGGCTCTAACTTTTTTCCTTTTAGTCAATTATTTCTCGACAACAATAGAGCTTTGTTCATACGACCCAGTGGTGGGGGAAATTGCAAGGTTGATATCACAATCGTCCGCCTCCCCTCGAAGGAGGAAGTGAGCTTTCGAAGTCTACTATTTTCACACTAAGCCATTCTTCTTTGTAATCCTTGTAACGGTTTAGAGAGCCTGCCTTATATTATCGGTTGTCAATTCACCCTTCAATCGATTGAAACACACATGTGGTTGTTTTGGTTTATTATTTTCAATAATGAACCATTGGAATCGAGCAAGAAAAAAAAATTTTGAACCCCCCCTCAAAATTTGATGGTTTGCGTTTCAAGGTATGTAGAATCCAAAACTGCAATAAAAATATTTCTGTCTGTCCGCCGTACGCCGTACGTCGTTGGTCCTCGAAGCTCGACGTTACTGTCATTCATCTCTAAGGGGTTCAAAATAGGGGTTGAAATTTTCAGAACGCCGTAGCTCGAAAACTTCCGATAGAAGGGTATGGTTTTTTAACGTTATTAAATTTGTCTTGAGCTAAACAATTTTTTGAGACCACCCGGAGCATCGTACGTCCAGCCGTTCGTGTGCACCAAAAAGCTTCGTCAACACGATCGTGAATCAAACGGTATAAATCCGGCCCGGATATCATCGCTAGGGAGCACCTGATTATAATCAAGGATGGCTGTATGAAGTCGAGTTGTTTGTTCTGCGATATTATTTCATTTGACAAGTGATGGACTATTGGATTTTGTTGGTTGGTACTTCTGAATCTTGAACAAACGTTGAAGTATTATTGATGGGTAAATTATTACACAATGGCAAATTATTACACACCGGCAAATTATTACACAACGGTAAATTATTACACAACTGTAAATTATTACACAACGGCTTATCTACCCAGAAGGGGCTGGATTTTGTTGATAGGTACTTTTGCAACTTGAACAACCGTTGAAGTATTATTGATGGGTAAATTATTACACGATGGCAAATTATTACACAACGGTTCAGGTAGGTACCTAGTAACGAGTACGGGGTTAGGTAATAACATACAGAGGATCTGCGATCTACATAATATGTATAGAATAGTAGGTACATATTATATTATATAGACGGGTTATCTATACAGAGAGCTGTGATCTGTAACAGAAGGGTATTCTGTACAAAATAATAAACCGTTGTGCAGGGATTTGCAGCGTTTTTGATCCCTTCTCGGAACAATAATATGATGGTTTACGTTGCAAGGTACCTACGTAGAATTGGCATTTTCTGTCCGTCCGCACCAAAATTAATGAAATTTGATTTGTAAGTCCTACTTGGAGCCTGTTCGGTCTACGGATATTGAAACGTAAAAGAAAAAATTTTGAGGGGATTTTATAAAATTTTTTGCTGAGCGAATACAGCAAAACACTGCATTATCACAGAATAATAAACAAAATGACCCTAATAGCACCAGTGTGAAATTAGCCATACATTCGGGGCTCAACACGATTCACTCTGGCCCAGCTAATTCAGTCATAAGCTAACAGGAATTCAGTGATCTGCGCAGCATCGATACAGGAAAGTTTAAAAAACTGTGGCTTAGTAATTTGCAATGTGTCAGTATACAAATCCTTACAACACGAATTATTAAGCGAAGATCCCCGGAGGCGAGGGAATGTGAAAACGAAAGTGACCCTGAGGCCGCATCGCATTTCACTTTCTGGAATCTAAGCTCAGTCGCACCAAAACAACAATACTCTTTCTCTTTTCTTTGTCCTTACACGAATAAATGCGTCATAAGGATTTCTGTCTCTCGTCCAACACCTTGATGGTGTCACCTTGCTATCTCACCCTTCTTTTGGTTTATTATTCTGTGAATAATACACTTATATATTTGCTCAGCAAAAACTGTTTATAACACCCCCTCAAAATTATTTCTTTTCCGTTTCAAGGTGCGTAGATTCAAAAGATGCGATGTCCACCGTACGCCATCCGCCGTATTATTATTATCTACATTAATTTCTACATTAACACGTTCAGTGCGGCGGCAAATTCCAAACCAATCGCTTCAGTGCGACACGGGACAATTTGACCTCGTGCCAAACTTTTCAAAAGTGCGAAACGGGACATATTGACCCCGAATACTAGGTCCTAGTTTTTCGGCCAGAATCTTGTGAAAATTGGTAATTTCCACCAAGTTCTGTTATTTTCTCCCAGAGTAGATCTGAATTGATGCACTGCAGTCGTAGGCCATGGATTGATAGCTTTTTTGGGTAAATTTTGAACATATACAGGGCGCCCCCGAATGAATGGTCCACTGTTTTTATTTCGGTTTATACTAAAGATAGAACAACCGTCACAACGCTATCCTTCATGGTTTTTCCGTAGAATTCGCAAATCATTTTTTGCGCAGATGAGCACGCGAAAAACATGTTTTCAACTTTTTTTTTTCAAATGAGAAACTACCTACTTTTTATTGCAAATTCGAATTCTAAGTAAAATTTCATGGAAAATGGCGCGTTACTCGAATTTTTGAGTTCGCAAAACCGTAGGTACGCAAATGCACGCAAAATGTGCGTAACAATGAAAAACCTTGTTTTTTGGAGGTATCCAATATTGCATGTATGTGATTCATGATTTTCGCGGTATTTTTTCGCGCTGAATCACGAGTGAGTTCGGTTTTCGGTTGGCGATCATTATATCAAGGTTGAAATACCTAATTCGTAATTAAAATTACTGGTAAATGATCATAAATATAATAGCTGCGGAAAATTTATAATGTAAGTAGAATTTGAGGTTATTTTACTGTCAAATAATACCTAACGTTTTCAACTCCAGTATGCATCATATCAAAATGAACGTGTTTTGGTTACGCAAATATTACCATATCTCTAGTCCTCTTTCAATTAGCTATTTATTTCCTGACAGAATAAATAATGAAAAAAATATATAAATTGAAAACTTCAGGTTTTTTTTTCAGATAGGTATTTTTCTTTCTGTTTATTATTATGAAACTCTGGTTGAAAAACATAATGAAACATTGGAAAATCTTGGAAAATTATGAATGAAAAACGCTCTAAGTCAAAAAGCTTCGTGGTGGAAGAATGTTTTTAATTGAAACATCTCAAACACATTGCTGGTTTTCCATAACACTCATCACAATCATACACCTGTCCCAATACTAGAGGGGCCCCAGAGCGCGGAAACGTGAATTTTTGGAACGAAAATTGGGTTTTTTGGCACGAGGCCTATTAGTCCCGTGCCGCACTGAAGGTAACTATAGTAACACGAATGCGGTTAGGGGTCTATTTGTCCCGAAGATGATAAACACGTGCATGAGTAGGGTACCACCTACTGTACACATCCATACTGGAGTTATTCAATTATCATTATTATTCACGTCATGACGCCATTCGCACGCAACTGAAAACTAGAAAAATTGGCCCCGCACTGATTGTGTTATTGGGTGTACGAGGTCAATAAGTCCCGTACCGCACTGAACGTGTTAATTATTATCTACTATTATTACCTGTCATATTATCTACATTAATTTCGGTCTGAAAAATTCTTTCTTTCGCACACAGGCTCCATTTGGGCCCTAGTTGTGTCCCGAAACTTTGCAGCCCGATTGGAATATACCGAAGGGTGCTGTGGGTGAAAAATGGCGGTAATATGGGGTTTTTGGTGTTTTAGTAACGTGAGCTTTTGAGCATCGTTTTCCATGTTTTTTAGGACGAGACGATCGAATATGAAGTCGATTTTTACCAACAGGTGAAAAATTCAGGTTCTAACGAAGTTTCAGCCTTAAATTTACGTTCAAATCTTCTAAAATCGTCGTTCTTCCGCACACAGTTTGGGTCCCCATTTGGGAACACATTTGGATCCTACTTGCGCTCCGAAGCTCGGCAGCCCTATCGGATACACCCAGGGGTGTTATGGGGGAAAAATGGTTGTAGAAATAAGGGTTTTCGAGTTCTTTTGTTTTTTGAGGTTTTAATGAACATGAGCTTGTAAGGCATAGTTTTCCATGTTTTTAAGGGCGAGAAGACCGAATATGAAGTCGATTTTGACCAAAGAGTGAAGATCTGCTGTTCTAACGAAGGTTCAGCTCCCGAAGTTCACTTTTTACGAGTCAAAAACCTGGAAAATTGTCTGAAATCACCATAAACTTGTATAATAACACTAGAATTGGTATCAACAGGTTAATCAAGAAAGTTAAATGGCGCTATCAATGATCAAAGACAAGTTTACCAAAAATATGAGCCTAATTCGTGTTTTTGGATGCCAAAATTGGTGGAAACCATCAAAAACAGCTATTTCATTATTGCGCGTGAAAGGAATAATAATGAACAGCCGAAATTTCTGTAGGTATGTCCAGTAGAATAATAAACCCATTTGACAAGGATTTCGCAGAGTTTTTGGTTCCCCCAAATCGTGCACGGTATTGATTCATCAATTTAGGTCCAGTCTGGATAAGTCCGAATTCTATGTTTTTCTTGTTTGTGTTGCCACCCCTTAGAATGGCTAAACATTAGTCCCCAGGCGAAAAGCCCGGGCCAAACAGCGCTGAAAAAAATTCAAGGTTCGGGGGAAGGAACAGGTTTCTACAAGTATATATACACACCCAAGAGCGAGGTGCGAAGCACCGAGCATGCTATTTTGGCGGGCAAAATGGATATCAGTCCTTTTTGCGGCTGAGATTTTTTTTTTTGGCTGGTAAATTTTTACAACAGGGTTGTTTTTGAGGGTCGGTATTATTTCCTCGTTGAACGAGAATTTTTAACAACAGTTATACTGCATAGGGTAGGTGGGGGCAAAGACCTGCACCGATTTTTTGAGCAGTCCGCGATTGATTTGAGAACTGGTCACCAGGTAGCAGTTGGGGTTTTGCAACAGGTGTTCGGTTATCAAAGCAAAGGCTTCTGGGAACACTGCATGCCAAGAAAATGAGATAAATTTGTTTTTCACGTTTTTGATGTAATTTTCTTGAAACTTCAGTGCAAAATGCGAGATTGGGTTGCACCAAATGCATCAACCAATTATCGATGAATAGTACTGTAACTAAGCTTTGATGTTGTGGATTAACTTTTGCTTCTATTCACTTCACGTAACCTTACTGACGCGCCATTCCCAAACACACCAAGCGGGGCAAGTCCCTGCATCCCCTTGAGTGCAAGGCTTTGCCCATTTAGTACTGGAACATATTTTGGCATTGTGCCAATGTATAATAAAATACTTCATTATTTATTATTTATTATCTATTAAATAGGTGTGTATTACGTTCTAAGAGTAGGTAATACCAACCAAATGGTAGGTACTCGTATCAAGAAATTAAAATAACCTTTAAGGCCAGTTGTGATTTGCAAATTTTCAGAAGGAATTAAACCAATATTTTGTGAGTTTTTGATAACAGTAAGTATCTTTTCTTATCCATGTCCATCTAATTGCGGCGAAGCTATGCACTGCAGGTCTTTTTTTCTTTTTTTCTTCTTTTTTCTTTTCTTTTTTTCTTTTTTTTCTCTTTTTTTCTTCAATTCTTTTTTTTTTTTCTTAAATCAAATTTTTCCGTGGATAATGATTGGAGGTGATTGGTGTTTCCAGTAGTGGAAGGTAAGATCCCTGCCTAAAACTCAGGCGTCCAGTTTTGAGGAAATCTGCTCATGGTTGGTCAGAATGGACAAAAACCCGAAAATTGCAGGGCTTTGTCCCCACCTACCCCAATATGGTTTGTCCGAGGTTTCTATCAGGGGATAGCTATGATAATACAGGAGGAGCAAACTACTGTTTTGCTATAAGTGTTACAGATAACAGCTTGAACATAAATATATTGCTCTTTAGTACAATGGTGGCAGTTGGATGACTAAACGTGTACAAATTCCGATCTTTGGCAGAACGGATTCAAACTTTTTTTTTCTTCTTCTCCGCTCCTCACGTACCTAAGTCGCAGAACTACGGCACCAGAATGCTATCAGATAACAAGTATTGTCAGAGCTTGGGAAGCATCACAAGGAGGATGAGAGGTCAATAATGTATTCAGGGCAGGCGGCAGTCGAGTCATTGACACCGCGTCTAATGTTGGTGCCGATTGCTTTGGCCACGCTTATGCTCGTCTGTTCCTCCTTGTGACTTTGTTCAATGGCAGTGACCCACGTGGAGCGGACTGCTCTCGCAAATGGTCGTAAAACCAATGAGTGTGACGACAACCTGGCGGTTAATTGTTTTACAACACTCTGGGTGAACGACTCAAGAAGTAACTCCTGTTATAAATGTCAAAAAGGCCAAAACACCGATTTATTTTCTATTAATTTACTTTTTATCGAATTTTCGAAGAAAAGGAAGCTATAATATTTTTCTCGGTCCAAAATTTTTAAAACTCGAATTTCTGAAAGATTTTTATACCAAAATCCGTTTCAGATCATCCTGAATTCACTGCCGAAAGGCACCAAAAATTATATGTGTATATATATTGGTTTATTATTTTCAATAATGAACCTTTGGAATCGAGCATGAAATGAAAAAAAAAAATGAAAAAAAATAACCCCCCCTCAAAATTTTATGGTTTCCGTTCCAAGGTATGCAGAATCCGAAAATGCAATAAAAAAAATTCTCGCCGTCCGCCGTACGCCGTACGGAGCACTTTTCTTAGTCACCATGAGCCAAAATTGGCGAAATTCGGTTTATAGGTCCCGTTTGGGGTCTAGTTGGTCCTCGAAGCTCGGCGTGAAAAGTAGGGGTTGAAGTTTCCAGGACGCCGTTGTCTCGAATTTTTTTAACGGTTTTAAATAGTTCTTGAACTTCGGAGTTTTTTGAGACCACCCGGAGCATTGTGCGTCCAGCCGTTCGTTCACAGTAAGGCCCTGAAGTTTCCACCGACAGGCTTTTTCAACAGGAGGGTGAATGAAATTGTGTACATTCAGCCCAGATATCATTTCTAGGGACGCGGCAACAATTGGGAATTGGCCCGAAATAATCATTGCTAGGGAGCACCTGATTATTTCATTTGATAAGTGATGGACTATTGTATTTTGTTGGTAGGTAGTTGTGAAACTTGAACAAACGTTGAAGTATTACTGATGGGTAAATTATTACACAATGGTAAATTATTACACAACGGTAAATTATTACACAACGGTTCATCTACCTAGAAGGGGCTGGATTTTGTTGATCGGTACTTTTGCAACTTGAACAACCGTTGAAGTATTATTGATGGGCAAGTTATTACACAACTGTTCATTACTGACCACAGAAAACAATGATCTACGCAGAAGGGGCATCCATTTCACTCCACATCAACAATTTTCCTTCAGACCTTCATTATTTGCGTTTCTATCTGCCATTATAGTTACTATTTCTCATCGACAGAATTATTTTAGCAACACTTAACTCGTGTCATCACTAGGGACGCGCTAACAATCGGGAATTGGCCCGAGATAAAATCATTGCTAGGGATCACCTGATTATAATCAAGGAGTATGAAATCGAGTTGGTTGTTCCGTGATATTATTTCATTTGAAAATACGGTAAATGATTACACAACGGTTCAGAAGGGGCTGGAGTTTGTTGGTAGCTACGTTTGCAACTTTTTTCACTCCACATCAACAATTTCCCTTCAGTAATTCATTATTTGCGTTTCTTTTTGCCGTTTTAGTTACTGTTTGTAATCGACAGAATTATTTTAGCAACATTTAACTCGTGATTTAGGTAGGTACCGACGAGGTACCGGTAGGTACTAGTAACGAGTACGGGGTTAGGTACTAACCTACGGAGGGTCTGCGATCTACATATGTATAGAATAGTGCATATTATTTAATATAGACGGTTATCTATACAGAGAGCTGTGATCTGTAACAGAAGGGTATTCTGTACAAAATAATAAACCGTTGTGCAGGGATTTGCAGCGTTTTCCAAATTACAACCGTAAATCTCCTATGGTTGTCGCTGAGGAGCAACTTTAAGGCAGGAAAAGACCTCTCGACGTCACAGGGCACGATGGGTAAAAATTTACATGCTCAGAGTTCACCTGGGGTAAGGCCAGATGAGAGGTCAGAGAGCACCCCTCTCAAAATTTTTAATCCTCCAGCAAAACAGGCCATCCGGGAAGCCGTACCAGGTACACGGATTAAACGGTGAATGGCCTAAGAACATCCGTGACCCCCTTTTGAGAAACACAAATCTCGGAGGACTTGGCGATTGGAATGTCGAAAAATAGGGAAATTCCCCAGTTTCGATTAAAAATGCAGAAATATGCACAAAACGGCCAAAATATGCAAAATATGCTGTTTAAATTTCAATTTAACACACGCTAAACGCTTCAGATACCCTCAAAACGGAAAATTAGGGCGATATACACGATAAAAAACACATATGCAAAATATGCAAATTCCAGTCCCTAGTCATGATATACCTCTCGATTTCAAAATACGCCGGGATGTGATCTCAACACGCATGACCGTATATAGCACGGTAGGGCGTTATGTGCTCAACGGCATCACATCGGCGCGTTATCCACTAACGACGGCAACGATTGCCTCATCAGGATTATGAATGCGAACGTCATACAAATCATTTGAAGTCACAAGATGCCAAGTTATTTTCGAGTTGGAGATGATCGCGTGGGATTAGCAAAGTGAAGATCGGCCGAGTGGGCGCCATTGTAACATCCGTCAGGTCGCCAAGTTAGTTGTCGAGTCATCCGAATTGAATCTGACGAAACGTTTTGACGAAACTTCGCTTCGGTGAGGCTGCGCGGATTGGGCGTGGAAATAATGAACTTTTGTTCTTTCGAGACGCAGTCCAACGGAGTTGACTGGAAGAACTGAGGCAAACAAAAGAATATTTTCTTCAATGAGGCATCCGGGTGCTTCAAAAGGGTTTCCGGGTTGTTTGGCTCTGTGCCAACACGTATATATATATATAAAGAATATTATTGTTAGAGCGAATTTGCTATAATTGTTTTTAAACAGAGGCTCAATCATTTCGAAAGATTTAGGAAGTTCAAATCGTAAGGACTTAAACTTGCAGTAGACGACGATAACGATGACCTTGGACAAAACAAGATGCTCATCAACAACACATGAGGACTCATCACCAATAATGCCAATATTTAAAGTTTTTTATTGTGCATTATTTTAAGTTATATGATAAATAACTTGGTGTGTACCATTATTTTTCCCAATATTTAAGGAAGCGACGTGAATATTAATAATTATTGCTTCCGAGTCTGCGAAGCAGCGGAAGCCTTGTGTTCACTTTCGTGAGCCAAAAAATTTTTGTCTTCAGAAATCAAAATTTCCACTTGCATTTTGCGTTTCAAAGCCTACTGAACAAATTTGGTTCCGTGTCTGTCGGTCTGTGGGTCTGTGAGTCTGTCTGTCCGCATTTCCTTGTTACAGCCATAACTTCCACGATTTTGAATTGATTCAGCTCAAATTTTGAGGGATGGTGCGGATAAGGCCCCTTGAGGTCCCATACAAATTTCAACATGATTGATCCAGTGGTACGCCCTGCGCATGCGCTAACGTTAAATTCAACAAACACGCATAACTTTCACAATTTTGATTCAATTTCGCTCAAATTTTCAAGGGTTGTTTGGACAAGGCCTAGTGAGTTCCAGTATGAATTTCAGCATGATCGGACCCTCGGTGCGCTCTGCGCATGCGCTCTGTCTGTCTGTCTGTCCTTCTATGCACGGCCAAACGGCTCGACGGATATCGACCAAATTTGGCACGAATATCCAGTAGGCTCCCAAGTTGTGCAACGTCGCATTTTCAATTCCCTGACCATAGCGGAACTATGGTCGACCATGGTCAACTCCTGAATGGCTTGACGGATATCGACCAAATTTGGCACGAATATCCGGTAGGCTCCCAAGTTGTGCAACGTCGCATTTTCAATTCCCTGACCATAGCGGAACTATGGTCGACCATGGTCAACTTCGTTAATTGAAATGGTAACCCCTATTTTTTATCGCGTATTCGTAATCTACGTGAAATTCTATCTACGATCGACCCTTCGGACTACCCCCGCGGTCGACCATAGCGCATCCATGGGCCCCTCCATGGTCGAATCCCGAATTGCTCAACGGATATCGACCAAATTTGGCACCAATATCCGGTAGCCTCCCAAGTTGAACGTAGGCGCATTTTTAATTCCCTGACCAAAGCGGAACTATGGTCGACCATGGTCAACTTCGTTAATTGAAATGGTAACCCCTATTTTTTATCGCGTATTCGTAATCTACGTGAAATTCTATCTACGATCGACCCTTCGGACTACCCCCGCGGTCGACCATAGCGCATCCATGGGCCCCTCCATGGTCGAATCCCGAATTGCTCAACGGATATCGACCAAATTTGGCACGAATATCCAGTAGGCTCCCAAGTTGTGCAACGTCGCATTTTTAATTCCCTGACCATAGCGGAACTATGGTCGACCATGGTCAACTTCGTTAATTGAAATGGTAACCCCTATTTTTTATCGCGTATTCGTAATCTACGTGAAATTCTATCTACGATCGACCCTTCGGACTACCCCCGCGGTCGACCATAGCGCATCCATGGGCCCCTCCATGGTCGAATCCCGAATTGCTCAACGGATATCGACCAAATTTGGCACGAATATCCAGTAGGCTCCCAAGTTGTGCAACGTCGCATTTTTAATTCCCTGACCATAGCGGAACTATGGTCGACCATGGTCAACTCCTGAATGGCTTGACGGATATCGACCAAATTTGGCACGAATATCCAGTAGGCTCCCAAGTTGTGCAACGTCGCATTTTTAATTCCCTGACCATAGCGGAACTATGGTCGACCATGGTCAACTCCTGAATGGCTTGACGGATATCGACCAAATTTGGCACGAATATCCAGTAGGCTCCCAAGTTGTGCAACGTCGCATTTTCAATTCCCTGACCATAGCGGAACTATGGTCGACCATGGTCAACTTCGTTAATTGAAATGGTAACCCATATTTTTTATCGCGTATTCGTAATCTACGTGAAATTCTATCTACGATCGACCCTTCGGACTACTCCCGCGGTCGACCATAGCGCATCCATGGGCCCCTCCATGGTCGAATCCCGAATTGCTCAACTGATATCGACCAAATTTGCACCAATATCCGGTAGCCTCCCAAGTTGAACGTAGGCGCATTTTTAATTCCCTGACCATAGCGGAAATATGGTCGACCATGGTCAACTCCTGAATGGCTTGACGGATTTTGATAAAATTGGGCACAAATACCCGGTAGGGTATGGGATTTTTCCGTCGTTTGTTGGTTCCACGATACTGCGGACCTACAGCGAATCTCGGATAGCGAGCGAAGCGAGCCGTCAGGCTAGTTATGTATAATGGACGTAATGTATTATGGAAGTCATGTTATGTATAATATGTATATTTCATGTAATGTTATGTTATGTTATGTAATGTAATGTAATGTAATGTAATGTAATGTAATGTAATGTTATGTTATTTTGCTTCCGAGTCTGTTCTATTTTTTAATGGGTCACTCTGATTGTGACGAGGAAGCTCCTGTGCCATCACCTTGGCAGTGTATTTTGAACATGTATTTGTAATTGATTTTATTATTGGTATTATTGGTGATTTGGTGGTATAATAAATATTATACACACATTAATTTTTGTCATCATGACAAAGACTGAATTGAATTTATTGACTGATCTTGGACATGAGCGCTGACATGAGTTGACGAGAATCAATTACGAATACATGTTCAAAATAATTATTAATATTCACATCACTTCCTGAAGTATTGGGAAAAATAATGGTATACACAAAGATATTTATTATGCAATTATACAATTATTATACAAAAAAGAATTTGGCTTAGCTAATTTGGCCACCACGGAGTTGTAATAATTGCATCTGCCCACTTAAAAGGTAGACAGTTCATATTTCCCCATTAGTCTGTTTTGGTTATCAGTAATTTTTTAATTATTTATTAAGATTATGAATTATTTACGGTTTACGAGATATTTAGTCATTTCATCAGCAAGAATCTTGTAACAACAGTTGGTACAAATTATAGATTAATTTAGTCAAGTTTAAAAATATTATTCATAGCTAATAACAAAAACATATTCGTAGTTTTTATCGCGTACTAGTGTATCTCTCTTTTGAATATATTTTTAGAATTTATCCCTAATAAATCATTTTTATTTTTTCAGGTTGTTTGTTTGTTAATCGTATCCCTTTATAACGTGTTGTCATTTGTGGGAATTTATTTTTCACCCTGGGGGAATTTTAGCCGATAAGATTTATTTTTTCTTTGACGAACGTCCACAAAAAATGCATTTCTTTCTTTTTTCGTGGATTTTATCACTTATTTGTGCATATATTAGATGCACTGTGCCCAGATGTAGTGTTCTGTGTGTAACATGTCTGTTTTGGATATCGTTTTGGTTTATTGAATGAGACTTAGAGGACCATTGGTTTTGAATCTTAAACATCTTGTCAATCAGGTATTTAAGTGTTCCCCCCAGATTATTATGGCGTATTGTAGGATATATTCAAATAGCGCCTTGTATTTATATATTTCTGAGAAGGCTTTTAGAAAGGTATTTGACGAAGATGCGACGAAGTTTGTACTTCTACCAAGACACCTCTGTCAGATAACAAACCATTTCTCTCACCAAGCGCAGGATTCCCACTGTTGTAATAGTTTCGAATATGTGTGTGTGTGTGTGTTTTGTACCTACCTTCAGGGCAACCCTTCATCAGTTGCATTCACAGATTTTGCGTCCGGTATTACCATAAACGTGTTAGATATCTGCTTTACACTGACATTGGGTATACATTCTGCCCATTCAGAATTCCCAACTGCTAGAAGAAATGCACCTTCAACCTCTGTGGTGCTTAGGTTTTAACAAGTATTTGGACACTGTGGCAATGAGTGATAGGTCTCGTCCCTTGAGTCTAAGATGTAATGATTTGTTGCAAAATGGGCAGAGCAGCAGCAAGATGATCGTCACAGTTCTTTACGTATGTTCCGGTTAAGTTTAATAAGAGGTCATTGATGGTAGGTTACTGAAATGTTAACTGTTACTTTTATGGTCAATGTTTTGGTTTATTATTTTGAATAATAAACCTTTGGAATCGAGCCTGAAACCCCCCAAAATTTGATGGTTTACGTTTCAAGGTATGTAGAATCCGAAAATGCAACAAAAATACACTGCCAAGGACATGGCACATCCCGGTTCACCATGCTCATGACGATAGAATGCTGGGAAACCAAAAATTAAAAAATGGTTATTTTTGGGCAATACAAGGCACGGGAGCAAAAAAGATTTAAACGTTATTATGGAATTCCGTAGCCATAGAGAGCCATAGAGATGGTGGACAGGAATGCTCAATGTTTGGAATGTACGCGGTGCCAGTGCCACGTGCCACTGCCACCGCTGATTCAATCATGATGAATGTCGTATGGGACCTCAAGGGATCTTACCCGCCCAGAAAATCTGACCAAAATCCGTTCAAAATTGATGGAGTTATGACGGTAACAAGAAAATCTCGCTAGCGCCTGCGCAGAGGCTATCGTTGATTCGATCATGTTGAAATTGATAGGGGACCATCTAGCGCTGAACCCACACAATTCCTGAAAATTTGATTGAAATCTGATTAAAATTGTGGAAGTTATGGCTGTGGCAAGGAAATGTGGACAGATAGACGGACAGACAGACACGAAACCAAATTTGTTCAGGAGGCCCTGAAACGCGAAATACAAGTGGAAATTTTGATTTTGGAGCACAAAAAATTTTTCATTTAGAAAGTGAAAACAAGGCTTCCGCTGCCTTGCAGACGCGGAAGCAAAAATTCTGTCTGTCCGCCGTACGCCGTACTTAGCATTTTCTTAGTTACCCTGAACCAAAATTGATGAAATTTGGATTATAATGTCCTGTTTGGGTCTAGTTGGTCCTCGAAGCTCGGCGTTGCTGTCAGTCATCTCAAAGGGGTTAAAAATAGGGGTTGAAATTTCCAGAACGCCGTAGCTCTAAAACTTTCTGTAGAAGGCTGTGGTTTTTTTTTACGCTTTTGAATTGATCTTGAACAAAATAATTTTTAAGACCACCCGGTGTACGACCAGCCTTTCGTTTGCACCAAAAAGCTTCGTCAACACGATCGTGAATCAAACGGTATTTTGTTGATAGGTAGGCACTTTTGCAACTTAGCAAACGTTGAAGCATTATTGGGTAAATTATTACACATCGGTTTATTATACTGTCTACGTAGAAGGGGCATCTATACAGGTAAATTATTACACAAGGGTTTATTATTTGCCTTTTGCTTCATGAATAACTATAAATAATTAATGTTGAATGATTGAATCCCGCGCATTTTATGAAACTTTTATTCCGGGGCCGCCTCCAGTACTTTATTTAGGGCTTTCCTGAGGGGGAGCTCGAGGGTACTGACAACAGAAAACAGTGATCTACGCAAAAGGGGCATCCATACAGGTAAATAATAAACCGTTGTGTAATAATTTGCAGCGTTTTTATATTCGCTACCTAACATCGATGGAGTGAGACCTTTGATAGGTACCTACTATCGAAAAATACGTATTGGTCAACTGGTGTTTTACAGTTACGAAACAGCGTTAGAGAAGGGCGGCTCAAGTGAAGGGGATCGTCACAGATTTTTGACAGTGTTGAAACTTTTGGGTAATTTGGTTCTGTTCTGTACCATTGATGGTAGACCTTCGAAAATACTGAACTCCACGATAGCGGGGGAGCCTGTGTTTTAAATTGAAACACACCAAACAAAGAGCTCCGTGGATGGTAACACAGATGTTTTGTGTTCGGTTCTTCATCCCCAAACACTGGTGGTGTCAAAACCAACCTGGCTCAACCAGAGCCAGCACACTCGGTTGGGGAGTGCTCCAGTTTGCTACCCCCCACCGAGTGCTCATTGTGAGATGAGTTAATGAACTCAGGTCACGGTGGAACATCAAAGTGGACGAACGGTAGGTGGAAACACAACAAGCCCTTCAGAGCTGGCTATCGCCCCCAGGCCTCCACAGTAACAAGATTCCCGGGAGGTAACAAACAATACCTTGATAGGATACAACTTCCATCTCCGGAGACCACCTTCTCATCTCGCGTGTCGGGATTCCCAGTACTGGGTGGTATTGTAATCTAAATAATACTACCATTGTACTATCATCTACCACATCGCTATACTATAATACCATCTACTGTAGTACTATCTTCTATAATACTATCTACCATCTACTATAATACTATCTACTACAATACTATGTAATATAGTACTATTAACCACCACATCGCTATACTGTAATACTAGTATAGTATTATAGAAGATAGTAGGTAGTATTATAGTAGATAGTACTACAGTAGATATACTGTAGTGCTATCTACTATAATACTATCTACTATCTACCATCTACTATAATACTATGTAATATAATACTATCATCCATCACATCGCTATTATAATACTATCTACTGTAGTACAATTTACTATAATACTATGTAATCTAGTACCATCATCCACCACATCACTATACTATAATACCATCTACTGCAGTACTATCTACTATAATACTATGTACTATAAAACTATCTACCATCTACTATAATACTATCTACTACAATACTATGTAATATAGTACTATCATCCACCACATCGCTATACTATAATACTATCTACTGTAGTACAATCTACTATAATACTATGGAATCTAGAACCATCATCCACCACATCGCTATACTATAATACTGACGCGTCACTATATGTAGAACAGAGTAGAGATGCTAACAGAACGTATTAAGTTATTAAGTTAAAGTTGTAGTGTAGCATCACTACAATACTATCTACTGTAGTACTATCTTCTATAATACTATGTACTATAATACTATCTACCATCTACTATAATACTATCTACTACAATACTATGTAATATAGTACTATCATCCACCACATCGCCATACTATAATACTATCTACTGTAGTACTCTACTATAATACTATCTACTATCTTCTATAATACTATCTACTATAATACTATCTACTACAATACTATGTAATATAGTACTATCATCCACCACATCGCCATACTATAATACTATCTACTGTAGTACTATCTACTATAATACTATATACTATCTTCTATAATACTATCTACTATCTTCTATAATACTATCTACTATAATACTATCTACCATCTACTATAATACTATGTAATATAGTACTATCATCCACCACATCGCTATACTATAATACTATCTACTGTATCTACTATAATACTATCTACTATATACTATAATACTATCTACTGTAGTACTATATACTATAATACTATCTACCATCTACTATAATACTATCTACCATCTACTATATTACCATGTAACCAAATTGCTATACTATAATACAATCTACTGTAGTACTATCTACTATAATACTATCTACTATCTTCTGTAATAATATATATTATAATACTATATACTATAATACTATGTAATATCTACTATAATACTATCTACCATCTACTATAATACTATGTAATATCTACTATAATACTATCAACTATATAATACTGCTGTAGAATACTATATAATGTTATCTACTACAATACTAATCTAACAGTTGTAACTTTTATATTTTTAACATGAGCCTATTTATAAGGGACCCACCTAAACTGGTACAAACACGGCGGCAGTCGAATTTGCCGTCAAAGTGAAGTGATAAAAAGCGCAACTAAGCTTTTCATACAAAATATATGAGATTTCCATCCAACAGCAAATGAAATTCGTTGGCCCGCTGCTTTGTGGTACGAATTCAACGAATGGGTAGGTAGTTTTCCTAACCACCTTCAGTGGAACCTCGATAAGTCGAACCTTCTCGACTCGAAAACCTCCCAAACTCGAAGCATTTTTCCTGGCCCTTGAGAAAACCTCGTTCAACTCGGAAAAAAGGAGATTAACTCGAAGTGATTTTTGGTTTTTTGGAGCGTCGAGCCTCTGGTAACTCGAAGCTGCTAGTCCCTGAGGCTCAAGTACTCGATTTTGTTTGTGTGACATTAAAAAAAACTAGTTCAAAGTATGAATGGGGGCTGAGAATTTGAACTTCGTGTCCAAACCGTCCCCGATCTCCCCTACATACATATTTCATATTTAAAACGTGCTGGCAGTTTTTTGTGAAACCCCCCTTAACTCAAAATTCTTGGCTTAAAACCTCGATATCTCGAGACCTCACTGTCGTGGTACCCCTCCAGTGCAAATATATTAGATTTAACCAATAAATAGCAAGGAGAAAGACAAGCTGTGCGATACCTTGGTGGAAGCCCCGGGAAGGGTCCCCCTCCACCAACTCCCAACGCCTCCCAACAGGCCATCAACGGTCGTTGGTAGACGGGGACGAGGTGGGGGCACCTTTATAAGGCGCCCTGCTCGCCCAGCTCATCATTCCACCTCCGACTCGTACCAGCGACTTCTCTCTCTCTTACCGTACGCTTCCTCTCTCAAACCTTTCCCTTGCATATTCGCTGTGGTGAAAACCGTGGGATATGCTACCCAGATATGCTCCCCAGGATATGCTGTGCTGAAAACCGCGGGGAGGTAGCAAACCTTAAAAGACTCCTAAGGGGCTCATCCTTCTCCTGCGACCTACCCAAACCTCATGTCCATGACACAAACTGGAAAACTTGCCTAAGTCGAACTATTTCCTTGGTCCCTTGATATTTGAGCTATCGAGGCTCCACTGAAATGTAAATTTTGGTACTACTTACTGTAAAAAACGACTGTTGCTCTCATGTTCCAGGCTAGTAAATGACCATTAAAAACGAATGGGATGAATATTGAACAATAAAACACCTGGAATAACCTTACTCCTTGAATCCTGGAACAAGAAAACAATATCTTCAGGGCAAGAAAATCGGAGTAATGTCCATACCAGACTAGGGATAAGTACAATAAATTCCTCCTATTCTTTACTGTTTCCATGGGGGAGCTTGATTGATGATCTAAAAGTCAAGCAGGATAATGTAACTGACCTGAAGAAACCATTTTTTTAAAAAGTGGCGAATCATTTCACAGTGGCTTATTATATTTACCTGTGTAGAGGCTCCTTATTCGTAGATCCTGTGTTTTCTGTGGTCAATACCTATCTCCCCTCGAGTACCTACTGGAGCTGGCCAGGCAATTGCTGTTATTCAACTTATGTTATGCGTGGATTCAAGAATCTGTAAGTTTCCGAGCTGCTGCTTTCTGAAAATTGCACCCCCTATTTTTCACCCCTCCAAGATGACTAACGCCGAGCTTTACGGACCAACTAGACCCCACGTGGGACCCACAAACAAGTTTGGTTAATTTTGGTTCATGGTAACTAAGGAAAGTGCGAAGTACGGTGTATGGACAGAAAATTTTTTATTCCATTTTTGGATTCTACGTACCTTGAAACGGAAACCATCAAATTTTTTTGGGGAAGGGGGAGGGGGGTTAAATTTTTCTTCATGCTCGGTTCCAAAGGTCCATTATTGAAAATAATAAACCAAAAACCTCTATGTCGTGAGCCGTTGTGTTGTGCTCACGACATGACGGGTGAGCTGGATGAGGACAGGTTATGGTGAGGTGAGAGGTTGGATGAGGGAGGATGTGCTCTGTAGGAGTCTTTTGCTAACGCCCCGCGGTTTTCACCACAGCAGGTGTTAGTTGGAGGGAAGGTTAGCTCCCTGCGGTTTTCACCGCAGCAGGCGCCGCGGATGTGGAGGCTAGTACCCCGCGGTTTTCACCACAGCAGGTACTAGAGGAGAGGAAGGTGTCCCACGGTTTTCACCACAGCAGACACCGGGAAGATGGAGGCTAACACCCCGCGGTTTTCACCAAAGGGAGTGCAAGAGAAGGTAGACGAGAGAGGGTCGAGAGAAGTCACAAGTCGAGGGTCGACGAGCTGGGTCAAAAAGTCTGCTTATATAGGCCCCTTTCCACCCGTCCCCCATCCGCAGTCGGCCATTATGACCGTTGAGGAGCGATGGCGGTCGGTTGATGGAAGGAACCCTTCTCCTATGGCGCTACCCGGCTCGTCGTTCCCATCGTTTATTTTGTTAAATCTTTCTATATTACATAGGAGCGGTTAGAGTAGAGATTTGAGGGGATCCACGACAGCCTGTATGTCTAATGGTGAACTCGACTGACTGGCTTCCTACAACAATGGATCACCAAAAGGTGCATGTAGGAGAGATGTTGGAACCATCAGGCGTCGTCCCTCGATATTTATACTCCAAGAGAAAATCAAATTGGGGACGGCGGGATTCCAGTTCCCGTCATCCTTCATATTCTTATAGTTCGAGACCAATTATAAAACAGGACTGCTAGATGGGTACAATATGTGTAAATAATTACAAAACACCACCTCTGACATAACCACGTCTAAGCACAATAAGATATTTTAGGTCGAATGGCTGCGGTTATTAAATCTCTCCGAGGATCTTCCAATAAAACTCCTCATAAAGTTTTTTCGTTGACGGGGCATCAGCAAACCAGAGGTCGTGGAAGGCCTCTTCCAAAGCTCAGAACATCTTCTTCTTCGATGTAGGGGATCAAGATATTGCGTAATACAGATATGGCTGGCCTGACTCTGTGCGTCTGATGTTTGATGAGTCTGAAGTTCAAGGGGCCACCGTTTAGGTTGGAAGGGGCGTAATTGGGGGTCTGGAACCCTGAACTTGGCCCTACAGCCCGCCTTCTGTAAACTCTTTCCCAAAACTCCCGTGTTCTATTGGATTTTTTTCTTAGTTCGTATTGTGACATTCGTACTTTCTCCGGTTGCTCAACAAACATCTCCATGCTAATCGGTCCCACATGTGAATTTATCACCCCCCAGTCGGTTACAACACAGGAGGATCGTCTTCGAGTGTCGTGGATGATTTAAAGGTCTCAGTTTTTCGCGCCCACCCAAACATCAAATTCCTACAGCCTCACCGCAGTGTAGGGGAGTATTGTAATCGCTCTCCTGGTCGAGAATGTTAATTGATACATGACTGATTTCCTTCGATGAAACGAATTCCTCGAGCTGTTGCAACACGTTCTTTGCCTCCATAGGTCAACTCTAGCTGCGTTCGAAAATGATTCACCAAACTGTGGAGGTCGCATGCTAAAAAGGTCTCTTAGTTATTACCTACATCTCGAATCATCCGCACTTATGAGTCAGTGTATCATGTCAGCGAAGGTAAGGCCTCTCAGTATGACGGTACTTACAAGAATGTTTTAACAGTTTTTAGACATGATTATTCTGTTGTTGCTGGAGTATGCTATGCTTATACATACAATAGAATATTTATTTATTTAGGGGTAGAAATCCCAATTACAAATACAATTTTTTGTTTTAATTATACTGTATATAATTCTAGACAATTTGCCCTACAACCATATGAAAGAAGAAAATACACTGCCAAGGTGATGGCACAGGAGCTTCCTCGTCACAATCAGAGTGACCCATTATAAAATAGAACAGTGACCCATTATAAAATAGAGGATTACATAACATTACATAACGTGAAATATACATATTACATAACATTACATTACATAACATAACATTACATAACATTACATGAAATATACATATTACATAACATTACGTCCATAATACATTATACGTCCATTATACATAATTGCGAAAGTTATGCGTGTTTGAAGAATTTCACGTTAGCGCATGCGCAGGGCGAACCGCTGGCTCTATCATGTTGAAATCTATATGGGACCTCAATGGGCCCTACCCGCTTAATCCCTGAGAATTACATTGAAATTGGGTGAAATCTTTGGTTACTACGGCTGTAACAAGGAAATTGAATCTATTTCACGCCAGCGCATGCGCAGAGCGCACCGAGGGTCCGATCATGCTGAAATTCATACTGGAACTCACTAGGCCTTGTCCAAACAACCCTTGAAAATTTGAGCGAAATTGAATCAAAATTGTGAAAGTTATGCGTGTTTGTTGAATTTAACGTTAGCGCATGCGCAGGGCGTACCGCTGGATCAATCATGTTGAAATTTGTATGGGACCTCAAGGGGCCTTATCCGCACCATCTCTCAAAATTTGAGCTGAATCAATTCCAAATCGTGAAAGTTATGGCTGTAACAAGGAAATGCGAACAGACAGACCCACAGACTCACAGACCCACAGACCGACAGACACGGAACCAAATTTGTTCAGTAGGCTTTGAAACGCAAAATGCAAGTGGAAATTTTGATTTCTGAAGACAAAAATTTTTTGGCTCACGAAAGTGAACACGAGGCTTCCGCTGCTTCGCAGACTCGGAAGCAAAACGTCTGTCAATTCGAGTAGGCCGTAAAGCTTCCTCACTTGAATCACATGAACGTATAGAACAGTTGGGTAGGTTCGTTTTGATACGGGACCATCTGCGATCCAACCCGCGTGTACCCTCAAAATTCCAGCTCTCTACGTCTATTTTTTCGCGTAGTTAGAAGCGTTACAAGGAAATGGTCAACATTTCATGTTCGCGCATGCGCAGAAGAAAGTTACATTACAAATCCGATGAAATTCATTTTGAACTGTGAAAGTATTATTCCTGATCGACCCTTCAAGTTTGAACTTATTCCTACGATATTTAAGGTAGTTATGGGCGTTTCAATTATTTCACGTTTGCGCATGCGCAGACGAAAGTTACAGTACTTTTTCAATGATTTTGGTATGGGACCATTTTTGACCCAACCCGCACCTACCCTCCAATTTTCAGCCCATTTCGACCATTATTTCGGGTAGTTATGGGTGTTACAAGGAATTGCCACAGACAGACAGACACATAACCAAAAAGGTTCCTGGATGTTTAAAACTCAAAATGGTAGTGGAAATTTTCATTTTGGAGGACATAAATATTCTTTTCCTCAGTCACGAATCCAAGGCTAACTTCGGTAGTGAGGAAGCAAAATAATAATAATTGTCCGCTAAATACTTAATGCATTAGAATAAGAGTAAAGAAAGAAGAGCATTAGAATAAGAGTAATAAATGAAGGGGGGAGGGGGTAATAGGAAGAGTTTGGAAAAAATCCTAACCCGATACGGCGTTTTCTCCTTTTTTTTTTGGTCTTCGACGTCGATATCATAAATAAAATCTTTACAATTTCTCTCTACAGTAGATGTTTTATTAAATACCAGTCTACAACGTGGTTATAATATAGAGTCATTGGCACAGCGCGAGATATACAATACCTACTTTACTTTAAAATAAATTCATCAATTTTGTTAGCAACGAATAACAAGCCTTAATGCCGAAGTTTAGTTTTTAACCAGGAAAAATACAGCTGATCTGCAGAAGGTCACTGATAACTGACGCTGGCTCAAGTCTGGATAATTTCTGATGGCACGTTGACTGACGTATTTCTTGTTCATAAAATGTTTCCTACAAAATAGCCTTAGGTATATTGTACACTCAATTCTTGTTTCATTGAAAATATTCTTGGTTAAAATAAATTATTTGCTCCTATTCATATTATGCAGATAAGGTACTAAATTAATAAAGAAAATTACAGGCAAGATAATATATTTAATACAGAGAATAAATATTTCATGTTCTAAGGAAAGCATATTTTACCCAGTGTATATTGGATCTGCCACAGCACAGGCATTACATTTTTCATTAGATATTTATGAACAAACCAAATTGTTATCACTGTAAATCAGTTTAATCAAAGTGTTATCCGGCAGTTGAACATGAATCCGAGTAGTTGCGTTTGAGTTCATTTCTCTGAAACGTCCACATCTCAACGAAAAAGATCGTTATTAAAAAGGTGAGGCTGGCTCACATATTAATTATTATTATTATTATTATTATTGTTATTTGTTTTTAAAAACCATGGATTTAACAATTTTTGGTATAACCCAAGGGACTTTTTACTCGCAAGTGAACGCTAACTCGTTATTTGAACCTTTAGTCCCTGTTAGGCTTCAGATGATTCTGACCGGAGGTGAAGAGCTAATCGCTGGTCGGATAAGCACATGCAAGCTTTCCAAAGCTTCTACTGGTGCCAGGTACCAGAGAAGCCTCGAACTTTTATCCCAGCCCTCTCGTAAACCCCGGCCCCTCTTGTAAATTTCATCAAGTAGTATCCTTCGCTGTGCCATCGAAAACGTGACTCCATTGAAGGACCGGCAATTTACCTTCGAATGTGTTTACAGGCCAACACGAGTTCTTGCGGCGTTAATTGGTATCTAATTCATTATCGATCACTAACGTGTTCGATTCAGTAAGAGTAATTCAACAGGTAGGTAATAAATATTATTGAGAATGAGTTTTTTTCATGCAAGACTGATCATTTAATTCAGGGCCGATCAATCGTGCTGGTTTTCAACCAAATTTACCTACTTAACCAATTGAAATTTTTTCTACAAAAGCAGTTCGTCAACCTAACCAGCTGCAGTGGTAATTTAAAAGAAACTGGGGTTCCGGATGATGCCATTTTGTTGTTGCTTCGAATGGAACTATAATACAGGGTACATGCTCTAGAATGGGGAAGACCTCGGAGGTGGTGGAACAGCGGCAAAGGGGAAACCAGTGACGTTCTGCAGGTGGAAGCCAGGGCGAGCGTGGGCAGAGCGAGCGTTACTTTTTCGTGACGCATGACGTTTTTCGGCCGGTAGGTCTTCGCAAGGGCATCCATCTACTTACCTGCTGCAAGAGATTTCGTGATAATTCGAATCGGTCGAGCCCTCGGATTTTTAAAAACGCTGCAAATTATTACACAACGGTTTATTATGCACCTGTATAGATGCCCCTTCTGCGTAGATCACAGTTTTCTATGGTCAATACCTTCAAGCTTCCTCCAGGAAAGCCCTAAATAGAGTGCTGGAGCCGGCCCGGGGATTGAAGTTTCATACAAATGCGCGGGATTCAATAATTATTCTATCATTAATTATTTGTTGTTATTCATGAAGGATAAGGTAAATAATAAACCTCTGTGTGATAATTTACTTGTACAGATGCCCCTTCTGCATAGGTAGTATAAATAAACCGTTGTGTAATAATTTGCCCAATAATACTTCAACGGGGAACAAACTCAAGTTGCAAAGCACCTACCAACAAAATCCAAAAGAGCCATCATTTTGGTTTATTATTTTGTGAATACTACACCTATGTATTTTCTCACCAACAATTTTTGATAACACCCCTCAAAATTTTTTCTTTTACGTTTCGAGGTGCGTAGATTCAGAAAACGCAATTTCCGTCCGTAATTCATTTTTTATGAGTCAAAAACCTGGTAAATTGTCTAAAATCACCATAAATTTGTATGATAGCACTAGAAGTAGTATCAACCGGTGAATCAAGACAGTTAAATGGCGCTATCAATGTTCAAAGGTTTTCAGATCTATAAGGAAAAACAGCCGAAGTAGTGTTTTTGGGGGCCAAAATTGGTAGAAACCATCATAAATGGCTATTTCAATTATTTTACATGGAAGAAACAACAAATGAACAGCCAGCATTTCTGTGGGTAAGTCCAATACCCATGTGACAAGGACTTTGCAGCGTTTCCAAATGGAATAATATCACAGAACAACCAATTCGACGTCACACAGCCATCCTTGATTATAATCAGGTGCTCCCTAGGGATGATATCTGGGCCGGATTTATACGGTTTGATGCACGATCATGTTGACGCTTTTCAGTGCAAACGAACGGCTGGTCGTACAATGCTCCGGGTGGTCTCAAAAAATTCTTTAGTTTAAGATCAATTTAAAAACGTGAAGAAAACCATACCCTTCTATTGAAAATTCTCGAGCTACGGCGTTCTGAAATGTTCACCCCTTAGAAATGACTGACAGTAACGCCGAGCTTCGCGGGCCAACTAGACCCCGAACGGGACCTACAAACCAAATTTCATTGATTTTGGATCATGGTAACTAAGAAAAGTGCGAGGTACGGCGTACGGTGTATGGCTGACAGAAATTTTTTTTAAACTGCATTTTCGGATTCTGCGTACTATGAAACGTAAACCATCAAATTTTGAGCGGGAGGGGGGTTACATTTTTTGTTTATGCTCGATTCCAAAGGTTCGTTATTGAAAATAATGAACCTAAACGGGTCTGCTAGACATGATTACGCTAATATTTTTTTAGAACGGTTCGCTTAGGTCGGGGAATAACATATTTACAAAGAATAGCATGATTGAGGATAACCATGGGAACGTAGAACGTAGAACGTAGAACGTAGAACGTAAGATCGCAAGAAAATCCGAAGGTGAATGTCCGACAGAGACCTGGTTGGGAAATAACGACTTTTGGTTGATTTGACATTCATTTCCATTCACTATACCACAACTTACAGCTTTTATGGAATAATCAGTTGGTAGACACCTATTTACAACTCCAACTACTTGTATCTAGTGCAATGCACGGGTTATCTGTTGCTGTTGTATCTAGTACTTGTATCTTGTAGGTTTCTCAAGTTTAAAGATATCAACGGCAAACATACCGTCTGAATAAATGCAATTTATTTAACAAAAAAAAAAAAATATATCCATCACCATATTTAGCTTGGAGATGTTTACGAAAATCCACCTACCTGGTATTACATTACAATGCAGTGTATTCCGTTACTCAAGACTCTCTCTGAAAAAGCCGATTGTACAATCTTGCTTGGTGGCAGGTGCGCCCAGAGGCTGCTAGGGGTCCCGACACTATTTATAACTTTCATTTTCAGCTAACTATCGATAACTCCCGAAGGAAGGGCTCAGGCGAAAGTCGAGGCGCCAGCCGCTCCATAACTTCTTTATGTTTTACACTTTGACCGAGAGAATCGGCCATCCAACTCGCCCTGAATCGCCCTCTGGTGGAGACCTGTTGTCTGTTACGGAGCAGAGTCGCTGGTGCTGAAGGTCTCAGACGTGCAGAACTTGAGAGGATTTGAGCGAAAAATCCTTCGTCGAATCTTCGGAGCTGTTTGTGATGCAGGAACGTGGCAAGTCCTCAAGAACCGCGAGTTAATTGTTATGCTGTCATAAATGGTGAGGATAGTGCGTTATGCCAAATCGATGAGATTCGCATACGCTAAGATGGGTCACGTTTGCAGAACGGAGGAGAAAAGGATGCCACGCAGACTGTTGGATTTTCGGTCTTCCTCACAGTCACCTCAAATAATAACAAATTTTAGGGGACTGAGAGGAAGACCGAAAAAAAACGTTTGTCAATGGTAGTCAATGACAAGGGTCTGAAGGGCCAGGGTAATGGACCGCACGGCCTGGAGGGCTGTTGTAAGGGAGGCCGAAATCCGCGAATGATTGTTGCGCCGTCAGAGAAGAAGAAGAAGAAGGTAGTCAACCACATTTCAAAGTAATACGGTACGCCTACGACATGTATACATACTGGTCGGTTTTTTTTATTTATTTATTTATTTAATTTACACGGGAATTTTCTTCCCTATTCTACATAACCATAAATTCCAGCACACTTTGCATAGAAATAGACATTCGTACCTTGCTACAAATAAAATATACAAACAATACAAAAAACAAAACAAAAAATACAATAAAATAAACAAACAATCAAACAAGCAAATGAAAAGAACAAAGTGGTAACTCATCTACGCATTTTGAACCATGACTTGACTTGAGCCTCACTAATGTCAATAGACTGGGCAATAGAGTTGGCAGACCGCTGCATTCTGACGACGGAAGAGTTGCTGCCGTAATTGGTCCTGTGGTACTCAGGGAGGAATGGGTCACGGCTTCTAGTGGTTCTGGAGGGCACTCTAAAATTCACCATTGCTAATAAAGCTGGAGAGTCGTATTGGTTTCGTATTATCTTGCTCAACGTGGACAAATTAAGTAGGAGCCTCCTCTGTTCAAGTGTGTCTAGCCCCATCAACCTCCTCATGCCAATCTCACTGTAATCGTCCAGCACATCAGTCTTGTGGAAGGCCATCCTTAAACATTTATTTTGCACACGCTTCAAAGACTGGATATACTTCGACACTGCGCTCAGTACCTTGGTCATGCAGCCTGGCGAACTTTTTGGTTTATTATTTTCAATAATGAACCATTGGAATCGAGCATGAGAGAAAAAATTCTAACCCCCCCCCCCCCCCTCAAAGTTTGATGGTTTACGTTTCAAGGTATGTAGAATCCGAAAATGCAATATTAAAAAAAATCGGCGCTGCGCGCCTCGCCAGGGGGCAAGCCCCCAGGACCCCCGGATGCTTACTGCTTAGAGCCAACGGCTAAAATTCAAGAAACATGGAACATGCTTTAGCCGCGTTCCGAGTTTTTTCAAACAAAAGATTGAAACATATTCATTTTGCTGAAAATGTTAACTTTAGAGTAGATAGAAACTTGTGAACGGATGACCACTACGGACTCACCACTACGTATCTATAACCAAGTGACTACCAAACAAGCGTCATTGTTTACTATTCATTTATAACATTCATTTATATAGTTATATTATGAAACTAGGAAATAAATACCAAGAACAAATACAAAATACATTCGTGATAAATCAAGAGCTTTCCAACGAATGGAAAACGATTTTTGTCCGATGAAAATGAAAGAAGTTTCATTTCCCTAGCAACTACTCGGTTGTAGGTACGTGAAAATCATCGTTAAAATTTCGTTCCACTTCCGCGTCACCCATCCCGCGTAACGTTTTTCGACTAGTTAGTCCAAGGCTAAAGCATGTTCCATGCTAAAATTTCTGTCTGTCCGCCGTCCACCGTATGCCGTACTGGCCACTTTTCTTAGTTACCATGAAACAAAATTGATGAAATTCGGGTTATAGGTTCCGTTCGGGGTCTAGTTCGTCCTCGAAGCTCGACGTTACTGTCAGTGACCTCTAAGGGGTTCAAAATAGGGGTTGAAATTTTCAGAACGCCGTAGCTCGAAAACTTTCGATAGAAGGGTATGGTTTTTTTTTCGTTATTAAATTTCTCTTGAGCTAAACAATTTTTTGAGACCACCCGGAGCACTGTACGTCCAGCCGTTCGTGTGCACCAAAAAGCTTCGTCAACATGATCGTGAATCAAACGGTATAAATCCGCCCGGATATCATCACTAGGGAGCACCTGATTATAATCAAGGATGGCTGTATGAAGTCGAGTTGTTTGTTCTGCGATATTATTTCATTTGATAAGTGATGGACTATTGGATTTTGTTGGTAGGTACTTCTGAAACTTGAACAAACGGTGAAGTATTATTGGGCAAATTATACCACAACGGTAAATTATTACAGAACGGTAAATTATTACACAACGGTTCATCTACCAGGAAGGGGCTGGATTTTGTTGATCGGTACTTTTGCAACTTGAACAACCGTTGAAGTACCATAGATGGGCAAGTTATTACACAACGGTTCATTATACATGACCACGAGGGTAGGTACTGACCACAGAAAACAGTGATCTACGCAGAAGGGGCGTCTATTTCACTCCACATCAACAATTTTCCTTCAAAAATTCATTATTTGCGTTTCCTCTTGCCATTTTAGTTAGGTACTGTTTGTCATCGACAGAATTATTTTAGCAACATTCAACTCGTGATTTAGGTAGGTACCTGGTAACGAGTACGGGGTTAGGTACTAACCTACGGAGGATCTGCGATCTACATAATATGTATAGAATAGTACATATTATATTATATAGACGGGTTATCTATACAGAGAGCTGTGATCTGTAACAGAAGGGTATTCTGTACAAAATAATAAACCGTTTTGCAGGGATTTGCAGCGTTTTTTTTTTAAATTTACCTACATTCCAATCAATTTGCTCTTCTTAGTAATAATTATTCATTCATATTTAACGCCATGTCATAATTTAAGAAGTTCAATTTCAACATAATGTGCAGTCCGTCACCAGAAAGCTTCTACATGAACCTCTGACCTTTTCAACCAAGAATTTTTGTCACCTATGTAATATATGCATTTCCTTAATTATTCTTTATTCACTTCCACATTGGGGTCTTGAAGGATCAATATTTCCTGGTGTGTTTTTGTATGTTGGACAATTCATTTATGTATGGATTGAGTCTAGTAAAATAATGAAGGCAGAGTATGCTTGCTGCCACAACTGCACGTTGTGTTAGTGTGTTCTTCAGATTTGAACACGCAAGTTTGATAATTCTACATAATGTTAGATCCCAGTTCAGCGTTAGCCGTAGAGCCTGAGAGTTGCGCCTTGTGCATAAATGTGCATGGGAAACAGATTTGAAGTGGCTAGACTTTGTAGAAGACTGTAATGTCTTCGTCATTCGTAATCATTACCATCCGAACTAGTGCAATTTATTTCGTACCATTTTTACTCTCTTGCTGGGTAGTAAAGGCCTGCTGCAGTTACGTGACTCCCCCCAACTTCATTAAACGGGAGTTGTCAAGAGAGCTGGACGCGGTAAAAAGAGGATATAACATGAAAACAAGAATGAGGAATGTCAGCTGGGCGAGTAAAACCGCAGGATCTGAGTAAGTGTGAGGTAATCGGGTGTGAGCTCCAACAGTCACAGACTGCCCTGTCAAACATATTTTCACCTTCGCTCTCTCTCCAGGCTGTGGAGGACCTTGAGAAATCCTTGAGAGCACTGAGCTTGGCTTTCTTCCTATCTGTGTCGGCGATTTCCTGATTCAATTTCCTAGGAACGAGTTCATCCTTGTTATATGCTTTTTGTTTCGTTTTAACATGGATCATGATTTAGCCCTGGGATACTAGCATCGTTTGCGCGTCGATTTTGCGCGTCAATTTTGAGCGTCAACTTTTTTCGCGCACAATGCATAGTGGAGAGTCGCCTGGAAACGAGCCCTGGGATACTAGTATTTTTTGCGCGTCGATTTTGCGCGTCAATTTTGAGCGTCAACTTTTTTCGCGCACAATGCATAGTGGAGAGTCGCCTGGAAACGAGCCCTGGGATACTAGTATTTTTTGCGCGTCGATTTTGCGCGTCAATTTTGAGCACCAACTTTTTTCGCGCACAATGCATAGTGGAGAGTCGCCTGGAAACGAGCCCTGGGATACTAGCATCGTTTGCGCGTCGATTTTGCGCGTCAATTTTGAGCGTCAACTTTTTTCGCGCACAATGCATAGTGGAGAGTCGCGTGGAAACATGATACATGGTTGCAATTTTTGGTTCTTAAACATAAATCGTTTTTCTAAGTGTACCTATAATTTGTATTAATTGATCAACGGTTTATTGCTTCTACACTTCCATTTTAACCATCGAGGAAGAGAATGCAGGCATTAACTCAACTGTAAAAGAAATCCATTGTTACTCCGCACCGCAGAATACTACTGTCCTCATTTCGAATATCATAATATCATTAGTACCTCTATATTTTGGCGATTTGCCGTGATCACGAGTAGGAGAGTTAAGGTGAAAGCATCTTCATGGTTATCCCATTCGAAACAGGAGGTGGACATTTTGATGTCGTCTTAATTTGGGGGTGTCGGTTTGGAGGAAGACGCTATGGTGGAAGTAGGTAGTTGTAAGTAGTAGTTGGGAGGCACCTAGTTGTAGTTTTAGTAAGTACGAGTATGTGATTATCCTAGGTCTAGTGTTTGGAAGTATTTATTTTGTGTCTGAACGTATTGTGGCATTTTTTTAAAATTTTTTTCAAATTAATAATTAAAAATTAAAAAATTAAACTAATTTCGTTGAACATTCAAGCCTGGCTCCTTGTACGCGCCTAGTAAATAGATGTAAGCCATCTCTGCCATTTTCACATCAACATCTGACGCCCCAGGACCCAGGCATTCCAGGATGCTCACTCACCAACGAATACCGCCTGCGCACTTCAGCTGCATGTGCTTCCTCTAATTGCATCTACAAGCAGCCCATCTATTAAAGCAGACCTAAGTTCACTTCCTGAACCTCATCCTGAGGCTCGAAACCAGCGGAAAGGAACTCACTGAAGTTGTTAAATTGATGGAAGATGCCCTTGAGAAAGCCGGCAATTGGCCCGGCAAGCCTGGGAAAATTGTCAAAGAGAAGCTGGAATTCGTTCCTTGAACGGAATCCTGGCTGGAAAGTTGGCCAAAATGCTCAGAGGAGAACCGTGCAAATGTCTCAATTTCACCCCAGCAGAAGCAGCTTCACTAAAGTATTTGCCACTCGTTTCAGCTGACGTCGCGAGACCGTTTTCCGCCTTGAAGTTGATGGTAGCTGATTTAAGAAAATCTCTGAAGACTGAAAACATTGAAAGGTTGCTGGTGATTCACTACAATTCCCAGTTGTAAAAAGCGCGTTTTCGCTCATATTTTAATTTGTTCACCAAAGTCACATGTACAGTAGGTGCCTACATAGTATATAAATTTAAAATAAAAGAATGATTATTAGACCCCTTCACTTTCTTTCCCTTTTTTAAAGTTTTCTATCGAGCGCTATGCTTTTTGAGCTCATGACTGAGCTTATTTATCAATTTATTGATCCTATGTGACAGTCTTATTTAGCCATTTTTCGATCCTTTTGGTTTATTATTTTCAATAATGAACCATTGGAATCGAGCATGTTTAAGATCTTATTTAATGGGTTTAACGCGCTTATTCAGAGGTTTTATCGGTCCTATCGATCCGAGCCCTAGTTATAGAATACTGAGCTTGGCAGTCAACAAATTGTACCAAGTCTGATGGACTGTTCCCAACATTCTAGCGAGTACTTGGTAAGAAGTTGAACGCCATTGAGTGGATAAGTCCTTGATGATGAATAACCATGAAAGTGATGCAGTGGATGCGGCCAGTGATTCTTCCCTGGTTTCCCAGGCGTCGGTAGCAATGAGTCAGAGTTGCGATCTTTGCGAAACAGATCCAGCTTGAACTTCCCTAATATGACGAAATTTGGAAAGACGAAGAGCTCCCCCTTGAGTGGACCGAGAGTGTTATTTGCCCCATACACAAAAAGGGCGATAGAATGGACTGCAACAACTTCAGGGGTATTTCTTTGCTTACTGTCGCTTATAAGGTGCTGTCCAACGTTGTATATAATCGCCTTCCCCCCTTAGTCGAACCTAAAATCGGGAATTACCAGTGTGGATTCAGGCAAAATAAATCCACGACTGATCAAATATTTACACTGAGGATGATCCTGGAAAAGACCCGAGAGTTCAACGTTGCCACCCACCACCTCTTTGTGGACTTCAGGGCTGCGTATGATAGCATACATCGAGACAAGCTGTACGATGCCATGAGCAAGATTGACATCCCTGAAAAGTTGATAAGGATGGTCGGGCTCACAATGAGGGATGTCAACTGCCGAGTAAAAGTGCAAGCTGGCCTGTCTGATACCTTCCAATCGACCAAAGGACTCAGACAGGGGGATGCGCTGGCATGCATCTTGTTCAACATAGCTCTTGATCGGGCAATCAAGGACGCTGGTCTGGATCGCCGAGGCACCATCTTCAACCGTAGCGTCCAAATACTGGCATATGCAGACGACATCGATGTGATTGGCAGGAGTGAGCGGGATGTGAGGGAGGCTTTCTTGGCATTAGACCGGGAAGCACGAAAAATGGGACTCGTGGTGAATGAGCAAAAAACGAAATACATGATTGCAATGCGTAATCCACCACCAGTCCAACACATTGACATGGGTGAGTACAGATTCCAGGGTGTTGAATCCTTTCAATACCTTGGGTATGTTGTCACAGCTGCTAATGATATGTCCCGAGAAATCGCAGCTAGACTTGTGGCTGCCAACAGAAGCTACTTTGGATTGGTGGGGCACTTCAAGTCCCGGAACGTGTCAAGGAATACCAAGCTCCTCCTGTACAAGACCCTCGTCCGCCCGATCCTCACCTACGGCTCGGAAACATGGACCCTGACTGCGGCAAATCTAAACGCACTTGAGGTCTTTGAGAGAAAGATCCTGAGAAGGATATTTGGACCAGTCAGGGAAGGCGCACAGTGGCGAACCCGGTATAATAATGAAGTTTACTCTCTGTATAATGACCAGCGCATTACCGGGTTCATCAAATGTGGGAGGCTGCGCTGGGCCGGCCACGTAGCACGCATGGCTGACACAGAGATATCAAGCAGCATCCTACGAGGGAGTCCTGGGGGAAGGCGGCCTAGAGGTAGACCTGGTCTCCGCTGGCTGGATGGAGTGGAAGAGGATTGTCGGGCGATGGGCGTGAGAGGTTGGAGGGTTGTTGCCAGGGATCGGACGGAATGGCGACGGCTACTGGAGCAGGTCAAGGCCCGACACGGGCTGTAGTACCATGGGGTTGGTTGGTTAGTGTTTGGAAGTATTTATTTTGTGTCTGAACGTATTGTGGCATTTTTTTAAATTTTTTTCAAATTAATAATTAAAAATTAAAAAATTAAACTAATTCCGTTGAACATTCAAGCCTGGCTCCTTGTACGCGCCTAGTAAATAGATGTAAGCCATCTCTGCCATTTTCACATCAACATCTGACGCCCCATGACCCAGGCATTCCAGGATGCTCACTCACCAACGAATACCGCCTGCGCTCTTCAGCTGCATGTGCCTCCTCTAATTGCATCTACAAGCAGCCCATCTATTAAAGCAGACCTAAGTTCACTTCCTGAACCTCATCCTGAGGCTCGAAACCAGCGGAAAGGAACTCACTGAAGTTGTTAAATTGATGGAAGATGCCCTTGAGAAAGCCGGCAATTGGCCCGGCAAGCCTGGGAAAATTGTCAAAGAGAAGCTGGAATTCGTTCCTTGAACGGAATCCTGGCTGGAAAGTTGGCCAAAATGCTCAGAGGAGAACCGTGCAAATGTCTCAATTTCACCCCAGCAGAAGCAGCTTCACTAAAGTATTTCGCCACTCGTTTCAGCTGACGTCGCGAGACCGTTTTCCGCCTTGAAGTTGATGGTAGCTGACCTAAGAAAATCTCTGAAGACTGAAAACATTGAAAGGTTGCTGGTGATTCACTACAATTCCCAGTTGTAAAAAGCGCGTTTTCGCTCACATGTACCTACTCATATTTTAATTTGTTGCACTTAGCAAGTATCTCCAAATTCACATGTACAGTAGGTGCCTACATAGTATATAAATTTAAAATAAAAGAATGATTATTAGACCCCTTCACTTTCTTTCCCTTTTTTAAAGTTTTCTATCGAGCGCTATGCTTTTTGAGCTCATGACTGAGCTTATTTATCAATTTATTGATCCTATGTGACAGCCTTATTTAGCCATTTTTCGATCCTTTTGGTTTATTATTTTCAATAATGAACCATTGGAATCGAGCATGTTTAAGATCTTATTTAATGGGTTTAACGCGCTTATTCAGAGGTTTTATCGGTCCTATCGATCCGAGCCCTAGTTATAGAATACTAAGCTTGGCAGTCAACAAATTGTACCAAGTCTGATGGACTGTTCCCAACATTCTAGCGAGTACTTGGTAAGAAGTTGAACGCCATTGAGTGTATAAGTCCTTGATGATGAATAACCATGAAAGTGATGCAGTGGATGCGGCCAGTGATTCTTCCCTGGTTTCCCAGGCGTCGGTAACAATGAGTCAGAGTTGCGATCTTTGCGAAACAGATCCAGCTTGAACTTCCCTAATATGACGAATGTTATACCATTGGGCTGATAACTCGTAGCTGCCTCGGTGGGACTGTTGAGACAAGGACAACGTCAAATCCGCGTGGGCGTTGTCTTGCCAGACTCTCGAAGCCGTCAGCCTTCGGAACCGACATAATGAATTCACAAAAGGTCCCAAGGCTCCGTGATTCACCCTTTCGTGCGAAACTTGACGTAAGCAGAACGCGTAGAGTGAAACTGAAAATACTAGAAAATACGTATTGTGGTAAACCCATACGTACGTACTCATATGTTTTGTTGGATACCGTTGTTGATTGTCTGGAAATCTTGTTTTGGTTTATTATTCTGTGAGTAATACACCTATGTAATCGCTCAGCAAAAAATTTTATAACACCCCCTCAAAATTTTTTCTTTTACGTTTCAAGGTGCGTAAATCCCAAAAATGCAATGTCCGTCCGCCGTATCACGTGTACCTACCGGCTTCGGTCTAAAAAATTCGTTCTTTCGCACACATGCTCCATTTGGGCCCTAGTTGTGTCCCGAAACTTTTCAGCCCGATCGGAATATACCCAGGGGTGTTATGAGTGAAAATGTGTATAAAAATAGGTACTTTTTGTGTTTTAGTAACATGTTACCTAGTAACATGAGCTTTTGAGGTATCTTTTTCCATGTTTTTGGGGACGAGAAGACCGAATGTGAAGTAGATTTTGACCAAAGAGTGGAAAATTGAGGTTCTACCAAATGTTCAGGTCCCAAAATAATTGATTTTTATGATTCAGAAACCTGGGAAATCGTCTGAAATCACCATCAATTTGTATGATAATGATAACCATAGAAAATGTGTCAACACGTGGATAAAGACGATTAAATGGCACAACCAATGATCTAAGATAATTTGAAAAAAAAATTCGTACCTAATTCGTGTTTCAGGGGCCAAAATTGGTGGACACCATCAGAAATAGCTATTTCGATTATTTCACATGGAAGAAACAAAAATGAACAGCCAAAATTTCTGCCCGTATGTCCAATTGAATAATAAATAAACCCTTGTGACAAGAACTTCGCAGCTTTTTTGCCTTATATATTATTCGGTAGGTACTTAATCAGAAGTTTAGGAGGATTTTGGGTGGATACCTGTACGAGTTCTGTTTTCGTTCAAACTCACGCCCTGTTACTAAACAATATTGGACGCGTTTCAAGTTGCAGTAGCTTACCGATCAGGCTGCCAGTAGAGTCCGATTAACAGCGTTAGCTAATTCCATCCACATTGCAACGGCTGTTCCACGGATTCACCGTTTCCGAGCATGAAAGTGGGCTGGATCGCTTTCCTGGCTAATGTTTTCTATTCAGTGAGTTACGCTGACCAACCCCACAGGAATCCTCACTTCCACGTTCGACGAGGAAATGGATCCCTCATGGATAGTTGAATGACAAGCTGTCGTCGTATACGGGAACATCTACCTACTATCTTGAGAAAGATCGAGGGTTTTACACTAGATCCAGGTTATGGAACTTAGTTGAGTTGTACTTTTTTCTATACAAAATAAATAAGAACTAAATCACTCGCGACGAAATCGTGGAAACCCATTTCAAAATTAAACGTTGCAAATTATTACACAAAGGTTTATTATTTACCTGTATAGATCCCCCTTCTGCGTAGATCACTGTTTTCTGTGGTCAATAACCCCCCCCCCCCCCCCACCCCCAGGAAAGCCCTGAATCGAGTAGTGAAGCTGGCCCCCGAATTAAAGTTTCCTACAAATGCACGACATTCAATAATTCAATCATTAATTATTTTGTAGTTATTCATGAAGTATAAGGCGCATAATAAACCAGTGTGTAATAATTTACCTGTATAGGTGCCCCTTCTACGTAGATAGTATAATGAACCGTTGCGCAATAATGTACCTATGAGTAATAATTTACCGTTGTGTAATAATTTGCCCATCAATAATACTTCAACGGTTGTTCAAGTTGCAAAAGTACCTACCAACAAACTCTAGCCCCTTCCAGGTATATGGTATTATGAACCGTCGTGTAATAATTTACCGTTGTGTAATAATTTACCACTGTGTAATAATTTACCCATCAATAATACTTCAGCGTTTGTTCAAGTTTCACTACCTACCAACAAACTCCAAAAGAGCCATCATTTTTCAAATGAAATATCACAGAACAACCAACTCGACTTCATACTCCGTGAATATAATCAGGTGATCCCTAGCAATGATGATCTCGGGCCAATTCCCGATTGTTAGTGCGTCCCTAGTGATGATATTTGGGATGAACGTATACAATTTCATTCACCCTGCTGTCGAAAATGCCTGTCGGTGCAAACTTCTCTGGACGTACAATGCTCCGGGTGGTCTTAAAAAACTCCCAAGATCGAGAACTATTTAAAACCGTAAACAAATTCGAGATAACGGGGTCCTGGAGATTTCAACCTCTATTTTTCACCCCTTAGAGATTACTGACAGTAACGCCGAGCTTCGAGGACCCACTGGACCCCAAACGGAACCTATAAACCGAATTTCGTCAATTTTGGCTCATGGTAACTAAGTACGGCGTACGGCGGACGGACAGAAATTTGTTTATTGCATTTTTGGAATCTGCATACCTTGAAACGTAAACCATCAAATTTTGAGGGGGTTTAAAATTTTTTTTTTTCATGCTCGATTCCAAAGGTTCAGTAGGTATTGAAAATAATAAACCAAAAACGAAGTTATTGAAAAGTTGTCTATTTCCACTAATACACCACGTATACTGTTATTATATCGGTTTTGTTTAACAATATACGTTTCAAGTATGTAGTTGATGAATCAATCAAATGTGAACAACAGTTGGAAGAATTTAAATTCCAACTAGTTGTGCCATTTGACATCTGATACTACTCAATATTATTATGATTGTACATTGACTTCCTAGCTACCTCGGTTACTTTCGTTACAATTTTTTTGACTGAATATTTCATGCAACACGACAGCTGAAAGAGACGGGCTTGGAGAGCTAAGGAGAGGCCCTTGGAGCTAAAGAGAGGCCCACGTATCCCACTTGGAATTTCTTATCAATAGCGATACGTGATGCTATGAAATTATTGTATTTCGGACAAATGAAATATCAAATACAATTTTTTTAAATGTTCACACATCATAAAAATGCATTGTGACCTCAATGTGGGACGATATCGCATTATGTCTCCAAGTATTTCTTGTTGTCAATTAAAAAAACCTTTGTGCTCATAACTCGTAAGATATTTTTATAATAAGAAACGTATACTTATAAAAATATGTATTATGAGTTATGAGCACAAAGGTATTATAACAATATATCTTACGAGTTATGAGCACAAAGGTTTTTTTAATTGACAACAAGAAATACTTGTAGACATAATGCGATATCGTCCCACATTGAGGTCACAATGCATTTTGTGATGTGTGAACATTTAAAAAAAATTGTATTTGATAAGTATTTCATTTGTCCGAAATACAATAATTTCATAGCATCACGTATCGCTATTGATAAGAAATTCCAAGTGGGATACGTGGGCCTCTCTTTAGCTCCAAGGGCCTCTCCTTAGCTCTCCAAGCCCGTCTCTTTCAGCTCTCATGTTGCATTAAATATCAAGTCAAAAAAATTAACGAAAGTAACCGAGGTAGCTAGGAAGTCAATGTACAATCATAATAATATTGGGTAGTTTCAAATGTCAAATGGCACAACTAGTTGGAATTTAAATTCTTCCAACTGTTGTTCACATTTGATTGATTATCAGCTACATACTTGAATTTTAGTCTCTTGAGAATGGCGGATGAACTTTTTTTAAGAATATTTTTGGGAAATTTTCGTAAATATGGATGGTAAGTACTTACTAGCCAAGGCCTGTTTAGAAATCTTTGTTTGGTCGGGATGTTTGCATTTATCTTCCTCCACTCGCCCTCTTGAGCATTACGTTATTGCATCCTCAAATCGATCACTACAGTAATAGAGCTATATCTATAGCTAGGTAATCTTAGTACCTATAAGAGGTCATCCTACTTCAAAAGTCTGGCAAGTGATGTTCGTCTGTGTACACATTGTGTATTCAAATGCACACACAGTAGGTATAAATAGTTGTAAACATAAGTAGTTAATGTTTTAAATTTATATAAAGGCATATTTATAAAAACAAGGTTATAATGTTAAGGAGAAATCGTATTTAACCTTCATAAGCTACCAATAGTTTAATATTATCCATGTCAAAACGATGTCGGTTTCCAAATGGTTTACTGATATTCATTAGTTCTCCACTGTGTAATATAGGAAGCGATGCGTGAAGTTCATGTTAGGGACGCATGGAAGATACTGTGACGCAATATGATTGATAAATTCGGACAATCTCTTGATCTCATAATTTCGACAACATCGTTTAGGGGAATGGGCAGAATGTGGAAATCCTCAATTATGTAAGTTGCAATATTATTTTTATCACAAAAAAAATCACTCCTTCAATTGATTTGTTATTCAAAATTGTATAAAGATGTTGGGTTTTTCTTATTTAATCAAAATTAGCTAGGTAGGTTAGGTAAAAGTTCTACTAAAACAAAATTACCTATTACTGTTTGTCGTGGTATCCCTCAAATTCTACATTTACCGCACCTATGTAATGTACAAGATTTAACCAAATAAACGAGGAGAAATAAGAGCTGTGCGACGCCGCGGTTGAAGCCCAGAAGGGGTTCCCCTCCATCTAACTCCCAACGCTCATCAATTGCTGTAACGGCCGTTAGTGGACGAGGGTCGAGGTGGAGGCGCCTTTATATACCACCCTGCTCGCCCATATCTTCATTCGACCGATCTCGCTCTTTCCTACGACTTCTCTCTCTCTCAATCGACTTAAACCTCCTCTCTCTTACCCTTCCTTGCATCTGCTGTGCTGGTAACCGTGGGATGCTCCATCTCCTCTAATACTCGCTGTGGTGATAACCGCAGGGTACTAGCCTCCTTCTTCCGGGCGTCTGCTGTGGTGATAACCGCGGGACGCCTATCTCTCCTTTAGCACTCACTGTGGTGATAACCGCGGGGTGCTAGCCTCCTCTTCCACTAACGCCTGTTGTGGTGATAACCGCGGGGCGTTAGCAATCACGGAATCATAAGTAGGTACCGATGTGGAATATGGCAATACCTCCCTAATGATTCTTCAAGAGGTTTTTAACCTCTTGAACTTTTAGTTCAACTTCTAATATATTGTCATTTTATAAGTTTTGCAAAACTTCTGTTGGTTCTGTGCAAGAAGATCATTACTTGCACCATGATGTAGGTAGGTACCTGGTAGCCTTCGAGGTTCTTCTCGTCTATGATATACTTACGAACTAAATCACTCGTGGAAACTCATTTCAAAGAAAAACGGAGTTATTGAAAAGTTGTCTATTTCCACTAATACACGAAAAATACACTGTCATACCGGTTTCGGCGATCAAACAATAATTGTCAGTAACAAACAATAACTGAAGGCGCATTGGAGAGGTGACGTTGTAAGCAGCCCCAACTGTGAAATGTGGTCGATTGGGATTGGCAGAAGAATGGTGAAGGCAACAAAGGAAGGGGGGGGGGGGGGGGTCGATTCTAATTGGCCCTGGAAGTGAATGCCAAAAAATGAAAGGAAGGTAGGATGCACTTGAACTGCATGTTGGATGTACTTGAAAAATTCGGAATTGTTAAGAGTGATAGGTTGGGTAAATCATTGAATGATGTAATTCCTTCAAGTTTTTCTCCATTATTGCTTTCATTTCTGTAACAGCTTGGTACCCCCCCCCCCCCCCCTTCCTCACTACCTTCCTTTCACTTTTTGGTATTTTTACTTCCTGGGCCAATCAGAATCAACCCCCCCCCCCCCCTTCCTTTGTTGCCTTCACCATTCTTCTTCACAACCAATCCCAATCGACCACATTTCACTTTTGGGACTATTTGTAAGGTCACCTCTCCAATGTACCTTCAATTATTGTTTGTTACTGACGATGGTTTGATCACCGAAACCGGTATAACAGGGTATTTTTGAGTTTTTTCGTGTATCAGTGAAAATGGACAACTTACCAATAACTCCGTTCGTCTTTTGAATGATATACTTACCTAGTAACGGTATAGGTACCTTGAAACGTTAGGGGGGCGTCTGATGAAATAATTTGAATTGAGAATCCGGCTTCACCAGGTGGATATTGTTGCGGTAATAGGTTTCCCACCGATACGAACCGCATGGGAAAAGTGAGTGAACGGAGTGGCAAACACGTCCGATGGGTGCTCAAGCTCTGCCTAACCCACGACGGCTATTCGTCAGATCGTGATGACATTAATGACATGACGTCGTACTTCCTCATGAGATTGGGCTTATCTCAAGCTCGAATGACGAACAACACGAGAAAGTGGTGCTGGGACCTAGTTGATGATTAAATCGGTGTCTTGCGGCGGAAAGGTTGAGGAAAACGAGGAAAAGCTGATGATTTCACACGCAAAAGGGTATGTTTTTGACATTTTCATGTCTTCAGTTTGGCACACAAACTCGAAAAGCGTTACCAAAAAGCGACAGGAAAACGCGTTATGCACCATTTCTGATGATTTTAGCTTACAACCGATTCGTTTCTACGGAACTTCATGTTTGCCATTTTTCATCGTACAAAAATCGTTCACCACTCGTTGGAATCGTGTGATTTTATTGAATATTTTCTTGTTAATCGTACCCCCGTACCTTGCGCGGTAGCTGAGCTGAGCATGATGAAAAAAAGGTGGGTAAACAAGGTAGTCAGCAACATAGGTAATGAAGAAAGTCATTGCTTACTAGTATCGAATGTGGTAACCTAGCACCACTGTGTAACCCGGATCGTGATAACCTTGCAACCCGTAAATGATTCCGTAAATTATCCCTAAATTAGTAATTAGAGAGTTCCTAAGAGATAAGTTCATTAGGGAACGGCCATATCTTTTGGCCACATCTAAGGCGAGCAGCTAAGATGCTAACTTTGGATGCTAACCAATAAGTCCGGTTTGACAGAAGTGGTGGGGGTAGGAGTGAATTAAAAAGTAACGTCACTTAACTTAGCACAACGCGAAATCCATTCAGCTTCAGTAGGTATACTAGTATCCGTAGGTATACTCACTTTTTTATCCTAAGTTGATATCGCAACAATCTAGCAAATTCTTTGAAAGACGCTTGGAGTAACTTTGAAAGACGCTGGCGATGGCGAGGACCGACGACACATGACACGTTAAAAAAAAACGACAAAACGCGGCAAAAAGCTGTGCACTGTTACCCCTGAGTAAGGTTAAAGACGATTCCTAAAGTTTGTGCCCTGGGAGATAACGCGCCTTATGTATAAGGCCGAATAAGTCGAACTTAAGGAAATAAGTTTGAACTTGGGCGACGCGCATGCGCAGTTGAGATAAATCCGAACACATCTTCCCGACTTTAGTCTTTAGGAACTCTCTAATATTGTTGTATTTCCTTTCAAGTCCTGAATCAAGATTAAGAAGAGGTTCCTTTGTTAATTGCGATTACCCGTTTTGTGTGTGAACAGGTTCCTTTGTAAATTCGATTACGTAGTTGTACGATGGATTCGGAAGAGTTTCCTCAGTTCATTATCGATACTCCTTTCTCGTCAGACACCACCGACAAAGAAAAATATAAACGATTCCTACAAACGCGATCGTCATCCGAGAGGAAAAGGAAATTGCTAGCCGAAAGACAACGAGAATATCGTTACAATTTCTTTTCTGATGATGAAGAAAGAACAAGCGTAGGACCTACTGTCAAGATAAAGGTTGTGATACAACATGACCATGTCTCACTGTGTTTCGGACTTGAGCGCAAGCGTTTTCAAATAGCTTTTTTTAGACAACCCGGAGCATTGTACGTCCAACCGTTCGTTTGCGTTGAAGAGCTTCGTCAACATGGTCATAGGTTGATAGGTACTTTTTAAATTTGAAAAAAAGTTACGCTTCATGAATAACAACAAAAATATTTAATTATAGAATCCTTGATTCCACCTCATTTTCATTAAAATTAATGTGATTGCCCGGCTGGCTCCAGTACTCGATTTAGGGCTATCTTGTGGAAGCACCAGGGTAGGAAGTGGCCACAGAAAACAGTGATCCATGCAGGAGGGGCCCATTGTGTAATAATTTGCAGCACTTTTACGGTATCACCATATATAATAGGACCATTGCTGTTATATGCTGTTATTTTGTTGTTATATGATGCGGAACATGGAAGTAAATATACAAACTGTCAATCAGAAGTTAAACTCTCTCACGAAAAATGAACGATAATGCGTAGCCTCTCTACAGAACCTGACCAGAGGCCACCGATCGGGGTCATTCATTATGGAGATGGCGTCCTCCCAAGATATTTTACTCTGCTACTCTGATTAAAAGCTGAAGACAAAAATTCAGGTAAAATTGAGCACTGGTAGAAGGCGTCGCCATCCTGTGTCAGAAGGCTTCGCATTGAGGTTCACTGTTTCAGTACCTACGAAACTTGAAAACCAAGCAAGGAACAATATATCCAATGGTTTAAAGGAGAACCAGCCCAAGGCTTACGGTCTCCCCCCCCCCCCCCCCCCCGCTGCAAGCAGACAGGGAAGGCCTCCTGAGAGGTGACTGTACACTCAGTCAAAGTCCTTGGATATGCCCAAGTTCCTGTACTCCTACAGGTGGAGGCGACTGTTTAGCTCACTCTAACAACTTAGCAGGTTGGTGCCCGAGTTATTGGTTACCCACAAAACTCACATGCCAGCGCCTACCCAATGGACCCCCGCAGTTCATTGGGAGGGCGCCTCCCCACCACACTTGGACCAATTCCAGTGCTTGGGTGACAACCACGATCACCACGAATCCAACCTCAACTGGGGGGCAGACAGGTGGCACTTTGCCGAAGCCGTGTGCCGGTTGCCTGGGGCTCCCCCCGCCCGTGGTACCAGTTTTGGTGAGAGCAAGATCCCAGTTGCCTGGCTTTGCATCCCATCCAGAGGCCAGACCGGTCGCAGGCCCGCCATCAGAGAAGGTGACTCTGAGGCTACCGCTCTATCCCCTATCTGCGCGTGCACAGCCCGAACAATACGGGAGCATGGGGAAGGGAGACACTGGGGCTCCTCTCAGAGCTCTTGATCCCCAAGAGTCATGGCCCCACGTGCACATCGGTTCCCATTCTGGCAAGGAACAATGGTACTCCAGTGCAGGACAGCACACTTGCTCCTTTCGCCTAAGTCACGAGCTTCGTCTAGCCGACGAAGATTCGGAACGCTCGCGAAAATGTCTCCACTTCTCTTCATCGCAGGCCTTTATATTTACAGCTACCATACAACTCTTGAAGGGCACGGAATTCGATCTCGATGATATCCTCCACTCCATAGTTCATTGCCACGAATGAGTACCGTTCTGCCCCCCAGATGTTTTGGTTGATTATTTCTGTAGCGACAAGACGAGGGAGGCGCGCGGCAGGCATTTTGCCACGCTGACCAGATACCCGAAGCAGAGTTGTAGTGAGAATGACGAGACGAGGGCGAGCCCAGCAAATGGATCAGGTATGTTGGAGGTATGGAGTGTGACTGAGTGTGACAGTGGACCCTCGAGAGCCCCCCCCCCCCCCCCTCTATAGACTAGCGATATATTACCACCAGTTAAGAAGGGATATAGGCTTCTTTCCGCCAAACGACCCCATCTTCACCGGAACAACAAACGACCCAAGAACTGCCACTGTCACACTCCTCCCCACATCACATATTTCTGGGCAGCAGAAGTATGATAGGTAAAGGGGGGGTTGAAAGTAGTATGAAGTTCGGGTTCAGGAAATGACATCTGAACAACTTCAAGGTGACCAACCTCCATCGTTAGGATGGTTTGAGCTTCAAATGAGCTCAATATTATTTTAATTACACTAAGCTCTAAAGGGCGAATGGGGGTGGGGAAGCCAATAGATTATAAAAGAGGCAGGATGTTTGTCAAGGAATCGTTCTGGAAACCTTTGGGCTTATCCATCTGCAAAGCCCTCAAAAAGTGGATGGACTATGGTGAGTTATTCAGCGCCTAATACCAAACCACGCTCTGCTACCATGTGTTGGGTGTGACAGTTTACCCTCGAGAGTCCCCCCTCTAGACCAACGATATTATCACCAGTTAAGAAGGTGTATCGATTAGGCTTCCGCCAAACGACCCCATCTTCACCGGAACAACAAACGACTCGAGAACTGCCACTGTCACAAGGTGGAAAAGCCTTCTCAAAATATAGGTACGTGAGCTCTCAGAACACTGACACTCCTGAAAATCTCACACTTGCCCCGCATACCACAGGATCGCTTGGCTGACTGCATTAAAAACCTGCTTCTTGGCTGGAAAAGAAATGGAACCGACGGGCTTGAGATGGCATCTCTCCAAACGCTGCTCATAGCTGCTCTTTCTGATCGGACTTTCCGTTTCAAATGTATCCCTTGCTTATTTTTTGTTCTTGGCTCATCATTGATTGATAATTTCAAGAATTGTTACTGCCCTTTTTGTGAGTCCCAAGTTATTAAGTTGGATTTTCGTAAATGTAAACACAAAGCCCATAAATGAGCAACGGTCAATTTTCATTGATGTAAATTAATTAATAAATTTCTGACTCAACCGATGAGAAAACTATCGACACTGGAGAAACCGGAGAAAGCGGATTATATATTCGTGGAATGAAATTTTAACAAGAATCCATAAGACTTGAGATGAATCCTTTGAAAACTCATTCAGCCGTCGTTGTCTCAACGACTGTAACTTTCAACTTTTTGATGAGTATTACCAATACATGTAGAAAGAGGAGTACTACCAATGTAGCTTCTACTCGTTCAGCTAAATTCAGCTGCAAGCACAAAGACATAACTACAAGACCTGCAAGCAAACAATAAAAATATTGAAAAAAATGGTCTTATACCTACAAGACTTACAAGCAAGTAATAAAATTATTGAAAAAAATGAATCTTGTTTATAATGGAGCATAGGTGGTTTCAATAAATTAAATTAAACTTACACTCCATTCAAATTTCAAATCCCTTCCGGACTTGCGTACGTGGCGAGTCTCGCACAAGGATTAACCTCCAACGTTATTAATAGCAACGCAAGCAAACGTCCTATGTCGTATACTTTGATGCTCCAAGAACCATAAGTCAGGATCACTGAGCTTGATAAGTCACTATAAAAGGATGAACATCGTTAGTCAGTAACTACCTACTTCCTGGAGGAATTTATTTTCACTTTTCTTGGGGATATCTCCGAAGTCAGGAAACCTATCTATAAACACTATAATCATTCTGTTTTCTCCAAACCCTCTCATTCGAGTAACTTTCAACGATTTCCCGCTGAGACAACGGTTGTAGCGAAGTCAGTTGCAGTTCTATCAGATTACTTCTGAGGCTTTCCCAAAGTTGGCAGCCGAAATGTCCATCTTTTTTCAAGAGGGAATGTTAGGTCAAAAATATCATTCAGACTTTTTAATAATCATAATTTTTTAAATTACTTACCATTATAGGTTACCTAGGTTATTCAGATATAAATATAGCCGCGTCATTAGCCAATTTCCAGTTTAGTCCGTTGCATTTGGTCCAAAAATGTGTACTTACCAAAAGGTTTACGCAAGAAAATGTCCGATAAATTCCCGTAGTTTCTTAAAAAAGGTTTCTTTCGATTATAAAAATTTCAGTAATGCAGCATGGCTTAAGGAGGAAATTTTCAAAGAAATAGTTTGGAAAATTGAGAATTTAAATTAATGGTCATGTGACAGAGCATTTATTACGGCACCTCGCATGCCTACATAAAAAGTTCGCTGCTTTTATTTATTTCGGACTACAGTTTTGTAAATTTGATGGCTGGATGCGTCCAATCGGTCTTGGACGTTACAATCGATTCAGCGCTCCAAAAAACTTCATAGACAACACATGCCTATGTTGCTCAAATCCTTCTTGTTTTGATTTTTTGGAATAAAAGTTTGTCAATTTGGACCGCTGCGTATACAGTGCGATCGGGCTGGGTAACAAAATCATCATTACTCTTGAGAAGACCGATTTTTCTGTGCAAGAACGAATTTTTTACCATGGAAATAGGGAGTTATCGTGCGAAATGACAAATATTAAACACACACACGCGCGCGCGCGCAAGCACGTACGTACGCACGCACACGACGAATCTATCGTTTAGATATCCGACGGATTTTGGAGGGGTTTCTGGTTCACAGAACGTCCATCTCCGAAATGAGCCAAATAGCTACATTTTCTTAGAAAATTCGCCGAAAAGATACCCACCTACCACCTGGTGTCCAGTACTTCGAAGAATATTGAAGTCCGGAGCCAGTTCCCACTCTACCTCCACATTTGTTCGCCAAGTATACTACATAGACAGGTTTTTCTGGGAAACCTTTGCACATACTGGTACTGATATTGTCACGACGAGCTGTCCACCCTGTTCATAATTGAGTAATGTTCGTTGTATTACGGAGGACTTGTGACACCGTTAATGAATCAGTCGGTTGATTTTAAACTACCAGGCTAAAGAGCAAACGATTATCGCAACCAAATCGATTTTTCGAAAGATCAAAACGCTATAGATCGAGATCACGGTTTTCTCGCTGGAAAAGTTACCAAATTATGAATGATTAATTTATTATTTCTAATAACAACTATCTAGGCATATAAAGTAAACATACAAACATCATGACTAAGCTTCTCTCTATGGTTATATTTTCCTTCATTTGGAGAAGTTCTGTCCTGCAGTCGTTTCCGCATGGAATCCGCGGTCTCCTGTATGTGCAGCAGATAGCCATAAATCGTTTAGCCGCGAGGTCTCAAACACAATAGGGACCTGCAACGCTGGGCCGTCATAAATACCGCAGGAGAAGGCATAAATGAGGAAGAAAAGGCTGTATTTCTTCGTCAGGACGTCACGTCCAACAGTCTCAGCTGCTTGTACCCTAAGGTCAAGAACCTTGGAAACTCGGCGGACTGCGCTCTTAGATCTGAACTTGGGTTGTTTCCATTCTCAGGCGAGAAAATCGCGAAGAAATTGAGCCAAATTCACAAAGAAAACGGGAATTCCATTTCAACCTCCCTATCCCGCCCTCATCATACTGTCACGCTAACCCACACACACCAGTTTACTCTTCACTTCATTTAGCTGAAGATGGAGATCAAGATGGAGGAAAACGCCATAAAATATTACAAGTTGGTTCGGAAATTCTCAAGTGTAATATCTGAACAAGACCTAATTTGAGTGCCAAGATAATTCGTACCAAAAATTGTGAGGTTCTTTCATGACTATAGTTCATTCTGTCCAAGATGGGAACGCAATACCGTAGCACCAAACGTGGGTATTTGTAGGGTACCTACATTTATAGACAGCTCACAAAGTAATAAATTTTAAGATGTTAATATAACAGTGATTCACATACCTACTACGGTCCAAACACTGTCTACTTTATCTCGGGACGGCCCTATAAATAATTTCTAGTCGAAACAGACTTCATTGCATCATTCCAGTAGTCCCTCAGAAAGGCCATCAATCAGACTAGAGAGTTTCGCTTTATAACTACTTGATGGAAACCTTCTAAGTGAGGCTCCTATTGAATAAAATACCATTTTTTGTATATCTGGTGTGGATAGTAGTAGTTATGCCTTCATTCAGCAGTATCAGAAGTTACATTGCGGAGAATTCTTTCGGAAACTGTTGAGCCATATCAACTCATTAGCACTCACAGTGATTGCGTATGCTACACGTAGGTTATATACCTGTAGGTATTTTGTATAGATAACTTATCGGCCGTTGAGCACAACGCTCTACATGAAGGGATCTGTTGCAGATCGACTTAACACACAAACCAACGGTTGTGTTTTCACGTTGTTTTACGTAAGAATTTTTGGAGAGCTTGACCAGCGGCAGCGCCCCGCCTTCCCCATCAGTGTCAAATTTGGCTGGTAATTTTTAGCCGTTTTTGGAGAGCTGGACCAGCGGCAACCCCGTCTTCCCTGTCAGTGTCAAATTTGGTTGGTCATTTTGAGAAATTTTTGGAGAGCTTGACCAGTGCCAACCCCGTCTTCCCCAACAGTGTCAAATTTGGCTGGTAATTTTTAGCAATTTTTGGAGAGCTTGACCATCACCAACCCCGTCTTCCCTATCAGTGTGAAATTTGGCTGGTAATTTTTAGCAATTTTTGGAGAGCTTGACCAGCGGCAACCCCGCCTTCCCCATCAGTGTCAAATTTGGCTGGTAATTTTTAGCAGTTTTTGGAGAGCTGTACCAGCGGCAACCCCGTCTTCCCCATCAGTGACAAATTTGGCTGGTAATTTTTAGCAGTTTTTGGAGAGCTGGACCAGCGGCAACCCCGTCTTCCCCATCAGTGACAAATTTGGCTGGTAATTTTGGAGAGCTAGACCAGCGGCAACCTCGTCTTCCCCATCAGTGTCAAATTTGGCTGGTAATTTTTAGCAGTTTTTGGAGAGCTAGACCAGCGGCAACCCCGTCTTCCCTGTCAGTGTCAAATTTGGTTGGTCATTTTGAGCAATTTTTGGAGAGCTTGACCAGTGCCAACCCCGTCTTCCCCAACAGTGTCAAATTTGGTTGGTAATTTTTGAGGGCTTGACCTGCGCAGCCCAGTCTTCCCCATCAGTGTCAAATTTGGCTGGTAATTTTTGAGAGCTTGACCACCGGCAACCCCGTCTTCCCCATCAGTGTCAAATTTGGCTGGTAATTTTTAGCAGTTTTTGGAGAGCTGGACCAACGGCAACCCCGTCTTCCCTGTCAGTGTCAAATTTGGTTGGTAATTTTGAGCAATTTTTGGAGAGCTTGACCATCACCAACCCCGTCTTCCCTATAAGTGTCAAATTTGGCTGGTAATTTTGAGCAATTTTTAGAGAGCTTGACCAGCACCAACCCCGTCTTCCCTATAAGTGTCAAATTTGGCTGGTAATTTTTAGCAATTTTTGGAGAGCTTGACCAGCACCAACCCCGTCTTCCCTATCAGTGTCAAATTTGGCTGGTAATTTTGAGCAATTTTTGGAGAGCTTGACCAGCACCAACCCCGTCTTCCCTATCAGTGTCAAATTTGGCTGGTAATTTTTGGAGAGCTTGACCAGTCGCAGCCCAGTCTTCCCCATCAGTGTCAAATTTGGCTGGTAATTTTTAGCAATTTTTGGAGAGCTTGACCAGCACCAACCCCGTCTTCCATATCAGTGTCAAATTTGGCTGGTAATTTTGAGCAATTTTTAGAGAGCTTGACCAGCACCAACCCCGTCTTCCCTATAAGTGTCAAATTTGGCTGGTAATTTTGAGCAATTTTTGGAGAGCTTGACCATCACCAACCCCGTCTTCCCTATAAGTGTCAAATTTGGCTGGTAATTTTGAGCAATTTTTAGAGAGCTTGACCAGCACCAACCCCGTCTTCCCTATAAGTGTCAAATTTGGCTGGTAATTTTTAGCAATTTTTGGAGAGCTTGACCAGCACCAACCCCGTCTTCCCTATCAGTGTCAAATTTGGCTGGTAATTTTGAGCAATTTTTGGAGAGCTTGACCAGCACCAACCCCGTCTTCCCTATCAGTGTCAAATTTGGCTGGTAATTTTTGGAGAGCTTGACCAGTCGCAGCCCAGTCTTCCCCATCAGTGTCAAATTTGGCTGGTAATTTTTAGCAATTTTTGGAGAGCTTGACCAGCACCAACCCCGTCTTCCCTATCAGTGTCAAATTTGGCTGGTAATTTTTGGAGAGCTTGACCAGCGGCAGCCCAGTCTTCCCCATCAGTGTCAAATTTGGCTGGTAATTTTTAGCAATTTTTGGAGAGCTTGACCAGCGGCAACCCCGTCTTCCCAATCAGTGTCAAATTTGGCTGGTAATTTTTAGCAATTTTTGGAGAGCTTGACCAGCACCAACCCCGTCTTCCCCATCAGTGTCAAATTTGGCTGGTAATTTTGAGCAACTTTTGGAGAGCTTGACCAGCACCAACCCCGTCTTCCCCAACAGTGTCAAATTTGGTTGGTAATTTTTGGAGAGCTTGACCTGCGGCAACCCCGTCTTCCCCAACAGTGTCAAATTTGGCTGGTAATTTTGAGCAACTTTTGGAGAGGTTGACCAGCGGCAACCCCGTCTTCCCTATAACTGTCAAATTTGGCTGGTAATTTTGAGCAATTTTTGGAGAGCTTGACCAGCACCACCCGTCTTCCCTATCAGTGTCAAATTTGGCTGGTAATGTTTAGCAATTTTTGGAGAGCTTGACCATCACCAACCCCGTCTCCCCCATCAGTATCAAATTTGGCTGGTAATTTTTAGCAATTTTTGGAGAGCTTGACCAGCGGCAACCCCGTCTTCCCAATCAGTGTCAAATTTGGCTGGTAATTTTTAGCAATATTTGGAGAGCTTGACCATCACCAACCCCGTCTTCCCTATCAGTGTCAAATTTGGCTGGTAATTTTTAGCAATTTTTGGAGAGCTTGACCAGCGGCAACCCCGTCTTCCCAATCAGTGTCAAATTTGGCTGGTAATTTTTAGCAATTTTTGGAGAGCTTGACCAGCGGCAACCCCGTCTTCCCTATAACTGTCAAATGTGGCTGGTAATTTTGAGCAATTTTTGGAGAGCTTGACCAGCGGCAGCCCAGTCTTCCCCATCAGTGTCTGTCAAATTTGGTTGGTATATTTGTCGATTAAATCCGTAAATCTCAGTTGCAATATCAGCCATTATCACGTATCAAAGCTCTTCCTGGTTTAATTAAAGGGAATGTGTACAATTTGAGTCAAAACGAATGTTTATATGAGTCAAGAAAATATTAGGAGACCTATCAGTAACTGTCTATTAAATGTTCGGTATTCTGTATCAGACCTGTCAGTACCTACCTGTCAAATGTTCAGATGTTCGTTCGCAGTACCTCCTACCCTTCAAATGTTCGGTACCTATGGTGTAAGTTTAGTGGTTTAAACGCCAAAATGTATACGCATCCATACTTTTGTATGCTTGTGTGGAGAAATGTACCGATCATAATTGAAATATAACATAGAACCCCACATTTTGGTGATTAAATTGTAGGTACAATTCAACCTTCTACATCGATATAATTATATCTTCTAATAGCTACACAGCTAAATTAATAGAAGATGATGATGCGGGACGGGGTGCTTCAGAACCAGGATTTTGACAGGTGCTTCTACAATGTGCCTTTATCATCAACTTTGACATTATTGATGTAAGTAAAACTATCGATAGATCGGGGTTTCGTAGCTTCGATACTGTCGGCCCGGAAGCTATCGATACAATGGGACTATCGATAGTTTTACAACATTGTCCATCTAAAAGGATCTTTCTAGAAAAATACATGTTTTTTGTTATTGTGTTTTTGCTATTACACCATGCCAGACATCAATCAGAAACTATTTGTGGTTACTTCGCAGCTACAGGTTACTTGGGTTGAAATTTGTTCTTATATTGATTGTTTTTTCATTGGCTCAGTTTTAATTGTGATGATGAATATTTGGGTTATTCCCTTGATGTTGTAATTTAATTTTCTAGTCAGAATTTTATTCATTTAAAAAAATCCATGTTCTGCGCTCACAACTCTTGTTTTGTTTTGATATTTTCTGCCTTGATGAGGGGCCTGGTTTGTTCGTTTTTTGTCCCTCGTTTATATTTTCACATGGTCTGACCACAAAAAGAGGCCTTTGGTCAAAAACAGCAGGTTTTCAGTTTTTCGATTGTGCTATCGATAGTTCTACATCACTAGATGACAGAAAGGTATTCATTCTTCACATTGTGATTCGTAGTCATTTCAATTATGTCTACTGCGGCAACAATACATTGTTGCCCCATTGGACATAGGTATGTATACAATGTTTTTGCGTAATGAAGGTACCTTTTTGCACACCCTCGACAAACGCTTGGCACATTCTCATTGTTTGAAGACGATGAATATTTCTCTGCAGAAAGTCAGAGATGTGTGATTTTGAAATACTGGAACCCGTCTGGATGTCTGTTACGCCGTTACGCCGTTCTCCTTGAGAATGGAGGTTGACAGCTTGTAGTTATCATAATTCCCGACGCTCATTCCAACAGCTCCTTCGCTTACCCGTATTCAGCATCAGTGGTCAAGGAATATTAAATTCAGTTTTTATTTCAACTTATAAATAATACAGAAGGGTAAGGAGCAAAGCAGTTAGACAATATTTTGGGCACTTTTTTGGAAAGAAAATTAAAATAATTTATTTCATTGATTGAAAATATAATTTGATTTAATTTTCGAAGTTATTTTCTGATTTCGGCTCAGTAGTAGAACAGTTGGCTTACTTGTTGAACACTCGTGTTTCGCTGTAATAAAGGATACGTTCCCTGTTATCAACAATTAATTAAAATTAAGGGGTTTTGTAGGAGATCCATCATAACTATTAGGATACGTCTTTAAACTGGACCAAGAAAATGGCTTTGGCCTTGTAATTTAGGACAACTCCGACCCGACAGGTAGTTTTGGACAGCATATCCTCAGGAGGAACACCATGTGTTCGAACCTCGAAGCGTTTGCATCGAAAACCTTCGTCAACATAATCGTGAATGAAACGGTATACATCCAGCCCAGATATCATCGCTAGGGAACACCTGATTATAATCACGGATGGCTGTATGAAATCGAGTTGGTTGTTCCGTGATATTTATTATCTCATTTGAAGAATGATGGTTATTTTGGATTTTGTTATTAGAAAATAATTATTGATAATTTAAGAAACTGTAATTGCCCGACCGGCTCCGGTACTCAATTTAGGACTTTACTGGTGGGGGGGGGGGGGGGCACTAGGGTAGGTATTGACCGCAAAATATATTTTGCAAATCCAAATATATTTTGCTACAGATGAGCTCGTTCCTTCCTTTTGCGCGTTCAAGTACCGGCATACAATGATAGAGGGACGTACCTATCAGCACAATTTGGCATACTGACTAAGCTCCTCACCTGAAACAGTGGTGAGAGTTTGCACGAAGTAGCGCGAACTCTACCTCAGTTATCACAAGAGCCCTTCACAATATGGCACTTATTTTTGTGAAATAGGGCCCTAAAAAATATGGCAATATGGCACTTATTTTGGCCCAAATATGGCACTTATTTCTCTCAATATGGCACTTATTTTTCAACCCTGCAACGCAACGCTGCAACGCTTTCCGTTGAAAATCCCAGCCGTCGATCACTCAGAAGGTGTTTCATTTTTGAGAAAGTCCTCTCCACATCAGCTGATGTTGCCGGGGCTTATTTCATACAGAGGACATCAGCAGGTTCCCAGCCTTCCTTCAGAGTGGCGACCCGTGGAAGCACCCCATTCCAAAAGGGTTAGAGGCATTAGTTATCCCTCTACACTAATGGCCTCAGGGTTCTAGAAACCTCATGTCATTCGAAATTTTCACTTCAAATTTTATTTTTTTATTTTTTTGAAGGAGTTTGGCGAAAAAAAGGCAAAACATGGCATTTTCCCAAAAATCGGCCGAATATGGCATTTTACAGCAAAATCTGCAGAATATGGCATTTTTGTATGGCGCCATGGCAATATGGCATTTGAAGGACTCTGGTTATCACTTTATCTTTGTTACCTCATCACTAGAGATCGAATTTTTATGTATTAAAAAATTCTAAATATGTAACTAAAATATGTATTTATTTTTTTGAAATATGCATAAAACATGTGAAACGTTTTTGTGAAATGTGAAAATATTTTACCTATATATTTTCTGAAATATGTAAAAATGGGTAGACATTTTGAAGTTAAAATAAATTGTGAAAATGCGTAGGACATCATCCGGAAACTAACGTAGATACTTAGCAATCACTTCGAGTCAATTTGTCTATTTGAGAGTGAATTTCGTGGCATTTCTCACCAGAAAACAGAGTATCCAAGCCAAAAAGAGTTTCAACAATGAACAGTGTGCAAAATAGTATTTACACAGCTCCCTACAACCATCCGAAAATGGCGATATTCTTCAAAACGTTGGAAAACAGTTGACATCGAAAAATATCTCATTTAATGAAATATTTGAAAATATGTCTTTCAATCAATGAAATATTTGAAAATATGTAATAATAGCGAAAAATGTGAAAATATGTGAAATTAAAGTGCGTTAAAACGTTCGCAAAGTGTCAGTATGAACACATCTAGTTGAAAATCATGGATACATAGCCTAGAAAAAAATATGTGAATACATACGAATCCTATCCCTACTCATCACATTGCACTGGATAATCACATCGCACTGCTAATTATTCAAAAGGTTTATTGTTCATTTGTACCTATACAGATGAATTGGCACACTCTCACCACTGTTTCAGGCGAGGAGCTTAGTCAGTATGCCAAATTGTGCTGATAGGTACGTCCCTTTATCGTTGTATGCAGGTACTTCAGCGCGCAAAAGGAAGGAACGAGCTCGTCTTTAACAAAATATATTTGGAATTATGATAACTACAAGCTCGTTCCTTCCTTTTGCGCGTTGAAGTACCTGCATACAATGATGAAGGGACGTACCTATCAGCACAATTTGGCATACTGACTAAGCTCCTCGCCAGAAACAGTGGTAAGCGTTTGCACGAAGTAGCGCGAACTCTACCTCAGTTATCACTTTATCTGTGTTACCTCATCACATTGTACTGGATGATCACATTGCACTGCTAAGGGTTATTAATCTGTAGGTACCTAAACAGATGAATTAGCACACTCTCACCACTGTTTCAGGCGAGGAGCTTAGTCAGTATGCCAAATTGTGCTGATAGGTACGTCCCTTCATCATTGTATGCAGGTAGGTACTTCAGCGCGCAAAAGGAAGGAACGAGCTCGTCTTTAACAAAATATATTTGGAATTATGATAACTACAAGCTCGTTCCTTCCTTTTGCGCGTTGAAATACCTACCTGCATACAATGATGAAGGGACGTACCTATCAGCACAATTTGGCATTTTGACTGAGCTCCTCGCCAGAAACAGTGGTAAGCGTTTGCACGAAGTAGCGCGAACTCTACCTCAGTTATCACTTTATCTGTGTTACCTCATCACATTGTACTGGATGATCACATTGCACTGCTAAGGGTTATTAATCTGTAGGTACCTAAACAGATGAATTAGCACACTCTCACCACTGTTTCAAGCGAGGAGCTTAGTCAGTATGCCAAATTGTGCTGATAGGTACGTCCCTTTATCGTTGTATGCAGGTACTTCAGCGCGCAAAAGGAAGGAACGAGCTCGCCTTTAACAAAATATATTTGGAATTATGATAACTACAAGCTCGTTCCTTCCTTTTGCGCGTTGAAGTACCTACCTGCATACAATGATGAAGGGACGTACCTATCAGCACAATTTGGCATTTTGACTGAGCTCCTCGCCAGAAACAGTGGTAAGCGTTTGCACGAAGTAGCGCGAACTCTACCTCAGTTATCACTTTATCTGTGTTACCTCATCACATTGCACTGCTAAGGGTTATTAATCTGTAGGTACCTAAACAGATGAATTAGCACACTCTCACCACTGTTTCAGGCGAGGAGCTTAGTCAGTATGCCAAATTGTGCTGATAGGTACGTCCCTTTATCGTTGTATGCAGGTACTTCAGCGCGCAAAAGGAAGGAACGAGCTCGCCTTTAACAAAATATATTTGGAATTATGATAACTACAAGCTCGTTCCTTCCTTTTGCGCGTTGAAGTACCTACCTGCATACAATGATGAAGGGACGTACCTATCAGCACAATTTGGCATTTTGACTGAGCTCCTCGCCAGAAACAGTGGTAAGCGTTTGCACGAAGTAGCGCGAACTCTACCTCAGTTATCACTTTATCTGTGTTACCTCATCACATTGTACTGGATGATCACATTGCACTGCTAATTATTCAAAATGTTTATTATTTAATCTGTACCTAAACAGATGAATTAGCACACTCTCACCACTGTTTCAGGCGAGGAGCTTAGTCAGTATGCCAAATTGTGCTGATAGGTACGTCCCTTTATCAGCAGGTACTTCAGCGCGCAAAAGGAAGGAACGAGCTCGTCTGTAGCAAAATATATTTGGATGTTATTTTTTGTAGATGTACGTTCCTGCAGTCCTCACACCAAACGGATGTAGCAATGAAGATGACGAATAATGTCGCAAAAATTCAGTTGGCGCCGTCCCACGGCAAAGACGTCCCCTTGAAGATGGAGTAGGGAAGCAGGTGTGAGGAATCACTTCGCAAGAAGAGCTCCCGCGTTCTTTCTCAACTTTTCCCAAGGATGCGGGAATGTCGTGACGTGCACGGCGTACCTACTAGACCTACCGCAACGACCAACGCGCTGCCGCATTATTTTGAATGAAATTGTCTTCTTTCGGATTCTTCTGAGAATACCCAGTGGAAGACCGTAAGACGAATCCTTTTGTTGTATATTCATACGATCGGATGATTTATGGGTCCCACGTAGATCACAGCTGGCAGAACGCGAAGAAATGAGTTTCACCGTTCAGTTTTACTCCCAGGCCAAATATTCCAATTCAAAGAAGGTATTTAGTGCGGTTGCGGTCGTACAGAAATGTCTCAACGTTTCAGATCGTTTCAACTGATCTTCCATTAAAACGCAATTTAATTTTTGCGAAATATACAGACGGAATCAAATTGGTTTTTGATGTCTGAAACTTGCTGGACACATTTTCATTCGACTATAGTATTCAGTGAGCAACCGAAATCTGCGAAAAATTGTGAAGCAAAGTTTTTACCCCCAGACAATTATTTTTGAAATCCTTTTTGCTGATGTATCATAAAACCCCGTCCATAGTCCAAATCCAGCAGCATGAATATCAAACCCGATTCAGAATTTTAGGAAATGTAGTTGCGCCTAAGCCTGCACCAACTCATACTACACGAAGCCCCATTACATAAATTATACGATCCATCATAATTTAGATTCATCTCTCAAATCTCCCCAGTTATATAACCGCGTAGCATATTTTTTTAAAAATGTTGAGTGGCTTGATAAGATGGGAATGGATGAAACGGAAAATATAACTATTACCTAGTGCATACATATAGCACAAGTTGTAAAAATAATGTTATTTAATGAAGAATGTGTTTTTAAGCAGTTAATATTGTTATTATTATTTATTTTAATTTTTGTTCTCGAAGTTTGAAATGAAATTTTAGTTTGGCACTACTCTTGCAAGGCGCTACAGACTTATAGCCTACTGCCCTGCAAAAGAGTTGTTTTATACAAAATAAAAATAGTTTAAAGTTATGTTGCTGTACAACTAATAAATAATAAATAAATAAATGCCAATAGGCAGATAAATATTTATGTACAATGAGCTCACGAAATTTCAGGGAGTTGAAGATTTCTTCAAAGAGAAAAGCCTATGTTCAACTCGCAGATTCATTTATACAAGTGATAGCTTGCCACTCTTGATTGTCTCTTGGCTGGTAAGTTATAGAATTACTTACTTTCGAAATGTAGTTCATTTTGGAAGATAGTCAAGATCCTGAGAAATCAAAAAATACTGTTCTGTTTAGGTTTTGTTAATGTTGTTTGTTGCAAACAGAAGAGTGTGGAGTTTCGCGCTGATTTGCAGCTATGCAACATACAGTAATGGAGTTAATAAACGTCGAATTTGAAGTCGCATTTGTATGTGTGGGTACTCAAACCAGTGACTTGTTGAAGTAATCTCTCACCTTACAGCTATTTTCTCGAACTTTCAAATATACGCTAGCTATTTTCACCTCCAGACAGGATTACCGCTAATAAGTTGTCGCTAATAAGTCCTGTAATCAACCCAGAACAATTTTGTCTGCTGCCACTCTTTTGATTGTCTCTTGGCTGGCAAGTTATAGAATTGCCTACTTTCGAAGTGTAGTTCATTTTGGAAGATAGTCAAGATCCTGAGAAATTTGTTTATTATTTGTTTATTTGTTTTAATTACACGGGCAACTTGCCCAAATTACAATAAGTAAATGCATTATGAAAATCAAAAAAAGAATAAAATCAAACAGAAATATACACTATAAGAAGGGTATGTACATAAATGCAAATGATACCGAATAGTCCGCACTAGAAATAATATCAAACTAAAGAAGAAACCTGGCTTGCCTCTTGAAAAACAGCTCCTTAGCGCCCAGCAGATCCACATCCCCAGAGAGACTCACAAGGCGGTTAAATTCCCTCTGACAACGGTTGAGAGGACCACCGAACAGATAATTTGTCGAAACCGTCTTAAGAAGGAATGTCTGCGTAAATCTGGTCGCATAGGGTGGGGCATGAAAACTCAATGCAGCGAGGAGCTCGGGGCAATCAATTCTGTTCCAGACGATCCTGTGAATGAACATCACATCCGCCAACTCCCGACGCCGTTCCAAAGAGTCCAACCCCAAAAACCAAAAAAAAAAACCAAAAAAAAAAAAAATAAATAAAAATAAAAAAATAAAAAATACTGTTCTGTTTAGGTTTTGTTAATGTTGTTTGTTGCAAACAGAAGAGTGTGGAGTTTCGCGCTGATTTGCAGCTATACAATATACAGTAATGGAGTTAATAAACGTCGAATTTGAAGTCGCATTTGTATGTATGGGTACCTACTCAAATCTTGTTAACTTGTTAAAGTTATCTCTCACCTTACAGCTATTTTCTCCAACTTTCAAATACACGCTAGCTATTTTCACCTCCAGACAGGATTACCACTAATAAGTTGTCAGTCCTGTAATCAACGCAGAACAATAATTGTGTCTGCAGCGACTCAGCTCTCGGGTCGTTTCGAAAAGACGTTCAACAAACCCGCTACCACCCGGTTCGCCTAGAAAGAATTCGCTTTACCCTGCACCAGGAAATCGCCCGCCAAGCCCTTGTTTTTCCTTTTACACGCTTTTTCGCTTTATACCGACGAATCCGAGGAAGCCTCCAATCGTAAAAGGCTTTTCCTCCCAAACTCATTTGCTCCGAAGCGAAAATACCGATCCGTCTGGTGGGATCAACCTCCGACTGATTCTCGGCGAGTTCCCCTTGAGGTGCTTTTCTCGTCAAACAGGCCGTGAAGAAGACCTTGGAGGTTCTCTATGCAAATTCCCAAGAAAGTCATCAGTTCTCCGGTTCGGTTCCTCCGCCCGCCTATTAGCCATCTTCTTCCCAATTTTCGTGAGCCCACTCTTACTTTCGGTTTCATCTTTCATTGATGGGACGCATCACGTCAGCTTTATTCAAGGTCGGGTTCAAACAGTTTTTAGACGGCCTTTATCCCTTCCAGTCACTTTTCATCAGGTGAATTTACATCAGCTCCAGTGAAACCATCAGAAATAGCTATTTCGATTATTACGCATGAAAGAAACAACAAATGATCAGCCAACATTTCTGTTGGTATGTCCAATAGAATAATAAACCCATGTGACAAGCCAGCGTATTACCAATACTGTTGAGAATAATTCGACGGCACGAGATCAGAAATGTCCGTCTACCTTGTTGAAAAAAGTCCAACTATTAGATATAATGACCCTGGATATCCACCAACTCCCCAGACCCCTGGTTCTAGAAAACTTCCCCAGGACCCCCAGGGTCCCTGGTAGACTCTCACCAGGTGGAAGTAGAAGTGCAACGTCGAACCAGCCTAGGGGTGGAGCCCCCCCAGAGGATTGCCCCAATTGTAATAGTGATTTTCCCAGATGCCGTTCGATCTAATGATCCGATTTTCAATATTAAAACAGATTTGGATTCTTCGATTTTTTTGCTACAAAAGTACTAGTTGCTTTTTCCAAAATAATTGAAATAGAGTAACGAAATTTCGGGAACTCCATGAAAAAAAAATTTAAAATTCAAAACTGAATGTCGCCACTTGAGGTTGTTTATAGCGATTACAGAACATTTTACAGATTGAAAATCGGTTGACCCGTTCAAGAGATAAACCGAATATTGGATTGCCCCCGACGGTGCAGCCATCTATTGAAAATATTTCTTACTAAAATCCGTGACATTTACCCTTAATGTAGCTGATGCAGGTAAACCAAGCAGGTAAATAAATACCTATGCATAGAGCATTAACTCTGGAAATATGAACTCTGGAAATTTATCAGCCGATAAATCCAATTCTACACATACAATAATTGCTGTGAGCCGTAGACCGTTAGTTGGTTATGTCTTATGTGACAGTATACTAAAGTGTGTAATACAGTAATATATACAACAAGTTCAGCACAACTAACCCTTTCTCCGCCATGTACTTCAGTTTCACCTACAGACTTCAATCATGGTTGCACACAGACCCGCTGCCCGCTTGCTGTTTTGGAAATCCTGTTTTATTTGTGCAACTATATGTATCTGTGAAAATATTGATGGAGGATCTTTTTTATTTTTGAAATGCGAGCACCGCTGGTACGTGCTCAGCAAAGCAGTGGTAGTCTCGATCAACTAGGTACAGAATCAGACTCATGAAATCACAAAACGCCCAAGCGACACTAATTTACTTAGTTTTACATTAGAACCTGGCGTCAGTGTTATAGAAAGTACTTCAACATAAATGGTACAATTTATTCGATCAAATTCATCAGTCTTCGAATACCAAAAAACTGCGAATTCTTTGTCACATGGGTTTTATTATTCTATTGGACATACCTACAGAACTTTTGGCTGTTTTTATTGTTTCATTCATGTGCGAAAATTGAAATAGCTATTTTTAATGGTTTCCACCAATTTTGGCCTCCAAAAAACACGAATTAGGCTCCTGTTTTTTGACAAATTATCATGGATCATTGATAGTGGCATTTAATTGTCTTGATTCACCTGTTGATACTACTTCATGTTATTATACAGATGTATGGTGATTTCAGACAATTCCTCAGGTTTTTGACTCATAAAAAAAGAATTTTGCGATCTGAACCTTCGTCACAACTTCAGTTCTTCACTCTTTGGTCAAAATCAACTCCATATTAGGTCTTCTCGCCGTAAAAAAAAAAAACATGGAAAACGATACCTCACAAGCTCGTGTTCACTAAAACCTCAAAAAACCTCGAAAACCTCCTATTTTTAAGCCCATTTTTCCCCCATAACACCCCTGGGTGTATTCCGATCGGGCTGCCATGATTCGGAGCACAACTAGGACCCAAATATGTTCCCAAATGGGAACCCAAACTGTGTGCGGATTTATACCAAAATTAACGTAAATTTAAGGCTGAAACTTTTTTAGAATTTCAGTTCTTCGCTGGTTGGTCAAAATCAACTTCATATTCGTTCTCCTGGCCCTGAAAAAAAAACATGGAAAACGGTGCCTCTCAAGCTCATGTTATAGGTACTTAAAACACCAAAGGACCCAATTTTCACACACATTTTTCACCCATAACATACTTGGGTATATTCCGATCGGGCTGCAAGGTTTCGGGACACAACTAGGGCCTAAATAAAGCCTGTTTGTGAAAGAACGAATTTTTTTTTAGACCTAAAATAAATTTGATACGGATTATACGGCGGGCGGACATTGCATTTTTGGAATCTATGCACCTTGAAACGTAAAAGAAAACATTTCGAGGTGGTGTTATAAAAATGTTTGATGAGCGGATACATAGGTGTATTATTCACAGAATAATAAACCAGAAGGAACCACCAATCTGGGTTCCTAGCTGGTCGGTTTTCTTCTGAACCGCCAAGGATTAGTTTCGCTTTTCAGCGTTTAAATGATAACGTCTTCCTAGTTTGTTGCTCTTTGCACCATTTATTGCGCTAACTCACTGGATTTACTTCTGGATATGGCATCGCTTCTTCCCTGGTCAGTCGGTCATTTCTTTGGTTACATTATTATTATCGAATATAATTTATTGTAGTGTAATATTATAGTATAATACACTGGAATCTGAATGATTTCAATTATGGGTCTGGTATACGTGGTGATTGTCGTAATCACGCATATTGTGTCCACCGGAAGAAGCCCTTTCAGAAGTAAATCGACTCAGCGCCTCACCTTCTTCTTCTTACGTGATACTCGTACAAGTCAGTCGGGCGTTCGGAATTTCTTAATCGCCCACATCATGAACCCACTTGACCGGATTTGCTTTCATCACGATCTCATGACCCATTTACAAGAAGAAAAAATTCTGGATTTCATACCGAACGACCATTTTTCTTAGGCAGGTCGCCCCGCGCTTTAGTGGGCGGGTACTTGCGCGTGTCACGAGGTCAGTGTCGGGAGAAGTTACGTCCACCACCGTTGTCTCCATCAGTACTAAGAAGATGACTGAAACTAAACGGCATTCGACCGGTCTTTGTGCATAGGCATCAGCTACAGACATCAACAGTTACTTATACTGAAAGTTACAGTCGTTTTCACTTCACGGCCACTTCGGGTGGGGTGAAACTTGTCTTCTCGACCTTTGCGAACTCCAAGATCTCACACTTGGAACATATTTGGGTCCTAGTTGTGCTCCGAAGCTGGGCAGCCCGATTGGAATACTCCCATGGGTGTTATGGGGGGAAAAATGGGCTTAAAAATTGGGGTTTTCGAGGTTTACTGAGGTTTTAGTGAACACGAGCTTGTGAGACGTATCGTTTTCCATGTTTTTTTTAGGGCGAGAAGACCGAATATGAAGTTGATTTTGACCAAAGTTTGAAGAACTCAAGTTGTGACGAAGAAGAACGGAGTTACTGAAAAATAGTCTATTTCCACTAATACACGAAAAAACGCAAAAAACACAATGTTATAATAGTGTTATATTATAATAACACACTGTTATAGCACTGTTATAACAGTGTATTTTTTGCGTTTTTTCGAGTATTAGTGGAAATAGACTATTTTTTCAATAACTCCGTTTTTCTTTGAAACAGGTTTCCACGATTTCTTCGCGAGTGATTTAGTTCGTTGTGACGAAGGTTAAGATCGCAAAATTTTTTTATGAGTCAAAAACCTGAGTAATTGTCTGAAATCACCATAAATTTGTATAATAACATGAAGTAGTATCAACAGGTGAATCAAGACAATTAAATGCCACTATCAATGATCAAAGATAATTTGTCAAAAAATAGGAGCCTAATTCGTGTTTTTGGAAGCCAAAATTGGTGGAATCCATTAAACATAGCTATTTCAATTGTTGCACATGGAAACAGCCAAAAGTTCTGTAGGTGTGTCCAATAGACTAATAAAAACCCCATGTGACAAAGACTTCGCAGAGTTTTTTGGTATTCGAGGACTGATGAATTTGATCGAATAAATTATACAACTTATGTTGAAGTACTTTCTATAACACTGACGCCAGGTTCTAATGTAAAACAAAGTAAATTAGTGTCGCTTGGGCGTTTTGTGATTTCATGAGTCTGATTCTGTACCTAGTTGATCGAGACTACCACTGTTTTGCTGAGCACGTACCAGCGGTGCTCGCATTTAAAAAATAAAATAACATCCTCCAGCAGTATTTTCACAGATATATGGAGTATAGTTGCACAAATAAAACGGGCAGGATTCGAGCCCAGGATTTCCAAAACAGCAAGCGGGCATAGCGGGTCTGTGTGCCACCATGACTGAGGTCTGTAGGTGAAACTGAAGTACATGGCGGAGAAAGGGTTAGTTGTGCTGAAGTTGTTGTATATATTACTGTATTACACACTTAAGTATGATGTCACATAAGAAATAAACAACTAACGGCCTACGGCTCACAGCAATTGTGTGTGCAGAATTGAATTTATCGGGTGATAAATTTCCAGAGTTCCAATTTCCAGGGCTAATGCTCTATGCATTATTATTTACCTGTATTTATTTACCGGTATTTATTTACCTGTTATACGTTTTGTCGCCGTAATATAGGTAGGTCATACATCAGCTACATTAACGGAGCTGATGTAGATTCACCTGATGAAAAGTGACTGAAAGGTAGTAGCAGTGCGTGGGCTCTGAAAATGGTGGGCCACCAAACCGGAACACAAATTAACAGCTTTTTCTACAAAATACCTGTAAATCTTTTCCAACAGTGGAGTCTTCTTATGATCTTATAGCGGAAACATTTTTGATGTGTTTCAATGCGATGAAATCCTCACCTTCTCCTTCGAGTGGTAGCATAAGTAGGTGTGCCAAGAATATACTGAGTGGATAACGGAAAACTTGGTTGTATCTATGCGGCCATGAGATTTAAATGAACGCGGTCATTCTGCATATGTAAATGATGGACCGAAACATGATAAATTTGCACCAAGGTTCACTGCGAACATTCACTGTTCCAACTCCAAAAATTCTGGCCCCTTGAGATTCCTTATATCCAGGTTTTACTGTATTTGAATGTCGACATTGACATACTCTGTAAGATGGCGCTGTGCCAGGCACGCTTTAGCTGGTACTCACTGGTGCTCCCTATGCGTTGAAGGTTCAAAGGTAGCGTTTGGTCTGTCTGAGGAGTGCTTTGTCCAGTATGCCAGGGAATGCAATACCGAAGACGCTGCACCATTTCTTGAACACATCTCCGGGTGTGTTGAGTGTGAAGGGAAAATATTTCAGGTTGGACACCCTGTCTGTCGATAGCACTGTTAATATTTTAAATGTAAACTCAAAAGAGGACGCTGTGCGCCTGTGCATATTTCTAAAATCTGCAATGAGGACAAGAATTCATTTCGTTAGTTGATTAATCGATTTACTTGTTTATTAATTCGTCAGGTGGCATTATGTCACTAGTTTGCCAATTTCATCTATTGTAATTTCATTTTTGTTAATTGGTTTCGTCTGTCGTCTGTTCCCGAGTTTTGGGTCTGATGTCACTCTTCTTTATCATTATGTTTTCTATATTTTTGTTTTCTCATAGAACTGGTCGTTCTTTCGCACACATGCTCCATTTCGGCCCTAGTTGTGTCCCGAACCTTTTCAGCCCGATCGAAATATACCGAGGAGTGTTATGAGTGAAAATGTGTATAAAAATAGGTACTTTTTGTGTTTTAGTAACAGTACCATGAGCTTTTGACGTATCGTTTTCCATGTTTTTGTGACGAGAAGACCGAATATGAAGTCGATTTTGACCAAAGAGTGGAAATTGAGGTTCTAACGAAATTTCAGCCTTAAATTTACGTTAAATTTTGGTCTAAAATCGTCGATTTTCCGGGTCTCCATTTGGGAGCACATTTGGGTCCTAGTTGCTCTCCGAAGCATGGCAGCCCGATCGGAATACACCCAGGGGTGTTATGGGAGAAAAACTAGTGTAAAAATAGGGGTTTTCGAGGGATTTTTGCGGTTTTAGTTGACATGAGCTTGTGATATATCGTTTTCCTTGTTTTTTAGGGCGAGAAGACCGAATATTTGGTTGATTTTGACCGAAGAGTGAAGAATTGAGTTTGTAACGACAGTTAAGCTCCCGAAATTCATGAGCTCCCGAGTCAAAAACATGGGAAATCGTCTTAAATCACCACCAATTCGTATAGTAACACTAGAAGTGAACAGGTGAACCTAGGCAAATAAATGGTACTATCAATGATCAAAAATAATCTGTTGAAAGGAAAAGCCGAGCCTAATTCGCGATTTTGGGGGCCAAAACTGGTAGAAACCATCAAAAATAGCCATTTCAATAATTGCACATGAAAGAAACAATAAATGAACAGCCAATATTTTTGTAGATATCTCCAATAGAATAATAAACCCATGTGACAAGGAATTTGCAGCGTTTTTAATTTAGGAAGGTACGAATGTTTTGTTTTGTTTTGTTCTTATTTAACTTCAAGTGTATCGCTACTCCTTGTAATTTCGAAAGATAATACAAATAAACGGGAAAAAAAATATTTCCCCTTTTGTGAAAAGATTGTTCCTATTTCCTACTGAAGAACCCCATCCAAGATTTCCTATCGTACCCTTGGCATTCCATTCCTCCTCCTCAAACTTTTATTTCTTCTCCAGATCCTGTTTGTCATCTTTGGATGAATTTTCCTTCTGAATGAGGCCACTGGGGACTTCAGCTGCCACTCTGGCAAGCAGCCCATCTGCCATATTGTCCTTGAACCTTTCTTCCGCCTTTGGATACATTTTACGATCGACGCCCCCTCATTATAAACGCCAGTTTTACTTGAAATTAAACTCCCAGGATCTGAAAATCGTGACTACCGCGAGTACCTAATGAACAAAAGCCACATTGGTATCCTCATCAATTTCATCAAAGCAATTCATTGTAAAATTTCATACGATGAAATCCTATTTTGGTTTATTATTTTCAGTAATGAACATTTGGAATTGAGTTCGAAAAAAAAAAGATTTTGAAACGGAAACCATCAAATTTGATGGCTTCCGTTTCAAGGTACGTAAAATCCGAAAATGGAATGAACAAATTTCTGTCCGTCCGCCGTGCTTCGCACTTTTCTTAGTTCCCATGAGCCAAAATTAATCAAATTTAGTTTGTGGGTCCCATTTGGGGTCTAGTTGGTCCGCGAAGCTCGGCGTTACTGTCAGTCATCTCTAAGGGGTGAAAAATAGGGGTTGAAATTTCCCGAACGCCGTAGCTCAAAAACTTTCAATAGAAAGGTATGGTGTTTTAAATATTTTATATTTTTTCAGTTTTTTACATGTTCAAGTTAATCTCGAACTAAAGAATTTTTTTGAGTCCACTCGGAGCATTGTACGTCCAGCCGTTCGTTTGCACCGAAAAGTTTCGTCAACATGATCGCTAATGAAACGGTATACATCCAGCCCAGACATCATTGCTAGGGAACACCTGATTATTAAAACGGATTGCTGTATTAAGAAGTCGAGTTGGGTGCTCTGTATTATTATTTCTTTTGAAGAATGATGGCTCTTTTTGATTTTGTTGGTAGGTAATTTTGTCACTTGAACAAACGTTATACCTACTTCATGAATAACAACAAATAATTAATTATTGAATTATTGAATCCCTCGCATTTTTAAGAAACTGTAATTCCTGGGCCGGTTCCAGCACTCGATTTAGGGAAGCACGAGGGTTGGTATTGACCACAAAAACAGTGATCTATACAGGTAAATAGTAAACCGTTGAGTAATAATTTGCAGCGTTATATTCCTTTAAATAATTAATTTATATGATCGTTTCATTGTTTTCTATAATTATATATCTTGCCTCATTTATTATATCTTACCTATTCCCATTTCTTTTCACTCGAATAGCAGTAAAAAGTAAATGAATCGGTTTGTTTTGGAAGATGACTACTAATTACAATTCACTTTTATTGGCATTTTACGACGCCAATACTTAATCATTCCCTTGACTCCGACTCTGCCAAATATCACATTTTACTCCGTTGGTTAATTCAATTTACCCCCTTTCCCCATTATAGTATACTCCGTTGATGTCCTGCTGTTGACCGAAGAACTTTCGATTAGTTTTACGTCGTAGTTTTGTCTTCGCCTTATGGATAAAAACGTCCTGTCCTTCGGGAAATGTTTACTTGTTGCATTTCACATACTCTGAAATTCTGATTCATAAGCTATTGGTCGTAAACATGAATAACGTATTTTACCTATGTAGGTATAATGCTGTTCACTGTATGACTTACTTCAATCACTGTATATAATTATGTACTCTGCCTGTAGTCCGCTGCGTCATCATAATTGATCAAGAGTAGACTGAAAACTTGTTGAAGTCAAGATTTGTACCAATTCTTATCTCAATTCCTGTACTACCCACCTACTTATTGCTCGATGTCCTAGAAATCCAAATCCCACCTCACATTCCATCTAATACCTACTTGATAGACTGGTAGCTGTTGTCTTCCTGTTATTGGTAATTTTTTTTCTCTTGTCTATTACCGGACTAAATGCTACTTTTTCAGGAATAAATGCTCTGCTTCAAATTTGAAATTGATACACTCACTTCTTCACTATACTCAATCTAGAAAAGTAATTTTGAGGAAAACAGAATGTAACCTTTGAAATGTTTGATTGAACGAACGCTCGATGAACGATTCCAAAAATGATGGAATTTTTGAGTTTTCAAATTTTTGAGGCGGTTAGCGCATGGAATATCATAATCATGTTACACTCTCATCACACAACTTGAATTTCTCGTACTATCGACGCTTATACTCGTTGAGTTCTCTTAATGAAATGTGTTTATTCGTTGTAAACACTGAACTAAAGGTACAAAAACCATTGGTATGTCCTTGTGACGCTTATGTAAACGTCGTGATTCAAGTCGATTTGTTACAAGCTACCGTAAAACCTACAACCTTTCGGGTTTTCCTCTTCTGCGTTCTCTCATCCTAGTTGAATTACATCGTTCAAAAATTATAACTGTAATATAATTGGTGCTGTTATGTAATTTCTCATCAATAAAACGAAAAATGTTCATAGAGGCAATCAAATTATTTTTGTTAACATGTTTGAATGAGACTAACGATTCTTGAGACCTAATTTATATATTTGGAAAAAAGTTATAAAAGCGGGCTTCAAGAGCTACGTTCGTAAAATCCGATATAGAGAAAAATAAATGGATAAACTGAAGAGAACGGGATAATAATTGTTGGGCGAAAAAGTCTTTATTTGCGTAGATGTTACATAAAGACCGAAACACTAAGCGATTTTGGTAATAATGGTCTCAGAATAATCACCATTAAGTGTATGTTATCATGAACAAATACTACCTACAAATCGAAAGTAATAAAACATGTCCCATTTCTTGAACTCTGTCTCAAAAGGAAAGAGAGAAAAAGAATAAGATCAACAATAATTTAAATAATGTAATACAGTTTTTTTTTACAACATTTAAAACGTGATCGTTGGCAGGACAAAAACGTATAAAAACAAAGAAACAATGCCGGTTCGAATACGTGAATTCAACAAGTGGCTTATCGATGCTAAAAGTTCAACGATCCCTCGGGTGCCGGATTCCAGTCACAGCTTGGGAGGGCGATTGCTATTCTGTACATCACCTTCTTCCCTACACGCGCGCATGCGCACTCTCTCTCGTATCCTCTTGGTGCATCGCCAGTCAACGACTCCGAAGATATTCTTCATCAGAGCAGGGAAAGTAACTTGACTTTCCCAAACCTCTCCAGTCAAGGAACGGGGCGCCCAAGTCCAGAAATTGCGTCATCAAAATCTACTCCTTGTTGGCAGGGCGCAAATAAATTTTGAACTTTTGTAAATTTTCAGATGGAGTACAATGATTTCGTTGAAATTTGAATTCTATACAAAACTCCTTCTTTTTGAAAGCTTTTTTCTCTTTTTTTTAACTATTTTAATAATAATTATAATAATATTACGATTACTCTCACGTCCGAAAACATACAAGTAAAATAGTGATCGAGCCATGGGAGAGGGGAGGGGTGTGCTGTACAAGGGGGCTCGAATGTAGACCTCAGTCTACTTCAGTCGTCTGGGGGTCGATTATATAACTTGTTGACACGGTTTTATCGAATGAAGATGGTTGGGTCTCGGCCGAATCGAATAGGGGATGGCTGGAAGGAGTGCTAGGATGTAGTTTAGAGTTCAACGAGTTACGACACTTGGCAACCGAATTAACCAGTTAAAAATCGACCACCTGGGGGAAAAGTTTGATTGTTGGAGATCGCCTGACTTAGAAGAAACCGTCGCCGGTCGGATCGTTAATCCATGGGTAGTTGTTGGGGCACCTGACGCATGTCTGAAGGTTGATGGTTTCGCCGGGAACTTCTTTGCTGGAGAGTTTGCAGGAGTGTGGTACCCAGCAGGCCTGGTTGCCTTCGACGGCGCACTTCTCCCTCCAGGGCTCGAAGTTCTTGACTTCGGAAACGGTCCTGGGGTTCTGGATCCATTGGATGACCTGAGTCATCGTCACGAAGTAGACGTCGTTGTACTTTTCGAGTACCTCATCGATCCAGTAGAGGAAAGCGTCGAGGTATTCGGGGTTGTTTTTCAGCCAAGCGGCGTGGAAGTAGAGCCCGATAGGCGCTCTGTTTTGGTCGTAATGCCTGTCGAAATTGTGGTTGAGGAAGTTGTAGAACTGGTCTCCGGAGAGGATGTTTGAGCACGAGTCGACCATAGCGCATCCTGGCAAGTACTCGTCGAAGTTGGGATCCTCCCTCCTGTCCAATTCGTTCATCACCATTTCCCAGACGGCGTGGCTCCTGGTAGGGCAGTGCTGGAGGTTACCGTGGCAACGGTGAGGCATCCTGAAGTACATGGTGTACGGCCATAGCGGCGGGTTGCTCAGCGGCGCCGTGATCGTAGAGTCGTACAAGAAAGCTTGTTCTTCCATCATTGTGAACTGGTTGTTACCACCTACTCTCAGATATGGAGAACGAACACCCACGACACTGTTGTCACTCAAATTCGCGTACTTCTCCATGATGACTCTCATTCCGGCCATTTCCTTAGCCCAGTCGTCAACGGTGGCGTTGCTCCAGAACTGTTCGTCGTCATTGTGCCTGTAAAAGACAAATCATCACCATGTTCAATATGTACAGAATTACAGGAGCTATGCTATTAATTTGTTATTGCAGAAGAGTTTGTCCCTGCCGGATGCTTCAGCTCCATAATCTTTCATTTTCTGGTAAAATGTACCAACTCGTTTCCTGCTAATGAATTATTAATCCTGATATTTATATGTATGCGCAGTATCTGTTATTCATAATGACAGATGTAACTTACGTTATGGAATGAACAGCCATCTCGTGTCCTTTCCTGTGGAATTCCTGGACGGCTGAATAGTTGGTGTACTTGTGAGACACGAAGAATGTGGCTTTGATCTGGCAACCGTTGGGATTCTTGCGCTTCCCGTTGAAGATCTCCTTGTACAGCTCGATGTTGTTGTTGTTAATGGCGTCATCAAAAGTGATGGTTATCATCTGGGGAATATCCTTCGCCGGGAGGTCGTTAGGGATCCCCGTCCCGTCTTCCGAACAGAAGCAGTCGGGCAAGACGCAGACGGTCGGGTCGCACGGCGGCGCCCTGTTGGGGTCGTTGTCATTGTCTGAAACATTCAAAAGTGAACAACGAAATAAGAAAGAGAAAAAAAAATAAGAAAAAATCTCCTCAGAGAAAGTCCCTACCCCCAGACCTCTCTCTCGCAGTTGCGTAACCCCGTTGCTCAATCCCTCACTTACCGCAGGTGTTTTCGTCTGATCCATCGGTACAATCTTTTTCACCGTTGCAGAAGAGACCGCGTTCTATACAGGCGCCGTCACCGCAAGCGAGGAAACCATCCTTGAAAAAATCAAAAAAACAAAAAAAAACATGAAATAAAATAAAATCGGATCAGCTGTGTTATTACTAGGTCAGTTTGGTGCGTTTTCGAATCGATCAGGTTCGACCTTTCATGGCAACTAAGACTAATATAATAACTAAGACTAAGACTTAATACAATATATAATATATTATGATATTTATAAGACGCTGCGCCGAGTTCCTTCTGCTTATTTGAATGTCAATATATCATTGAAAACTGTCACCTCAATTATGTAAGAATTTGGATTGAGTGTTTTGATTCAATAAATTCCCTAGATAGTAAAATTTGTATAAGATATAATTATATCTTCTTTTCCTTTCAATAGGTACCTCTATTATTAATAATGATCAAATCGTTGATTTTTGAAACAGCGAACCCTGCTAATTTTGATAAACCGTAAATAATAAAAATTGTTTAAATGCAGTTTTTTAAACAACGTTTTTGAAACGGATTAAAAAGTATAAAATAATATTTCGTGATAAAAATAATAAAGTAATATCTCGTAGTATACAATCATTTCTCGTAGCTCCATACAGATTTATAACCCCATAAGTACAGATTTCTAACCCCATCCAGATTGTCATTAAAATTTGTGGTTGTGAATTTTTAATACTTACCTGTGAAAATACTTGTTAGATATATAGCATTTACCCATTTATTTAAACCCTTGACAAAATAATTTAAACCCTTTACAAAATAATTTCAACCTTTTTACAAATTTATTTAAACCCTTTAAAAAATAATTTTAACCTTTTACCAATTTATTTAAACCTTTTACAAAATTATTACAACCCTTTATATAATTATTTAAACCTTTTACAAATTTATTTAAAGTCATTCAATAAATACAATGGTATTTGCAATAATCAACATTTGAAGGATATGCTTTAATATCCAAATAGTTCTAACGGACTAATGAAGTGGTGCTGCGTCGGGCGATAATAAAATGATGTCCATTTTCACACATTCTTGAGGTGTGATTGAAAGCAAACTTTGCTGAATAACTTTTGGAAGCTGGTGCTCACCTTGGGAGCTTAACAACTCTCTTACTTTCGCCTTTATTTTTGAGAACGCCTGTTCCGCAGGTTCAGCATAGGATAATCGATAATGTGGAGGCTCTAATCAGCAAGGTTAGAAGCTCACTGACATAAGGTACGTGGGAGAAGTTATTGGAGTCTCAACATTCAGAAGGAATACCACGAACCTACTCGTACGTAGAACTCAATTCCCTTCTCGTCACCATTCTACCGTTCGTCTTACGCGAGTGACCTAAAGACGATTTCGTTCTAATGAATACGATTAAGTATAGAGGTTTAAACAAATTTGTAAAGGGTTTAAATAATTTTATAAATGGTTGTAATAAAATTGTAAAAGGTTTAAATAATTCTGTAAAGGGCTTAAATAAATTTGTAAAAGGTTGAAATGATTTTGTAAAGGGTTTAAATAAATTTGTAAATGCTACAACACGAAAAACGCGGGGGGAAACGCCCCACATCACAGTTAATAGGTACCTATTGATTAAATTATTATTCCTTACTGCAAACTTGGTAGGTAATCACTCCTAGGTGACACATTTTTGTTATTGTTTCTTAAATACAGCTGAAAATTGTTAACGTTGAGCAGATTTGCTTATAATATTGTATGACCCGATGGAAAGGAAAACGCACGATTGCAATGAATTGAGAACAAAGTTAGATTTCAAGTTGAGAGATTCGATAGAAGTTCACGAGGAATTCAACGTGTGGGTGGGAACAATGGTTCACGCCCCTTGAAGTAGTAAACAAATTGTGTTCAATGGGTGGACGCGAGTTGGAAGATTGCAAATGTGGCCCACTAACCTGACAGAGCGGCTCGTCGGTGTAAAGGAGAGGTTTCACTTTCCTTTCCTTGTTCTTGAGCTTGCAGTTCTTGACGGCGTCCTTCCAGTCGCAAGTCTGTTTCTCGATGTCGAAGAACAAACCTGCGGGGCACCTGATCGCTTGGAGCCCCTGCAACAAACGAGAAGCGGTCGTGCTGTAGAGTCTCATCTCAGGAGAACCTGTGGGTCCTCATTGAGGATTACCCGACCTGAAATTGACTGATATTTGCCCTAACATTTCTCTTTGGGGTGTTAACGGACGGGGAAATTCAAACTAGTCGGATGAAATATCGTATGTTTACTTGGTTTCCAAAATTACCTACTTGCACGAGTGACACGTGGCACTGATATCTTCCTCCACACCGCAGTTTTGAAGTTCACCGAAGTGTGATGCTCAGCTAGATTTAACGATCACTGTTTCTTTCAATTATTTTTGATTTCTCCCTTATGACTGTGCTTCTATAGTGATATCTTTGATAATCAATGTGAACCAATAATATAAAGCTAAGCACGCCTTTTTTTGCCGTGAATCATAACAACAAAGAAGAAGAAAATCCACTTTCACGGAAAAACATTGAATCTTGGACATGTTTTTGGACACAAGAATTGACAGTACGAAGAATTGACATTGCATATCCGCATTTAACGTTTTTCCGTGAAAACGCAGGTTTTTTTTTTTTTGCGTTAAGCTGAGAAATTTTGGGATTGAAGAAAAACTACCTCAACTGATTAGGGAAGGTCCTCACCTCGTCATTCTTACTCAGCAGTCCTACAAAGGCTCCATTTCGAATTTAATCCCCATAGGTCAAACACCTACCTACCTAGCTAATTTTGTTTATCGGTATCGCGTTACACATTTTGACGTCGGAAAATGATAATAATTACAAAATATTTTATGTAAAACCAAGAGAAAGGTACCTACGAATCATCAACCTATATAAATCTAAAAAAAAAATAAGAAAACTTTTTAAAAAATACTCGAGGATTCCTCATTGCAGCCGGTTTTGGAATAGATGGATAGACGATAGAACCCTGATCAAGACCTTGGTTTAACACGGCTCCAACTGATTAATTTATTGAAGAATTTATTATTAAGATTTATTACACGAAGTTTTTGTTAATCATTACGTTTCCCCAGAGGAAGAAAATTTTGGGGAGTTGGATGTTGAGTAGCTAACCAAGAGAGTAGCTACCGCAAAGTGTTAGGGTTTCCAAACCAGTAATTTTGGTACCTATATTCACTGTTTTTTTAACAACGAATCTTCGGAATCGATTTTTTTTTTTTGACATTTTATGTCTTTACTATGGCACATAACTCAAAAAGTGTGACGTTACGGTGTGACGAAGAAAGCGTTATGAAAAATGTCTAATGATTTTCACGTACAACCGATTCGTTGCTACGGAACTTTAACTTCGCCAGTTATCATCGTACAAAAATCGTTCCCCACTCGTTGGATAGCTCTCGATTTACCTAACCATATTACGTTAACCACTGCGGAGTGCGTGGCCGACAAGCTGCGGTATGAGCGTGATTGTTTAAATAATTGTTTACACACAGGTGATCATTCTCAATAATTTATATTGTGAACACGATTGCAAGCTTTATATAAGTAAAGACATAATTTTAAGACCAAACAACCGATAAACGAATTTATCTCTTGGAGATGTACGAGTCTTGGAGATGAAGCTCGGACTGTGTTTATGTTTAACAAAGTTTTTAAACAAAAAAAATAAAGTACGAGGTACGTGGTACGTGGTGTGGGTGCGGGAGGGGGCGCAAAGACATAAAATGTCCCTCGTGGTTGCGTACTTGTACGAAAGCTGTTTTTTTTAAATTAGGTATATTTCCCCACTCAAAATGTTTGGCCTACTTTTTAAAAAAACATCCCTTGCAACTTGGGATTTTTTGCGGATCTGAATAGATCTCCATTTTTAGGATTTTTTGAGACGACAACCAACTGTTTTTTTCACATGACCGAGCACTGAGCAGAAAAAAGATTGTCAGCACGATGAGCCAAACGGTATCAGTCTGAGCTGGCAGCGACAACCATCGAACGATGATAGGATATAATGTCGGTGGTGATGGCGGAGGGAGGGGTGTCCATGTGCACAGACCCCACTGCCACATTCACATAACAAACACTCGTGCATACGTTTATAGCATTAGCAATAATATAACACATAATTTACAAAATGCAAGCGAGTACTGGAAATAAGAAAATGCCCCCTGTGCTGCCATGTTCACAGCTCAAGTTCAAAAATAGGTTAAAGAGAAGAATGAATCGCCTTGTCAGTTTCTATCGTATATTTCAAGGCATTTATTGCCCAGCAATAAAGTTGTTTCTTTCTATTAATGTGCGCCAAGTTATGTTCAGTGTTTTCACTTGAAATAAAACAAATAAATAAAATTTTAATAATCATAGAAATCATAGCTTAGAAGGGTAAGAACTCCTCAGTTGTATCAAAACATTCCTCAAGTCATTTTATTCCGTAAGTTCAAGTCTAAAATTGTTGTATGATTGCACATCCTTGATCACAGTTGGAATTTTATTATAGATTTTTATACACATCATTTGTACCCTACTACTCTTGTAAGTAGTAGGTGCATACTAATACTCGGTACGTGACAGTTGGGTCGGCCCAATTTCATGTTAGTAATTGAAAGAACAGTGCAAGCGAGATGAAAGTTCGGGGCTCGGGCAGGTTGAATGATACGAGGTATATGAATTTTACTCAATTCCGACTATAGGACGCTATAGGACTATAGGACGCTTGCGTAGGACGCTCAAACACGACCCATCCTGCGACCCATGACTCCTCTAGTAAATGCGGGATTGCGGAAACATTTTTGATGTATTTCAGTGCGATTGAAAACCTCACCATTTCCTTCGAGTGGTAGCATAAGTAGGTGTGCCAAAAATATACTGAGTGGATAACGGAAAACTTGGTTGTATCTATGCGGCCATGAGATTTAAATGAACGCGGTCATTTTGCATATGTAAATGATAAACCGAAACATGATAAATTTGCGGCAAGGTTCTCACTGCTGTCAGCGTTATAATACTCTTCCTCGTAATCTTAAGGAAGAAGGAATATGACTGCTCCTTGTACAGCTAAGCAAGAACCGTTCACTGGTTTTTCAGCAAAGTGCTTAGCATTTACTTGAGGTCACAATGTTGGGAAAGTGAGCAATACGGCTACAAGGAAAGTGACTGGACGAGATGAAGAACTTACGGAGGATGTGCACTGAATTACATCACGGCAGGCGTCACCTTCACCGGCGACCAGCCTGAACCATTCACCTGCATCTTTGTCCTTGCATAGCTCAACTTCGAAGCTCTCTTCTTTCTTTGCTGGTTCAGCTTCTTGGGAAACAACTGCAAAAAGAAGAAACGGTTCATTAATTGCTTGTTAATTTTAATTTACCGTCACTGTATGATTCGTGTGCTGCATGTATGGTTTATGTATGGTAACTTAATTTTAAACGAACTCTCGCAAGATGAGACAAGATTCGTTTGGTTTTAGGGCCTTCTACGAATAACCTGCTCACTGTTCATTATATCGAATGAAATCTAATTCGCACATCTTATCGCTCAATTTCTGTTAGTTTCGTGATCTTTTAATACCGCTTTGTTTTCCATGATTTTAGAGATGCTAGTAATTGCTGAACTTGGAAAAAACCTGTTAAGACTAGCGGGTCCCGTGGTCAGGAGCGTTGCGTGAGATTTTATTTTAATCCAACACGTAGGAAACTGAATGGTAAAGTTTCAACCCGCAGGACTCAATATTAGCCTTTTTCAACACTTGCGGCGCATGTGCTGCTCCTTTGACATCGTAGTAGCACCAAAGCCTATCTAGCAAATTCAGGTGGATCTACCCGTGAAGTTTCATGAGTTACATTCAGCGGTTCGTTTTTTTGCGGAACAAACACAGTGATTTTGGTTTATTATTCTGTGAATAATACACCTATGTATTCGCTCAGCAAACAATTTTTATAACACCCCCTCAGAATTTTTTCTTTTCCGTTTCAAGGAGCGTAGATTCCAAAAATGCAATGTCCGTCCGCCGTATCACGTGTACAGGCTTCATTTTCGGTCTAAAAAAATCGTTCTTTCGCACAAATGCTCCATTTGGGCCCTAGTTGTGTCCCGAAACTTTTCAGCCCAATCGGAATATACCCAGGGGTGTTATGAGTGAAAATGTGTGTAAAAATGGGTACTTTTTGCGTTTTAGCAACATGTTGGTAACATGAGCTTTTAAGGTATCGTTTTTCATGTTTTTCGGGACGAGAAGACCGAATATGAAGTCGATTTTGACCAAAGAATAGAAAATTGAGGTTCTACCAGATGTTCAGCTCCCGAAATTGATTTTTTATGAGTCAAAAACCTGGGAAATCGTCTGAAATCACCATCAATTTGTAGAATAACACTGGAAAAAGTGTCAACAGGTGGATCAAGATTAAATGGTACTATCAATGATCAGAGATAATTTATTTTAAAAAAAAAAAGGAGCGTACTTTATTCGTGTTTTGGGGGCCATAATTGGTGGAAACCACCAGAGATAGCTATTTCAATTATTTTATATGAAAGAAACAATAAATAAACAGCCAACATCTCTGTAGGTATGTCCAATGGAATAATAAACCCATGTGACAAGGACTTTGCAGCGTTTTTTGTTTTGTTCGAGTCTATAAAAGTAAGATCCTTTGTAACATGTTTCAGCTATCGTTACCTATTTTCAGCTAAATCCCCCCCCCCCTCCCCAATTTAATATATAACCAGTATAAACCAGTATTATTAGCTTCGAAGTTATTTGTAGTTTGAGTTGGATCCGTACCGGAGTCGTTAAACGTCTCCAATATTTCAATTCCGAAGAAAGCGTTGCCCCGAGGGATTTTCCTTTGCTCAACAATCTTGAGGAGAATCAGTTGCTCACAAACACCGAGCCATTAAAAGTTGCGGAACATTCGCATATAATCGATTCGATTGTCAACATTCCAATGATCGGTAGAATAATTGTAGTAGATATTAGACCTAATTTTGGTATCGCGAGTTCACGTGATGGCGAACATTCCACTGTAAAAAAATGTCAACAGTATTGCAATGCGCAGTATTGCCAAGTTGATGATTTCATGCACCAAAAATATTAGAAAAACGATATATTTCCAGAGAAATATTTGTGTATAGCAGTAACACACGAGAAGTCTTCGAGAGCGGGGAGAGCTGGAAAGCACATACAACCACATTGGCGGCGACTGGAATAGTTTTCACACAAGCCTTACTCTTGTAGGTATCGATAAATTCGAAACCAGACGTAGGTAAATGATAGCTTCGAGGTATGTAACGGTGTTATTCGAGACGGCTCGGGTAACAGTACTTTTACTTCACTGGGAAACGGGACTTTGCAAATCTTGATATTCCCTGAGCTTTCATTCATGGTGGATGATAACACTATATCTATGATGTATATTAACCTTAAATGTAAACTTGAGTCCTGATGAGTAATTATTAATATCTGTGTATTCATCCGATATACGTTATTATTATTTCTCAAAAGTCGAATTTGTAGCTCAATTGTGGGGTTCACTATTCGCTCGTATTTATTTTATTTTGTTGTTATTACTTTTTTCTTTATTTTTTTTTCTTTAATGAAAATAGATTCCATCCTGAGAATTTTGACACCACCGCACTGTCCTACGGTAAGTAGTTCTTTGTCTATGATTTTTTCAAAAATTCCAGTAATTCTGATGTCGCTGCACCTCTCCCGCCTGAAAATCATAGAAAAATAACTGCTTATCGTGGGACAGTGCGGTTGGTGTCAACGTTCTCAGAATGGAACCCATTTTCACTTGAAAAATAAATAAATAACAAAAATAAACCGCTTTTGTGACCCATGCGCATACCCCATTAAGAATAATGCGCTGCAGTAATTCAGGGATCACACCATTACACGGCTCGGCCCGAGTGAGATCTATTCTGTCTGTACACATGGGCACATAAAGAATATCACCGGTACTCGTATATCAATACAGCTTTTTTTTTTTAAATAATTTAAACAGTTTTGAATTATGATTCAATGGTACTCTAATGAAAGGTTTGCGGCCTCTCTTTGAGTAACTTGCCAATAAGTATAATGTAGAGATTTAAAAAAATATTTTCTCACTATGTTTGGATTGTTGTTGAATTTTCTGGAGAACTCAAGCACCTAAATTCATAGACGCGCCTGTGGATATGAAAAAATACCAGACCGCCCAAGCACATTCTCACTTCCATCTGGCGCAAATACTTGGGCGACCCTGACTGCCAAGGTCGTATTTCTTTCACTTCTCATCAGGAACTCTCACATCTTTTTTGCTGTCAAGATTCGTTTCCTCATTCTTCTTGTTTAGAGAATATTCTACCTGTTCCTTTACAGAGCCCAGGAGTTTCGAGTTCTTTGAGCGAGTTTAGTGTGACCATCAGTACGAACTCAGGTTCACACTGACTTCATGAGATTTCATGAGTGGTTTGGACAACAAACGCATGGTACGGAAAAAAATACGTAATACCAAAAAAGAAAAATTGAGTTACCGAAAAAATAGTCTATTTCCACTAGCGCACGAAAAAACGCGAAAAAAACTGTTATACCGGTTTCGGTGATCAAACCATCGTCAGTAACAAACAATAAACGAGTTATAACCCGTAACCGAAACCGGTATAACAGTGTTTTTCGCGTTTTTTCGTGTATTAGTGGAAATAGACTATTTTTTCAATAACTCCATTTTTCTTTGAAATGGGTTTCCACGATTTCTTCGCGAGTGATTTAGTTCGTAATACCCGTACCTAATCTACCTACCTACTTCGCGTTACGAGTTGTAGGAGATTTGCAGTAGTGACGATCAAGCTGAAATACCACCAACTGCGTGGCATTGATAACGACCTGGGAGGGAAGTGCCGCATGTGGAGTATCAGCGGTTTGGATGATTTAAAAAAAATGCATACGAGGTCTGTCATCAGGCATTAAGACCAACATACGAGGTCTGTCATCAGGCATTAAGACCAACATATGAGGTCTGTCATCAGGCATTAAGACCAACATACGAGGTCTGTCATCAGGCATTAATACCAACATACGAGGTCTGTCATCAGGCATTAAGACCAACATACGAGGTCTGTCATCAGGCATTAATACCAACATACGAGGTCTGTCATCAGGCATTAAGACCAACATACGAGGTCTGTCATCAGGCATTAATAACAACATACGAGGTCTGTCATCAGGCATTAATAACAACATACGAGGTCTGTCATCAGGCATTAAGACCAACATACGAGGTCTGTCATAAGGCATTAAGACCAACATACGAGGTCTGTCATCAGGCATTAATAACAACATACGAGGTCTGTCATCAGGCATTAAGACCAACATATGAGGTCTGTCATCAGGCATTAATAACAACATACGAGGTCTGTCATCAGGCATTAAGACCAACATACGAGGTCTGTCATCAGGCATTAAGACCAACATACGAGGTCTGTCATCAGGCATTAAGACCAACATACGAGGTCTGTCATCAGGCATTAAGACCAACATACGAGGTCTGTCATCAGGCATTAAGACCAACATACGAGGTCTGTCATCAGGCATTAAGACCAACATACGAGGTCTGTCATCAGGCATTAAGACCAACATACGAGGTCTGTCATCAGGCATTAAGACCAACATACGAGGTCTGTCATCAGGCATTAAGACCAACATACGAGGTCTGTCATCAGGCATTAAGACCAACATACGAGGTCTGTCATCAGGCATTAAGACCAACATACGAGGTCTGTCATCAGGCATTAAGACCAACATACGAGGTCTGACATCAGGCATTAAGACCAACAATGTCCATCATCCGGTGCTAAACTGCGCATTCGTAAGCGTTCCCCAGTTAATCGGAATGGATTCCGACTGAGCCCATTAATTCAAAGCAAAAAGTTCTGTTTCAAACAGTTTTCCATCAGCGCAACAAATCGGTTTTGCTGGCCGGAAACTTTGGCTTGGACACCTACTTTGACTTAATGCAAGTCAAAGTTTCCGACCAGCAAAAGCGATTTGTTGCGCCGATGGAAAATTGTTTGAAATAGAACTTTTTGGTCTGTTTCACTCTGGGGATCTTTGCTGTGTTTAAAATAACGCTGAAGTTGGTCAGCTTTTTCACGGTTGAGTCGACATGTTTTCACGCATCGTTGTTGCCATTTTCAACTGTCACAGATGATGGTTGCTGATTTGAGCGCCCCCAATGCGTCTGGCTTCGACGTTATTACACAACTCCCACTGCTGCTGCACTTCACTGCACTTCACAGTGCATCTCTGCCAAGGCACCAAATCCTCCATTTCGGATGTCGACAAGCATATTTTTCAGCATCTCAACTTCTAATTAGCTTCTCCGGATCGTCTTCGAGCGTGAGGACCCGCGGTTTATAAGTGGCCAGCGGAGTGCGGATCAGGTGCAACATTCGACTTGCGCGTGACTGTATCGCTCGTGAAATATTACATACTGTTGGCTGCGGCTGCGTGCGGTCTAAATAGTTGGACTCTGCTGTAATCATTGTAGTTTGTTGCACATCATCACCAAAATATCATCTTAGGTTGTAATATGGCGGTTTCGTGCAGATTCTTCACATTTCATGAACAATAATGATGCATGTGAGCCGCATTTCAACAATGACGATGGATTCGTTGGGCTTATTTTTGGTGCCTAGGCTTCCATTTGCATCGAACTTTGGTGGTTTTTGTTGCAGTCGAGTAGTTTTTGTTAGTAGTACAGCGCACTTCGGGAATGCCAAGAAGTGTGCTGTTATACGAAACCCGTGATAGAAACGCTGCAAAGTCCTTGTCACATGGGTTTATTATTCTACTGGTCACTCCTACAGAAAAGTTGGCTGTTCATTTATTGTTTATTTCATGTGAAATAATTGAAGTAGCCATTTCTGATGGTTTCCACCAATTTTGGCCCCCAAAAACACGAATTACGCTCCTTTTATTCCAAATTATCTTTGATCATTGATAGTGCCATTTAATCGTCTTGATTCACGTGTTGACACTTTTTCTAGTGTTATTACACAAATTAATGGTGGTTTCAGAACATTTCCCAGGTTTTTGACTAATAAAAAATGACTTTTGGGACCTCAACCTTCGATACAACCTCAATTCGTCAATCTGGTCAAAATCGACTTCATATTCGGTTTCCTCGTCCTAAAAAACATGGAAAACGATACCTCACAAGCTCGTGTTACGAAAACACCAAAAACCCTGTTTTACACCCATTTTTCACCCATAACATCCATGGGTATACTAAGATCGGACGGCAATGTTTCGGAACACAGCTAGGACGCAAATGGAGCATGTGTGCGAAAGAACGAATTTTTTAGACCGAAATTGAAGTAGATATGGATGATACGGCAGACGGACCTGCATTTTGGTTTATTATTCAGTGTATAATACACCTGTGTATTCGCTCAGAAAAAAGTATGTATAACACCCCCTCAAAATTTTTCTTTTAAGTTTCAAGGTGCGTATATTCCAAAAATGCAATGTCCGTCCGCCGTATCATGCATAACTACTACATTTTCGGTCTAAAAATTCGTTCTTTCGCACACGTGCTCCATTTGGGCCCTAGTTGTGTCCCGAAACTTTTCAGCCCGATCGGAATACACCCAGGGGTGCTATGGGTGGAAATGTATGTAAAAATAGGGGTTTTTCGAAGTTTTTTGAGGTTTTAGTGAACACGAGCTTGTGAGGCATCGTTTTCCATGTTTTTTGAGACCGAATATGAAGTTATTTTTGAACAAAGGATGAAGGAATGAGGTTGTAACGACGGTTCATGTTCCAAAATTATTTGTTTATGAATCAAAAACCTGGAAAGTTGCCTGAAATCACCATCAGTTTGCATAATAACACTAGAAAAAGTGTTACAGGTGGATCAAGACAATTAAATTCCACTATCAGTGATAAAAGATAATTTAAAAAAAAGCGTAATTCGTGATTTTGTGGCCAAAATTTGTGGAAACCATAAAAAATAACTGTTTAAATTATTGCACATGAAAGAAACAGTAAATGAACAGCCAACATTTCTGTAGGTTTGTCCAATAGAATAATAAACCCATGTGACGAGGACTTTGCAGCGTTTTGGATCTACGCACCTTGAAATGTAAAAGAAAAAAATTTTTGAGGGGGGGTGTTATAAAAATGTTTTTCTGAGCGAATACATAGGTGTATTATTCACAGAATAATAATCCAAAACGGTAAGTCTCCTATGAGAATACGCCAGACGGATGCGAACTTTGGAAGGACGACGAGTTGAGAAAGGCGGACTAGGAAAGTTGTAGCTTTGCCCGAACATTCAGGTCACTGGTACGCCTCGCATAATGAGCTCACCTCGACAGCCGTAATACTCAAGATTGACATAATTTAAGGCCTTAGCGTAAACACCATTACGATAAACGCGTCTCAAGTAACAGGAATCGATAGCAAAAACGTTTATTGGAAACTAACAAGATACTAATTGAATAGGCGTTTTCTTATTTTGAGATTGTTGAGGGACAAGGAACGTATTATATTGGATGAAGCAGGTGGGTACTCGATGGCAAAACTAGTAGTCATTTCATGTAACCGAACTCTTTGACCGTACAATGAACAGAACTATACAAAGGTGATTCCAGTGTTTAGATATATACTGATATCTCTTGGTTATTTGCGTACAGGTATAGCGAATGATTGTGAAACATTCATAAGACATTGTGAATGAGGCATTGCATCAACAACCCCCAAATAGCTTGCGTTTTGCGAAAATCGTCAGTATTATCTCATCCTAGGTCAGTGGTGGGCAAACTTACTAGCCAGAGAGCCAAATATGAACATTACAACAATTTAAAAAAATTGGGAGCCAAATCTGCTTGTTTAGTAAACTTTTATTACACTAAATAAGTAGTAAACCAAATAGAACTAAATTGCATACTTAATAAATATTTATTAATGCGAACAATGTGCTTGCATCTCCTTGGAAAGTTTGAGTTTGAGTAAGTCAGGTTTGTATGTTGTTGTTTTTAATTATAGGCATGATCAGCTGTTATCACTTTTTCCCGCCAAGCACGTGAGAATCCATGGAGAATGTTTTCGGTGCAAGGAATTGCTTCAACCACGCACTCTCTACAAGAATAAAATAACAGCAGACCGTTCGAGCCATTTTCAAGCCCGCCAAGAGGATTTGAATTTGAAAAACGTCGTTTTACCATAGTCACCTCGTATGTACCATAGTCACCCCGGTTTACGGCATCTTTTAGCTTAAACAAAAAATTATACATGTTCTCGATTTATAGAAGAATTTTATCAAAATGAGATGTATTTTTCTTACCAACTTTTTTTTTTTTTTTTTTTTAATGAAAATTATTGCGCCTTCCGTGGATATTTGTGCCCGAGCCGCACTTAAGGTGTCAAAGAGCCACATGCGGCTCTGGAGCCGCACTTTGCCGACCACTGGCCCAGGTGATTCTCGGGAATGAAAACCACAGAAACAGAAGGAATGTTGGTGGACCTAAAATAACTCGTTGCGGAAATTTCCTCTTTAGTTCGATTCACTGGTATCGTCTTCATTGGACGAGCCCTCATAAGGAACGGACGTGATTTTTTTCTCCCTCTCACTTTCTCTCTTCCCAAGCTAAGTAGGCTTCGTGGAACTGAGAAAGTTTTCAATTTTTGAGCAATATTCATACTCGATGTTAACGTTCATGTTTTGGATCACCTTTTTGTTTTAGTTAGAAAAATGGGCGCGATGAGCAAATATGAGATGTGAATACTTACTCATGATAAACCTATTAGGTACGAGTATTTCTATTAACGTCAGAACCATGAACGTATGCAAGGACGTGCCATTTTTATTTTCAGCCTAATATATGTGTATAGAATTATTAGTTATGTCTTTTTTCCATCGACAAAATAGTAGATAATCAAATTTATTGCAAATAAGCTGTTAGTAAGGTAAAATCTTACATTTTTGGTGGAAAATCGGGGACTGTGGAATTAATAATAAGTGGGTGTTACGCGGTTTTAGATGGTTTTCGTAAAAATTATTATGAGATAGCTGAACGAGAGGAGTTTTTAGATACCTGCATGATAGCGAGAAATGTAGCAGTTGACAATTGAATGAATTTCAAAACGTTTATTTGATAGAAATGATTATTGAAATTATTATTGAAAATGTTGCAATAATTCTGGTAGTAGGTAATAATATTAGTAATGGAATGTAAATTAGTAATATGCATATTGAATGTAGTAATATAATAATTGAATATAAATTATGACTGGAAATGTTGTAGTACCTAATGCGCAATGGAGAAATGTGTACTGAAGAAAGGGACGCTGCGAATCGCTGGACAGAGTATTTTTGACAGTTTCTCAATGTCTGAGTGAAGGGACGCGTTCAGGAGCAACTCAGTATGATGAACCATTCAGAGCAGAAAATGAATCAGCGGTAGTAGACTCATCTAATCGTTTTAAAATCAGGTTCAGACGATGGCATGGCCACCTATAGTGTCCGAATTGGTAAAGAATGTTTGGTAAATATTCAAAGGATGCCGGTTGCGCTTTATTATTCTGTGAATAATGTATGTATTCGCTCAGCAAAAATTTTTATAAAACCCCCTCGAAATTTTTTCTTTTACGTTTCAAGGTGCGTAGGTTACAAAAATGCAATGTCCGTCCGCCGTATCATCCATATCTACTTTATTTACGGTCTAAAAAATTCGTTCTTTCGCACACAGGCTCCGTTTGGGCCCTAGTTGTGTCCCGAAGGTGTTATGGGTGTAAAAGTAGGGTTTTTTTGGTGTTTTAGTAACATGAGCTTGTGAGGTATCGTTTTCCATGTTTTTTAGGACGAGGAGACCGAATATGAAGTCGATTTTGACCCTAGAGTGAAGAGTTGAGGTTGTAACGAAGGTTCGGCTCTCAAAATTAATTTGCTATGAGTCAAAAACCTGGGAAATTGTCTGAAATCACTATAATTATTGTATAATAACACTAGAAGTAGTATTAGCAGGTGGATCAAGACAATTAAATGGCACTATGAATGATCAAAGATAATTCGGAAAAAAAGGAGCGTAATTCGTGTTTTTGGGGGCCAAAATTGGTGAAAACCATCAACAATAAATAACTATTTTAGTTATTGCATATGAAAGAAACAATAAATGAACAGCCATCGTTTCAGTAGTATGTGTCCGATAAAATAATAAACCCATGTGACAATGGCTTTGCAGCGTTTTTATGTTGATAGCAACTCTTGGATGCGACGAGAAAAAAGGCCCGAGGAGTAAAAAATGTTGGCCATGTCCGATTTCCAATAGGCCAAAACAGAAGAATGCTCTGATTATACCTAAAATAGGTTGTTATCACACCCCTTCGTATTCTAAATATCTGAGCCTGTCATTGCCCTTTAAAGGCTCCCTATGTAGTGGAGGTGGGTTGTAGTCTATTGCCAGTGTGTTGTCAGGAAGGCAGTCAAGGTATGGTCGAGTTTGGGCTGACGATCTCGTACTCATATGGCCTGAGACCGTCTAAGGTTTATGGTCAATTTGCTTTGCTTTTCATTCGCATATTTCAATCAAGCTTCCGAACATCGTCTCCAAATCCCATAGACTGCTAAAAGTAGAAAATGGAGTCCCAACAAAGCCTTATTTTCATTTATTTATGTTTTTTATTATTTGCTTATAACTTACTACTGGGTATCAGTTGTTTTGATTTCTTTATTTTTTTCTCCTTTTTATGGTGACGAAATCAATTAAGGGCACTGGGGCAGTAGCGTCAAGTGGGCTCTGAAATCGGTGGGGCACCAAACCACAACACAAAACCAACAAAATTTCTACTGCAAATTAGCCACCGAATTCATGTATTGTAAAAATATTGTAACTAAAATATAACAAAAAAAGACCCGTTGGCCGGTATCTACTTGAATGGAGATGGAGAAGCTATTGACTTGAAGCTGGTTACTCATGTGTGTGTTAGGACAACGATCAATCCACAAACAGCAAACAGGACAAAATGCATGTAGTACCACGAATACAAACCTTTCATCAAAACCGGACCGAACGCAAAACGCACACAATTTGACGCAAAAAATTAAAAAGTGACATCAGACTCAACAGAGAAAGCCAATATAATTCACGAGACAACAACGGCAACTCAGAAGAAGAAGCACCCCGTATCGAGATGACAAATTGAATCGAAGGGATCGAATCGATTGTGAAAAGGAACGATTTTGGAGTAGAAATCAGATTTTGGGAACAGGGCCCAAAGTGGGCGTGGCGAACAACATTTTTACTAGACTGAGCATGCGCGGATGGGCCACTTTTCTAAGCTGCCATGGGAACACTAGGTCCCAGGACCCAGGACCTGCTTGCCAGTTTCAGGAGCCTACGTTTCGATTTCGATTACAGGACATCGATTACTGTCGCTTTATTCCGATAACATGCTCGTCTGTGGAGCCCATCATGGATGCTCTACTAGAATACTGAATATCCATAGCCAGAGAAATCTGTTGAGCCGCTGTTGAACTTTGTGAGAAATGCTAAGAACAGTGTACGGAGGGAAATTCAAATGCCAACTGAACAGTGGAGTTTTAGCGAATTTTCGAAGAAAAGGAAGCTATTGTTCTCGGTCCAAAATTTTTTAAACTCGAATTTCCGAAAGATTTTTATACCAAAATCCGTTTCAGACCATCCTGAATTCACTGCCGAAAGACACCAAAAATTATATGTATATATATATTTATATATTTATATATTTATATATGTATGTGTCATTCCAGACGATAACTCTCGAAAGAATTGAGATAAAAAGTTCAAATTTGTACGAAAAATCTGTCTTGGCAAACGACAGGCTAAGTTCGTAGATGGGCAGAATCGGGTCACTCTAAGGGGGAGTTTTGGGGAGTTTTAGGTGGGAAAAATTACCCATAAATTCCCAAAATGAAACAGTCTGACAAGTGACACCTCATTTTAAAGATTTTTGTACGCTGAACACGATGGTGAAATCAGAATTGCGATATCTCATTCCATTCTCAACCTGGAGCACTTTGAAGATGAAGGAACGTGGTTATTTCTTGAGATAAAACAGTTTTACATAAAATCAGTTATTTCTTCGAAAATTCGCTCTTATAGCCATGCTGCAGGACTGTGGTTTTTTTTACTTCTAGTGTTTTTGAGTGCTGGGGCAGTGGCCTTATGGACGCAACGCCCCTGCGGTCTGGGGGTAGCTCATTCTTGCGGTTTTTAATGGAATCTTCCTCGTTACGCAGGCTCACGTCTTTCTACCGTCCGTCTGAAAATTTCGTCGAGTAACGGTGGAAAATTAAGACATTAAAAAAATCCGCTAAATCGGGGACGGGGGCGCGAGCCTCGTTGGGTACAACGAGCTTTAGCAACTCGGCTGGGTCATATTTGTAACTCCCGAAAGTGGGTCGGCCATCGATGGAGCTTATACTCGTATCCGCATTCCTTTGTGATTAAGAGTAATTACGTAAGGGGCGCGTGTGTACTAGGGGGTGCGGGCATCGGCTCGCATCACCCTTCAATGATGGAAGAGTGAAATGGAGCCTGCGACAGGATATAAGCTTCCTCGGAGGTTAAAGTTGTGATTTCCCTTTGAGCAATTCCACCTTGAAACTTCTTAATCTTTTATTGGCAGACTGGGGCACCCAAGATAAAATTTTGCCGAGTACCTAACTTGATTCTATTAACAAGCAAATGCTATTCGGACAGTCGAATCCTTTTTACTCACACTGCAGATACGAGCATAACGAATGAAATTATGAGAGAAGACGCAGGATTCGTTCCAATTTTAGACAAAGCCATCAAAGGAGTTAGCTCGAGACCCGTAAAGCTCAAATTATCTGTGTTCAACTCTTGGTTGATGAACCAAATTAATCAGGGAGAAACTGAATGCAACTGTAATCAAAATATAATAATTGCCACCGACGCAGCCCCCAAGTGACCTACACCGCAATCTTCTGGAAAATTCACGTAATAGATTATGCTGCCTGACTGTTACTTAGCTAATCATCCAGTGCATCAGCTCATTATTGGTCAGACTCTTTTGCGTTTACAGAAGTACATTTGTGTTAATCTATATGCAGTAAGACTGATAATCTGAACTTTTAAATATGGGAGTAAACATTAAATAAAAATCAAGGGTACTTGAATGGTTTTCAACGTTGCGACAGCCCAGGAACATACATGTGCCTTTGTAGCAATCTTGAGATCTTGTCGAAGAACAGAGAAGGTTGAAGTAAACAACTTCTGCAGTTTCAACTACTGAGGTCTTCGTCAATCCCCCCCACAGGAGACCATGTTTTTGTTGAAAGCAAAATGTGAGAGTCTCCTATATTTGATATTTTCATACCTATGTAATATTTATGTAATATTGTTTATTGGCATATTTTTACAAGTAGACCTGACGGGTCCTCAGAGAATGTAAACAGTTTGGTAACAAATTAATTGAACTGGCTCACATGCACGCTGCATGCTGGCTCGCATGACAGCTGTTGAAAGAATTTTTTTCAATGAAAAATAAAAATTAAATTAAATTAAATTGGTGGTGGGTGGTGGAAAGTATAAACTAAGACTATTACGTTACGTATCAGTGTATATTGCCTTTAAATGATGCTATGGAAAGTGGACAGTCAAGGGAATTCCACACCCCGCGCCAGCAATTCGAAGCGACCTGCCGAGAGGTCGAGCGGTGAGGTACCACATTTAAAGTAGGTATGAAACCTACCTCCCTGAACGCCAGAAAAGGCAAAGCCCTGAATACCTAGCAACCGAGCAACAACCTAAATATGAACAGACATACTCGAATGGTTCGCGGGTATCCAAGAAGAGTACTCGACGCAACGTACTTGGCAGGAAAGCTTCAAAATACCCTATAACTCCCCCTTCAGATGATATATTTTTCTCATATTGACTATGTTTCCTCCTAATTAACCATTGCTAAAGTACGACATTCAAGTAAACTTCTTGTATGATAATTCTAGTGTTGTTTGTAAGGTATGTGATCAAGGTATGATCACGTAACTTGATCATACCGCCCTTTATTGAAGACATCTTGCTGTACGTATGGGCAATTTTTGCGGGTTACAGATTCCCAATTTTTTGGCCAAATACTGTTCAATAACGGAAATTACTTCTTATTGACTCCCCTTATGAGGTGTTTATGTCGGAAAGTCAAGGCAGAAAAGGAGTCGCGTGAAATTTATTTATCAGGTAAATCGCCGAGTAGTTCTACTCAAATCCCGCTTAGAGCGCTAGCGCATCACTTTAAACGACCTACAGAGCCGCAATGGATGGAAGGAGGACTGCGAATTTATAAATAAATTTTTAAAAACATGTCCTCAAAATCAAACCGAGGTGAGGTTCACGAAAAGTCACAGCAAAGGTTCTTCAATACTGCCAGGAAGGTGCCGTTTCTAATGTTGGGAGAAGAGGGTTGTTGGCAGCATTGAGAACTGTCCCCTCCGAGTCGTTGCTCCGCCTCCTGGGGCCAACAGCCAATCAGATGTCAATAAACCTCATACCTCACTTCTTGCCACATTTTTACTTTCAATCACCTTCATTTAAAAAATATCGCTTATTTTTTACTATTTTCAAACTATCATTTTTCAAAGAGTTCTGAATACTTTTTTCCAACAAAAAAAGTTGACGAAAATTCCCCATTATAACAAACTTTGAGCCGATTAAAAGGGAAGCTAGGGAGATTGGTGGAGCGCAAACTCAGAGCAATAAATGAAACGAGGGATTAGAACAGCGGTTCCCAACCTTTTTTCTCATTCGCACCCCCCAGCAACTCAGTTTCAGCCGGCGCACCCCCGACTTACGTAAATACCAAATAGATAGGTATAGTAAAGGCGCTGTGTCAGAAGTTGATTTATAACAGACTTGAACAAAACAAACAAAAAAAAAGTACCTATACACACATTTTATTTTATAAGTATATATATAAAAGTATAAAATATAGTGTATAAGTATGCACACAGATTTAAAATAAAGTTTGTAGTAAAAACAATGCACATGAGCATCAAGGTAAAAGTAACACAGGTAGGTAGGTAGGTAACTAAAGAGATCGAAAGAGTAGGAGTTACATAATATGTAACTATAATAATATAATGTTTTAATATTGCAAAATTACATTATTGACAAGAAGACAGGAATGAGACTAAATTAGACTAGCCCGTAAATTTATAAATGAATAAATAAACGAGTAATTTTGGGGCAAATTAATGAGATCCTTGAGGCTGTATGGTGGTACACATTTTTTTGAAATCTGGTTCAATTGTGAACAAGTATACCCTCAAATCTATGCTTCTCTTCCTCCCCTTCTCGGCGCGTCACTACATCCCTCGCACAAAAACGATGTAGGTCCTGTCTTTTCTCAACATCTACTTTCAAGATAAAAAATATTAAAAACTAGCCTGACCGCTCGCTTCGCTCGCTATCCGAGATTCGCTGTACGCAGTATCGTGGAACCAACAAACGACGGAAAAATCCCATAGCCTACCGGGTATTTGTGCCCAATTTTATCAAAATCCGTCAAGCCATTCAGGAGTTGACCATGGTCGACCATATTTCCGCTATGGTCAGGGAATTAAAAATGTGCCTACGTTCAACTTGGGAGGCTACCGGATATTGGTGCCAAATTTGGTCGATATCCGTTGAGCAATTCGGGATTCGACCATGGAGGGGCCCATGGATGCGCTATGGTCGACCGTGGGGGTAGTCCGAAGGGTCGATCGTAGATAGAATTTCACGTAGTTTACGAATACGCGATAAAAAATAGGGGTTACCATTTCAATTAACGAAGTTGACCATGGTCGACCATATTTCCGCTATGGTCAGGGAATCAAAAATGCGCCTACGTTCAACTTGGGAGGCTACCGGATATTGGTGCCAAATTTGGTCGATATCCGTCGAGCCGTTCGGCCGTGAAAAGCAATTCGGGATTCGACCATGGAGGGGCCCATGGACGCGCTATGGTCGACCGCGGGGGTAGTCCGAAGGGTCGATCGTACATAGAATTTCACGTAGATTACGAATAGGCGATAAAAAATAGGGGTTACCGATCAAATAACGAAGTTGACCATGGTCGACCATAGTTCCGCTATGGTGAGGGAATTAAAAATGCGACGTTGCACAACTTGGGAGCCTACTGGGTATTCGTGCCAAATTTGGTCGATATCCGTCGAGCCGTTTGGCCGTGCATAGAATCACACACACACAGACAGACAGACAGACAGAGATCCGTTTTTATAATATAGTAGGGATGTGTGGGTACACCCCATTCACAATTGAGTAGATCAGTTCACAGTTGGTTGTGGTAGCGGCGGTGTGGCAAAAGAACGAAAAATATTAATCAAATTATTTCCCAAAAATGTCCGCCATTACTCTATTTTTTCCACGCACCCCCAAAGGGGCTCCCGCGCACCCCCGGGGGGTGCGCGCACCCCAGGTTGGGAATCGCTGGATTAGAAGATACTCTTGGTCCCCCGATACCCGATACATGGTCCGAAGATACCCAGATCTATGAGGAGGGTAGTTTCCACCAAGTTTGTGTGATTTTTTGGAATGTTTCCATTATTTATGGAAATAAATTCTTTCATTCGTTAGGTAATTCATTCACTGGCCTGGACTAACTTCAGATAGGAGGGAGTGAAACTGCGGTGATAGATAACCGCAGGAGTGATTAAATAAACAGGCTCGTATGTCATGTGAAGATCTCCGGGATTTAATTCAAAATGCCTCAAAAAAGATTTTTATGGAATAATTTTTAAAAAATTGGTGTTCTGAGATTGTTGGGGCCTATTGCAATAGCTTGTTTTTTTCTCGCTGATGTATTTTTGCTGAAATGATTATAATGATGACTGTCTGACAATCAATTTTTTGATGTTTGGGGGAACTGCTGTCGTGCTGTCCTTTCTCCCTCTTAAACCGCTCGCAGATGTTACTCGTTCGCCACGATGAAATTATGATCACAGCAACGGGCTTAGGCCTCACAAGGTCAACGCAGGTTAACCTGCGCAATTGACCCACTTGTGGGGCATGAGAATAGATCTGCTCGTGTACGGTACGAAGGACGTTGCTGCATATAGAAAGCGGCACCTCCCCGCTTTCTGGTCCAAAAACACGGCGCGTATTGACATTCACGGGACCGCCCTCCGGTCCGGCCGTTGCAGATGTGAAAGGTGTCTAAATTTAGATATTGCTCCGGTCAAACTGTCAATTTTCGAAGTGAAAAGGACGGCAATCATAGGACTGCGAGGGTCGCGAGGAAGAAAGTGGATCTGATTGACCGAGAGAGGACAGCTGGTTTCGATGAGCCGAAGATCTTCACCCCCTTCACTCTCTGCTGATCTGGTTCGGAGCATTCTTTTTTTTCTCCTCAGCTTTTTAAAGCTCGTTATACTCCTTTCACGCAAGGCCCAAAGTCGATGACTGGGTACTGATTCAGCACTGACGGCCTGTCAGATAACTCTCAATCTGAAAATTCCACAGCACTTCTGGAACCTCTGCTACAGCTTATTGATTCCTGAAGGTCAAGCCAAACCTCGTTATATAACGATGGTCTGGGCATGAAACAACCTCGATACGAAGAGAAGGGCGATTAATACCTACATCTGCGCATTTTGCTAGCACAACCAAATATCAAAGTCCTGCAAGAACCGAAAGAATTGGCGTTCTCATATAACACCGAGTACCTTTTGGCTTGACCATAAAAATTATTGTATATCAGTCAGTATTCTTATTTGATGCCGAATGTTATTAACACCCCATTATCTCTCAATTTAAGACAGTCTGATCAAATTTTTAAATTAGTAGGATAAAGAAGGTGGTTATATGAATCATCAAAATATAGTGCGCATGCGCTAACGGGAAACCACTATGTCTACACGCCATTTACACCGAAGACCCCTTTACACCAGACATCTTAGCATAACTAAACCGATTCCCCACTATTTCGTATTCATTTATTTATTTTTTCCAGTTCAGGATTTGAACCGTTGAATCTTATTGGGATCCTATAATGAGGTACAGATAACGGCTACGGAAATCGTTTGGTGTTCTTCCACATTACCGCTAAAATAACAGCATTCCCAAAATTACCGCAACTACTCGTAAGACAGACTACCGAAACAGAGGGCTATTATATTACTGCAGTGCAAGTAACAAGATTTCTCCGATCAGGGTGTTCCAATATTGGTGAAATTGTGGCGGTTTCATTTTTCAGCTGTCAATACGTCAGGTTTTATTTGGAATTTTAATTAGAAACCATTCGATTCCAAACCCACTCCTTTTGTTAACTAGAAACGCTAACATACGGAGCGAGGTATCTGTTTACGATCGCATCACGTACGACGGTACGACTAACTTCATTGACTTTCAAATTTACTGTAAATTAATAGCCATCAGCATGTCGTAACTGTATCAATCGAAATGATTATAAATGAACGATTCGCACTTCTGTATAATAGTCACACTGAGAAACCAAGAAGGTTTTGTATTTATGTTATAACCACGGGTCACGTTGTATTAAGCTGGTTGTTAGGATTTGTTTAACCTTGTGGCTATCAGTTAAGGCATATTGATTATTCAATACTAGCTACTATTCAACACTAGGTATTATTCAATAATAGGTATTATTCAATATTAGGTACAGGTAGATTCTGTACCTAATTATCGATGATGGGGACATTGAAACCACCGAAAACTTGGAACCATCACTGGTGTCAAGAGACAGCGTGATAGCACAAACTGATATTATGTTGTACAAGCGACTATTTTTATGCAGTTAAGGGCGGGCGCACACGGGCGACTTTTTGTTGCGCAACTGTTTCGTGTTTCCTACGAGGCCTATGCATTTGAACCAAGGCGCGCACACGAAGCGACGCGACAGCAACGCAACTTTTCAGTTGCTCTGGCCGCCGACAGTAGGGAGACGAAACTGTCTCGGTCTCTCGCCCCTCCCATAGTTTTGATCTACGCGCGCACACGGGCGACAGTTTTGTTGCCGTCTAGGATTATATCTAGAATTAATATCTAGTGCCTAGTGCAAAGTGGTACATATTTTCTCTATTGTTGGCAAAATGGCAGTGAGGGATGAAGATATCGACAGTGATTTAGTTATAAGTGAAGTTGAAAAGAGGCCAGCGTTGTTCGATAAAACTTTAAAGGATTATTCGGACGCCAGTTTGAAAGGCTGATCTTTCAGACATCAGCGGGTGAACCCAATATATTCTTTTCCTTTTATTTTTCCTGCGTCACAAATCACTGCAGTCTGTACTAAATCCATGTTCACTGTAGGTACTACGAAATCAACGAAAATGAATCTGCTGTCAAGGCAACAGTTGCTCATCGTGTGCGCGCTCTCGAAAGCCGAAGCAACTCGAGAGCGACAAAGACAAAAACAGTTGCGCAACAAAAGTCGCCCGTGTGCGCCCGCCCTAACTATTTAACAACCACTTGTTTCTTCCTTAGGACCAGAATAACTGTAGCTGCAGATCTGCAACAGTTGGCTCTCGATATTTTGAATTTCGATAATTGAAGTGCGTATTCTCAAGGTCCCTTGAAACAACTCGTTAATTAAAAAAATAAAATAAATATATAGATACAGCACACTCGTTAATATTATAAATCGTCACGGACACATCTTGCTTGAAAATACACAACAACTTGATGTCAGGAGAGGCTCTCGCGTCTCACCCATAATTGAATTTGATGGCAGGGCTCACCACACTCATATTAGTGCCATCTGATTATTCTGTTCTGTAAGATCCCAATTTGGCACTAGGATTCTTACACTGATCACTAAATCGTATAAAACGCAACAGCACAGCTCCGTGGATTTTCGACGACTGAACACGATCGTATTGTTCTGTCGCGTTTTATACGATTTAGTGATCAGTGTAAGAATCCTAATGCCAAAATTGGGATCTTACAGTTCTTAATTATTTTGAATTGTCAACCATTTGAAACATCGACGTCGACTCAGGTGTTCGTAAGGTTCTTTTCATTTCTGTGTTTATCCATCCATCCCTATCTGCCAGGATCTCTTGTATTTTGTATCTTTTAGCGAATTTTCGAAGAAAAGGAAGCTATTGTTCTCGGTCCAAAATTTTTAAAACTCGAATTACCGAAAGATTTTTATACCAAAATCCGTTTCAGACCATCCTGAATTCCCTGCCGAAAGACACCAAAAATTATATGTATATATATTTATATATTTATATATTTACATATTTATATATTTATATATTTATATATTTATATATTTATATATTTATATATTTATATATTTATATATTTATATATTTATATATTTATATATATATATTTATATATGTATGTGTCATTCCAGACGATAACTCTCGAAAGAATTGAGATAAAAAGTTCAAATTTGCACGAAAAATCTGTCTTGGCAATCGTCAGGCTAAGTTCGAAGATGAGCAGAATCGGGTCACCCTAAGGGGGAGTTTTGGGGAGTTTTAGGGGGGGGAAATTACCCATAAATTCCCAAAATGAAAAAGTCTGACAAGTGACACCTCATTTTAAAGGTTTTTGTACGCTGAACACGATGGTGAAAATTGCGATATCTCATTCCATTCTCAAACTGGAGCACTTTGAAGATGAAGGAACGTGGTTATTTCTTGAGATGTTCTTCCTGGTTCGTCTGCTCTAATCTGATAACGGAATGGGATATCGCAATTCTGACTTCACCATCGTGGTCAGCGTTGGAAAATCTACAAACCGAGGTGTTACCCGGCAAAAAATGGAACAAAAAATTTGTTACGTACCCAATACCTACTCTTCTGGTATTCAAAACATTTTTGATTTCCCCCTCCCCCTCCTTCCACCCCAAATTTTACTTTGCGTAAAACTACTCCTGTTTTAATTTTGTATGGTATCAAGTTGGGAAAACATTGGCCGAAAATTAATTTTCAGAAAATTTTAGGCGGAGGAGGAAGATGCCGAAAACTTCGAAAATTCGCTCTTATAGCCATGCTGCATGACTGTGGTTTTTTCTTCATCACTCTTCTCCTTAACTTCATTATACTACACCTGTATCACCTTGACGAAAGCCGACGGAAAGTTTGATGAGTAATATAATTAAATAAGGTCTTCCTCATTTCTGTTTATTTTGATAAACACTAAAGACCCACGAATTGACGACAAGGAATGAAAAACACTATTTCTTCAGTATTTCTATAGCAGGGACTCTAATACGAGCTAAGACAATGCGTCGGTTGTGGAAAATAAAGAAAGGTCTATTCATCGGAACAGAAACCTGTTGTGAAGAAGCACTCACAAAACATATTCCCCTCCCTTCCGTACCCCTCCAGGCTATTGTTTGCGGCTGGTCACAATGAGAACGTCCTTTCCCAGGGGCGTTCATTAAGCGAGGACCGCGGAGTTAAATCCGATCCAAGGACGGTTGAGCTTGGAATTCCATCCATCTTACTTCTTGAGTAAGAAAAAAAAAACAATTTACAATAAACTAATTGCAGTGATAAACAAAAGGTTGTTGTGGTGATTAGATAGCTGGTTGCAACTGATGGGTTTGAGATACATCCAATGGCTATCAATGACCGGTGCTGTATGCCCACACGCGCGATGAGGAACTTGCACGATATTTTTTAAATACTGAATTGATAGGCCGCGCTGAGAGTTTTACAGAAAGACGCAATCTGACGGGTATCCGATAACGAAAACGTCGAAAAACTGGTCTTAAAATTCGGAAATTCTTGATGTCAGAGGGAGACTGTCAGATCCTGCGCGGCACCTTCTATGACATCACACGCTTTCTTCCACAAATTTCACGGATTTGAAAAAAAATTTCAAATTCAAGTGTATCGAATCTGATTTTGAGGTCAAAATGATGAATTCCGTCCAATGCACGTTCCTCGCTGTTTACTTCCAGCGAGTACCTACTAAATTTTATCAACAAACCGTTTGCAGTTATCGTCGTCAATTTAGACAAAAATCAGTACAGCTCTTCTTTGAATTAAATTTAAGATATTAGACAAAAAATTAACTATCAAATTCACTCCTACCGAAATTGAAAGCCACGCTACTGCTCGAGCACACTGCCCTCCCTGTTTAGGGACAATGCCAATATTATCGATATCAACTCTTTCCTCTGGGTATGTGGGTATGGTGATATGTGCGATTTCCACATTTGTAGTGTGTTTTAATAAGAGAATGTGCCAAAAACTGAAAATTTCGTTTAGTTTAGCTGGAATTAATGACATCGATCTCACCTCATTCCTCTGGGTATGTGGGTATGGTGATTTGTGCGATTTTCACATTTGCAGTGTGTTTTTAAGAGAATGTGCCAAAAACTGAAAATTTCGTTTAGTTTAGCTGGAATTAATGACATCGATCTGACATCGATCTCACCTCATTCCTCTGGGTATGTGGGTATGGTGATTTGTGCGATTTTCACATTTGTAGTGTGTTTTAATAAGAGAATGTGCCAAAAACTGAAAATTTCGTTTAGTTTAGCTGGAATTAGTGACATCGATCTGACATCGATCTCACCTCATTCCTCTGGGTATGTGGGTAAGGTGATTTGTGCGATTTTCACATTTGCAGTGTGTTTTAATAAGAGAATGTGCCAAAAACTGAAAATTTCGTTTAGTTTAGCTGGAATTAGTGACATCGATCTGACATCGATCTCACCTCATTCCTCTGGGTATGTGGGTATGGTGATTTGTGCGATTTTCACATTTGCAGTGTGTTTTAATAAGAGAATGTGCCAAAAACTGAAAATTTCGTTTAGTTTAGCTGGAATTAATGACATCGATCTGACATCGATCTGACATCGATCTCACCTCATTCCTCTGGGTATGTGGGTATGGTGATTTGTGCGATTTTCACATTTTCAGTGTGTTTTAATAAGAGAATGTGCCAAAAACTGAAAATTTCGTTTAGTTTAGCTGGAATTAATGACATCGATCTGACATCGATCTCACCTCATTCCTCTGGGTATGTGGGTAAGGTGATTTGTGCGATTTTCACATTTGCAGTGTGTTTTAATAAGAGAATGTGCCAAAAACTGAAAATTTCGTTTAGTTTAGCTGGAATTAGTGACATCGATCTGACATCGATCTCACCTCATTCCTCTGGGTATGTGGGTATGGTGATTTGTGCGATTTTCACATTTGTAGTGTGTTTTATTAAGAGAATGTGCCAAAAACTGAAAATTTCGTTTAGTTTAGCTGGAATTAGTGACATCGATCTCACCTCATTCCTCTGGGTATGTGGGTAAGGTGATATGTGCGATTTATACATTTGTAGAGTGTGTTTTAATAAGAGAATGTGCCAAAAACTGAAAATTTCGTTTAGTTTAGCTGGAATTAATGACATCGATCTGACATCGATCTCACCTCATTCCTCTGGGTATGTGGGTATGGTGATTTGTGCGATTTCCACATTTTCAGTGTGTTTTAATAAGAGAATGTGCCAAAAACTGAAAATTTCGTTTAGTTTAGCTGGAATTAATGACATCGATCTGACATCGATCTCACCTCATTCCTCTGGGTATGTGGGTATGGTGATTTGTGCGATTTCCACATTTTCAGTGTGTTTTAATAAGAGAATGTGCCAAAAACTGAAAATTTCGTTTAGTTTAGCTGGAATTAATGACATCGATCTGACATCGATCTCACCTCATTCCTCTGGGTATGTGGGTATGGTGATTTGTGCGATTTCCACATTTTCAGTGTGTTTTAATAAGAGAATGTGCCAAAAACTGAAAATTTCGTTTAGTTTAGCTGGAATTAATGACATCGATCTGACATCGATCTCACCTCATTCCTCTGGGTATGTGGGTAAGGTGATTTGTGCGATTTCCACATTTTCAGTGTGTTTTAATAAGAGAATGTGCCAAAAACTGAAAATTTCGTTTAGTTTAGCTGGAAATAATGACATCGATCTGACATCGATCTCACCTCATTCCTCTGGGTATGTGGGTATGGTGATTTGTGCGATTTTCACATTTGTAGTGTGTTTTAATAAGAGAATGTGCCAAAAACTGAAAATTTCGTTTAGTTTAGCTGGAATTAGTGACAGCGATCTGACATCGATCTCACCTCATTCCTGTGGGTAGGTATGTGGGTATGGTGATTTGTGCGATTTCCACATTTGCAGTGTGTTTTAATAAGAGAATGTGTCAAAAACTGAAAATTTCGTTTACTTTAGCTGGAATTAGTGAAAATTACTTCATGAACACTGGGCGCGAAGGAAATTCCCCATGGTAAAAGCCGATATGGACAGGAATGGGCATGGTATGGGCATTGGAATGAAATCTTTTAGGAGCTGTGGTCGAATTTCTCAGTTCATAATATCCTCAACTTCCACATGAAGAAGTGAAGCGAAAGATTTTCCCTGACTGCCCATTCAGTTCTAAAATTCTTTGGTGGTCTTTGAACGCTTTCTTTGTTGTTGGCATTCCAGAATTTGCACCTTAAGGCTCGACCCTTCAGAAGTGGCCGAGGCCTTAGGTTTTCGTTTTTCCACTTTCTAGGCAGTTTTCATTATTTTGTGGAGGAAAATGCGGATTTCCCCATTTTGAACACGAATCTGTCGGGGGAAAAAAAATTTAATTTCAGCTTCTTCAGGTAGTTTTGAGTAAATGTGTGTTTGTGCACGCATTTCTGCGAACCTGCATAACTCACGACCCAATGGTCCAAATTGATTCAAATTCGTCGAACCTTGATAATACGGGAATTTCGCTTCTTAATTTCCCCAAAGGCCCAAACAATTAACTGAAGAAGTCCTCTATCCAAGAAAATACCCTACAAAATACGGCCTGCTATGAACACGGACGTCTAATTCCACCAATAGTCCGGATACATGGGTTACACTGGCCGATCCATGTAATATTATGGATTACCCCAGATCGTAATATATGTTTGTTTACCTTTAAGATGTAATTCAGCCATTCAGGATGCCTAAAAGTGACCATTACATTGGGTAAATCCACATAACAAATATTGTTGTAGTTATCATGGGGCTTTCTGTCAGATTTCTGTGTTGCCCTACGTTTCTACAGGTAACTTATAGAATTTAAATCGCTTGGTATTCAAATCTTCAAATTGAACTTATAAGATAGATTCGCAAATTAATAGTGAACCCTTCAAACAGCTGTGTAACAGTCGTTTTGAACAGTTTGCTCTACTAGGGAATTATTCAGCCTCACCGTGACTGAAGGGGCACACACCTCTGATCGGCTGGTCTGTCGCGAGAGCGTGGATAAAGTGCTTAGCATGGTTGTGCAACAAAGTGATAAGACTCCCTTCGGATATCCCCTGGTGTATCGAGATGCACTTCGAGTCCCGTCAACGGTTGCGAAAATATATTCTTCCTTAATCTGTATTTTCATAATTAGCTTTCCAGCAAAACAGCAAGATTTAGGGGGGGAGAAACAGGTTGCTGTGAGTAGAATATTACTGGACTCCGATTCAAAAACGCTGCAAATTCCTTGTCACATGGGTTTATTATTCTACTGGACACACCTACAGAAATGTTGGCTGTTCATTTATTGTTTCTTTCGAGTGCAATCATTGAAATGGCTATTTTTGATGGTTTCCACCAGTTTTGGCCCCCAAAAACACTAATTAGGCTCGGCTTTTCCTTTCAACAGATTATTTTTGATCATTGATAGTACAATTTAATTGTCTTGATTCACCTGTTCATACAACTTCTAGTGTTATTATACAAATGTATGGTGATTTCAGACAATTTCCCACGTTTTTGACTCATAAAATGTATTTCGGGAGCTTAACCCTCGTTAAAACCTCAATTCTTCACTCTTCGGTCAAAATCAACCGCATATTCGGTCTTCTTGCCGTAAAAAACATGGAAAACGATACCTCACAAGCTCATGTTCACTAAAACCTGAAAAATCCCTGGAAAACCGCTATTTTTACACTCATTTTTCTCCCATATCACCCCTGGGTGAATGCCGATCAGGCTGCCGTGTTTCGGAGCACAACTAGGACCCAAATGTTTTCGAAAATGGGAGCCCGAACTGTGTGCGGAAAAACGACGATTTTAGACCAAAATTTAACGTAAATTTAAGGCTGGAACTTCCTTAGAACCTCAATTTTCCACTCTTTGGTCAAAATCGACTTCATATTCGGTCTCGTCCCAAAAAAGATGGTGAAGGAACGAATAGTCAGTGACCGGCTTCTTCACTCCTCAGACTGTCCAACGGTGGGGGGGGGGGGGGTCCATTTTATGTTGTAGGATGGAAATTAGTTTATCATATCGGGTTAACTGAATTTCATAGTTTCTAAAAACGTTTTCCTTGTATACGACGGATAAATGTAAGAAAATCCGGGAAATGAGGTATGTTGGGACTCCTTGTTAAAATGATAATATTTAAAAGTTACGAATCGGCGAACATTTTAAAGTTATAAGTTAGGTACACCGGTCTACATTTATTTAATTCAGAAAATTCTTCGGTTTTCGGAGAGGTAAAAACTCCTATTTTCACACTTCCTTTGAGGCCAAATATTTCTGTTATTCAAAACCACTCACTGAATGTCTATTTCATAAAACCTTCCTTAGTTTTGATTTAATTCGCTGAATACAATGTACCAATTTCCAGAATGCGTGAGTATATTGGTTATTACAGTAATCTTCCTAGACTCGCCTTCTCTCATAACATTACCCTTTTGAGGACGAAAGATGAGGGCCTGAAAAAACAGGTAGAGGACGAGAATCGGTACGATGCTTCAGGTGAAACAACCTACAGGACGAACCTGTCGAGTTCTGAAAACCTCCCTGAGGACGAGAGCATCATACCGATACAGAACAGAAAACCCCGAATGGACAAAAGCACCGTAGTGATGCTGATTCATTTCATTTTTATTTTACTCTAATTTATTTGTGACCCCTTGAATGCACGGCAATTTCCTTCAGATAATGATAAATCCGATCGAAGAATTTTCATACTACAATAGAACCAATACTTTCGCTTCAGATGTTCAAACTTAAGCTGTTACTTTGTTGATTTGAAGAAATAAAAAACGACCAATCAACGAGCCTTTGTCAAATGAAATTTGTTTTAATAATATTATGTAGTTCCACGCTATACACATTCGGGACTACAACTCTTCGTGCAGGATCTGCAGTTTGCCGGATCAGCGGAAAACTACACGATTTTATTGCAAGATCTGACCAGGGAACCCTACTCTGCACCCAGGACTTAAGAGATGTTTCATTACTTCAGAAGATTTACGAAATTAAAAAAAAAAATTGCCGTGTTCCTAAAATTTCAATAAATCATTTTAAATAGTTCAATCATCAAATCATTAGTATAGTTTATCATTCTTATTAGCAGAAAAGAAGATAGTGAAAATGTTGCTTCTGAAGAACGACACTTTTATACAAAGAATATTAATATTTCAAATTTAATATCAATATTTTAGACGTCTAAATAGCATTAAGTATGCTCACCAGTCAACGCTAGGAAGAAAAAGTAATAATTGTTAGAATTTTTTCAATGAAAAAAATGATTAATTTTACTGGTGGATCAGAATCGATTGGGAACACCATTTTTCCCTCGTCTCAGAGAATGTTGGCGCCAAAATTCGTCCAGTGGAGACTTTAGAATTCAGCATCAGAGCGATGCTTTCGTCCACAACAGGAAAATGAGGAAACAGATGATCGTCCCATGGGGAGTTGGGAGGTTAGCATCGGTAGCAAAACTGTAAGAACTCGTTTTGTATCAAATACGAATCAAATAATGGATTTGACCCTTTCTTACGATCCAAAAAAGGCTGGTCTTCGCCTTACTTCCGTGATTATTGGAAGTTCGGCGAAGTTCTGACCTCGATCAATCATCATGCAAGGTCAGATATTTCGACAGATTGTACATCCATACAAAACTTGGGGAGGGGGTTCTGCAATTTGAGATTGCCTATTGAAAAAGTGCTGGTTGTTTTAACAACAATTATCACCTCCGGTTAGCAAGGTATGTGAGAGGAAACCCTATTTTTATGGAAAACTGTGCAAATAAATAAATTTGAATTTGAATCTGAATTTGCCCATCAACATATATGAAATATGACGGGATGAAGAAAGCCGGGCTAGAGGGTCAAAATTTTGAATATGGCACCAGAAAGACTCCTTGGGTATTGAATTTTAGCTTTTGCAGATCTGATGGCTGTGAATTGATACAGTCCTCCTGAAGAACTGCATAAATATTTTTAGCTCAAAAAAGCCAGACAACCTGAAGAAGATTTTTAATTTATAAGAACACCATTTCAATATAGAGATGCTTCATTATTAATGGAGGGGTTTATAGTTTTATGGTTCTTGTCGTAAGGCTTCAGAATGCCCCGAGATATCAAAGACGTTTAAAAAAACTTGCTTGAAGAGAGAGAAAAACATGTTAGCATTGAAAGTTATTTATTAAAAAATGTTTCTTTCATGTTTCTCACTCTCGCAATACAAGTCTTGTTTTGAGTAGCCTATCGTAATGATTCGAAAGACTGCTACGATTGAATTGAATACACACTGACGCTGATGAGTATGAGGAAGCGACGATCAAGTGTCTCTTGATTACAACCACGTGGATATAAATAATCATAATATTATGCATTACATAATAAATCACCATGGTATCATGTAGGAATCATTTTTATGGCAATATTCACACCCATGAAAACCACAAACAACCCCAACAAACCCAGGATCTTACTGTTTTCCAGATAGCAACCCTCTTTGTCCTCTATCCACAATTTTCTAGAAGCACTAATGAGCTGAAGAAGTCATCTTAAATACATCAGACACTTATTAGTGCCATACAATTACTTTATAATTAAAGTAAGCTGTATAATTCTCTCTTGAATCTCTTTATACATACCTACTCGTACCTACCTATATTACGAGCAATCAACGCCAATAATCGAAAGCGAAAACTATGATATAAATGTTAGAGAACCAGCCATGATAATATCTACCTATGTAACAGGATTGACAAATCTTATTGGAGTGTTATCTGCTGCTGACCTGGTAAAACATGTAAATATATATATAGAAAGAGAGAGTTGTGACGTTGTAACGAAGGAACCAAAATTTTATTTGTTTCGGAACCCAAAATATCACGATGATGATAATTATCCTCTACGATACTGTGGTATCGAGGCTTGTTAATTATTGCTCGAAAGAGCGTCGAAATATATATACAAGAGTGGTGGGTTTGAAACAATAAATCAGGCAGCTATCACCGTCAGCAGTTTGCGTGACCTTGAAAATAGTTAAGTACATTTTGTAATTATTGTTAAGACGGCGTTTTGTTTAAAGTTGGATTCCTCGAGTGAAATCGAACCCTTGAATCGACAAGTCGTTGAAACGAAAAATCCCAACCTAAAATATTTGGACCGAGAGAAAGAGAAAAACTGCGCCACGAGGTGCCGACATTTGGAAGCCTACGAGCGGGATCCCGTCAGATTATGAAACTTTAGCGCTTAGGTACAATCCCAACAGGCTCATTTGCATGTTATGAAACGTACTCTCACCCCCGGGTTAGAAAACTTGCAGCTTCCAGAACATCTCTATTGGATAAATCTGATACCCCCGTGATAATGGTGACCACAATCAAGAGGCTGCCGGTTTTATATAAGCAATAACTAAGTGTATACGCGATATAAGTGGAGAATGACACCCCCAGGACGAATAATGAATCATTTACCCTTGCGCGAGCTCGGTGAAATACGGCATCACTGCCACTTATGCAATATTTATTCGATTATGTTGAGTGTACTTGGAGGCCTCAACAACTAAGTTGGAAGTATACAAATACTTAAAATCGATCCAATCCGCCGACCTAAGCAGTGCATTATTGACATTGCAAAACTGTTGAGTTGAATATGTATTAGGTTATTAAAGAAATAACGATGTCGAATTTAGGAAGAACAGGCAGGCTTAGTTATCAACAATTACGTCCTATATCTATAGGAAAGCTTTCAAGAGTTCTGCTGCGGGTAACTCCCTGCTTTGGATGCATTCAGTGATAACATACAAGTTTTACTGGAAAATCCTACGTAACTACGTTCACTTTTCTACCCAGGAGCACTGAATGTGTGCCAAGTAAGTTTGAAGCGACACAGATTTTAATTAGCCTTCAGTGGAGGAGGGAGGGTGTTCGAAGCCACCATATCACATTTGAACAACGCCCATTTTGGCGCATGTAGCGCTTTTTGGAAACCTCTCCCTGAGATCTGCCATACTGGACATATAAAACGAAGACGTTCATTGCCCACACCCAAGACGTTTAGTCTATCCAAGAAGGTTTTATCTATCCTAGAAGTTCAGTCTTCTTGGATAGATGAACAGTGTACAGGAGATTCGGGTTTTTGAAGGTGAAGGATGGGGATCTTGAGGTTCGGTCGAGAAATAAGATCAGATGGGTTTAGGCCGACGTTTCGATGTATTTGAACATCATCTTCAGGGTTACAAGAAAGAACCGAAAAAGGAATGTTACACTTAAGACTATAGCAAAACAGAAGTAGGTGAAATGCAATACAAATGTATGGAAATTGCAGTAAATTGCAATACAAACGTAGGTAGGTACCTTATGTATCATGGGTAGTTGTTATGTATCATGTGCAACAACTGCCTTGTATCATGTGCAACAACTGCACATGATACATAAGACGTTTACATACGTTTGTATTGCAATTTACAGCAATTTCCATACATTTGTATTGCATTTCACCTACTTCTGTTTTGCTATAGCCTTAAGTGTAACATTCCTTTTTCGCTTCTTTCTTGTAGCCCTGAAGATGATGTACAAATACATCGAAACGTCGGCCTAAACCCATCTGATCTTATTTCTCGACCGAACTTCAAGATCCCCCAGCTTCACCTAGTCTGAACAGTGTACGTTACATACAATGAACACATTCACACAAGGCATTCATCCCTCGGCCTGATGACTCGGGTATATGAATTTGTCGCGTACTTATTTAGAACGAAAGACCCTTAAAATTGCATCTCAAACAAACCAGAAATACAATAATGTACAACATAATGATAATTTTCTACATTATTCTATACCATGTAAGATTCGTATTATCAGGGCACATTTGCTGTATTAAAATCATGGAAGCATGCATTTAGATACAGGGAGGTTGTGGCAAAAATATAAGTTGCAGATTTGTTTAGTGAGAGTGCATAGGTACAGTTATAGCTTAAGTAGGAATAATTTGTTCTATGTTATGAAGGAATATTACCAATTATTATTATATATGTTGGCAGGTTCCTATGCAGTTATAAAGTTGAAGAATTGGATGCCACGTAAAGACGTAGTTATTTTTATCAAAATCACCTCGCAATAATATTTTTATTGTTTAAATTTAGTAATTCAAGTATTTTAATTTGTGGAAAACAGTAGGTAACTATTACCATTGATATTATGAACATATTGTTGGGTCAATAATCCGCGGTTTTTCACTTGGCTTCAATTTCATGTGGACTTTTTTATTGGATGGATGTTGGGTTCTGGACTTATTGATGACTATTTATAGTATTGATTGATAGAAAACAAAATACTGTGAAATGATAACGTGTAGCTTGTGGTGTATTGGACATTGGATTGTAAGGAAGGAGGCGAGCACTTCGATATGGCTTTCACATGGAGAAATCAGTTGTGAGGTGAGTAGGGGAAGGATTTACTCCCACCACGGAGGCCTGTGGAGGGGAGGGGGCTGGTCCCCCTTCTGGTTGACCAAAATGACGTACCTGATGCGACGAGGCAGAGCGAGGCGAGAACCAACGACGCCTTAGACATGACGACTGAACTCACTAATGCTGGGTCCCCACTACTTCAAGTCTCTTATATATCCGTCCCACATTCGCCCCCACTTGCATTCTACCAGCTGCCCCTCCTGCCTCCAGCCTTGGGGCCCTGGCTCCGGGGAAGACTTTACCTTTTTCGAGTCTGCTCCTAGGGAATTGTGCTACTATTATTGTCATTCAGTACGACGGGGGTTTCGTTGAAAAAGTCGCGATGACACGAGAAATGTCATCATCGGAGATGGGGCGCCGAATGGGAGGAAACCCGTTAAATTGGGGTTGAGGGCTGTTTGTTTACGCTTCCCCAAATACCCAGTGGTAACTTGATCCGCCTCCCTCTCCATCCACAGTCGGGAGGTTACATCGCCCTGCAGCACTGTTACCTTCGGATCGACACCCGGATTCTAGAACGTTCCCTCCCTGTACCCTTAATGGGTATGATAATTGAAAAACGCTGCAATCCTTGTCACATGGGTTTATTATTCTATTGGATATACCTACAGAAACGTTGGCTGTTTATTTATTGTTTCTTTCATATAAAATAATTGAAATAGCTATTTCTGGTGGTTTCTACCAATTTTGGCCCCCAAAACACGAATTAGGTACGCTCCTTTTGGTTTATTATTCTGTGAATAATACACATATGTATTCGCTCAGCAAAAAATTTTTATAACACCCCCTCAAAATTTTTTCTTCGTTCGCCGTATCACGTGTACAGGCTTCATTTTCGGTCTAAAAAAGTCGTTCTTTCGCACACATGCTCCATTTGGGCCCTAGTTGTGTCCTGAAACTTTGCAGCCCGATCGGAATATACCCAGGGGTGTTATGAGTGAAAATGTGTGTAAAAATAGGTACTTTTTGCGTTTTAGCAACATGTTGGTAACATGAGCATCTGAGATATCATTTTCCATGTTTTTGGAGACGAGAAGACCGAATATGAAGTCGATTTTGACCAAACAGTGGAAAATTAAGGTTCTACCAAATGTTCAGCTCCCAAAATTGATTTTTTTATGAGTGAAAAACCTGGGAAATCGTCTGAAATCACCATCAGTTTGTATAATAACACTGGAAAAAGTGTCAACACGTGGATCAAGACGATTAAATGGCACTAACAATAATCAAAGATAGTAAAAAAAAAAAAAAAAGAGCGTACCTAATTTGGCCAAAATTAATGTGGAAACCATCAGGAATAGCTATTTCGATTATCACGCATGAAAGTAACAATAAATGAACAGCCAACATCTCTGTAGGTATGTCCAATGGAATAATAAACCCATGTGACAAGGACTTTGCAGCGGTTTTTTAAACACATTATCTTTGATCATTGGTAGTGCCATTTCATTGTCTGGATTCACGTTTTGATACTACTTCTAGTGTTACTATACAAACTTGCGGTGATTTCGGACTATTTCCCAGCTTTTAACTAATAAAAAATGAATTTTGGGAGCTGAACCTCCGTTACAAACTCAATTGTTCACTCTTTGGTCAAAACCAGCTTCATAATTCGGCCTTCTTGCCCTAAAAAACATGGAAAACGATACCTCACAAGCTCATGTTCATTAAAACCTCACAATCGAAAACCTTTATTTTTACACCCATTTTCCCCCCATAACACCCCTGGGTGTATTCCGATTGGGCTGCCGAGCTTCGGAGCACAGCTAGAGGTTCAGCGAAGGTTCAGCGAAGGTTCAGAACCCAAAATTAATTTTTTATGGGTCGAAAACCTTGGTAACTGTGTGAAATCACTATAAATTTGTAAAATAACACTAAAATCAACAGGTGAATCAAGACAGTTAAAAGGCACTATCAATGATCAAAGATAAATAATTTGTAAAAAAAAAATAGAAGCATAGGTAATTCGTGTTTTTGGGAAACACCAAATTAACAGCCAAGATTTCTGTAGGTCCACTTGAATAATAAACCCATGTGACAAGGACTTTGCAGCGTTTTTGGAATCTACGCACCTTGAAATGGAAAATAAAAAATTTTGAGGGGGTGTTATAAATGTCTTTTGCTGAGCGAATACATAGGTGTTTTATTCACAGAACAATTAACCAAAACGGACTGGTATTTGAAAAGACAACCATCAATAAATTATCAACCAAAATCGACTGTTTGCACCAAAGTGATGTAGAAGCAGGTACCAAGCAGGTGCCATCACTCTGGTACCCCTATATACATTTGTCCAGTGGCGGATCCACAATTCACTGAATAAAATTAGCTTTCCTTGAAATACGATAACCATCAATAATACAAGTATTCAATGAAAAAAGAATTGAGTGTAAAATACAAGCTCTTTCGAAAGAATATTTGTATGAATAAGAAATACAAAAATTAATACTTATTTTAAACTAAATTATTGTGCCAATGACACTAATTATACTCGTAACCATGTGTAGACTGGTATTTCATAAAACATTTATTGTAGAGAGAAAGCGAACCTAAAGATTTTATTCATAATAATGCACTTTGACATCGATTTAAAACACCAAATTTTCATAAATATCCCACTTTGGGTTCAGATTTTTCTCAAACATTTTCCGGTTAGACCCCTCCAAATCCTAGATCCAATTTTCAATTTTTTGTTTTTGTTTTTTTGTTTGTTTAACAGAAACTGTATACAACACATATTTATCAAGAGTTTTAGAAAGTCTATTACAGTGGTTTATGAGGCTAAGGTCAGATCCTCCACTGAATTTGTCAACCTTCAAGCTATCAGTTTGTTATTGTTTCACCAAACCATCGACCATTTATGCTCAACCCTTATCGATATTCGCCCAGAAGGTTTTATTTTGAGGGATATTTTTAATCTTTTTGTTACAAAGTTTCATTCATCCAAAAATTGGTCCTCATCAGTCAACTAGGAGCTGGTTCAGATTGCCCTTCCATTCTCTCAATACTCACGTCAAACGAGGAAGAAATAGCAGGGGCCGTCTGAACCAGCTCCTAGTTCTGTATGGTTGTAACCGGTATCAAGAAGTTGAACCGCACAACAACAACAACAACACAATTCTACAATTCTTCGTATAAACCTGCGTAGGTGTAGTGTAATGGTAGTACTCGTGCTTATAGACCCCTGAAAAGGCGAAGGTGCATGCAGAGTACTAGGAGGATGGGAGACTATCAATACAGAGGTTAAAGAAAATCGGCCCTCAACATTTTTTGGACCATTAGTCCAGGCAATAAAGGAAAAATAGGATACAAAAATCTAATAGAAGCCAATTTTGGCACAGATGCAGGGGAAGGTGTTCTGACCCACATACTAAAAGTACAGATGGGTGGTGGACGAGCTAAAGTGGGGAGGAGAGCTAAGGTCAATTTTTATGTTTTTCGCAAATAACTCGAAAACTACGGCCTCCACCGAAAACATGTCCGTATACTAAATTAATTTATATGAAATTCCCTACAGAAAATACCCCATACATTTTTTCACTAGGATCAACATGTGAGGAGATATGGAGGGGGGAAAATGGAAATTTAAAAAATTGTGTTTTATTGTTATAAATCAAGTGTTTGTTCTCAGTATATAGTAAAACAAGTAATAAAAAATAAATAAAAAACACATGCATTGTCATCATCGTCGTCGCCGTCGTCAGTAGGTAATCCTTTTGTGCACATGCCGGCACCAGAGCAAGAAATGCCTGCTTTGCGGCAACCGCGCCGCCACCCAGGATTTTGTGAAGGTGAAGCATCAGGTTAACTGCATTCTGGTGCGTAGCTTTGAACCAGCAGACGTCTTCTATGTGATCATCATCATCATGTGTACTGATATTATCCTGTGCAACGAATGGGTCATCCAGCTGCTGCATACACAGTACCTGCCTTTCAAGTGGTTCGAGCAGATAAGGAAAGTGCGAAACCAGTAAATCACTCAGTCATCCAATTCACCATTTTTAACGAATCGCCATCCGCGAGGATTTCACGAGCAACAGCAAAGTCGTGTCCAATATAACGACCGCGATTCACAGCCTCTCATTACGGCAGATAATAGGATTTTAATTTCCTAACCCCCGAAGGAAGTTGAGCTGCTTGGTTGATCTCTTTTGTAATAATCAGAACCTGAATGTATTTTTCTTATGATTCCATAAGGAGACAAATAATGAAGACTGCAAAATCTTGTATTGAAGAATATTGCTTCGTCACTTTTCTGGTAGATAGAGTGAAAATTCGGAACAGTAAACTTCTACTTCTATTTCCAGATCTCATTTCCTAGCTTAAACCTCAATGCGACAGAAGGAGCCGGTCGGGTCCTAGGGATATTTCAGTACCTAATAAAGATACCTCAACAAAGAAAAAAAACCACAGTCATGCAGCATGGCTATAAGAGCGAATTTTCGAAGAAATAACTCATTTTATGTAAAATGTGATGTTTGGGATATCCCATTCAAATATGGGCAATCTTAAACTTATTGGGTAATTATAGGTATACAAGTATGACGCTATTCGGTTAATTCGGTATGCATCAAATATGGGCATACGTAACAAATTTTTTGTTCCATTTTTTGCCGAGTAACACCTCGGTTTGTAGATTTTCCAACCCTGAACACGATAGTGAAGTCAGAATTGCGATATCCCATTCCGTTATCAGATTAGAGCAGACGAACCAGGAAGAACATCTCAAGAAATAACCACGTTCCTTCATCTTCAAAGTGCTCCAGTTTGAGAACGGAATGAGATATCGCAATTCTGATTTCACCATCGTGTTCAGCGTCCAAAAACCTTTAAAATGAGGTGTCACTTGTCAGACTGTTTCATTTTGGGAATTTATGGGTAATTTTCCCCCCCTAAAACTCCCCAAAACTCCCCCTTAGAGTGACCCGATTCTGCCCATCTACGAACTTAGCCTGTCGATTGCCAAGACAGATTTTTCTTGCAAATTTGAACTTTTTATCTCAATTCTTTCTAGAGTTATCGTCTGGAATGACACATACATATATAAAAATAAATATGCGTGGTATGCAATGTTGCAGGTGGTTATCGAGGTTCGGTCATTAAAACGAGATTTATCCCAACGTTTCGATGGTTTATTCCATCATCTTCAGGGGGTTAGTGAGTTCTGAAGAAATTTTCACCCATATTCCTCACTGAATATCAGACTAACATACTGCTAGGTAGAGAGAGGTTTGAAACTTGGGTGAACTGATCTGTGTGTGAGTCACAAGATCAGTTCACCCAAGTTTCAAACCTCTCTCTACCTAGCAGTATGTTAGTCTGATATTCAGTGAGGAATATGGGTGAAAATTTCTTCAGAACTCACTAACCCCCTGAAGATGATGGAATAAACCATCGAAACGTTGGGATAAATCTCGTTTTAATGACCGAACCTCGATAACCACCTGCAACATTGCATACCACGCATATCTAAATCAACGGTCGATACACTACGGAATTTTAAATATATAAATATATAAATATAAATATATACATATAATTTTTGGTGTCTTTCGGCAGTGAATTCAGGATGGTCTGGAACGGATTTTGGTATAAAAATCTTTCGGAAATTCGAGTTTTAAAAATTTTGGACCGAGAACAATAGCTTCCTTTTCTTCGAAAATTCGCTAAAACGGGACTTCTTTACAGGTACGTATATCATGTATTTTCTTTAATAGCTTCCCAAAGGCCAGGGCGCGGCTTGTGTCTATTTCCACACCAAGAATAATTACCTATCGGTCAGTAGAATGTTTGGACAAAATTTCACCAAGAGCGCTCAGAGAGGAAGTCAAAGACTGGGAAAGTGCCCTTACGGATTTGGACTCTGCACAAAAGTGGAAGAATACTTTGTTGGTAGGTACCCACCTACTCACTGTGAGATTTAAGTATTGCGCAGTTGTCTCCTTATCCTACAAATTTAGGGTGGAGTTTGAACCGGCCAAGACCTGCGAGTTTAACTTGAATTGTTTTATTATTCTCAGTAATAACAACAGGAAGAGGTTGGGATTATTCTTCGAAACTTCCAGTAGACGGGTAACACAAGCTACAGCAGCAGACATCCCTGCACCACGAATGAGCCGATGACTGAAGAGAAAACGGCACTCGACTGAAGAGGAAGCAAACGCGGACCTTCAACATCCATAACATAGGAAATTATGAAATTTTTAGAATCGGAGCATAAAAAGGCAACGCTGCTCCTTCAAATTCCAGGTGGATTAGGAATTTCCTACTCCATTCTTATCATGTTACAAACTGAAATGTATGTTATAATCATTTGATACAAATAAAATTATTTTTCCTTATTTAAAAAAAAAACTCATAAGAAGCAGATTCACTTCTTCACTACTGAAGCGATAGAAACCTTTATACTATTCATGTTTTGAGTCGAAATAATGTATCCATGTTTGTACCTTTACCTACTTACTCCGAAGTCAAAATATCAGGGAACTTTGGTTCCAAAAATAAAATTAAAAAAATAAATATTAATCCAAAAATAAATATTAATTCAAAAGTGATTTGAATGAGAGCACCGCCTGAGCATAAGAAAACAACGAAAGCTGTTACGTTTCTACAGCTCAAGTTCTACCGATTTGTATGAAATTTCGGGAGAATGAAGTATACAGGTAGGCCCCCAATTCATACTTTAAATTAATTTCATAGTTGTCGGAGACATAGTAGCTTCTGCGCAAGAGCGAAAACCCCTTGTAACACGTCAATCTTTTGTTCAGATTCGAAAGGGTTTTTCACTAAGATGGGGTATCAGATGAACTTCCAAACCTCATGAATTTCCTAATGATTTAGAACATCACACTCTGCGCAAGTGAAGAATTTGACTTAAGACGACGATTTGATATATCGTCCCAACCACCGAATTTTATAGGCAGTTAGTTGGGAGAAGAGGACCGTTTATCCTTGTAATTATCTACCACCTGCTGTTCTAAAAATGTTTTATACACCAGCTCGTTATTGTGAGTCACAATTTATCACGATACGAAGAAGCAGTAGCTTTGTTCCAGCCGACGCGAGTTCTGTAATGAGTTATGCGCACAAAAATTGTGTTCCAACCACATCGAGTTTTGCAACTGTTCACTGTTATAGGTTTTTACTGACAGTGTTCCAACCGCGTCAGGTCCGGGAACTGAGTTTTGTAACTTTTTGCACCCGATCGGGGACGCGTTTTCCAACAGAACTGAAGATAACACCGCTGGAACCTTCCTGAATTCTCATTTCCCTCCAACCTTCACGTTAAGCTCAGCTGTTTTTCGTCCCTGAAGTCATCGCAGTTGTTTGGCGCGTTTCCAAGGTGTTCCAGCCAATGAGTTCTCGAACGTAAACTGTTCTAAAACGCATCCCCACCCTTATGAAAAACTTGTGTTTTGGTTTTGTAACTTTTTAGTACCAGTTCCGGTGGGTGGAACATACCTAATACCAGCTACCGCCCACTTGGGGGATTATTAATTTTTTTAATTAGTCCGGTCAACGAGAAGTTGTTGAGGGAAATCGAAGGTAAACACAGTTTTTGACTTTGGACTAGTTACGAGGTAAACATACTGAAAGTCCACACTCCTAGGTGGTTAGCGGGTGCAGGGGGCACACACAAGGCCTTCTTTCGATTTTTCGCTTATATATCTCGAAAACCATGCGTCCTAGCGATAAGACCACTTTATACAAAATTAAATATGACAAAATTGGCTACAAGGCTGAATCCATTCATTTCAGATATCTTGTATAATTTCCGAGATAACCGCGCTCAAAATTTGCTACTTTTCAAAACAAAAATTTGCCTCGCGTTTTCGTCCTATTTGACTACTTGGATAGGAAACTTCAGCCCTTCCATCCTTCTATTTCCGTCCACACCCTCCTTTTGAGTAATCATTTACTGGACTAAATTGGATTTCTGGACGCTTACGAGAAATATTTTTACTGTGCACTGAACATAAGAAGCATAGAGTTTTGAACCGGAAAAGTTATGACGACTCTGCATCGATTCCTTATGTAGCCAGACCAGCAACGCATCCGCGTCGTGATGGTTTGTAGTGTTTCACCCTCTTACCCACCCGTTGATATCCCATGACGTAGTAAGTAAGCAGGTACGAGTAAGCACCACAGAAAATAAAATACAATATATTCTATGTTCTGTGGTAGGCACATAGGTAGGTTCAGTTGGGAATAACACGAGGTGGCCATCATCGGAGGTTTATGTACTTAACTCCAACTGTCTGGCTGGCGATCCCGCAATTTTTCCCAAAAAATGCCTCAGTTAAAAGAGAAAGAAAAGTTTTCCAGTATCCACAACAACGCTTTTTTCCCGCCAGCTATATCCTAGTTTTTAAGATAGGAGACATAATATTAATTAGTATTATAGGTATTGTTGTATAGGTACAACTATATTAGTATAGTGATGGTGGCTAACACCCCGCCGTTTTCACCAGCAGCAGGTTTACAGGAGAGGGAGGTATCCCGCGGTTTTCACCAACAGCAGATACCAGGAAGGGAGGCGCCTCGCGGTTTTCACCAAGAGCAGACATCAGGAAGGGTAAGAGAGAGAGGGATTCGAGAGAGTTAAGTCACTAGTCGAGGGTCGGATCGTCGAATGCTGAGCTGGGCCAGAAGGGCGAATTTTTATAGGGACTTTTCCACCCGTCCTCCAGTCCAAAATCGGCCGTTACGACCGTTTGAGGCGGTTGGCGGTTGGGGAAAATCCTTGCTGTTGACCAGCTCAACGTTTTCCGCATTTATTTGGTAAAATGCCTCGTAATATTAAAGGAGTGGTTTCTGAGAGGGAATCACAACATATAGTATTAGCAAAGTATCGCATAGTGTTAGTATAGTATTGTATAGGTATTGTAGCTATTATATTAGTAGGTATAGGTCAGTGGTTCCCAACCTAGGGGCGATCGCCCCCAAGTGGGCGATTTGGGTTATCAGGGGGGCGATAAATAAGTGGGGGGCGATTAGGGGGCGATGAGTATTCAAAGGGGGAAAAATTAAAATAGTACTATACAGTAGAAGTTGTCGGGTAGCACGAGTCACTGGCTGGTCTCAGCCGACGAGTTCACTCCACTCTCCACAGAATTATTTCATCATTCATCGCCAAGTTAGATATTCATAAGGTAAATATTGGCCGTAAAGAGCTGATTCAGTTCCCGACCCTTAAAAAGTGTTCAGTGTCAGATAACGAGACTCCTGAACTCCCAGAAGACAAAATCCTAATTTTTACTGATCACCTTGACCAGTTAAAAACTGACATGGAATCAAGATTTGAAGATTTGACCAAGTTACAAATTCCGGATTGGATTCTAGATCCATTTTAGTTTGAAGCTGTGGATAAGCTTGATAACTCTTTGCAGACGGAGTTTCTATATCTGAAGTATGACTGTGAGGCGAAAATCATTTCCAAGCAGAGCGGTTACGAGTTAGCCTGGGTGAAGCTTATGGACACTTATCCACAACTGTGGGAAAAAACTGAGCCACTTCTCATCTCGTTCCCGTCAACATATTTAGTTGAAAAAGGATTTAGTTCTGTTGTCCAGCACCTCACAAAACAAAGAAATAAGTTGGACATTTGTCTCAAAGGAGACTTGCGCCTGAACTTGACGAACATAAAGCCAGATATTCAAGCTTTAACTAAAATCCACCAAGCACAAGGCAGCCATTGAAAAGGTAAAATAAAACAATAACAAAGTTTTCAAACTTTCATTTATTTTTTTTTTTAATTTTAGCTGCCAACTTTCTTATTTTTTTCAGATTCCTATTTAAAAATGAAAACATGTACTCCTGTTTTTTAAATGTACGTCAATGATCTTAGTTAATTATTTCACTTCTTTGTTCTTTAAAAAAACTGTAAAGAATGCACATTTTAATTTTTTGTCTATTTTATTTAAGAGTGACCGGATAAAACTGCTTTGGTTGTTTTTATATACGGTAATAAATTTGTTTAAAATGAGAAAACTGCTTTATTATTGACACTTTACTTCAAATTAAAATTAGGCATATAATGAAAATGAAAAGGGGGGCGATAGGTGTTAGTCAATCTCCAGAAAGGGGAGATGGGCCACAAAAGGTTGGGAACCACTGGTATAGGTAATCATTATTATATTATTATATTAGTGTAGGTAATCATGAAAACCGTTCTGCAGGCCCGTAAATATGAAATGCTAGTAGTAGGTATCAAAATTTCAGTTGGTTCTCCATTTCATATTTACAGGCCCACAGAACGGTGTTCATGATTACCACTTAGTCCTCTTGATAATATTGTGAACAATGTAATTTCCATGCGGTTCTTTTTATATGCCTTTCCATGGTATATAGTATACTAACCGTCATACTTAGTAGTCATTGCAATCAAGATCGATCTGTATTACCCCTGAGATTTTGCATAGATAGAATAGATCACTTTTGCCCTACATCTACATAGTTACGTTCATGTTACTGTAATGAAAACTAAAAATTTTTCGTACATCAGATGATATAATTTAGCTCATTCAGATCTGTCCATTGGGATCAAGTCCAACACGTCATAGTGATCTTTGGCAGTTTCAGTTGAAGGACTGGAAAGCAGAATATGACCTTGAGCACCCCGGTGATTCACTTTCTGTTTTCGGCCAGCTGAGTGAGATGAGCGAGTATAATTATGAGTCAGACTCGGGTTTCAGTTCTGAACCGCCTTTCCCAGAGATCAGAGGCGGTTCGTGTAAATGCAGTTTGGGGGTCGAAGTTTCTTGTTCCTGTTGGTCACTTCTGAGTAACAGGTCAGTAGTAACCCCCACAGGCGACTTGGGTGATTGACTTAGCAGGTGATGTTACAAAGTGCAAGAAATTATTTTCAAAATTACTAGCGGTAGCTCAACAAAGGAATTGGATCTGGGAAAGCAAGAAAGCGACAAAAACTGGGGGGGTGGGCAAAAACCTCTGATTGGCACAAAGATAGGGCGAACTTGGGATAGGATGCCATTAGGTCTGTTCACAGTGACCATCTGACAGTTGTCTGACCGTCAGAAAGGCGTTGGGCTAGGGTTGCCAGATGAGAGAAAAGAAAATAAGGGCGAATTTTCGAAATTTTCGGCATCTTCCTCCTCCGCCTAAAATTTTCTGAAAATTAATTTTCGGCCAATTTTTTCCCAACTTGATACCATACAAAATTAAAACAGGAGTAGTTTTACGCAAAGTAAAATTTGGGGTGGAAGGAGGAGGAGGGGGAAATCAAAAATGTTTTGAATACCAGAAGAGTAGTATTGGGTAGTAGTATTGGGTACGTAACAAATTTTTTGTTCCATTTTTTGCCGAGTAACACCTCGGTTTGTAGATTTTCCAACGCTGAACACGATGGTGAAGTCAGATTGCGATATCCCATTCCGTTATCAGATTAGAGCAGACGAACCAGGAAGAACATCTCAAGAAATAACCACGTTCCTTCATCTTCAAAGTGCTCCAGTTTGAGAATGGAATGAGATATCGCAATTCTGATTTCACCATCGTGTTCAGCGTACAAAAACCTTTAAAATGAGGTGTCACTTGTCAGACTTCTTCATTTTGGGAATTTATGGGTAATTTCCCCCCCCTAAAACTCCCCAAAACTCCCCCTTAGGGTGACCCGATTCTGCCCATCTTCGAACTTAGCCTGTCGATTGCCAAGACGGATTTTTCGTGCAAATTTGAACTTTTTATCTCAATTCTTTCGAGAGTTATCGTCTGGAATGACACATACATATATAAATATATATATATAATTTTTGGTGTCTTTCAGCAGGGAATTCAGGATGGTCTGAAACGGACTTTGGTATAAAAATCTTTCGGAAATTCGAGTTTTAACAATTTTGGACCGAGAACAATAGCTTCCTTTTCTTCGAAAATTCGCTAAAAGAGGACATCAAAATATACAAATGTAATACAAAATGCACATACTATATTATATTATAGAAAATGATCTAATTCTAATAGGAATACTTCAAGTTTTTAGTTTCAACATTCAACATAGTATAATACCCGATTAGGTAGGTAACAAACCATCATTCTTCCATCTGTTTGATGAAAACTAGAGTTACAATTTTAAAGCTCAGAAGGAAAAAACAGCAGATTAATTATTGCCATAACATGAGGGATTTAACTTTTCAGTACAAGCGTAAAAACTCTATAGGTATCTTATCTACAAAAGGAACTAGGAATATCTGAGAAAAAACTCATCACAGTTTAATTTAAGCACTACATAATTTATGTAAGGGGAAAAAATAAACAACTTAGATGGCTTTAAATTGGAGGGGTTACAAGCTTACAAGTTACAAAAAAATTGCTTGCATGGCAGATTAAATTTTAAGTGAAGTTTTAGAGAATTTCCTTGAAACTTCACTAAAAGGTGTCCATGGTATATTTAAGTGGTATGGTTTAACAAGAACAAGATTTTTTCTAAGCAGGCTAATGTTCCAGATAGGTAGGTAGCCCAAACGATTTTACCTTTCAGCTAATGAGATATTTAAAAAAAAGAGGACATTTGCCCGAAAAATGAAAAAAGTTAGTTCTTTTCTGACTGTATTCCAGGAGTCAGCTGACCGTCAGAAAACCAATAGAACAAACCTATAGATGGTGCTTGAAGACATCTGTAGATTCACCGTGAAACTGGGAGAACTGTAGAAAATTTATTTTAAAACTGATTTATAGATGAATTTGGCAGTGTTAGCATCCTTGCAAAAGGTCTTCAAGGTGGGTTTGAAATTACCAAAACATGGCTGCAGCAGCACGTATTGTTGAGTGTGTGGACCAGTAGGCAATACCCCCAATATTATTCATTATCTTATTATTATAATATGATGAGGTTCTTGACCGCAGGAATAACAACAGTTTGGAGGTTCCTGATGTTCGGTCAGTGAAACGACTTCTTTATGCTAAGGCTTCGTTGAATTAATTCAACATCATCAGGGCTAATGACAACAACATGAGTGGAAATCAGTAAATGTGAGATGATAACTAGCTTAAGAATAAAATTACTATGAATGGAGTTACAATGGGGTAGGCTTACAATACAGAACAAAATAGAAAACACAGAAACGTAACTTACAGATTTTACATTAGTTGAATTGTGAACAGAGTTGATGGTGAACAAAAGTGGTGATGATGAAATTGAGACAATTTTTATTTGTTTATTTATTTTATTTATTTTTTAATAAGAATGATTTGAAACAGGCTTTGAAAAAACAAAATGGTGTATGGTACAAGACAAAATGGTGGATGATAAGGTAGAAAATGGCGGATGGTGAGATTGACATGACTGATGGTTGGTTGATTTGTTGTGAAAAGTGTTGCATTGCAACTTACAAAAACAGAATATAATTATTACAGAACAGAAGGACTAATGGGTGAATGACCTATGCTATTATGATGATCAAAATTGCACAACGTGTTGAATGTAACGAGTGATTATCAGCTTATTTGATTATATGAGTGTATATTCTACTGAGACTGGCGATGTTGGTTCTCAGCGACTATAGGATTTCTGGCTATTTAAATAATTTGTTTTATTTCTTTTTGAAAAATTATTTTCTGAGTCAAGGATTGAGGTATTTTCTTAGTAAAAAATATGCCTGTTTGTAATGGAGTGTTCAGCAAGAGCAGACGGGGTTTTGAAGGAATTGATATCTGATCGATGACCACTTAATTCTGTTTTTGAGATACTGCGCAGTTTCCCCAATATAATTGGTAGTACAACCCTTGCAAGGGATGAAATACACTACATTACTGCGAAGTTGTGTATGAATGGAAGATTTGAGTTTGGATTATGATTTTATTTAAGGTTTTCTCGTATTTATTTGCTATTTTACAGTTCATTTTGTTATTAAGTAATTTTGACAGCTGCTTTGCTAGACCTTCCACATAAATATATCATTCCCCTATAACCTAACGTGGCAAGGGTGCAGTTGATGAGGAATTTGTTGAAGTTGTGATGAGGGTAGTTGTCGTCGAAGGGGGGGGGGGGGGATTATAGGAGGGGGAGAAGTTAACACTGAAATGGAAATGTGGTGAAACACCGGCTCCAACGCACATCACACTCGCACAGGCGGTTGCCAATTTGACGTGATTGGTGACGGACAGTTACTTGAACCAGAGTAAACCTTGTTTCTTTTGCTGTCCCGAGCCTCCCCTCAGGAAAACTTTTTTGTCTTCTAATAATAATAATAATACCTTTTATTGTGCAATAGACATATTTCTGTCCATAAAATACACACACGAAACACAGCTGTGCAAACAAAACTGAAATAGTTTGGCGGGGCAGCACTTACCTAAGAACCAATTAAAACTCATGTATAGGTAGGTACATACAAGAATACAAAATATAGGTAGGTAACGCAATACAAAACTAAAAATTTTTTAAAAACTGAAAGGGGCGGTGGGGCGGAAATGCACATTTGCCAACAGAATAACAAGGATAAAATTACTTATCAAGTTGAAAATGACTGTCCACTGCAGCCAAGAATCGCCCAAGGGTAGGCAGCCACCTAATAGCGACTGTTAGGGAGTTCCAAGATCGGGCACCCGATACACCAAAGGAGCTGGCCATCGTTCTGCTGTAATGCCTGGGTATGAGAAGGGCACTGGATCTCTCTGAAGCAGCTCTATGGAAGATCGAATCGAGGTAGGAGGGGAGCATACCATGCAGAACCTGGAATACCACCTTTAATTGTCTGAAAATGTAAAATTCGTTGAGAGGTAAAGGAAATAATTTAAAATCATCTATGGGATGACGAGGCTTGATGTTGTGTGCATAGCGAATAGCGGAGTTGTAGGCAATGCACAACCTGTTTGCGAGGGATGAAGAAATTGAAGATGAGAAGAGGGATGAGCAGCATAAGAAATGGGGAAAACTTCTTCTTATTTTCATACTTCAGTATTTTCAACTTGAAATATGAAAAATACGGAAATTTATACTAACATATATTGACGTTCACTGGACTCTTCAAAAATACCATACGGACTGTAGGCATAAAAAATATGGACATGTCCATTGTCCAGGGAAATACGGACGGATGGCAACCCTAGGCCAACGCCTGTCCTGGAAATTTCGTTCGTTAGTTCCAACACCAGCCACCAGATGATGCTGCTATCCAGTAGGCAGGTATCCCTCTCTACTGACCATAACTAAATATCAGGTTCGGTTTGTTTGTGCCATCTCTCGGGCTTCTTCTCCACAATACCTACCTGTTCGTTTTATCTCTTGAGAGACATTTCAATTTGATTTACTTTCCCAGTTTTGCCAGAAAGTACTAACAACGCAAATTTTAGGTTAGTAGGTACAGTTAGATGGAAAGAAGCACCTACTTCATTTTATTGTGTAAGGGTGGCCACTCAAGATAGTTCTTACAATTTATTACTTTTGTGCCTACTCAAGGTGAGTATTGAGTTGTGCCTACTCGATATTTTTTTGACTGAAGTGGCTCGACTTTGCCTCAAGCTTTCAAAGCAGGGAAAAAGGTAGGTACCTATTTGGTGAGAAGGGAATTTTTATTTTTCCTGTGCTCTCTGGCAACACTGCAACAGATTGCGAGGTTTTCCCGCTTTTGTTGCACGTGGTGATAAGGAATACAGATTACTTTGTGATAGGCGTAATTTCGAGGTAAAAAGCTATCTGATTGCTCCAAAGTCGGTCCATGGAAGAAGAGAGTCCTCCATGGTCGGTCTCCAAGGTGTTTCCAAAACACAGAACAGGAGTCCAAAACGTGAGTCATGGATTTTTATCTCCTATTTTTAACTGTAGATTTGCTGTATGATTCATATTTTCAATCTAACCTACCTCGGGGGATGATTATTATTATATTAGATATTTTCTGGGACAGTCCATGTTTCAGAATAATTTCCCAATGACTTTTTCCCAGAAATTATCTCAGGGAAAAGTCGCCTAGGATTACATTGTTACATTCCTTTTAAATAATTTTAATCGGGCGGTTGTCAACTGATAGTTACGAGCATGAATTTTTGACATCTGCCACCTAGGCTCTTGTCCATCTTGCCCACAAACAACAGCTTTTTTTATTATTTTTTCTCAACCGAGCGTCCCATTGGAGTAACGCCACTCTTTAAAAATGCTATGTATTTGTCATCCAAATTGTGGTAGGCAATTGAAGCGCACTGTAGGGAAAGACCTAAATTTTTGATTACATACTTAATACAAATAGGTAAGTCGTCATTCCGTTTCCCCCAGGCATTTCCAACCACTCACAAAAAAGGTTTATTATATCACTTTAATATATTATTGTATAGAATTATATAATATTGTACAACTTGCTTAGTTCGTTGGGGCCACTTCAGCCATTTGCCTACGGTAGCGTCATCCCCCCCCCCCCCCCACCAGGTAGCTGTAAGTTGGCCATCGCCGTTTCAACAATTATTCTAAGATCTAAGTGATGAAACTGACTACTTACTTACTGTGTAAGGGTATTTTTTAGTGTTTACACTGTTTTAAAGTAGAAGTCACTTATTAGAAAGGCGGTTAAAGGAATAAGTCGGATATAAGGATGGAAACAGTCAATACAGACAATATTGGCATGTTATAGTGATCAAAAGGATGGTTATATTGATCAGTTTGTGAGTTTCAGGGTGTCAAAAGTCGGCAAAATAATATAATTATGTAAAAATGGCTGAAATCTCTCAAAATTGGTATAATATTCACCAGAAGTGGTACTATTGGGGGCCTATTCAGTAAAATAGATAGTGGAAAGAGATTATCTATTTTGAAAATCTCCCGCGAGAGATAGTCTCCCCTGGGAGACAGTCTCTTCCAATGTCTCCCGGGTTCGTCTATTTTACTGAAAAGCTCCAGAGACCTTGAGAAAGAGATATGGATCCTAATACACGAAAATGCCATAGTATCCATGAAGTGCGAGATGTTCAATTCCTCATTCAATTCCTTAATAATGAACGCATTTCTTAGTAAGTAATACCTATTCAATGGGTAATTGGGTACCTACCTACCTCAATCCATACTTGGACGTTTTTACTCACGAATCGGATAAGTTTAAATGAAATTTAAAAAAGTCTCAATTATAAACAGAAAAAGTCGAATTAGGGGGCTTAATGCTTGTATTATATCTACACCTAATGAACGGCCACTCTCAGGTAGGTAGGTACCTACCTCAACCCGTACTTGGACGTTTTTATTCATGAATCAATAATTATGTATATATTTTTAATTAAAATTGAAATGAAAAATTTAATCTTTATGAAATGAAAAACATTATGAAATGAAAAAAATACACAATCAAAATTACCAATGTGGTTGCGGATGAAGGAGGTGTGAAACAAACGAGAAATAGACTCTCTCTTTCGAGGAAAGACACCTAATTAGCTGTCTCTCTGAAAGAGATCGAGAATGCCAAGATGGCCGCCAACTCTCTCTTTTAAAAGTTACTGAATAACCCTGTCATGGATACTATAAAAATCTATTTTGCCAAAAGAGAGAGTCGGACCTGAAAGAGATGTCTCTTTGGCTTAGTGAATAGGCCCCCTGAATGGTGATCCGAAACAGAAGATAGTAACTAACTACCCATCTACAGGTTTTAATATATTTCCTCAAAAAATAATTAATCAAAATCAGGTCAATTCTGAGGGGTCACAATTCGCCAATATCGGTAAAAATTGCTAAAATCACCACAAAATATACATACACATTAGAAGTCGCTTAAAATAGAGATTGGTCGCGTATGGCGATTGTTTCCAGTCTGTCCCAATTCGATCACTAAGCGACTGCTACTGTATTATGAAATAGCAACCGGTCGCAAAACTAAAATATTTTAAGTTGGAAGACGAGAGAAAAATCATTTCCTGCTGAAGTGCGCCCAAAGTGAACCAATCGATGGCCGCGCGCGTAAACCGAGGCAGCCAGTTCCACAGCCGACGAGCCGAGACACTGAAAAAAGTCGTGGAAAGCTTTCTTTCTTGTGTGAAATTGAGTAATGGAGAGTCCGCATTTAGAAATGCATTTATCAAGATCTTCATTTTTTTACAGTGAAATTTACCTAAGTCAGTATTTTGTGATACAATAATTATGGCAATGAAATACGTTTTGAATTCCTCAAAAGAACCGTTTCCTACAACGCCAGCATTGAAATACCTACCATTTGATGGTACTGTTGACTGTATTCACATGACTTCAAAACACTGTTTCTATGTCCAATTCTGTAGGGAAAAACGGTGCAGTCCTTATCGCATGGGTTCATTATTCTGTTTGGACACCTACAGAAGTGTGGGCTGTTCATTTATTGTTTCTTCCATGTAAAATAATAGACAGCTATTTTTGAAGTTTCCACCAAATTTCGCCCCCCAAAAAACGAATCAGGCTCCGGTTTTACTTACAAAAATTATCTTTGATCATTGTCCCATGATCTGTCTTGAATCACCTGTTGATACTACTTCTAGCGTTACTATACAAATTTATGGTGATTTCATACAATTTCCCAGGTTTTTCAATTCAATCAGTTTATTCACAAAGTTCCCTTAGGAAAAATTCATAAAAAATGAATTTTGGGAGCTGAACCTTCGTTACAACTTCAATTCTTCACTCTTTGGTCAAAATAAACTTTATATTCGGTCTTCTCGCCCTAAAAAACATGGAAAACGATACCTCACAAGCTCTTATACACCAAAACCTCAAAAAACCCTATTTTTACACCCATTTTCCCCCCATAACACCCCTGGGTGTACTCCGACCGGGCTACCGAGCTTCGGAGCACAATTAGGAGCCAAATGTGTTCCCAAATGGGAGCCCGAACTGTGTGCGGAAGAACGAAAACGCAAGAACGCAAAGGACCCCGCACTTTTTCAATGTAGAAGTGGTTTCACTAGATCGAGCCAGAATTTGGCACGGGGCTTCCTTTCAGTCTCCTGAACAAAAGTCACAATGGGCACAAAAAAATCTACCGTCAGGATTTTGAGCTATGGCCAGAATAAGCGCTTCAAGTTCGACTTTTTAAACACCTTCAATATTGCTTATATCTCTCTAGGGATGCATTTTAGAGAAAAAAGTGCACGAGTAAAATCGTCTTAAAATCGTCCAAACAACTCGATGCCATACTTGTTTCAAGTCAAAAAATGTTTCTTAACGTTTCTTATATTTTCTTATACCTACATATAAGCGCACGGGACTTATTGGCCAAAAATAAAGAAACATTTTTTGACTTAAAACAAGTATGGCATCGAGTTGTTTGGACGATTTTAAGACGATTTTACTCGTGCACGTTTTTCTCTAAAATGCATCCCTAGAGAGATATAAGCAATATTGAAGGTGTTTAAAAAGTCGAACTTGAAGCGCTTATTCTGGCCATAGCTCAAAATCCTGACGGTAGATTTTTTTGTGCCCATTGAGACTTTTGTTCAGGAGACTGAAAGGAAGCCCCGTGCCAAATTCTGGCTCGATCTAATGAAACCACTTCTACATTGAAAAAGTGCGGGGTCCTTTAAGGCTGAAACTTCGTTAGAACCTAAATTTTTCACTCTTTGGTCAAAATTGACTTCATATTCGGTCTCCTCTTCCTAAAATACCTGATGGAAAACGATACCTCACAAGCTCATGTTACAAAAACACCAAAAACGATCATCAAGTGAATCAAGACAATTAAATAGCACTGTCAACGATCAAAGATAATCTAAAAAACGCTGGAAAGTCCTTGTCACATGGGTTTATTATTCTATTGGACATACCTACAGAAATGCTGGCTGTTCATTTATTGTTTCTTTCATGTGAAATAATTGGAATAGCTATTTCTGGTGGTTTCCACCAATTCTGGCCCCAAAACACGAATAAGGTACCCCTTTTTTAAAAAATTATTTCTGATCATTCATTGTACCATTTAATCGTCTTGATCCACCTGTTGACACTTTTTCCAGTGTTATTCTACAAATTGATGGTGATTTCAGACGATTTCCCAGGTTTTTGACTCATAAAAACGCTGCAAAGTCCTTGTCACATGGGTTTATTATTCTATTGGAGTTCTAGGGATTTTTGTTGGCTGTTCATTTATTGTTTCTTTCATGTGAAATACCTAATTGAAATAGCTATTTCTGATGATTTCCACCAATTTTGGCCCCCAAAACATGAAATAGGTACGCTTTTTTTTCTTTTTTTTAAGATCATCTTTGATCATTGGTAGTGGCATTTAATGGTCTTGATTCACCTGTTGACACTTTTTCCAATGTTATTGTACACATTGATGGTGATTTCAGACAGTTTTCCAGGTTTTTGACTCATAAAAAACCAATTTTGGGAGCTGAACCTTTGGTAAAACCTCAATTTCCGCGTCTTTGGTCAAAATCGACTTCATATTCGGTCTTCTCGTCCTCAAAAACATGGAAAAAGATACCTCAAAAGCTCATGTTACTAACATGTTGTTAAAACTCAAAAAGTACCTATTTTTACATGCATTTTCACTCATAACACCCCTGGGTATATTCCGATCGGGCTGAAAAGTTTCGGGACACAACTAGGGCCCAAATGGAGCATGTGTGCGAAAGAACGATTTTTTTAGACCGAAAATGAAGCCTGTACACGTGATACGGCGGACGGCGTACGGCGGACGGACATTGCATTTTTGGAATCTACGCACCTTGAAACGGAAAAGAAAAAATTTCGAGGGGGTGTTATAAAAATTTTTTGCTGAGCGAATACATAGGTGTATTATTCACAGAATAATAAACCAAAATCAGTGGTTGTCTGAGAAAACATCGATACTGTGGGAAAATATCGATATCCCATCCCTACCGCGTGTTTTAATAATATCTAGGGATGGCAACAACAACAAAATCGAAATTTCGTGTATCGATGTTTTTAAACATCGACAAGCAATAATCATCGATGGTAGCAAAACACGGGCACCGAAACATCGATGTTTTTCCATCGATGTTTCTATTTAAGGTTTCATTGGGTAAAGTGCCCTGTTGTAGTTAGTAGTCCCCTAATATGACCGACCATAGCAGTTATCCAATAAACCTCGCCACGCACTCTGTTGAAAAGGCCCTCAACTTCAAGGTTCAGTTGAGAAGAACTCAGGGAGCTCCCCGAGGCTGCTTATCACTATCAGAGCAGGTTTTGTGAAAAGTGCGTTGCAGAAAATGTTTTGAAGCTTTTACCCGTCAGTTTTTTCACCCCAAAAGTAAGTGATTTTGATTTGTACCTATTTGATTTAATTTCGTTTATCTTGAGTTCCTGATTACGATTTGCTGATAGGTTTGCTTTGAATATTTGTTTCATCAGAACTGATTTGTTTTTTTTTTGGGGAAAGTCAAAAACCCTAATATGGCTACACTTTGGTGCCCCAATATGGCTATGGCACCTTCTGTTTCAAAGCAAACTTTTTTCTAGCATCAGTAAGTTTAGTACAAATTAATAACAATTCGTGGTTCCGTAATTCCGTATTAGTACTTTACACTGTGAGCATAGCTGTGGTTCTTTAAGATTAAGACTGAGATTAGGTAATTATGTTCCTGCCATCTAGTTTGAGAGAGACCAGCAGTCTATTTTATGGCGAGTTTATCAATAAAAGATTTTCTTCAGTGTTGCTAAACCAGTTTTTAATTTAAAAGTCCCTTGATATATCTGTGTCCGCAGTATTACGCAAAAAGCTGATTTTTGGGAAATCGATTTTCAAAGTTTACCTGATTCCCCGAAATCGAAATTCCCATGAATAATTTATTTTTCTGTGGAATTTATGCTTTAGTATAATATTATAAAAGAAACTACTGCAGCACTTTCATATACTTTTGGTTTATTATTCTGTGAATAATACACCTATGTATTCGCTCAGCAAAAAATTTTTATAACACCCCCTCAAACTTTTTTCTTTTCCGTTTCAAGGTGCGTAGATTCCAAAAATGCAATGTCCGTCCGCCGTATCACGTGTACAGGCCTCATTTTCGGTCTAAAAAATTCGTTCTTTCGAAACATGCTCCATTTGGGCCCTAGTTGTGTCCCGAAACTTTGCAACCCGATCGGAATATACCCAGGGGAGTTATGAGTGAAAATGTGTGTAAAAATAGGTACTTTTTGCGTTTTAGCAAGATGTTGGTAACATGAGCTATTGAGGTATCGTTTTCCATGTTTTTGGGGACGAGAAGACCGAATATGAAGTCGATTATGACCAAAGAATAGAAAATTGAGGTTCTACCAAATGTTCAGCTCCCAAAATTGATTTTGGTTTATTATTCTGTGAATAATACACCTATGTAATCGCTCAGCAAAAAATTTTTATAACACCCCCTCAAAATTTTTTCTTTTCCGTTTCAAGGTACGTAGATTCCAAAAATGCAATGTCCGTCCGCCGTACGCCGTCCGCCGTATCACGTGTACAGGCTTCATTTTCGGTCTAAAAAAATCGTTCTTTCGCACACATGCTCCATTTGGGCCCTAGTTGTGTCCCGAAACTCCAGCCAGATCGGAATATTTATATCCAGGGGTGTTATGAGTGAAAATGTGTATAAAAATAGGTACTTTTTGCGTTTTAGCAACATGTTGGTAACATGAGCTTTTAAGGTATCGTTTTTCATGTTTTTGGGGACGAGAAGACCGAATATGAAGTCGATTTTGACCAAAGAATAGAAAATTGAGGTTCTACCAGATGTTCAGCTCCCGAAATTGATTTTTTATGAGTCAAAAACCTGGGAAATCGTCTGAAATCACCATCAATTTGTATAATAACACTGGAAAAAGTGTCAACATGTGGATCCAGACGATTAAATGGTACTATCAATGATCAGAGATAATTTATTTAAGAAAAAATCGGTTGTACGTGAAAATCATTAGAAATTTTTCATAACAGCGTCCCAGATTGCGTTACGAAATTTCGTTACCTTTTTTGGCTAGTTAGTCCATGGCTAAAACACATTCTGTGTTAAAAAAAAAAGGAGCGTAGTTTATTCGAGTTTTGGGGGCCAAAATTGGTGGAAACCACCAGAGATAGCTATTTCAATTATTTTATATGAAAGAAACAATAAATAAACAGCCAACATCTCTGTAGGTAGGTATGTCCAATGGAATAATAAACCCATGTGACAAGGACTTTGCAGCGTTTTTTGTGAGTCAAAAACCTGGGAAATCGTCTGAAATCACCATTAATTTGTATAATAACACTAGGAAAAGTGTCAACACGTGGATCACGACGGTTGAATGGCACTACCAATGATCAAAAGATACCTAATTTGAAGAAAAAAACGCTAAGTCCTTGTCACATGGGTTTATTATTCTATTGGACATACCTACAGAGATGTTGGCTGTTTATTTATTGTTTCTTTCATATAAAATAATTGAAATAGCTATCTCTGGTGGTTTCCACCAATTTTTGGCCCCCAAAACACGAATAAGGTAGGTACGGTCTTTTTTTTCTAATAAATTATTTCTGATCATTGATAGTACCATTTAATTGTCTTGATCCACCTGATGACACTTTTGGTTTATTATTCTGTGAATAATACACCTATGTATTCGCTCAGCAAAAAATTTTTATAACAGCCCCTCAAACTTTTTTCTTTTTCGTTTTCAAGGTGCGTAGATTCCAAAAATGCAATGTCCGTCCGCCGTACGCCGTCCGCCGTCCGCCGTATCACGTGTACAGGCTTCATTTTCGGTCTAAAAAAATCGTTCTTTCGCACACATGCTCCATTTGGGCCCTAGTTGTGTCCCGAAACTTTTCAGCCCGATCGGAATATACCCAGGGGTGTTATGAGTGAAAATGTGTATAAAAATAGGTGCTTTTTGCGTTTTAACAACATGTTAGTAACATGAGCTTTTGAGGTAACTTTTTCCATGTTTTTGAGGACGAGAAGACCGAATATGAAGTCGATTTTGACCAAAGACGCGGAAATTGAGGTTTTACCAAAGGTTCAGCTCCCAAAATTGGTTTTTTATGAGTCAAAAACCTGGAAAACTGTCTGAAATCACCATCAATGTGTACAATAACATTGGAAAAAGTGTAAACAGGTGAATCAAGACCATTAAATGCCACTACCAATGATCAAAGATGATCTTAAAAAAAAAGCGTACCTACTTCATGTTTTGGGGGCCAAAATTGGTGGAAATCATCAGAAATAGCTATTTCAATCATTCCACATGAAAGAAACAATACATTTAACAGCCAACAAAAATCTCTAGAACTCCAATAGAATAATAAACCCATGTGACGAGGACTTTGCAGCGTTTTCCAGTGTTATCATACAAACTGATGGTGATTTCAGACGATTTCCCAGGTTCTTGACTCATAAAAATTCAATTTCGGGAGCTGAACATCTGGTAGAACCTCAATTTTCTACTCTTTGGTCAACATCGACTTCATAGCCGGTCTTCTCGTCTCCAAAAACATGGAAAATGATATCTGAGATGCTCATGTTACCAACATGTTGCTAAAACGCAAAAAGTACCTATTTTTACACACATTTTCACTCATAACGCCCCTGGGTATATTCCGATCGAGCTGAAAAGTTTCGGGACACAACTAGGGCCCAAATGGAGCATGTGTGCGAAAGAACGAATTTTTTAGACCGAAAATGAAGCCTGTACACGTGATACGGCGGACGGCGGACGGACATTGCATTTTGGTTTATTATTCTGTGAATAATACACCTATGTATTCGGTCAGCAAAAAATTTTTATAACACCCCCTCAAAATTTTTTGTTTTCCGTTTCAAGGTGCGTAGATTCAAAAAATGCAATGTCCGTCCGTCGTCCGCCGTATCACGTGTACCGGCTTCATTTTCGGTCTAAAAAAGTCGTTCTTTCGCACACATGCTCCATTTGGGCCCTAGTTGTGTCCCGAAACTTTTCAGCCCGATCGGAATATACCCAGGGGTGTTATGAGTGAAAATGTGTGTAAAAATAGGTACTTTTTGCGTTTTAGCAACATGTTGGTAACATGAGCTTTTGATGTATCGGTTTCCATGTTTTTTTGGACGAGAAGACCGAATATGAAGTCGATTTTGACCAAAGAGGGGAAAATTGAGTTCTACCAAATGTTCAGCTCCCAAAATTTATTTTTTATTGGTGAAAAACCTGGGAAATCGTCTGAAATCAACATCTGTTTGTATAATAACCCTGGAAAAAGTGTCAACACGTGGATCAAGACGATTAAATGGCACTACCAATGATCAAAGATAGTTTAAAAACGCTGCAAAGTCCTTGTCACATGGGTTTATTATTCTATTGGAGTTCTAGAGATTCTTGTTGGCAGTTAAATTTATTGTTTCTTTCATGTGGAATGATTGAATTAGCTATTCCTGATGATTACCACCAATTTTGGCCCCCAAAACATGAAATAGGTACCTACACTTTTTTTTCCCCCCCTGATCATATTTGATCATTGGTAGTGCGATTTAATGGTCTTGATTCAGCTGTTTACACTTTTTCTAATGTTATTATACACGTTGATGGTGATTTCAGACAGTTTTCCAGGTTTTTGACTTTTAAAAAAAACAATTTTGGGAGCTGAACCTTTGGTAAAACCTCAATTTCCGCGTCTTTGGTCAAAATCGACTTCATATTCGGTCTTCTCGTCCCCAAAAACATGAAAAACGATACCTCAAAAGCTCATTTTTCTAACATGTTGCTAAAACGCAAATAAGTACCTATTTTTATACACATTTTCACTCATAACACCCCTGGGTATATTCCGATCGGGCTGAAAAGTTTCGGGACACAACTAGGGCCCAAATGGAGCATGTGTGCGAAAGAACGAATTTTTTAGACCAAAAATGAAGCCTGTACACGTGATACGGCGGACAGCGGACGGCGTACGGCGGACGGACATTGCATTTTTTGAATCTACGCACCTTGAAACGGAAAAGAAAAAATTTTGAGGGGGTGTTATAAAAATTTTTTGCTGAGCGAATACATAGGTGTATTATTCACAGAATAATAAACCAAAAAAAAGTACCTAATTTGTGTTTTAGGGGCCAAAATTAATGGAAACCATCAGAAATAGCTATTTCGATTATTACGCATGAAAGAAGCAATAAATGAACAGCCAACATTTCTGTAGCTGTGTCCAATAGAATAATAAACCCATGTGACAAGGACTTTGCAGCGTTTTTGGAATCTACGCACCTTGAAAAGGAAAAGAAAAAATTTTGAGGGGGTGTTATAAATGTCTTTTGCTGAGCGAATACATAGGTGTATTATTCACAGAACAATAAACCAAAAGGAGCGTACCTAATTCGTGTTTTGAGGGCCAAAATTGGTGGAAACCATCAGAAATGGCTATTTAAATTATTTCACGCGGAAGAAACAATAAATGAACAGCTAACGTTTCTGTACGTATCTCCAGTAGAATAATAAACCCATGTGACAAAGACTGCAGCGTTTTCTAAATAGTACTGCCGTTATTCGAACTTTCATCAGATAAGGTGGCACTTGACTCCCTTTTCACTTTGGTTGGATTGCTCCCTTTTCCACCAGTAGGAATGCGACATATTAATGTTCATTAGTAATGTAAAATGAGAATTCTTTGAAATCATTTAAAACTGGAATAAAAATGACTTTTAAACAGGATTAATCTCCTTCATCGTGAGTTTACGTATCATTAAGTGCGAATAAAAGTGTAAGAGTGTGAATAAAAACTTGAATAAAAATTACTTTTAAACAGGATTAATCTCCTTCATCGTGAGTTTACGTATCATTAAGTGCGAATAAAAGTGTAAGAGTGTGAATAAAAACTTGAATAAAAATGACTTTTAAACAGGATTAATCTCCTTCATCGTGAGTTTACGTATCATTAAGTGCGAATAAAAGTGTAAGAGTGTGAATAAAAACTTGAATAAAAATGACTTTTAAACAGGATTAATCTCCTTCATTGTGAGTTTACGTATCATTAAGTGCGAATAAAAGTGTAAGAGTGTGAATAAAAACTTGAATAAAAATGACTTTTAAACAGGATTAATCTCCTTCATCGTGAGTTTACGTATCATTAAGTGCGAATAAAAGTGTAAGGCCGCACCTACATTGGATCCGTATTTCTCCCGATCCGATCAGATCCGACGACTCCCGACCATCGGAGCCCGATGACGTCCGACTGAGTGCCTACACTGGTTCCGATCCGATCCGATCTGATCCAAACTTTTGGGGAATCAAGGCTCGTTGTAGTGAGCACAGGGAGAGCGCACGTTGTAGGTACCTACATAAACATATTATAGTTCTCTGTTCTGTGGTGGTGAGTTCGACATGAGTGATTCTGACGATGACGTTTTGTGTTGGTTTTTGCTGGAAAACAACCTTCTCCTAAAGAGACGTGCAACAAGGTCATGGGTGCACCAATTCAATGAATGAATGAATGAAATACGTTTATTTTCCAAAACTGTACAGAAATAATATATACATAGTTTACTCGAAAACTAATCCCCTATATGGGCAATGCCCGTGTTAGGGAGATGAGTCAAACCAGCAAGTCCACTCTTATCTCATACTACAAAGATCACTCTAAATCCAACAAAAATCAAAAAAGAAACTAGATCTCATACAAAAAAGAAGCTCATACAACAAAAATCAATCTAAATACAACAATAATCAAAAAAGAAAGTAGATTGACACATTACTTGCAGCCTGACCAGTAGTGTTTTTTTAACAACTTATTGATGACACCGAAATCACAACACATAAAAAGCTGCCTTCGAAGGCTTACAGGCAATAAATTGAAGTATTTCACACCTCTATAAAAATACGCATTTTGCGCTGCCGTTGTCCTGACACTCGGCATGTGGACCGATCGGGAGGAGAATTTTATACTACGTGTATACCTATGCGGAATCACCCTGACAAGTTCAAGGATTATCACCGAATGACCCTGGAAACCTTCGACTACATTCTCGAATAGATAATTCTGAACAAGCAGAATTAACAATTCTTTGTCAATTTTTGTACTCATTTTACGGCGCGTCGGGCTCCGATCACGGACTGGAAACAAACATGTTTGATCGGGCGACGGATCGGGAGTCGTCGGGAGTCGTCGGGAGACGTCGGATCGGGAGTTCCGCTTCCAATGGAGGCACCTGCATTACACTCTAGGTGTTTGTTTTTCTTCCGACGATGTCCGATGGTCGGGAGTCGTCGGATCTGATCGGATCGGGAGAAATACGGATCCAATGTAGGTGCGGCCTAAGAGTGTGAATAAAAACTTGAATAAAAATGACTTTTAAATAGGATTAATCTCCTTCATCGTGAGTTTACGTATCATTAAGTGCGAATAAAAGTGTAAGAGTGTGAATAAAAACTGGAATAAATATGACTTTTAAACAGGATTAATCTCCTTCATCGTGAGTTTACGTATCATTAAGTGCGAATAAAAGTGTAAGAGTGTGAATAAAAACCTGAATAAAAATTACTTTTAAACAGGATTAATCTCCTTAATCGTGAGTTTACGTATCATTAAGTGCGAATAAAAGTGTAAGAGTGTGAATAAAAACTTGAATAAAAATGACTTTTAAACAGGATTAATCTCCTTCATCGTGAGTTTACGTATCATTAAGTGCGAATAAAAGTGTAAGAGTGTGAATAAAAACTTGAATAAAAATTACTTTTAAACAGGATTAATCTCCTTCATCGTGAGTTTACGTATCATTAAGTGCGAATAAAAGTGTAAGAGTGTGAATAAAAACTTGAATAAAAATGACTTTTAAACAGGATTAATCTCCTTCATCGTGAGTTTACGTATCATTAAGTGCGAATAAAAGTGTAAGAGTGTGAATAAAAACTTGAATAAAAATGACTTTTAAACAGGATTAATCTCCTTCATTGTGAGTTTACGTATCATTAAGTGCGAATAAAAGTGTAAGAGTGTGAATAAAAACTGGAATAAAAATTACTTTTAAACAGGATTAATCTCCTTCATCGTGAGTTTACGTATCATTAAGTGCGAATAAAAGTGTAAGAGTGTGAATAAAAACTTGAATAAAAATGACTTTTAAACAGGATTAATCTCCTTCATCGTGAGTTTACGTATCATTAAGTGCGAATAAAAGTGTAAGAGTGTGAATAAAAACTTGAATAAAAATGACTTTTAAACAGGATTAATCTCCTTAATCGTGAGTTTACGTATCATTAAGTGCGAATAAAAGTGTAAGAGTGTGAATAAAAACTTGAATAAAAATGACTTTTAAACAGGATTAATCTCCTTCATCGTGAGTTTACGTATCATTAAGTGCGAATAAAAGTGTAAGAGTGTGAATAAAAACTTGAATAAAAATGACTTTTAAACAGGATTAATCTCCTTCATCGTGAGTTTACGTATCATTAAGTGCGAATAAAAGTGTAAGAGTGTGAATAAAAACTTGAATAAAAATGACTTTAAACAGGATTAATCTCCTTCATCGTGAGTTTACGTATCATTAAGTGCGAATAAAAGTGTAAGAGTGTGAATAAAAACTTGAATAAAAATGACTTTTAAATAGGATTAATCTCCTTCATCAGTTACGTAGGTTTGTCCTTTGTAGAAGGAACCGATCTGATGTTAAGTCGGTCATATGAACGGCCGTAGGTCTGGCAAATCCTTCTTCTGCTCCACAGATATGGGATTTCCTTTTGGGTACCTTAGTGGCACGTTCAGGTTTGTCATTTCCCCCATAAAAAGCTGATGGTATTTGTGATGAATTTAAAATTCTCATCACGGTGGCGTGGAAGGAAGGTGAGTGAGTGAATTTAGGTAAAGGAGAGAAAAGGAGGAAAAGTCGCAGGCGGCTGTAATCAACCGAACATCTACGACTTTTGGAGGAGAGAGAGGTGGTGTGGAAGGAAGGTGAGGAAAAGTCGCAGGCGGCTGTAGTCAACCGAACATCTACGACTTTGGAGGAGAGAGAGGTGGATGAGGGAATTTTACCTAGGCGGCTGTAGTCAACCGTTCATCTAGGTAAAGGAGAGGAGAGGAGAGGTCCCTTGTCTAGGCGGCTGTATTCAACCGATCATCTAGACAAGGAGGAGGAGAGAGGAGGTGAAATTCCCAGGCGGCTGTAGTCAACCGATCATCTGGGAGGTAAGGTAAGAGAGAGAAGAGAGAGCTGGTTAGAGGAAGTGTCGAATGAAGCTTGAGCTCCAGGATCCAGGGTTTTATAGGACTTGGGGGCCTCTCCCTCCAACTCCTTGCAAGGAGCTGGTAGTGGGGCCCCAGGTTGAGCAACCCTGGGTTCTGTCGCCTGTGTCCCCACTCATATCTTTATTTACGGAGCTTTAGTTTGGCGTTTGGATATTGGTGAGAACTTAATATGATAGGAGTGTTCCCGGGAGGGACTCACGACAGAGGTCCCCCCAGTTTGAACCAATATTTGTGGAGCTGAAGGCGCAAGGTGACAGGAGCTGAGGGCTACGGCAAACAAAAGGTGGTGCTGAAGGCGCAAGGTGACAGGAGCTGAGGGCTACGGCAAACAAAAGGTGGAGCTGAAGGCGCAAAGTGACAGGGGCTGAGGGCCGATGCAAACATTAAATGGGGGCGGAAGGCCCGGAGGAGGGGTGCCGGAGCTGAGGGGTGGAGGCGGCGGTGGGGGTTGTCCCCTGGGAAGGAGGCGCGGGTGGTCATGTTGCCGTTCTGGGGTGAGGGAACGGTGGGGGGGTTTGTCTGGAGGTGGGGTAGTGGTGTCGCGAGGTGCGGCCGGGAGGTTGGAGGGCCTGGTGGCGGTTGTGGGGGGTTTGTTCCGGGGTGGGGGAACGGTAGTGGCGGCGTGAGTGGCGGCCGGAAGGTTGGTTTGTTGGCGGGGAGAGGGTTTTGGCGGCGCCGTGAGGTGCGGCCGGCAGGTTGTCTGCCCTGGTGGCGGGCGTGGAGGGGCCGTTCCGGGGTGGGGGAACGGTAGCGGCGGCGTGAGTGGCGGCCGGAAGGTTGGTTGCCCTGGTGGCGGGCGTGGAGGGGCCGTTCCGAGGTGGGGGAACGGTAGCGGCGGCGTGAGTGGCGGCCGGAAGGTTGTCTGCCCTGGTGGCGGGCGTGGAGGGGCCGTTCCGGGGTGGGGGAACGGTAGCGGCGGCGTGAGTGGCGGCCGGAAGGTTGGTTGCCCTGGTGGCGAGCGGGGAGGGGCCGTTCCGAGGTGGGGGAACGGTTGGTGGTGGGGTGAGGGGCTTGGAGGCGCAGCTAGGCGCGGTTGGGGGGTTGGCGGCCGTGGCGGCGTCGTATGAGGGGTAGCATTGTTTGGGGGCGGCGCAGGGAGGCGCGGACGTGGGGGAGGTGGAGGTGCTGCCGTTCCTGGGTGGGGGAACGGTGTGTGTTCGGGGACGGGGGTTGGTGGCAGCGCAGGGAGGTGCGGCCGTGGGGGAGGTGGAGGGGTTGCCGTTCCGGGGTATGGTGGTGCAGCTAGTTGCTGGTGGGAGGTTGGCGGCCGCGGCGGCGGTCCCCCCCGTTTTGGCGAGGGGGGCGGCCCGCCGCGGGACGTCGTGGTGTGTTGTCGTGTTGGCTAGGCGGAGGAGGTGCATATGACGTCGGCGGCGGCGTGTGCTGCGGCTGCAGCGGCGGTGGCGGCGGCTGATGTCGCAGAGCTTGGTGGCAAGAGGGTGGAGAAGGGGTTGTCGGTTGAGGCCGTTGCGTCAGTTGTCGCAGCGGCGGGCGGCTGCAGCGTGGCTGGTCGCAGGAGCGGGGGCGATGGTGAGTTCGGGTCCATAGCTGTAACTCAAAATTCAAATTTGTTGAATTTGAAATTCGCAATTAAGGGAAGTGGAAGTGCGTGTGGCTGGGCGGAGATGTGAGAGTTGTGTGGTCTCCGTGCGGTTGAGGTTGGGCCAAAATTGCGAAAATTGTTAGACTGTTTGAATTTTAAATTTTAAAATTTGACTTTTAAAATTGGGGACACCGAACTATTTGACTGGGGCGACACATTAGGTGGGAAGGTGGGAAGGAAGAAGGTTGAGTGAACGTCGGGTTCACCACTGTGATGAATTTAAAATTCTCATCACGGTGGCGTGGAAGGAAGGTGAGTGAGTGAATTTAGGTAAAGGAGAGAAAAGGAGGAAAAGTCGCAGGCGGCTGTAATCAACCGAACATCTACGACTTTTGGAGGAGAGAGAGGTGGTGTGGAAGGAAGGTGAGGAAAAGTCGCAGGCGGCTGTAGTCAACCGAACATCTACGACTTTGGAGGAGAGAGAGGTGGATGAGGGAATTTTACCTAGGCGGCTGTAGTCAACCGTTCATCTAGGTAAAGGAGAGGAGAGGAGAGGTCCCTTGTCTAGGCGGCTGTATTCAACCGATCATCTAGACAAGGAGGAGGAGAGAGGAGGTGAAATTCCCAGGCGGCTGTAGTCAACCGATCATCTGGGAGGTAAGGTAAGAGAGAGAAGAGAGAGCTGGTTAGAGGAAGTGTCGAATGAAGCTTGAGCTCCAGGATCCAGGGTTTTATAGGACTTGGGGGCCTCTCCCTCCAACTCCTTGCAAGGAGCTGGTAGTGGGGCCCCAGGTTGAGCAACCCTGGGTTCTGTCGCCTGTGTCCCCACTCATATCTTTATTTACGGAGCTTTAGTTTGGCGTTTGGATATTGGTGAGAACTTAATATTATAGGAGTGTTCCCGGGAGGGACTCACGACAGTATTGAAATCTTCGCTTTCATCCAAGGACGTTTTGTGAAGCAGCACTCCAAGCTGATCTCGCTGAAATCGTAGCCATCCAATTAATTTCCACTGGAAAGATTCTTTGTCGGTATTCACTGTAGGTAGTACGTAATTGCAGTTGCTTTTTGAGCAAACTAGCAAAATTCCAAGTTGCTCTTTCCCTTGTCTGTCACTCGAAATGGTAGGTATTTTCTTCCCCGTATCTCTGATGAGTAGGTTTTAGCACCCAAGTTGTAGGCTGTATTTTCAAATTCAGAGATGGCATTAGGTAGTTTTTTTTCCCTACCTAATGGTAGTTTTTGGTTCATTATTTTCAATAATAAAGCTTTGGATCGATCTTTGGTCAGTTTTTGTTGCGTTAGGGCTTCGAAACCATGATTTTCTTGACAGATTATTGATTTGAACAGCTTCTATAATTTATTATTACTTAATAAGCTATTGATGTAGTAGTACCTAGGTTCTTTACTTTATATTTACAAATAATAATAGTTGCCAGATGTGACCAACATTTCGGGGCCATAACCGTAGCGGCGACTAAATTTGCAAGGAAATGGTACATTTTTAAAAAGCCATTTTGCCCGCACAAAAATTAGGGAGGGCAACGAAATGAAAATAATGGTAACATAAGAAAAAAATATATATTTCATTCATCTACGAGATTACAATAATTCACAGCTAATTCTTGAGAAATTAGGTAGGTAGGTACCTACCTATGGAATTTCTGACTATTCCCATAATTATCACAAAATATATAGGTATTTTCCTTGGAGAAATTAACGATAATGACAAAATTATACACTAGTCTCAGTATTACCCACCCTCTTGAAAATGTTATTCTAGAGAAAGCTTATCAAATCACAATACTTAGTACAATTTAGTCTCTTTCAGGTTATAACTAGGTACTTAGATTAATGTTACAAATACTGAACGTGAAAAAAAAAAAAATCGAGAGGAAAATTGCCCAAGGCAACGACTTCATTTTTATATTATTATATATTATAATATCACGACAATATCACATGTAATCAACCTTTTAATGAATATTTAAATGCATTTTACTAATTTACGAGATTACAATTCACAGCTTATTCTTGAGAAATTAGGTAAGTACATATGGAACTTTTGACTATTAAATAACTATCACAGAATATTATTATAAATTATAATAGCATGACAATATCACATGTAATCAACCTATCACGACTGTTTTGTCCAGCAATTCTTTATGTATTGACTTCGAATCATGCTATAATCTTATTACTCTTTTATAAAATTTAGCTCATTTTGGTTCATAGTAACTAAGGAAAGTGCGAAGTACGGCGGACGGATAGAAATTTGTTTATTCATTTTCGGAATCTACGTAGGCTTGGAACGGAAACCATCAAATTTTTGGGGGGCGTTAACATTTTTTTTTACCATGCTCGATTCTAAAGGAATAAGTTGAAAATAACCAAAATTGAATATACATAGTTCGATACAGTTGAAAATAGCCAAAATTAATGGAAATAACCAGAATATCACGCTAATATCACTGAGTTATCAATAATATAATTTCTAGTGACTCGGAACAACGTTAGGTATATTAATTTTATATTGATGTTGTAGGGTCTTCTTTTTCAATGCTGGTTATTAATGGGAGTTTGAAGGACGACTGAGGTCCAGGTGTTTTTGAAACCTCAGTTGTTCCTGATAAGAAAACTTATCTTAATTCTGGTACACCTGAAGATGACTGTCTGAGGGCAGTTGAAAGCTTGTGTTTCTCAGTGGTTTCAAAAAACACCTGGATCTCAATCGTCCTTCAAACTCCCATTAACTACTCCGGCACGCCTCGAATCCGCTGCATAACAAGCAGGCTTATAATTTCCGATCAGCCCTCTCCTTGCCATAACTATTCTCATGGTGTTTTAACGTAAATGACTTGTCACTGTAATAAGTGCACTTACTACAACGGGGCATTTAAAAAAAGTTGTTAACTAAAAACATTGACGTAAATAAAGTAATAATAAGTGTAGCAACGAATAAGTAATAATCACTGACGTAAATAAAGTAATAATAATAATAATAAGTGTAGTAATGAATAAGTAATAATGGTAAGTAAACTGATAAGAAAGTGATAAGGATACGAGCCGATCGCGGAGGGCGGGAACCAGCGAACAGCAAAAAATTCCACGCGGAAACAGGCGGAAATGGCCGAACACCCACGGCTAGGGACGTTCCAATACTACCGACATGAGTAGGTATCGATACTTTTGTTTCGATACTACAAGTATCGTATTGGTATCGAATCATCCGATATTATACTCATATCGAAAGAAAATCCGTAGTATCGAATGGGTACTTCCTTTTTAGATTAGGTACCTAATATAATTTTAAATTTTAGTAAGGTCTATTTTTCAACATAATATAATATTTATAATAATATCATATAATATTGTTATGTGAAAGGCTTTTTTCTAAAGCTGGATCCACCATCAACCAGTTAAGAAATCGCCTCTCTTCCAAATATCTGGACAAACTTTACTGATCTTCCTGGGCAGCGTTGGTGACAAAGAGTGGTTTGGTTTTAATTAACTATTCATGTTTCACTTATATCTTAAAATAATCTAAAATATAATAGTATCTTTGCATCTGTATCATAATAAAGCTTGTTTATGATTACAAACGTTGTCTATAATTTTTTTTAGCTTGTATCAAACCATGAAGGTACTCATTTGATGCTACTCATATCGATACTTTTCTTTAGATACTGTATCGATATTGATACCATTGATTCGATACCAAATATCGTATCGAAAGCGGCATCGGAACGTCCCTACCCACGGCCGGAGTGGGCTCTGGCCAGAATCTCCTCTGCCCGCCTACCCCCTCTCACCGAGGTTGAAAGTTGCCAGCTCGGGGATATCGCCCTTTGCCGGGCAAAGTTTGCCCATGTCCAGTGTCAGCATTCACAGAATCAACGAGTTATCTCTCCAGTCCGGAAGTTTTAATCTCTGTGGTTGCTAGCTGATTGTTCCTACTGAATAAATATCTTTCAAGATTCACGATTTAATAGCGTGAGCGAGTTCGTCATCGATACGGAAGGTAAAAGATTATAATATTACTTGGTAACTGGGTAGGAAAGTACCTATCACAGTGCTTTGGGCTGTAGTTGAGCCATTTCAGTCCCACAAGCCGTTCCGCACCCAGGTACTACTTACTGGAGTGGCCTCATTGTCTCGAAGTCATAATTCCGCTCGTTCTGTATTTTCTGTTCAGTTTTTTTTTTTAATCCAATCAAATTGTTGGGCATAAATAGGATACAAATCCCACCACGCATGTCAACAAATAAAACTCAAAGAAAATTGTCAAAAAAATAGGAAATCTTTTCCCCAGTCAATGTATTATAAATAAATAAAAATAATGATAAATTGATAATAAGTGTAGGTAGGTAGGTTTCCTTTACCGGTAACCCCATTAATATGACGCTTTCATGTATCGCACACCCGCTACAGTACTGTCGTAACTAAAAAAAAAAAAAAAAAGCTACAAAGTCCTTGTCACATGGGTTTATTATTCTATTGGACATACCTACAGAAATGTTGGCTGTACATTTATTGTTTCTCGAAAACACGAATTAGGCTCCTATTTTTTGTTTGTTTTTTTAACAGATTATCTTTGATCATTGATAGTGCCATTTAATTGTCTTGATTCACCTGTTGATGCTGCTTCTAGTGTTATTATACAAACTTATAGTGATTCCAGACAATTACCCAGGTTTCTGACCCATAAAAAAATTAATATTGGGAGCTGAACCATAGTTACAACCTCAATTCTTCACTCTTTGGTCAAGATCAACGTCATATTCGGCCCTAAAAAAATGGAAAACGACATCTCACAAGCTCATGTTCTGCAAAACCTCGAAAACCCTTATTTAAACACCCATTTTTACCCCATAACACCCCTGGGTGTACTCCGACCGGGCTACCGAGCTTCGAATCACAATTAGGAGCCAAATGTGTTCCAAAATTTGGACCAAACTGCGGAAGAACAACGATTTTAGACCAAAATTTAACGTAAATTTCAGGTGGAAACTTCGTTAGAACATCAGGTTTTTCACTCTTCGGTCAAAATCGACTTCATATTCGGTCTTCTCGTCCTAAAAAACATGGAAACCAATAGGTACCTACCTCACAAGCTCTTGTTCACTAAAACATCGAAAAACCCTATTTTTTCACCCATAACACCCCTGGGTATATTCCGATCGGCCTGCAAAGTTTCGGGACACAACTAGGGCCCAAATGGAGCATGTGTGCGAAAGAACGAATTTTTTAGACCGAAAATGAAGCCTGTACACGTGATACGGCGGACGGACATTGCATTTTGGTTTATTATTCTGTGAATAATACACCTATGTAATCTCTCAGCAAAAAATTTTTATAACACCCCCTCAAAATTTTTTCTTTTCCGTTTCAAGGTACGTAGATTCCAAAAATGCAATGTCCGTCCGCCGTATCACGTGTACAGGCTTCATTTTCGGTCTAAAAAATTCGTTCTTTCGCACACATGCTCCATTTGGGCCCTAGTTGTGTCCCGAAACTTTTCAGCCCGATCGGAATATACCCAGGGGTGTTATGAGTGAAAATGTGTATAAAAATAGATACTTTTGGCGTTTTAGCAACATGTTGGTAACATGAGCTTTTAAGGTATCGTTTTTCATGTTTTTGGGGACGAGAAGACCGAATATGAAGTCGATTTTGACCAAAGAATAGAAAATTGAGGTTCTACCAGATGTTCAGCTCCCGAAATTGATTTTTTATGAGTCAAAAACCTGGGAAATCGTTTGAAATCACCATCAATTTGTATAATAACACTGGAAAAAGTGTCAACAGGTGGATCAAGACGATTAAATGGCACTACCAATGATCAGAGATAATTTATTTAAAAAAAAAAGGAGCGTAGTTTATTCGAGTTTTGGGGGCCAAAATTGGTGGAAACCACCAGAGATAGCTATTTCAATTATTTTATATGAAAGAAACAATAAATAAACAGCCAACATCTCTGTAGGTATGTCCAATGGAATAATGAACCCATGTGACAAGGACTTTGCAGCGTTTTTGGAATCTACGCACCTTGAAACGGAAAAGAAAAAAGTTTGAGGGGGGTGTTATAAAAATTTTTTGCTGAGCGAATACATAGGTGTGGGTCATTCTCCCATTTCACGCAAAATCAAGTCCCTAGGAGATTATGGCTTTTGCATGAAATTTTCTGGGTGTTTTTGATTATTTACGCCTTCTGGACCCTTTCTCCTAGGTTTTCAGTCAGTTTTGAGTTAGATGATAACAGTCTTTCATCCATAAAATCAAATCCAAAATGCTCAAACCTAATTCCCTCACATGTCCCCTGACACGAGTTTCCAACTTTGAAGGCCAATAAGACCCTGTACCTTTGCTAAGATCATTTCTGATTTTCTCTGGCAGCTATGTTAGGTTCTGAAGTGATGATTCCTACAGAAGGTAGGGCCCCTAGTTGAGTATAGAAAAGTAGGGGGGCGCAACTGCTGGTGTCCATCAGATTTTACCTAATTCCCTCATATTTTTGAAAAAGAGGCGCCAACGCTCTCTAGGGCATCGTTATAATATCTTTCCAAGGTTGGCAACATTGTCAAGGTTGCCGCCGAAACTGGTAACCTTTCCTCACAGAAACCTCAGCTCAGGTTAGTTTGCTACTGGATTTCCAAGTTGAGTGATCGCCAGTTGTCCATCAAACGACTAATTACCTCACCTGGAGAAATTTTGATGAAGGTAAGCTCAATTTTATGTTTTATTAATGTCAATGAACGTGTTTTTAAAGGGAGATTGGTGCTCTATTGTTTTAGTTTCTATGCAATGTGTGTAGAGAGTACACCCAACTGAAAACCTCCAAAAACCTAATTCCCTCACACCTAATTCCCTCATATAACTAGTAATGAGGGAATTAGTAATCATGTGAGGGAATTAGGTTCAAGGTGAACTTTAGTTTTTAGATGCCTAGGCATTAATTTAAGGAAATGTCATCATTATTTAATAAACTGAACACAGAAGTAAGATAAGGACATAGGTATTTTAAGAAGTTGAGGAGTGGGGGGAAGCTGACAAAAAACTTAAGCTGTTTTGATTGCTTGACCTGCGATAAGTTCACGATAGGACACCTTGAGCTTGACTCTGCGATTGCTCCAGCAAACAAGCCTACGGCCCAGGAAGAAGAGGTTCATCCAAGTGAGGTAATCGAAACTTTGGTGATCGAAACTGACAATCCATCAACTTCAACAACTTCTCAGGAGTCACATCCTCAAAATTTGATGGCAGACGACAGGGCAGCTATCCCACGTGCTCTACCACAAGTGGGTTCTTATGTAGTAGCAAGATTCAATGAATTTCGGGCAAAGAAAAAGAAATCCAAAGAATTTCGTTATGTGTGCTACATTTCAAGCGTTTCCGCCGATGACATAGCTGCCCTTGGACTTCACTCATTCCGGAATTCAAAACGTGAATTTTCTCTGAATGTTAAAGACCAATTTTCTCTTCAACCAAGTGATATATTGATGACCTTGCCAACACCAAAGACCAAAATTCAGGATAGGAAACTCCTTCGGGTATTTCCCATTGACGTAGAAGTCAATGAAAAGCAATGATTTCTCCTGACATTACGATTTTACCTCAAATATGTGCAGTACCTTTTTTTTGTGATTTTCATTTTCTAAGTCAGTGTGAAACAAAATAATATACGTAAGCAGTGCCTCTTATAGGTACCTACCTACCTATATTTTTTTCTCTTGTAGTGATACTGTTCTCAGTTAGTAATTCTAGTGATTTATTTAGTTCCTTGTTCAATATTGTGTGAAGACTGACTGATGGTTCCTGTCGATGAAAAAGAAACGAATGTTCTAAGCAATGAATTTAATCGAATTTCGGGCTGTTACTTATGCGTTCGTTATTGCTGTTGACCCTATAAAATATTATTATAAGCTCTTTCTTCACGATTCTCCATTTCAAATGACATTTTTGTGTGCCTTTGTTGTTCGACAGAGAGCTAACTCCTACTTGATAAGCTTTTTTGACCTGCTGCAATAAATTTGACGGAGTGTTTGAAGGCCCTTTACCATATGAGAGTTTGACTGAAGCGAAATTTGTTCGTATTGTGACATTAAAATGTTGATATTGATCAAATCTTGAATATTAACTAATTCCCTCCTTCATTACCTAATTCCCTCACTTCAGTGATTTCAGTCATGTTGCCATATATTTTTAATGAAGAATTTCTATGATGAGATTCTGTATAACTATGATTAGTGGTCAGTAATGAAGGGATTACCGGAAAAAAATGTTCGAAAAAAAGATTTTTTTTTTGTGGAATGTTAGTAGCGAATTTTGTACGAAATGGGAGAATGACCCGTGTATTATTCACAGAATAATAAACCAAAACGCTGCAAAGTCCTTGTCACATGGGTTTATTATTCTACTGGACATACCTACGGAAATGATGGCTGTTCATTTATTGTTTTGGTTTATTATTCTGTGAATAATACACCTATGTATTCGCTCAGCAAAAAATTTTTATATCACCCCCTCAAAATTTTTTCTTTTCCGTTTCAAGGTGCGTAGATTCCAAAAATGCGATGTCCGTCCGCCGTATCACGTGTACAGGCTTCATTTTCGGTCTAAAAAAGTCGTTCTTTCGCACACATGCTCCATTTGGGCCCTAGTTGTGTCCCGAAACTTTTCAGCCCGATCGGAATATACCCAGGGGTGTTATGAGTGAAAATGTGTATAAAAATAGGTACTTTTTGCGTTTTAACAACATGTTAGTAACATGAGCTTTTGAGGTATCTTTTTCCAAGTTTTTGAGGACGAGAAGACCGAATATGAAGTCGATTTTGACCAAAGACGCGGAAATTGAGGTTTTACCAAAGGTTCAGCTCCCAAAATTGGTTTTTTATTAGTCAAAAACCTGGAAAACTGTCTGAAATCACCATAAATGTGTACAATAACATTGGAAAAAGTGTAAACAGGTGAATCAAGACCATTAAATGCCACTACCAATGATCAAAGATGATCTTAAAAAAAAAGAAAATAAAACCGTACCTATTTCATGTTTTGGGGGCCAAAATTGGTGGAAATCATCAGAAATAGCTATTTCAATCATTCTACATGAAAGAAACAATACATTTAACAGCCAACAAAAATCTCTAGAACTCCAATAGAATAATAAACCCATGTGACAAGGACTTTGCAGCGTTTTTTTCTCGTGAAATAATTCTAATAGCCATTTCTGATGGTTTCCACCAATTTTGGCCCCCAAAACACGCATTAGGTACGCTCCTTTTTTTTTTTTTTTTTTCAAATTATCTTTGACCATTGGTAGTGCCATTTAATCGTCTTGATCCACAAGTTGAAACTTCAAGTGTTATTATACAAACTGACTGTGATTTCAGACGATTTCCCAGGTTTTTGACTCACGAAAAATCAATTTTTGGAGCTGAACATTTGTTAGAACTCAATTTTCCACGCTTTGGTCAAAATCGACTTCATATTCGGTCTTCTCGTCCCCAAAAACATGGAAAACGGTACCTCAAAAGCTCATGTTACTAACATGTTGCTAAAACGCAAAAAGTACCTATTTTTACACACATTTTCACTCATAACACCCCTGAGTATATTCCGATCGGTCTGAAAAGTTTCGGGACACAACTAAGGCCCAAATGGAGCATGTGTGCGAAAGAACGAATTTTTTAGACCGAAACTGAAGTAGTTATGCGTGATACGGCGTACGGCGGACGGACATTGCATTTTTGGAATCTACGCACCTTGAAACGGAAAAGAAAAAATTTTGAGGGGGTGTTATAAAAATTTTCTGCTGAGCGAATACATAGGTGTATTATTCACAGAATAATAAACCCAAACCCTGCAAATTATTCACAATGGTTAATTATTTAGCTGTATGGATCCTTTTGCGTAGATCAGATCACTTTTTTCTGTGGTCAATACCTACCTCGTGCTCCCCCCATCAAAGCCCTAAATCGAGTACTGATGACGTGCGGGGAATAACAGTTTCACGATTAATATGCGGTAGATTCAAGAATTCTATAAATGAATATATTGTGATGATCCAGCGGAAGCTGAGGTAGAAATAAAGTACACGAGACGCTTGTAGGTCAGTTTGTGACTTGAGTGATCGAATGACAATTTATTGGTAAATTCACAGCTCTTTTATACCCCTGGTACAGGACCCAGAGGGGGGTCGGGGGTCCCCACTCTGGGAAGCCGATTAGACGCGGCTTATTGTTGTATATGACGCTATTACATTGTATTAGGGAGCAGCCGATCACCACAAATATTATTTATCGTTATTCATGAAGCCGTAAAATTACAAAAGTAAGTGCAAGTTACAAAAGTAGGTTCCTAAATTGTACCAACAAAATCAAAACTAACCACAATTCTTCAAATGAATTAACATCACAGAACAGCCAGCTCGGTTTCATACAGCCATCCGTGATTATAATCAGGTGCTCCCTAGCGATTATATCTGGGCTGGATTTATACCGTTTGATTCACGATCGTGTTGACGAAGCTTTTCTGTGCAAACTTCAGAGTCTTACTGTGAACGAAGCCTGGGCGGACAAGGCTCCGGGTGGTCTCAAAAGACTCCTCAGTTCGAGATCAATTTAAAAGCGAAAAAAATCGACCAAACGGCGCCCTGGAAATTTCAACACCTATTTTTCACCCCTTAGAGATGACTGACAGCAACGCCGAACTTCGTGGACCAACTAGACCCCGAAGTGAGAACCACATACCAAATTTAATTAATTTTCGTTCGTGGTAACTAAGGAAAGTGCGAAGTATTGCGGACAGACAGAATTTTTTTAAATTCCATTTTTGGATTCTACGAATTTGATACAGAAACCATCAAATTTTGAGGGAGGTTAAAAACAAATTTTTCATACTCAATTCCAAAGGTTCATTATTGAAAATAATAAATCAGAATTGACAAAAAATCCGTATCAAGCATGATTAACTGAAATGCAGTAATTCGTTGTTTAGGGTAGAGTTACGTCTATCTCTAATTTATTAGTGTTAACATACCAACCTAACCAACTTTATCTTGTTCTTTACTGCAATAATAATTGCTTGTCTACTACTCTCTTTACTAATTAGGTACCTACTTGCTTTTGTTTACTATTAATTCAGAAAGCTTTGGATCAATGCATGCAATTGGAATGACTTTCATCTTCCAGTATCTTTGTTTCTTATTCTTCTAATAAATGCACCAGTAGAAAACCTACAAACCAAAGTAATTATTGTTCATGATTTGTAATTATTAGGCTACCTATTTAAATTAGCACGTGTCGTGGTATCCTCCCAGAACCACTCCTTGTGAAATTAAGATCTTGCCAAATAAACATAGAAGTGGGGACGGAAGACGCAGGGGAACTGAGGAACCCAGTGGGGATCCCCACCATCCTCCACTAGCTGGAGGATGGAGGGAGATAGCCCTAAGGGCTATAAATACTCGCCTCCTTCGCCTTTCCAACCATTCTACGCTCTCCTCTAGTCGCTGACTACTTTCTCTCCCCTCACTCCTCATCTCTCTCCTTAAAACCTAAAAGATCCTGGGCATGGTGGTCGTCTAGTAGGATAACCAAACCAGGCAACGCCTAAAATATCTTGGGCATGGTGGTAGTTCGCCTATAACCAGACCGGGGAACGCTCCCGAAAAGATTCTGGGCATGGTGGTAGTTTGCCTATAACCAAACCAGACACGCATCCTAAAAGATCCTGGGCATGGTGGTAGCACTGCGCTATAACCAAACCTGGCACAACCTACCTCGACGCCTCTCGTAGTGGATGTGCGTCAACTATACATTCACTACAGCACGTATCAATTGTCAGTTCCTCTCCTGAATATTACTGTTTAATCTGTCAATTGCTTGCGCCTACTTCAGATTTAAATTTCGGGGGGAATGGAATTGATCTTATTTCCTAAATAGCTTATATCTTCAGAAATACTAAAACCAACCAGTTTTACGTAGATTTCTTCACAGTTTCATCGGAATTAGCCCATTTAATAATAGAAAATATTCGAGCGAATAATGACGTGGCGCTGACGTATGGTTTTTTAACGTTTTTAAATTGATCTCGATTTTTTTTAGACCACCCGGAGCACTGCCCGTCCAGCCGTTCGTTTGCACTGAAAAGCTTCCTCAACATGATCGTGAATGAAACGGTATAAATCCGGCCCAGATATAATCGCTAGGGAGCACCTGATTATAATCACGGATGGCTGTATGAGGTCGAGTTGGTTGTTCCGTGATATTATTTGATCTGAAGAACGATGATTATTTTGGATTCTGTTGATAGGTACTTTCTTAATTTGTTGTGCTTCATGAATAACAACAAATAATTAATTGTAGAATTCTTGATTCCACCGCATATTTATATTGCCTAGCTGGCTGCAGTACTCGATTTGGGGCTTTCCTGGAGGGAGCACAAGGGTAGGTATTGACCACAGAAAACAGTGATCTGATCTACGCAGAAGGGGCATCTATACAGGTAAATAATTACCGTTGTGTAATAATTTGCAGCGTTTTTTTGGCTTGAGGCATTGTTAGCAAGTGTCTGAATGTACTAGTAGATGAAGGCGGGTCGAGAGATTTGTTAATGACGTGCATTACATGTTTTTCCATTTTGCATCTTTTTTAGGTCCTCTACAATGTCATACGAGTGCTTCCTCTGCCCTCGGAACAGCTTGGGTACCGAGCGCAGTCTCTACCAACATTTGAACGACGCCCATGATTGGCTATCGGAGAACGACAGACTCAATGAGAATTTCTATACATATTCGAGGTGTTGCCCCTACTGCCGTAAGAATGTTACCAATTTCAATGGATTCCTCTACCACGTACTCAACTGTTGCCCGTCGACTGAAAAATCCTACCTGTACTGGAATCGACATGATGAAGTTCTCAGCGTGTTCCGAGAGGCGGTTCGTGAATGTTTTCCTGATCCAGACTGGAAAATCGTAAGTGTCCTTGAAAACACTTATTACACATTGCCTCTTGGGATTAAAAATGGCGACCGTAGTCCGGATATCCTTGTTTACTCGAGGATGAGGAAGGTTGCTGTAATCATAGAACTGAGCGTTCCCTGGGAGTCGAACATGCCCCGGGCCGGTCTGGTAGCGCAGTCCAGGATGCGTGCTTGGAGTACGCAGTTCAAACAACGTGGTTACGACTGTTCCTGCTACAACGTAGAGGTTGGCTCCAGGGGATTGGTGTCCAACTCCTTCGAATACTGCCTCGAGTGTCTCGACCTGGATGAAGGCACAATATCTTACTACTCCCAGCTTTGCTCTGACACAGCCGTAAGATGCTCACAAAACATTCTTCAAGGCAAACCTTGGGGTGATGATGATTATTCGTCATCGTCATCATCATATTATGACGACTACTAGGTCAGAAAACCTACTTGCAAGTATTTTAGTGTTATTTCCGTAAGTAGGTACTACCTAGTGAGTTATTTTTTTAACTGTTGAACTGTCTTCATGAATACTTTCCCTTTTATCACACCTAGTAGGTATCAGTTATTTTTTAAGTTTTGTACTGTCTTCATGAATACTTTACCCTTGTATTCACTAGAAGTGTCAGTAGTTTGATTTCTGATCATTGAATAAATATAAACTTTTTATTCACACGCCAAATGTGACTTCTCAACACCGCCACCTATGTTGGGATATTTCTAGTTGGTGGGTAAGTTACATGGTTATCTGTTATAAAGTATTCCAGTTCAAATATGACAGATTCAGTAGGAGCAGTAGGAATTCAGTGATGGTAAATGACATGATGAAAAATGACCTAGGTTGGTAATTTATCAATTTATTAACCTTCCTATTTCATTCTTCTGCCTCCCAGCCTAATAAAACGCATTTCCGAAGGGTCTCTAAGCAGAGGCTGGTGGTGGGGGTAGGCACCGCCTAAGTAGTAATCCACAGTACTTTGTTTAATTACTAAAAAACTTCCAGTACGATTGAACGCTTTATTATTACTATTTATTTTTACTTTTTTCAATAATTTATACAAACTTATTAATGACCCACGGGCGCTAGTTGTGGGGAACAGGAGCTCCCCGTTTATTCAGTATGAACAATATTCATGATTTCTCATATTTTTACGTGTTTTAATCAAGTAATTCGTTGTTTGCCCTTTTCCTTAAGACTCACTGGTCCTCGCAGAGCACGTCTGCTGGAAAAATACGAAGGACGGTGAACGCGAAAGGATTGGAAAAGATCTCCAGATGATCCTGTAGGATTTTAACCGTTGGCAGTGGCGTAGCCGGGGAGGGGGGGGGGGGGGTTAGTGGGGGTCATACCCCCCCCCCCCCCCCCCCTTGGCTCGAAAACTATAACAATCACAAAAGTAATTAACAAATACAACAATAACAGGTTAAACGGTAAATCAAACATGAATAAACAGTTAAATAATATTACGTTTATTTGATTACTAACGATCTGTCCCAAACATTTGTACTGATTTTTTTGACAAAAATTCTTATCGAAATACCTGCACCGTCCCCTGAAAGTCCCTCACCATCGCCATCCCACACTTCAGGTGAATAATATTGATTTTAGCCCTTAGGTAATACCAATTGTTCATTCCCAAAAATCCTAATTAGCCCCTATTCTGTGTGAAAAGCAACTGAAATGGTATTTTTGTCTCCACTCAACCTTCCATGCCTCTTTCAGTGATTTTCTATATCAATTTTAGCCGTTTTTACCAATTTTGACCCCTAAAAACTCAAATTTGACCCCCTTCAAATTTTTGAATTGCTCATCCTTTTGTTTGGCAATAAGAACATTTTGACGAAACTTGGAATTTTTATCACGTACCCAAGGTCAGATATCGTCTGGAGTGACGCATAAATAAGTATATGCAATAGACGTATACATTTTGTTAGATCTAGGGATGAAATCAGGATTCTCTGAAACGGATTTGCCTATAAAATAATTTCAAAAACTTATGTTCTGAAAATTTTGGAATTTTGAACCCATTGCAATAGCTTCATTTACCTTGAAAATTCACGAACATTGTTGCCAAATAAATGTTTTATTTCTTCAGTTTATCTTACCTGTAACATTTAGTGCTTTGCTAAATTTAATTTAAATTCAGCTTTGTTTGTAATGCCAAACCTTATTAGCGAATTTTCAAAGAAAATTAAGCTATTGCAATGGGTAACATTTTCAGAACATGAATGTTTGAAATATTTTTATAGGCAAATCCGTTTCAGAGCATCCTCAGTTCATCCCTAGATTTTAACAAAAATGTATGTATTATTTACGTGCCACTCCAGATGATATCTGTCCTTGGGTACATGATAAAAATTCCAAATTTCTCCAAAACGTTTGTATTGCTGAACAAAAGGTTGAGTTCAAAAATGAGCAATTTTAAAAAATTTCAAGGGGGTCAAATTCCAACGGCTAAAATTGCAATATAAAATGACTGGATGTGTATGGAAGGGTGAGGAAAGACAGAAAAATACTATTTCAGTTGTTTTTCGCACACAATAGGGGTTAGAGATTTTGGTTTTTGGGTGTAAAAATTGGTATTAATGGCTAAAAATTATTATTAATTCACCTGACGTTGTGTGGGATGATTAATGACAACGGAGGGACTATCTCGATGATAAAAATATTTTTCTGAAAAACAAGTGGGTCAAATTTGACTTTATTAGGGTCAAACATCGGTAAAAATGGCTAAGACGACGAAAAATTATATAATTTCAAGAAAAGTGGTATGGTTTCTCGCTATATCATCTTTTTACACAATGGCAGGAATACTTCTTTGAAGATTCGCTTTTAGAGCCATGCTACATGACAGGAACTTTTTTCCCATTTCCGATAACCCCCCCCCCCCCCCCCCCCCCCCCCCCCCATTCAACAATCCTGGCTACGCAACTGACCGTTGGGTATCAAAATCCCTCGTCCCTCACCTGAATGTATACTTTCATGGATGTAAGGAGTTGCGAAGGATATAAGTTACCTGGGTATTACGTACTGGATACCTTACAGTAATTATTATATATCATGATTATGTTCATCTGACTCAAAAGCAATCGTGTCCCAAACGCAAGCCAAGTAATTTTGTTTTGGTTTCTAATCACACGGATCATCATTCCAATAACGGGAGATCAAACTGAATAAAACCGAGTGTATTTCAGGTGTGTGGTTTCCCACAAAGGACATTAAATAAAAACGTTCAAGAACGACAAATATAATTATTGAGTATTCGTACAGGTCAACAATGAAACTCTGTTCATCGCATCATAACACCACATACTATAGTCAATTATTTCACTTATTGCAACGGTAACTATTCAACTATTTATCACAGTTCACGTACAATACGATCAGAATATTATTGGAAACGTCAGAAAAACACTGTTGGGTTGTAAAATCCATTGAGGAACAGAAAGATGTAAATTCATTCTTATAATTTAAAAAGGTACCTGAACCATGAAGAGCAAAATGGGAAGTGGGAAGAAAAGGATGGAAGCCGGCTGATCCTGCAGGCTTTTTCCTTGCAAAGATATTTGCATTTTCAAGGTTCGTTTACTGACCTGAATCGTTTTCTGACCTGATAAACTACAAATCTGCACCAGTTTCTGTTCAGCAAAGTGGTAGTGGTTAGAAAAGGAAGATTTCTCTGTGTTATACCGGTTAAACATTCATTTTGAAGTTTTATCATTAAGCATAAGATTAAACTGGATCATGAAGGGTTAACAAAAAACCAAATGTCCCCTGTAAATTTTTTTCATCCTTTTTTAATAATATCTATGTTTTCAAATGATTTTTGTTTTATACTTTCTGTTGATAGTTTCTTGTGGAAATAACTGGAAATATCTCCCCCCCCCCCCCTTCCAAAACGACAGCTGGACTGAAGAAGAGAAACAAGAATTCATAGGTACTGAAGAGGGAGTAGAGAGGTTAGCGTTGTTGGGGCGAGGTACCAAGCACAAACCCATGTAAACAAAGATACAAAAATGACGTGTGTGTGTATATATACAGTTCGGAGCTACTCGTTATCGGCCATGAAAACACGCATATCCCACGTATTATAATATCCACGTATTATAATATACACATATTATGCTCAGACTTGGACTGCTTGTTGTAAGATAATATTTCTGATACGACTAAACAAATATTTTCGACATATTTCTCAAAAGAAATATTTTCACCGCACTTAGAGAGGAAAGCAGCACTGCTGGTCGAATCCAAACAAATTACATGGCCAAACAAAGGAACAGATTTCATATCACAAACAATCTAGCACCTTTAAGAAAAAAACATACATAAATATATCACTATAAAGGGTGCCCTGCGAAGAATGTACCCCTACCTGACTCCTAAGGTCGTTTATGAAGGAGGTTTCATAAAAAGTCTCAACTTCAAAAAGCAACACTTCTGGTAGAGAACTTCTGCATTCACCGTTTGACTTATTGAAGAACTCATTTGAAGGGAGGTTGGTGACGCCATAACCATCACTTAGGCAAATGCAGATGGTCGCACCAACGCTACAGACGTCACCCAATCACCAAGGCTTCCCACCATGACGTCACCACGTCCTTTTTGCCACGTTCACTATGTATTTTTCAAATGAGAGGCCCCATTTTTATCGCAGGTTCGATTTAACGCCAAATCACATGGAGAAATGACCTATCACTCGATTTTTCAACAACACAGTGTGCATATTATGTACGTGATGGGTAATTATTGAGGTTTGGGTAAACGAACTTTCTATTTTTTCTGTGTCAATTTCTGATACAGTTGGAGTACAGTTGCTCCAATTGATAAATCCCTGTTCTTACCTACCTTCATCCTTATCTACTGACGTTTTCTCGGAGAATAAAATAGTTCTAATCCAATTATTATTATTTCGCATGCTTCTGGATCACCCAAGTTATGTAGGTACGTTGTTGATTTTTTGGGATCAATGGAATTTTTCCTTGAGCAAGAAGGATGGAAAAAATTCGAATTCGCGGCAGTATTGGGCTGAGTAGTTATGATGATAAGTTAGAAATTTGGCCACCTCTTCGTACTCCAACAAAATAATCTTTTATCTGAAACGAGAGGTGAGACGTACCTATTTCGCTATTGCGTGAGTCGGTCAGTAATTGAGTACCTAATCGAAAAGAAACCAAAAACCCAGCAAAGTCCTTGTCACATGGGTTTATTATTCTATTGGACATACCTACAGAAATGTTGACTGTTCATTTATTGTTTCTCAAAAACGCGAATTAGGCCCCTTTTTTTACAAATTATCTTTGATAATATTGATAGTGCCATTTAACTGTCTTAATTCACCTGTTGTTACTACTTCTAGTGTTATTACACAAATTTATGGTGATTTCAGACAATTACCCAGGTTTTTGACTCATAAAAAATGAATACTGGGAGCTGAACCTTTGTTACAACCTCCACTCTTTGCTCAAAATCAACTTAATATACGGTCTTCTCGCCCTAAAAAGCATGGTAAACGACAAATCACAAGCTAATGTTCTCTAAAACTTCAAAAAACCTCGAAAAACCCCTATTTGTACACCCATTTTTCTCCCGTAACACCTCTGGGTGTATTCCGATCGGGCGGCTGAGCTTCGGAGCACAACTAGGACCCAAACTGTGTGCAGAAGAACGACGTAATTAGTCCAAAATTTAACCTAAATTTAAGGCTGAAACTTAGAACCTCAATTTTCCAATTTCTGGTCAAAATTGACTTCATATTTGGTCTTCTCGCCCTAAAAAAAAGAAAAAGGAAAACCATCTCACAAGCTCATGTTACTAAAACACCAAAAAACCCAATTTGTACACCCATTTTTTACCCCTAACACCCCTGGGTATATTCCGATCGGGCTCCAAAGTTTCAGGACACAACTAGGGCCCAAATGGAGCTTGTGGGCGAAAGAACGAATTTTTTAGACCGAAAATTAAGTAGATACGGACATTGCAGTTTTGTAATCTACACACCTTGAAACGTGAAAGAAAACCTTGCTAGGGATGCTTGCCTGACACCCTTCTATAGACAGGGTCTACTACTGCCCTGTCTGCCATCCTGCTTACAGGCAACGAACACATTACTATGTGGATTTCAGTTTGGATTCAACAGCGTGTATACAATTACGTGCCCCTTCATAATTTGGTTTGTATGCAACACATCTTGGGAGAATGTACATAATGCTCTCTACAGGCTACCTCGACTTTCCCCATCAATTTGCAACGCAATAAAGAACTGCGAAGGGGAAAAAACATGAGTACCGCCCAGCATTACGTGGAGCACAGCCAGAAATCCTAATATTTAAACCACAAAAATCCTAATATTTAAATCTACATAGATGACTCACCAATTCTAAAATGAATTATATTACCGTAGTAAGTATTACCTAGTAGTAGAAGTTCATGAGTAGATTTTTTTAATGTCTCGAGGCTGTATTAATCCTAAGATTTATTGCACGAGATTAACCACAATATCCCCAAAGTTTCTACAACATTTTAAAGTAGGTAGTTAGTACTGATCTACTAGAGAAATATGATAACCGTAATCCTATTATAATGAGACTAGTGTTAATACTACGTAACAATGATTATAACAGCAGGTACATCAACAAATATAACAATAACCGACAATATTCAACAACCATAGAGACTGATATAATTTAGGTCAAGAAAATTCGATTTCTAATAGAATCATTAGTTATATACACATGAGACTGTACTAATTTAGTAACCCAAGGCTCAAGCTAGGTTAACACTGAGATGCAATCCTGTACGGGAAGCCGTTCTGCAATGCTACTGGCCAACATAAAATGGATTATTGCAACGCAATGTCATGGATACTATATCAAAATCTCCAGATATTTTCTGCTGTCGGATCCGTTGCCGTATCTGTGCAGAGGTTACTGCGCACACCTCTCCTGTTTGGTTGTTCAGCCATATTGGAATTCGACATTCCTGGTTGATTTTCCCGGTTAGATTTCCTATTATGATTCCGCTGCCATGTGAACGCCTCTGCGGCAAAAATTATGACGAACGCGTTGCCCTATCGGACTGCCGTCCGGAATTGCATCTTCATGTGAACCTAGCTTTAGCAACGACAAGTGAGATACTTATTTTAAAATAACAACCTCAAGAAACCGAACAGTAGTTCACCATATAATTATATGGAACTTGTCAAGGAGCCTTATGTAAACCATTAAGACAACAATACAACGTAGTGTTCAATCCAAGAGCTGGCCAATTCTTTACGACCTTTTTTTTTAGAAAAGAAAATAAGGGAAAGGCAATTTCGAGTGCGAAATTCCGTCTCATCCGAATTCGGTTAAAAAATGGCTTAGAGCTTGGATAGTAGCACTGAAAACTGTTTTATCCTCAGGAAAAAGAGTGAACAATAACGTAATAGCGACGGACTTGTCGCTTAGGTATTTGTGATTCACTGAAACGAATAATGTTCTGAGCTAAAAGTATTTTAGAGCCTTGTTATTTATTTGATTTTCGAATTAAGTTATTAATAGAAAGGGCTGAAAGATTTAAGAGACACTTCCTACTTCACTCAGGCCCAGTAATTAGTAGAGCATGAAAGCGGACAATAAGATAATTTTAAAGCTAGGTAGGTACCTAATGACAATTTCAACGTGGAATGTGAAAAGCCACATTCCGAGTATTCAAGCAGAACATGGTGAGACAAATAAAGGTGCGATACATCCGCGAATTCACCGGTGAAGAAGAGTGTAGCTGCAATTATTAGGCAGGCACAGCTCATACCTATACAAATTAATGTTCGTAACATGAAAATAACCAAATTTAAAATTAAACACATTGCAGAGGAAAATGAAGAAGAGTAATAAAGTCTGGCTAAGTTCGGACAAATTATTTACATTGATTATGATGAGAAAACAAAACACGTTATCATGTTTAGTTTCTGAAATTCGGTAGGTACCTACCCGTAGTGTAAAGGATTATTCACGCTGCACCGTGTCCGGGCCGGGCCCGGGCCATAGGAACCGAGTGGAGACCGGGCCATGGCCGAGCCTCCATGCATGCTATTCCCTCAGTTACGCCTGGGTGTCTAGTAAAAATTTGTGCTTCGAAAATGAACTTTTCCGAAGAAGATTTAGCAGCAATTGCAATTGCACTTGATGAAGAGGAAAGGGATAAAGAAGTTCCTGGACTTCAGAATTCTTCAAGAAGGCATCAAACTTGGTGAAAGCGGAAGTTGGAGGGAAAATTTTCCACGCTATATAAAGAACTGTTGGACCATGAAAGTAAATTCTTTGGTTATTTTCGAATGCATCAGCTCTAGCAGCATCTATCAGCTCTTCGTCATCCATCTTTGAGTACAGATGCAACAAAACTGAGGGACAGAGCCAGTCTGGGTCCGGGAAAAGAATGTCCAGCCCCCTTTCTCACGGGGGCACGGCCGGGACACGGTTCAAACACGGACTCGGCACGTGCTCCACTCTGTGTAGCGTGAACGAGTTCATTGAAAATGCTCCTATGATTCTTTCACTGTGTCCCAGCCGTGGCTCGGCTCGGTCCCACCACGGTCTAGCGTGTATCAGCCTTAACAGTGACGCAATACAGAGATCTTTCTCCACAGCACAGCTTAGATGAAGAAAACTGTTCAGTTCAACATAAGGTATGTTACAATGACAAGAAATGGGTTCCAGAAAGTCCAGTGCCAGAACTCAAGGATTTCGTAGAGTCCTAAATTTTTGTACTTTCTGGAAGAAGTGTCTCGACACCGTGCGGACTGTCACTAGCGCATTCACAACGGCCGACGAATAAATGTGCATGTCATCCAGCAAGTGCCACTTTTTGAAAATGTTCAAAATTGTAACAATTTTTTTGGAACAGTGAGTAAAACATTTCTACACACTTTTTGAACCAACTATCCGGAACTCCTAAGTCCTGATGAGAAATCTGTTTTCAGAATTAAAGTACCTCCCGTGAGAAATAAAATAAATTTGGCCCCGCCATCTCCGATCACGGACTGACCAAAACATCTTGTCATTTAATCTCATCACCCAATCACTGTTGTTTTCCTTCCAAGATAGCGTGCACATATACAGGTCGGCCGCTAGAATGCGCAAGTGACGGTTCGGACTGCGTCGAACTCGAGACACTCCTGGTTTAAGAACCAGACGGTTGGAACACCTGTAAATAATACACCAGACAGCCGACTCAAGTCGGGAAAGCCTATAAACATCGAGGACAACCACACAGGGATCACGTTTCTTATTGTACAGATTAGTGTCCAGCCACTTGAAGCTTCCGATATTAAATTCAAGATTATTACCACGATTTTAACAGAACTATCATGAATTATCCCTCAATATTTACTTGAGAATGAAAGCACGTGGACATTCTTCATTTTCTGGATGAACTCAGTAGAGGTCACTATAATCAATTTCTAGCAGTGCAAAAAGATACGCAACGATTCGGTTTTCGCATCACAAGGATTTGCACGGACCTCAATTTTCATTTAGAAATTAGTCAACAGCATGAGATGGCTAAACTTGAGGAGAAAAGTATTTTTAACATAAACACTATACCCAGGAATGAGATAATTTCCCAAGACAAGTAACATAGGACGCTGGGAGCTGTACCTATGTTTCAGACAGGAGACGGTGGTAGTGAGGGAGAACATGATTGGTTGGGACATGAAGTCCAAACTCAAGGGCGACAAGAATGGCAAATTCTGACGCCAACAATTCGCGACGGTTCAGACGCAGGATAGACTCGGTTTTCTGAAACAAAATTCAGAATCAATGAGCTACAGCAGTATTTTAATAAATGGTACGTACTATCTATCCTCCTTGATAACACGAACTATCACTCACTAAACAATCGTAGAAATACTGAGAATTGTATGTATTTATGCCTATTCTCTACTTATCTAACATAATTTTTTATTAGAAAGAAAAACAGTTTTGTACGTAGGTAGCAAAACTCACGAATGAGGAACTTATTAACATCAAGTGACCATGTGAACCATTACCACTGATTAATACCAAAGATTATTTATAGGAACATAGCCGCAATACTGGAGAATCCTTAACATGCTTTCCTAATAGGAAACCCATTTCAAAGAAAAACTGAGTTATTGAAAAGCTGTCTATTTCCACTAATACGCAAAAAATACTCCGTTATACCGGTTTCGGTGATCAAACCATCGTCAGTGACAAACAACAGCTATTAAGTATGTACTTAAGTTACTGTCTGTTACTGAGGATGGTTTGATCACCGAAACCGGTAGGTATAACAGTGTATTTTTCGCGTTTTTCGTGTACGAGTATTAGTGGAAATAGGCAACTTTTCAATAGGTAACTCAGTTTTTCTTTGTTATTCTCCTTAATAAATTAATCTCCGAGTGGCATTTCAAAGGGACATTCGCACAAACAAGTTTTGAAAACCTTAGCAATCCACAAACTACGAAATTCCGAACTTCCCCTTGACTTGGAAAATTACAGTTGTGAATGTGGGACAAGTATCAACTCACTGACAGACAAGTTTGTGGAAACTTTCTGCAACATTCTGTTGAATAATTATAGCAAAAAAAAATAATGCCGTTGAAGAAAAAAGTCACAAGCGCAAAGTAGAATTAGCTCAGCAAAAAAAGATCGTAAATTTAAAAAATTCAGTTCCTAATAAGTAAATAATTATAGGTGTACGCTGTAAGCACCTAAACTTGTTCCGTTCTCTTTTATCCTGTTTCACCATACAATTTTATACCTACTTCTGTTTTTTTTAAATTATGTTTTGTTAATAAGACAGTAGGTACATTTTTGTTCCTCTTACATAAATTCCTACCTAACTTGAATAAAAATGTAGGTACCTCCTAGGTATTGCACAAACAGTTTGTTCTCATACATTTAAAGAACAGTACCCACTCATGTATTATGTTTTGATAATAAGTTAGTAATCTGCTCCTACCTCTTATAAGTTCCTACCTAATTTTAATAAAAATGTATTGCTCAAACGTAGTTTATTCTCTTTAAAACCTTCTGTTGATTTCACGGGTCGCTGCCCGCAGGTGCCTCGCTTCAAAACAGATCTATGTTAAACTGTCAGGTAACCTGAAACCAACCTATTTATTTAATAGAATTACCCGGATATGTTGGAAACGTATTAATTAGTATGTCCCGGAAAATTGAAGGGCAAGTATAAAACTCAGCAAAAGGAGCGAAACGTGAGGGTTTGATGGGCTTCAGTCCGGCCATTACCGCGGCCATTTTGGATCCAACCTACCGGCTCGGTAGGTTACGACGGATCCGGCACAACTGCTCAACCTGTAATGGGCAATTTTCTTGGGTTACAAAACCTCCTTTTTTTGGCCAAATTCTGTTCAATAGCCAAAATGAACACTCCTACTGACCATATAATGAGGTGTTTAGTCGGAAAATCTAGGTACAAAACTAGCGTAGAATTTGAATTTCTTAGTTCCCACTAGAAATAACAGTGCCAGGTAAAGGTTCTTGCACACTATGCAGGAACAGGACAGGAAACAGCCGCGGGACACGGGTCGTATTTTCACTTCTGTGTATTTGAACGGAGATAAGCATACTAGGTGGGACGCGGCGGGTAGGCACAGGAAGGGTTATGCCACGATCGCTCTCGAAGCGAAAAACGGCGGTGCCTGGCACGCAATGTTCCCCTCCACCGTCCAATGTTTACATTGTTCCCCACGTTCACACACTCCTTCCCCGCATTCACCCTCACATCCTTACGTAAAACCAAGGGAGCATGGCGAGCAGTGGGAAAAAGAGAGTTGAGGAACGTCCTGCCTAGTGTGCGTATAGGCGCAGGTCGGGACAGGAGCAGCCGGCCGGCATCCCGCGTCCTACCCACGGCGTTTCCTGTCCTGCCCCCGCACAGTGTGTGAGAACCTTAAATCGCCAAAAGTTCAACACAAATCCCACTTGGAGCGCTAGTGCATCACTTTAAACAATGCAGGTACAGAACCCCAGTGGACGGATGGATGGAATTTTGAAAACTGGCTTCAAACGACCTACCCGTTTTCCATTTCTGAATATATATATACTTTTTTTCCCCAAGAAAGTCGATGACAATTCCTCATTGGATCCCCACTATGGCAGTAACACTACATCTCACCTCAATAATATGCTTCAACTGATCCCCTTTGATATCATTCAGCTTCGCAGCAAGAATGAGTGCAGCACCAGCACACAGCTTCCTGTTTTGTTTGTTGACCAAGTTCTTGAATATGAGCCGCTCAAAATAGACATAGGAGTAGGCAGTGGTGAGGAGGTCAGGCGAGGTGATTTTTCGCATCTCTCTCTTGATGCTCCTCAACTTGCTCAGCGTGAGCTCGATGTGGGGGAATTTCTCCTTGAACTTGTCATTCAACTCTTTCTTTAGGTCCGCTGATCTGACGTAGAGAATAACAGACGTCTGGGAACAGAAGTGAAATCAGTCACTGTGGTTCATTCAATACAATAAGGAGCATGTTGTGATATTTACAACCCTCGCAGTAAGGGTCTGTTCCATACGATATGTACCTACTGGCTATCCTAGGAATGAGGGATAAGGCTCTTTATATCCAGAAAGTAACTCAAGATTCATTGACACTTGTGGAAACCATCAATTTTGTGCAGGCCTGACATACAGAGCTTTTAAATACAGCTATTGTGGGGGGGGGGGGGGGGGGAGTATTGCCACCTGGCATTTTTAACCAATCCATCCCCACACAGCAAAATGGAATGATTAGGCAGGCAGGGTTATGAGACCGACTGTCCTGTAAGGTCTATGTCCCAAAACGAAATGACAGGGGCGAACGTCCCGAATTTTTGGCCGTTCCAGATTTCTAGAAGATGAATTTAACTAAAAGTAAAGGGGTTAAATATACTCAAAATCTTACAACCGATTCGATAAGGAATAACTTGATCAGGTACTCACGTGTTTATTAATTACAAACAAAACACAACGATAGTGCCAAGTCTATGCTTGATGAGTTGCTAATAATATGAAGTAAACAAGAACAGTGATCCAAGAATAATTATTGTTTTGTTACCATTTAAAACGGATGAAAAAGATAATTTGCATCATCCTTATGTTTTCATCTTAAATTGCATTTTAATTTGATTTCGAACAAATGAAAGACCATTGAAAAATAATCCAGCCACTGTATTGTATGAGTTAAGTTACTTCAACATTTCCACCATTTACTGAGCAATACTATGATGTGCGAAAGTGAACAAATGAAGTGAAATGAGACTTTATTGTGAATATAATATGCAAATGAAGTAGGTACCTACCTACTTACAAAGCTTTCTGTAAGAAGGTGAGATGGAAGTTCCAATCCGAGCACCAATAATTTATTATGCTACCAATCAAAAAGGATGAAAATGATTGCTGAGGATAATAATGATCATTTTACATAGATAGATTAATAAATAATGACTAACCATACCGATCTGCCGAGTTGCACCGAAATAAACCTATTTCAATTAGCGGTACTGATAAATTACGATGAATTTCTGGCGACCCGCCATAACTTGAAAATTGTGGCCAATATTTTAGACAAAGTTGGCAACCCTTACATACACAATAATATACAGTTATATACAATATACGTTACATACAATATAATAATTATACAGTTACATACAATACAATAATAATACAGTTATTATTCTCAAGATGGCAACCCTTACATACATAATAATGTACAGTTATATACAATATAATAATATACAGTTACATACAATACAATAATAATACAATTATTATTCTCAAGACAACAACAACTTTCATTCAACTTCAGCCCACGTTGCAGGTCGCCAAGTATTTCTGATTTTATCTTGGAGTATAAATAACGAGGGACATCACCTAATGGTTAGAGCAGCTCTCCTACATGCACCTTTTGGTGACCAAAGTCCCTTTTTGTAGGTAGTCGATCTGCTGAATTCACCATTAGATCCACAGACCTTTTTTAATTGTCAGATCTGTGTGTGGATACAAGCGATTACCCGTTTTTTTAATTGTTTTATGGTTTATTATTTTCAATAATGAACCTTTGTAATCGAGATGGAAAAAAATTAACCCCCCCCCTCTCAAAATTTGACCGTTTCTGTTTCAAGGTATTTAGAATCCGAAAATCCAATCAAAAATTTCTGTCCGTCCGCCATACACCGTACTTCGCACTTTTCTTAGTTACCATGAACCAAAATTAATGAAATTTGGTTTGCAGGTCCCGTTTGGGGTATATTTGGTCCTCGAAGCTCGGCGTTACTGTTAGTCATCTCTAAGGGGTTCAAAATAGGGTTTGTAATTTTCCGAACGCCGTAGCTTTCTTTTACGTGTTCAAATTGATCTCAAACTAAATAATTTTTTGAGACCACCGGGAGAGCATTGTACGACCAGGCGTTCCTTTGCACAGAAAAGCTTCGTCACATGATCGTGAATCAAACCGTATAGGTAAATCCGGCCCTTATATCATTGCTAGGGAGACCTGATTATAATCACGGATGGCTGTATGAAGTCGAGTTGGTTGTTCCGTGATTTTATTTCATTTGAACATTTGAAGTGATGGATCTTTTGGATTTTGGTGATAGGTACTTTTGCAACTTGAACAAACACTGAAGTATCATTGGGTAAATGATCACACAACGGTTAATTATTACACAACGGTAAATTAATGTTACACAATGGTTTATTATTTACCTTATGCTTCATGAATAATTACAAATAATTATTGAATTCCGCGCATTTGTATGAAACTTTAATTCCCGGGCCGGCTCCAGTACTCGATTTAGGGCTTTCCTTGCGGAGCTCGAGGGTACTGACCACAGAAAACAGTGATCCACACAGAAGGAGCATCTATATAGGTAAATAATAAACCGTTTTGTAATCATTTGCAGCGTTTTATTAATTGCATTTACGGATTCTATGTACCTCGAAATGTAAACCATCAAATTTTGGTGGGGGGGGGGGGCTAAATTTGGTTTCATGCTCGATTCCAAAGGTTCATTATTGAAAATAATGAACCAAAATTATAAGAAGTTACCTATCATTTTTTCCTAACTAGTTTCCTACGGAAAATAATGGGGAGGAGGGGTTCGTGGGACACCCTCTTTGCAGCACTGCAACTTTTAATGAATGAATGAGTCTTACCGTGTAACTGGTGAACGGTAAAAGCCGCTTATGCTTCCCAGCAATCAGTTCCGGATCATCAAGGGCGTTGGCATCGTACTCCAAGTGCTCGGGGCCTATCACCACAAAATCACAGTCATCATAAGTGTCAATATTTTTTACTTCTTCCACTGGTCACATACAACCATCAGTCGTTTACAATCCTGGACATCACCATCACAGATAGCAAGCAAGATTCTTAGGGCGCCTACGCACTTGCGATTTTCAGCCGCGTGATTTAATCGCCCCAGAAATGAAACACACAGAACTCAATGGATGAACGCGCACCTGCGATAATAAATCGCAAGTTTAGAAAAAGTCGCAGCAGGTTCTATTTTTCGGGCGGCGCGGTTAAGGCGGGGGAAAATGTGAAACACAGAATTGAATAACCTTACACGCACAAGCGGTAGTTCAGTCGCGCGATTGCTTCGCTCTTGGGATTTTCCATCCTGCATTCACGATGTTCAGTTGTTTATTGACTGTAATTTTATTAAAAAAATTCTAAATATTTAATATTTTAATAAAATTTTTATAGAATTTTATAAAATTGCCCCTTTGCTTCCCTTTGGGAGGTAATAGGGTGTACCCAAAACGTTTTTTCGAATTTTTTATCCCGCCGCCGTTTTTGGTTTATTATTCTGTGAATAATAAACCTATGTATTCGCTCAGCAAAAAATTTTTATAACACACCCTCAAACTTTTTTCTTTTCCGTTTCAAGGTGCGTAGATTCCAAAAACGCTGCAAAGTCCTTGTCAGATGGGTTTATTATTCTATTATTTTATTGGTCTACAGAAATGCCGGCTGTTTATTTATTGTTTCTTTCATGTAAATTAATTGAAATAGCTATTTCTGGTGGTTTCCACAAATTTTGGCCCCCAGAACTTGAATTAGGTACTACGCTCCTTTTTTTTTTCTTCAAATTACCCTTGATCATTGATTGTACCATTTAATCGTCTTGATCCACGTGTTGACACTTTTTCTAGTGTTATTATACAAATTGATGGTGATTTCAGACGATTTCGCAGGTTTTTGACTCATAAAAAATCAATTTTGGGAGCTGAACATCTGGTGCAACCTCAATTTTCCACTCCTTGGTCAAAATCGACTTCATATTCGGTCTTCTCGTCCCCAAAAACATGGAATACTATACCTCAAAAGCTCATTTTACTAACATGTTACTAAAACGCAAAAAGTACCTATTTTTATACACATTTTCACTCATAACTCCCCTGGATATTTTCCGATCGGGCTGAAAAGTTTCGGGACACAACTAGGGCCCAAATGGAGCATGTGTGCGAAAGAACGACTTTTTTAGACCGAAAATGAAGCCTGTAGACGTGATACGGCGTACGGCGGACGGACATTGCATTTTTGGAATCTACACACCTTGAAACGGAAAAGAAAAAATTTTAAGGGGGTGTTATAAAAATTTTTTGCTGAGCGAATACATAGGTGTATTATTCACAGAATAATAAACCAAAATGCAATGTCCGTCCGCCGTACGCCGTATCACGTGCACCGGCTTCATTTTAGGTCTAAAAAAGTCGTTCTTTCGCACACATGCTCCATTTGGGCCCTAGTTGTGTCCCGAAACTTTTCAGCCCGATCGGAATACACCCAGGGGTGTTATGAGTGAAAATGTGTGTAAAAATAGGTACTTTTTGCGTTTTAGCAACATGTTGGTAACATGAGTGTGATGAATTTAAAATTCTCATCACGGTGGCGTGGAAGGAAGGTGAGTGAGTGAATTTAGGTAAAGGAGAGAAAGGAGGAAAAGTCGCAGGCGGCTGTAGTCAACCGAACATCTACGACTTTGGAGGAGAATGAGGTGGCGTGGAAGGAAGGTGAGGAAAAGTCGCAGGCGGCTGTAGTCAACCGAACATCTACGACTTTGGAGGAGAGAGAGGTGGATGAGGGAATTTTACCTAGGCGGCTGTAGTCAACCGTTCATCTAGGTAAAGGAGAGGAGAGGAGAGGTCCCTTGTCTAGGCGGCTGTATTTAACCGATCATCTAGACAAGGAGGAGGAGAGAGGAGGTGAAATTCTCAGGCGGCTGTAGTCAACCGATCATCTGAGAGGGAAGGTAAGAGAGAGAAGAGAGAGCTGGTTAGAGGAAGTGTCGAATGAAGCTTGAGCGCCAGGATCCGGGGTTTTATAGTACTTGGGGGCCTCTCCCTCCAGCTCCTTGCAGGGAGCTGGTAGTGGGGCCCCAGGTTGAGTAACCCTGGGTTCTGTCGCCTGTCCCCACTCATATCTTTATTTACGGAGCTTTAGTTTGGCGTTTGGATATTGGTGAGAACTTAATATGATAGGAGTGTTCCCGGGAGGGACTCACGACAGAGGTCCCCCCAGTTTGAACCAATATTGGTGCTGAAGGCGCAAGATGACAGGAGCTGAGGGCTACGGCAAACAAGAGGTGGTCGCTGAAGGCGCAAGATGACAGGAGCTGAGGGCTACGGCAAACAGGAGGTGGAGCTGAAGGCGCAAAGTGACAGGGGCTGAGGGCCGATGCAAACAGGGGTTGAGCTGAAGGCGGTTCTTAAATTTAGGAGTAGTATGGTATAGGCAGATTATAAGTAGGTAGATTATAAGTAGGTAGAATTATAAGTAGGTAGAATACAACGTAGGTAGATTATAAGTAGGAACAGAAAATACAACGTAGGTAGATTATAAGTAGGAACAGAAAATAAGCAGGATGAGTCGGTGAATATGACAGGTGCGGTGAGAGTATTTACAGGATGATGGGAGTAGTGGTCATGATTCATAAACATTTGGCATTTATGAAAGTGATCGGCAAGGTCGAGATGAGGAGGATAGACAATATTTACAATTACGATATTTACAAGATGTGCGGTGGTTACAATATTCGCAATATTTACAATATTTACAAGATGTGCAGTGTTTACAATATTCGCAATATTTACAATATTTACAAGATGTGCAGTGTTTACAATATTTACAATCTCCGTGCAAATGTGGGGGGTAAATTGGAACGGGGTGTTGGAAAACCGCCGATTCCTGGGTGCGTGTTGGGTGTGGTGAGTGACAGTGAGTGTGTGAGTGAGATGTGCGGGGGTGGCGTGTGCTCGTAGCTCGTGGCGAGGCGGGCACGACGGGGCTCCGAGTTCCGGTACGGTGCGAGTGGATTAAGAGTACACCAGCACTGTTCCGGAATCTCAAGGCCCCGCCGTGATTGCTCAGAGCGGGGCGGGAATTTGGCCGCCGGGACGAGGGGAACGTGGGGACGCTCCCTCCGTCCGTTTCGCCGCCCGGGCCGTTTCGTCCCGGCGGAAACTATCGTGGATATCCCCGGCGACGGAGGGGGGGGAGGGGGTGTTTGAGGGGGAGAGGTAGATATGGGGGGGGTCGAAAATTGAAAACGGGGGGGGCGGTAAAATTGGGGGGGCGGAAATTTCCGGGGGGTTGGTGAGTTGAATGGTGGGTGGGGGTTCGAAATTTATTGGGGGAATGAAGATTTGAACGGGGGGCGGGGGGGGCATGAGTTCCGCGAGGCGGAACTCGCGAAGGATGGAGGACATTAACGGGTCCGTGGGGGAGTAGGGAGGGTGTACCCCCGTGGCCTGGGCAGTGCGAAATTCGCGCAGGATTTTCCACTGGGGGTACTTCCATCGCCGGGGCCGGGGAGGTAGTCCGGTGATCCGTGGCGGGACGAACGGAAGCGGTGAAGTCGGCCCGGGCGAAGGGGGTAGGGGGGGAGAGCGGGTCCGGGACGAAAACGTCCCGGAGAATCGCCGCCATTTCCGGATCCGAATCGAAATCCGGAAACGGCGACGGAGGTGACGGGAGCATCGGGGAGAGGTGCGACATTGCGAACGGACGGCGGGAGACTGATAGCGTTAGTGGGTTGGGTTAGCACAGGTGCGGGTTTACACCTGGCTAACGGGACTGTATGTGGTTTGCCGTCAATTAACAGGGTCGCGGTGGTGTGTGTTGTGCGGATGACTTGAAAGGGCCCGGCATAAAGTGGTTGGAAAGTTTTATGGATGCCGGGCTCTTTCAGGTACATGTGTGTGGTGGTGAAAAACCGTTTGGGATAAGTGGTGTCGTTTGTCGGTGTTGTTGAGTGTAGCGGTTCCCTGTTAATAGACGGCGTGTGATTTGGAGTGAAAATGTCGGCTGGTAGACGTAGTGGGTCTTTAAAGGCATTTTGTGCGGGGCTGGTTTGGTCTGAAGGACGAGCTGAGGTGCGTAGGCTGAGTAAAATGTAGAGAAGGGATTTTGTCCAGGAAGGGGAATTTGTTGAAGTAGAAATGGCCTGTTTGAGGACCGAGTGCCACCGCTCTATTTTCCCGTTGGATTGGGGATGGTACGGGGTAGTGTGGATTTTGTGGATGCCGAGGGAACGTAGTAAATCGGAAAAGTGGGCGGACTCAAACTGCCTCCCTTGATCGACCGTGACTGTTCGCGGACAACCGTAACGGCTAACCCATTGAGTGAGGAAAGCCGTTGCGACGGCGTCCGCGGTGATATGGGCGAGTGGGATGCATTCCACCCAGTTGGTGGCACGGTCGATCATCGTGAGGCAGTATTTTTTCCCCTCGGACGGGGGAAGGGGGCCCACTAAGTCCAGATGTACATGTTCCCACGGGAGGGAGTCGGGAATGGTTTGAGGGGGGACATGGGGGTGGGCCGAGACCTTAAACCGCTGGCACCCCAGAACCCAGTTACGAATATCTGTGTTCATGTGGGGCCAGAAGTACCGCGTCTTGATAAGGTCCCGGCTAGCCCGAATGCCAGGATGGTGAAGGGAGTGGTAGTGGAGGAACAACTGCCGCCTCTGTCCCGGAGGGACGTAAGGGCGCGGTGAGTCGGCCGTTACGTCGCACCAGAGGTTGAGGGGCGGCAGTTGTTCCAACTTGGAGGCGGAAATGAGGTTGGAGAGGGCTGGATCAGTGGAAGGGGTTTGGTGGTTTTTGATGGATTGGGGGGAGGGGAACGGCAGTAACTCCGCCACCGGCGCGGGGATAGGGGTGGGCCGGGAGAGCGCGTCCGCCACGCAGTTGTCGGCCCCCGGCAAGTATCGGATATCGGACGTAAATTGCCCGATAAACTCGAGTTGCCGGAGGCGACGTGGGGAGGCGGATTTGCGGTTCTGTAGGAGGGCGTGGGTCAGGGGCTTGTGATCGGTGACGACAGAGAACTGCCTGCCCTCCACGAAGTCACGAAAGTGCTTGATGGCTTCGTGGATGGCGAGGAGTTCTCTGTCGAACGTGGAGTAATTTTTCTGGGTGGGGGATAGTGTTTTGGAAAAGAAGCCTAGGGGTTGGGGGGTGGCGCCGGTGTGCTGATGGAGCACTGCCCCGATGGCCCAGTCGGACGCATCGGTGGTGATGGACAGGGGGGCGTGGGGATCGGGATGGGCCAATAGAGCGGCGTCTACTAGGTCCTGTTTGCAAATTTTGAAGGAGGAGATGAGTTGGGGGGTCCAGGTGATGGGGCGGTTGTCATTTTTTTTGGAGGGTTGGGGAATGGCGTGTATGAGAGGTTGTTGATGTTGTGCTGCGTGTTTTATGTGTCTGCGGTAAAAGTTTAACATACCCAGGAAGCGGCGGAGTTCCGTCACCGTGCGGGGTTGCGGGAAGTCACTAATGGCGTGGACCTTGTCCGAGAGGGGTTTGATGCCCTCGGATGAAACTTGGTGGCCGAGGCAGCGGACGGAGGGTTGGCCGAGAACGCACTTGTCTGTGTTAACCAGGAGGCCCTCGGAGGAGAAGATGTCGAGGATCTGTTGGAGATGGCTGAGGTGTTCTTCCGGTGTCCTGGAGGCCACCAGGACGTCGTCGAGGAAGCAAAAGACGAACGGTAGGCCTCACAGGATGCTGTCCATATAGCGCTGCCATGTCTGTGCAGCGTTCCTCAACCCGAAGCCCATCTTCACGTATTCGAATAGTCCGAACGGGGTAATGATGGCGGTTTTTTGGACGTCGGGGGGGTGAATATTAATGTGGTGGAACGCCCTCGAAATGTCGAGGGTAGAGAAAATAGTAGCACCATGTAGATGTGACGAGAAATCCCGTAGGTGGGGAACATTGTAAAGATCCGGCGTGGTTTTAGAATTGAGGCGCCGGTAGTCCCCGCAGGGGCGGATATCCCCATTGGGCTTCTGCACGATGTGGAGTGGAGAAGCCCAAGGGGATTTTGAGGGGCGGACGATGCCGTCGGCTATGAGTTTGTTGAAATGTTGCCGGGCTTTCGATAGTTGAAGGGGGTGGAGCCGTCGGGCTTTCGCTGTGATGGGGGGGCCGGAAGTCTCAATGTGATGTTGGACGGTGGAGATTTGGGCAGAGGGGCGGCGCTGGGGTCGGTAATTGAGGAGGAGGCGTTCAAATTGTGTGGGGGGGTGGTTGATGGCATGAATAAATCCGGGTATGGGTGTTTTTGTGGCGGGGTCTATCAGGCGCGCATTCCGGACGTCGACCTGGAGACCGAAATACGCAAGGAAATCGGCCCCCAGGATCGCCTTCTCCACGTCCGCCACGGTAAAGTCCCACTCGTACGCGAGTCCGCTCATGTAAACTGAGGAGCGGTACGTCCCGTACGAGGGGATGGTGGTACCGTTGGCGGCGTAGAGAAGTTGCCGGTAGCAGCGCGCCTGACGACGGAGGATGTTATTGGGGAATATTGACAGCGCCGCCCCCGTGTCCACCAAGAAAGGTACATTTGTTTTCTTGCAGCGCAAGAAAAGTCGCTGGTGGGTCGGCAGGGCGTTGTGCAGAATCGCGGAGGTGGGTATGTGCGCCGGCGTCCGTTGGTCCGCTTCGAAGGAGACGAGGGGTGGTTTCTTGCCGTTCTGGAGGGGGGGAACGGTGGAGTCGGCAGGGGGGCTGATCCTTTCGGTAGGAGGCGGTTTGGTTTTGTCCCGGGGAGGGGGAACGGTAGTGGCGGCGTGAGTGGTGGGCGGAGGGGGTTGTGCCCTGGAGGCGGGCGTGGAGGGTCCGTTCCGGGGTGGGGGAACGGTAGCGGCGGCGTGAGTGGCGGCCGGAAGGTTGGTTGCCCTGGTGGCGGGCGGTGGGGGTTCGTTCCGTTGGTGGTGGGGTGAGGGTTTTGGCGGCGCCGTAGGCGCGGCCGGGAGGTTGGCAGCCGTGGCGGCGGCGTAGGAGGGGAAGCGGGGCTTGGTGGTGGTGGTGGTGTGAATGCGGGCGGGGGGGGGGTTGGTCATGGTCCCCCCCGTGTTGGCGAGGAGGGGGGCCCGCCGGGTTTACCGGCGGGCGTCTGCGTTTCCCTGCTTAGGGGCGAAGGAGCAGGGGGGTTGGCACTTGCGGGCCTCCCCACCGAAGTTTACATGATAGAAACAACGGTGGGGGGGGTCCGCAGGGAGGTAGGTGGTGTTGGTGGGGCGGGTCGAGGTGGATGTGCGTGCAGCGGCCGGGGATCGTCCTCTGCGCTGGCGGGGAGGGGATGCGTTGCGGCGCTCGGGTGAGCGCTGGCGGCGGCGGTCGGCGGAAGAGTCGCGTCGGCGATCCGCCGAAATGGGTCGACGTCCGTCGAGGTCTCGGGATTTGGTGCGGTCCCGTAGAGGCGGGGGGTGACGCGGCGTACGCACCTCGCTGACGGCGGCCGCAGCGGCCAAGTCGTGAACGGTGTCCGCAAGTCGCAGGAGGGGCTCGTCGGGACCGTCGAGATGGCTGGCCAGGGCCATCTGGACGGGGTGGGGAAGGGCACGTAACCAGAACGTGCGTGCGATGTCGGCGGTCATAATCCCCTGCAGCTGGTGTCGCAGCCGTCGGTAGAGGTGGGAGGGCTTCTGGTCGCCGAGGTGTTGAGGTTGGGAGAGGGCGGCGACTCGGGCGATTTTTGACGGCTGGTAGGTGTTGATGAGGCGGCTGCGGAGGTCGTCGTACGCAGCGGCGGCGTCGGGGGAGATATCTGAAGTCTGCAGCAGGATCTCGTAGGGTAGCAACGAAATGATCCGGGAATATCTAGTCTTCTGGCTGCGGATGTTGGCGGCCGAAAACGCAGCGTCCACTTGGAAAAACCATAGCGCGGGGTCGTGCGTGTAGAAGGGGGGCAGCGACAGAGGGAACGCTGCGGACGCTGTCATAACGTCGGCGGCGGCTGCGGCCGTAGCGGCGGCGGTGGCGGCGGTGGCTGCTGCGGATGCGGCGGAGCCGGGTGGTGAGAGGCTGGTGAAAGGGTTGTCGGCGTCCGTCGTCGCAGCGGTCGGCGGCTGCAGTAGGGACGGCCGGAGGAGCGGCGGCGGCGGTGAGTTCGGGTCCATTTCTGTAACTAAAATTCAAAAATTTGACGTGGTTTTGAATCTTGAAATTCGCAATCGGCGGGAGCGGAGGTGTGTTGAGTTGAGAGTTGAGTGGTTTGGGCCAAGAATTGCGAATTTACACTGACTGGTTGAAATTTGAATTTAAAATGTGGGACACCGAACTATTTGACTGGGGCGACACATGAGGTGGGAAGGAAGAAGGTTGAGTGAACGTCGGGTTCACCACTGTGATGAATTTAAAATTCTCATCACGGTGGCGTGGAAGGAAGGTGAGTGAGTGAATTTAGGTAAAGGAGAGAAAGGAGGAAAAGTCGCAGGCGGCTGTAGTCAACCGAACATCTACGACTTTGGAGGAGAATGAGGTGGCGTGGAAGGAAGGTGAGGAAAAGTCGCAGGCGGCTGTAGTCAACCGAACATCTACGACTTTGGAGGAGAGAGAGGTGGATGAGGGAATTTTACCTAGGCGGCTGTAGTCAACCGTTCATCTAGGTAAAGGAGAGGAGAGGAGAGGTCCCTTGTCTAGGCGGCTGTATTCAACCGATCATCTAGACAAGGAGGAGGAGAGAGGAGGTGAAATTCTCAGGCGGCTGTAGTCAACCGATCATCTGAGAGGGAAGGTAAGAGAGAGAAGAGAGAGCTGGTTAGAGGAAGTGTCGAATGAAGCTTGAGCGCCAGGATCCGGGGTTTTATAGTACTTGGGGGCCTCTCCCTCCAGCTCCTTGCAGGGAGCTGGTAGTGGGGCCCCAGGTTGAGTAACCCTGGGTTCTGTCGCCTGTCCCCACTCATATCTTTATTTACGGAGCTTTAGTTTGGCGTTTGGATATTGGTGAGAACTTAATATGATAGGAGTGTTCCCGGGAGGGACTCACGACAATGAGCTTCTGAGATATCTTTTTCCATGTTTTTGGAGACGAGAAGACCGAATATTAAGTCGATTTTGACCAAAGAGTGGAAAATTGAGTTCTACCAAATGTTCAGCTCCCAAAATTGATTTTTTATTAGTCAAAAACCTGGGAAATCGTCTGAAATCACCATCAGTTTCTATAATAGCACTGGAAAAAGTGTCAACACGTGGATCAAGACCATTAAATGGCACTACCAATGATCAAAGATAGTTTAAAGAAAAAAGAAAAAAAAAGGAGCATAGGTACCTAATTTGTGTTTTAGGGGCCAAAATTAATGGAAACCATCAGAAGTAGCTATTTCGATTATTACGCATGAAAGAAACAATAAATGAACAGCCAACATTTCTGTAGGTATGTCCAATAGAATAATAAACCCATGTGACAAGGACTTTTCAGCGTTTTTTGCTCTCAGAGCCAACGCTACGACACATGATATCTCCAAGACATCCATTATCGCACTACCGCAGCCGCTGGTGCGTGCGCGGTGATGACATGCTGCCGCCGCGATTTTTTAACCGCGATTAAATCGCGCAGCTGAAAATCGCAAGTGCGTAGGCGCCCTAGTGCTGCTCTCTTTGCGGCTATGAGCAAATACTAATCCTGGTACAGTAATTTACAAAACCGACAGAGTTAAACGATACGATGAGTTCGAAACACCACATTTCTTATTTCATCATAAATACAGAAGTGAGCTAATGGACCATCATAATCATCACAGTCTCCAACTGAGGTCCTGGGTTCGAATCCCGGGCAATGTCATATATTTCCAACAATCTAAATTTTTTTTTAATGGATCGATGGTGGGGTTCCTTATTTCATTTATGAAATATAGGTATCATTTTAATTTGTACGATATTTTTTTGCGGGCCGGTTGGCACCATTGTTGCTATTAGTTTTCCGTAGTCTCATCACTCGGATTTGATAATCCTGACAATTTTTGTGATCCAAACATTTCAGTGACCAAGGCAACCTTAACTATGGTAACATGTAACATGTGTCTGTTGCAAAACTCACATCTTTTTCAAGGCTTAAGCAAAGTGCTCACAAAATTGACCCCCAAAAACAGTGGAGGTGCCAAATAGACAAGAACTTTTCAACGGCCACAAGAACTAACGTTTTCTTGAAGATCAGAATACCTACCTTGAGAGATCGGCCTGAGCTATACAAAGAGGGTAACCAGGAGTGGGGATCGGATCCTTTAAGAAGTATCTGCACTGAGAGTTCAGCGTGATTCTTCATAACAAAGAGTTGTGTATCTCTAATGTATATTTGGGAGGTTTTTTTGGATTCTGATGGGCTAATCAGAAAGCTGGGAAGCTTTTGTATAAGATGCACGCAAAAATAAATAATACAGCAACACAACACCACCAGTGAATTTTTTACAACTCAAAATCCAATTAAATTTCAGCATGTTGGATGCTGGTGCGTTTACCACAACAATATAAAAGCTCGAGTTCAAAATTCGGCCATGAAAACGAAGAATGTTGACAAAAATGACCGAATGAATCCCTTTGAATTTGTAGACTGCATGTTCCCTGACTTGATTAAGCAGCATTTACATCGAAATCTATAATTCTCTTAATTATCTAATTCCAGTCTACCGTTTGATAGGTATACAGGATATTAATGAATAATATCCACAAGTAAGTAGTAGTGAGCCCTGACAAAAACCAGTGAAACGACTGAGAGACGATGTGTACCCTAGTAGTAATTCTATACTTAACTATAAAAGTGTTAGAAAAGCGAGTTAGAACAAAGAGGATTAACCGGAGGTAACCTTCTTATCACTAAACATACCAAGGTATATCAATATTAGCCATGCTAACATCATCTCCGTTCTCTCGGATAACAACTGAATTTTACAGGTCACAAACACAACATCAACTATACTTACAAGGCCAGCACGAGAAAATCCTGTCAGCTTTAAATCACAATTAATCAGTTTACCGTTTATTGCAGAGATGTTGGGAGGAAGAAAGGGAAAATGGCGTACGCCTTAAAAATGGAGGAAGTCAAAACAACAGAGAATTGTTCCTACCAGCGAGATAATTCCGAATGGACTGGGGAAATGAAAGACAATGAATACTGTGAATTGAGAAACTGTAAGGTTGACTCAACGAATTCAATTTTTGTTTCTGTTTTAAAGACAATAAACTGCAACAGTTCGAAAGAAGGTTTTTTCTACACAAGTTTTACTTTTAGAGATATATTTCGATAATCACACCATATTCAGTCCAATATATTATCAATTCCTCCTAATCGAGATAGAACTAGTAGTAAATTTTGACAGGATGAATAATTGAAATGTGATAGCGCAAAGATTGAAATTCTGTCATTCAGGAATATTATTGCGTGCCAAATAACAACCTACTAGATAGCTAATATTCAGTTTAAAAAAGGAGTAAAACTGGGGCCCGTTCCTAAAGACTCACTCCTCACTCTGCACTCTTCAAATCCACACTCTGCACTCTGCGAACGAATTTCCGTTCCTACAGAACGCTCTTGATATGAAGAGGAAGAGTGAAATGCAAAGTGTAGAAATGCAGAGTTTTACCCTGTTTTCAACAGTTCCGTTTCTAGAGGTTATCTTTCGCGAAGTGAAGAGTCTGCGTTTCAAATGAAGAGTTTACAACATTTTTGCGGAGTCCCAAATGACTCTGCAGTAGAACGACTTACTTTTCGAATAGGGTTTTAGGTATTATTTCTTCGTTAAATTCTATGTTTGGGAGTACCAATAAAAAGAACAGAATTCAATCTTTCGATTAGGTGTATAGGTGGTCCAACTAGTGTGAGACCAAGCACCTGAAATACCACCGGAGTTAGCTTCACTGAGGCCATCAAAATACTCTGCATTTGGGAGGAAGGGAAGGTTAGGAAGCGACAGGTTGTTTAGCGACTACCTAATTGTTTTTAAAGGAAATTTTCCGATACTTCTCATCAGAGGATGATGATGAGGATGTTGAACGTGCTCGACCCTCCGACGGCCCCATTCATCGAGCGCGAATTACTTTCGTCGTAAGCGACACAACTTTCAGGGAGTCATTTCGCCTAACCAAATCCCAAGTAAGTTAACTTTAGAAAGACTGAAGACTTGATGAAAGATGAAATCGGATTCGGAATAAAACAGTCGGAACATCCAACGATAAACTGTAACAGTTACTGGAGGTTACTCCACAAAACGAAGGTTACTCTTCAGAACACCCTTTGTTTTGAGTAGAACTGCAGAGTAGGAGCGAGAAGCCTTTAGGAACAGGAAGTTCTTCTACTTTTCATAATTCGCAAAGTGAAGAGTACAAATGAAGACTTGCAATGTGAAAAGCTGAAGAGTCTTTAGGAATGGGCCCCTGGTTTCAATTTTACCAGAACAGAATAAACTTAATTCAGAAACCAATCAACCTCCTGGGAAGGTAAGACAAATTAAATTCACTAGGTACCTACCTACATATAAACTGTAAAAACAAAACTCTAAATATCATTTTTTTAAACCCATCAGCCTAATATCAATAATTACCTATAATGTTCGACTGGAATTTCAAAATTGCCATTTAAAGAACCGAGTAACCTTAATTTTAAGAGCACTTTTTACTTTCCTTGCATGACCCAAGGGCAATGAAAAGATTTTCGTTCAAGTTTGTTAGGTCTGATGTTACATCTTACGGCTCATCTTACGATTAGCAGATATTTTTCAGTCGAGATGTCAGTCAGTCTACACCAGCACCAAATTTAAAGCAGCGTTCAAATCAGTGCAATAACGTTATTTTCCAATACTTGGCACTAAAAATGTGTGATGCCTCCACAATGCTAACAATTATATTACAGTACCAAATTTGACATTTTGAAATGGCGTTCGAGCACTAAAAACAAAAAACAAAAAAAACGGCATTTTGGAATCGAGCATTATATCGGAGGTAATATATAGTATTTTCACATCGAATTAAACCATTTTCATTTTCAGTCAAGCCTTTATCACATTCAGTTGTGCCTTTTCACTTTCAATTACTTAAACCTTTGTCAATTTGAATTAAAACCTTTTCACAATGAATTAAACCTGTTTATATGTAAAAATTGAATGTGGAAAACCTTTTTTCATTTTCAAGCCAGAAAAGTGAATGCGGAACGAAAATGAGCGTAGAGTACGTAGGATTCGGCAGTTCGTAGGTACCTACCGACATCAGTGTTGCGTGTCAATACCTGTATAAGATCAATATATGGTAAATTTTGTGAGACAGATAGGTTTCCCCCATTTGAATGTTATACGTCTCTTGTCATTTTTATTTCGGTTTTTATAATTTGTTAACATAAACATTACCTACATATTTGTTAAATATAAATATTTATTGGTTTACTTGGAAGTGAAAAAGGTTTAACTAAAACTGAAAGTAAAAATCGTTTAATGGGCTTACAATTTTTTTTTTTTTTTGCCAAATTCTGTTCAATTATGGAAATTAACACTTATTGACCAGATAATGAGGGAACGTCTATGCAGAAAACGAGTGTGACATATGAATTTCCGAGTTCCCACTAGAAATGATTATATCAGGTAAATTGCCTAATAGTTCAACTCAAATCCCGCTTACAGCGCTAGTGCTCACTTCAACCTATGTACAGAACCACAATGGATGGATGGATGGAACACCAGTTTTATAAATAAATTTAAAAACCACGTCCTCAAAAGTTCTTATAGGTTGCCAGGAAGGTTTGCCATTTCTATGTTGGGTTTTTGGCGGCATTGGCAACCTTCGCCTCTGAATAGTTGTTTACAAAAAAAAAGGTTTTGATGAAAATTCGCCATTGAAAATGAAGAAAGTTCAACTGAATGTAAAAAGGTGTTTAATTTAATGTGAAAATACTATATTTCATAAACGTTTATGGTATCAGGAAGTTGCAAAATTATCATCTGCTCAACACTGCCTATAATACACAAACGCTGTAGCAGGCTAAGTTACTGACACCTACTTACATTGCATATTCTTCTCTACAATGGTAGGAGGTGAAACGGGGTACGGCCGATGACAAGCTCCGGACTCGTGCGAATAACACCTGAAAAAATGAACGAGTAAAAATTTTGAAAACGAATTTTTGTTCAACAAGTAGGAACCAACAACCAGGTCTGTGAAAATGATATCCCCGGTAACAGGAATGATACTTATACAGGAACCAAATGGCAAAACCAAACAGTAGGTGGTGTTGGTAGGTAGGTGGTTTGGCGGCGAGCAATGATCAACAGATAGAGTTCAAAATCACCTTGCGACAGGATTGTGCATTTTTGGACCATCAACTTCTGAAGTACGGTTCACCTTGGAAGGGGCTAAGAACTTCCCGTACGAAACTTCCTGCAGGGAAAAAAATAACAGTAGTTAGTTGATGTCGTGAAGTCATTTCAAACGAATTTCAGAGGTTGAACTAGTTTTAATGGAACTTGAAGGGCACAAACAAGTGTTGTATCGGGAGATTCTGACCTATCCTGCCTCAACTGCTATTTTATCCCAAGACAGCCGTAATTCCACGATTATCAGTGATAAACTTGGTAAGAAAAGGCGCTGTTAGGTAAATAAATGATACAGTGAAGAAGATCAGACGAGACAGCTAGAGCAGACTCGACAGGGTTAAATTGTAAAAACCCTGAGAGTCGTGACATTTACATTCAAATGTTTGTACTTCATGGAATCCTTGTGTACATACCTGATCTCAAAAACCATTGTTTGGCTACTTACAGATTACAGGAGTAGCCAGGAGGGTGCTCCTATAAAGCCTAGTCCACACTTGTAAACATTCACCCATATCCATGTCACCATTGTGTGCCGTCCTATGCCACAGATACGATGCCACGGACGTTTTTCAACCAATAATTTATCCCATGTCATCGAGCGTATCGTATCAAAAAAGCAGACACAGGTTGACGACACGGCGAAAACTCGTCAATTTGAGAGGAACGGGCATAACTGTCAATCAGTTTGAGAGTTTCCTCCTGATTCCACGACTCCATTTGAATGGAAATTAGCCCTTTGCACACGAAAAAACGAAAAATACTCACACAAACACACAACTGACGCGATGGAGAATGCAACAACTGACCAAGGAAATATGACACAGAAGGTGAGGCGCCCGCCCACACTGGCGGTCACCCCATCGTGGTGTGTCCGTGTCAATCCCGCTGATGTGGCGGCGATGAACCGCCTTTTTGGCGTTCAGGCCCACTGCATGTCATCTTTGCACGACATATCATTATTTTGACACGAAGCAAAGCAACGTCTGCCGTCAAAGGGATCAAGAGCCCTGAGAGGAGTCCCAGTGTCTCTCTTCCCCATGCTCCCGTACTGCTCGGGCTGTGCATGCGCAGATAGGGGATAGAGCGGTAGCTTCAGAGTCACCTTCTCTGATGGCGGGCCTGCGACCGGTCTGGCTTCTGGGTGGGATGCAGCCAGGCAACTGGGATCTTGCACTCACCAAAGCCGGTACCACGGGCGGGGGGAGCCCTAGGCAACCGGCACGTCGCTTCGGCAAAGTGCCACCTGCCTGCCCCCCAGTTGAGGTTGGATTCGTGGTGATCGTGGTTGTCACCCAAGCACCGGTACAGATCCGGATGTGGTGGGAAGGCGCCTTCCCCATGGACTGTAGCGGTCCATTGGGTAGGCTCCGGCATGTGAGTTTTGTGGGAAACCAAAAACTCGGGCACAAACCTGCTAAGTTGGTAGAGTGAGCTAGAACACACCTCCACCTGTAGGTGTAACAGGAACTTGGGCATATCCAAGGACACTGACTGAGTTTACAGTCGACTCCTAGGAGGGCTTCCCTGTCTGCTTGCAGCACGGGGGAGACTGTAAGCCTTGGGCTGGGTTCTTTAAACATTGGACATTGCCCGTTACGGGTGAATGTTACAAGTGTGTACTAGGCTTAATACGCGCCCACTCCAACCGATTTCCCTTTTTTCCTTTTTTGTGCCCACCCCGACCAATTTTCCCTCTAGTACGCGCCCACTCCTTTATGTTTGGATACAACTGGAGTTTGGTCTGTGATCGTGTGAAACAAAGCCAAAAACGTGAATGCAATGGTGAATCTGTTAGAAAAGGAAATTAATTTTTCCACTACACGGACAATAACCAAGGAGTGAATTCGGGGCTGTAATTGTGCCAAATTATGGAACTGGTGTTCATGTTCATGATGGAAACACCCCAGCTGACCGCTATTGTATTTATTATATATTTATTTATTTATAATACATTGAGGGGAGACTTTTTCTATAAATTTTGTATTGACGGTAAGAGCCAGTCAAACTGTGATTTGTACAATTCGTGCCACCAAGTTTGTACCAGTAGGTTGGAAGCGCCGAAAGATGGTTGGCACAGCAGACAATCCCATTCAAATAGACAATTCTAGATTTGCAGGAAAGCGCAAATCAGCACCAGGAGCTGAGCAGTACGCCAGAGACATGGTATTGCTCAGAGCAGCATTTTTAGGGTAGAAAATTCTATAGATAAAAACAGCTGTGTACAAGTGTAGCTTTGGCTGTATGAATGCCAAAGCCACAATTCCGAAGCCAGAATGAGGCAGATTTTGTTGTTCAATTGTCCCACCAATTAAATCCCACCGTATTCCTATTAAACTACTGTCTTTGAAAGTATTGAAAGTAAGTACAGTTATCTTCAAGGTTGGCCTCTGTGAATTTCATGTTACGGAGCCTTGCGCTTTCCTTCTGTGTCTCAGGATGTGCTTCGCACAGTTTACTTTGCCAGTTTCCAAAGTAGAGCAGCTTATTGCATTTTACTTTGGGGTAACTCATACCACGCAAGCAGCATTTTTCGTCTGCAAAAAGGGCGATATGCATTGTTTGCAGGCTGCATTTCAAACAAACCTGCAAAGGCACATTCCGCACCCGAGGATTTCTAGCGCTTCCTAGTCTCTGCATTCTCGCATGCCTGGTTTACACGAGAGGAAATCTACCTACCATCTCAAAACGATCGGATCGACATGGCTATGACACAAGACGGAAGCTCGATTTGTGACCATCTGCTACCAGGCTAACCACGTCATAGACCGGGAGCCCTTTGCAGGATGAATGCAGGTTATTCAACCATCTTCCCCTGCACATACGCTCGTTATCTCTGAAGCCCTTCAAGAAAGCTATCAACATGCAACTGATCAAGCACGAACTCGATCAATTACGATATGCCTAGTTTTTCCAAGATCATCTGGCCTGCTCCTATCTCGTAATATTTACTTACTTGTAGTGTACGATCAATGGTTTGTTATTGTGATGTTATTAATTTTTTTGTTTATATTTATTTAGTATAATAGTAGTTTGTTCCTACAAGTATTATAACTTGTTGAAGTTTGCATTGACTTATTTAGGCAGACAAAGAAATAAAGAAATCTAAATCTATTGAATAAGTTTTGTCCACTAATGTGCTAAAAGCATAGTAGGCATACTGACAGATAATGATAATTGCATTTCTGTGGCAGCTGTAGGTACTGTGCCTATTCAGAGAGCTACGTGAAGTTGGCGTTAGGAAGCGCTGTTATTACCTGACCATCAAGCGCCTTTTCAATACCCAACATTGTCCACGGGTCGAGGGTGTCATTGATTGAAGACAACGGCCGAGCACCGGACGTGTTCCTTCTGCGGCATCCACGAGGATCAATCCTGTCAAATGAGGGATAAATTGAAAGGAGCACAGCACATCAGAAAATCATCCAAAGTGAGTCTAGAAGAACGTCAGTTTCTGTGGGACGGGTCTGCATAGAAGTCCAGAACCAGAAACGAGGAAGTCCAGTACGACTTCCCACTCGAAGGCTTGTTCCTCCGGGCCTTACAGGCACCACCTGATGCATGTACCTGAATTTGTGGTACGGGATGACCGAGAACACAGATACGGGTATTTTCTGTTTTTGAGAGAGAACGACGATCCTCTGCCCCCGAAGTTTCTGAGTTTTAGTCAAACATTTCAGGAACGTGACTTCCTTGCGATTGTTACCTACAACAAAATGACACTATTACATACCGGCTACACCCAAGACTACTTCGAATTTGAAAGTAGAGATGAAGATACAGTTAGATCTCCAATTAGCGGACAACCATGGGACCGAAAAACATGTCCCTTAATTGGAACAAAGGGAGAAAAGTTTTTCCCTTAATTGGAAAGATTTGTCCCTTAAATGGAACAAAGGGAGAAAAAATCTAACGTTATGAAGGCCAAAATTTATCCCTTAATTGAAAAAATTGTCCGTAACTGGAAAGATTTGTCCCTTTATTGGAACAAAGGGAGAATAATGTGTCCCTTAATTGGAACAAAGGGAGAATAATTCGTCCCTTGATTGGAAAGATTTGTCCCTTAATTGGAAAAAGTTGTCATTTAATTGGAAAAAGTTGTCCTTTAATTGGAACAAAGAGAGAAAAAATCAAACAATGTTATGAAGGCGAAATTTTTCCAACCAACCACTTGATGCCTAATCAGTATAGATTACAGTGCTGGCAATTTGAAAAGCTTTTTCTCTAACAAGCGGACCCAAAATTGGCATATTTTTGGCCCGAACGCGGCAAAACCGTTTGTAACAAAGTCCGCCTGTCTCTTAATTACATATCGTTTACGTGTTTCTCGCCTCGTTTGGACCACAAAAAGTGTCCATGTCTGGTAATTAAGAGAGTCCTTTAATTAGAGGTTTTTACTACTTCGATTCTTGTGGGGCTCGGTCGGGACCAAAATTGTTGTCCCATACTTAGAGGTGTCCCTTAATTAGAGGTGTCTGCTAATGAATATTTCACTGTATTACTATATTACTTGATTTTGCGAAAACCATGAGCAGTTAGTTATATGAACATAATTTTTTCTTTTACGAAAAGATATGATGACGTCACAAAGTGAATAGCGCCTCGTAGTTGTCCTACTTTTGAAAAACCATGGAGGAAGCGTACAGATACTGTGACATCATCGATGTAGTAGGAGACCAATGGAGAATTCATAACTGTATACAGCACATGGCAAAGGAATCCCCTTGATTAACAGGTGTTTCTACAAACCACTTCTGTTCTTCATGTCACTCATCAATGCAAAATACAATTCTAGAGAAAAAAAGGGAAATTTTTTGGACCCGCAGGAATTTCCCGTTGTATACTTTTTTAAATTCATTACCTGTAAACTCCTAACTCAGAATCAAGTTTATTGAGTCAGTTTTGTATCTACTGATAGATGAATTTACCTCCGGCTGACTGCATGCTTTCAGAACTGCTAAATATCCCTTGGAGCTTGTCGTCTGGAAGCTGATGATGGAGGAGTTTCTTCCTGTAAGACAGCCCTCCAAAATGTTTTTCACTTCCATATTCACTCCCGACGGTGCTAGTCCTGAAATCAGTAAGTTTTGTAGCCTTGTCACACGCCAAGATTATCTCTTACTCAACTGCATTAAATAGCGTTCTTAAAATTACAGGATATTTCTTATTCGGTACCTTCTGATTAGCAACGCTAAACATCTATTTACTTACATGCGGTAAACTAAAACTAAGGTATAAGTCTAGTTCTTCAAAATTTCCATTTGAAATAACGCTGCTTGGGCAATTTTCATGGGCTAAAAATTCTCCCTTTTTGGCCAAATTCTGTTCAATAACGGAAATTAATACTTACTGACCAAATAAACAGGTATTTCCGTCGGAAAGTCTAGGCAGAAAACGAGTGTGAAACTTGAATTTTTTAGTTCCCCCTAGAAACGACGTATCAGGTAAATTGCCGAGTAGTTCAACTGAAATTCCCCTTATAGCGCTAGTGCACCACTTCAACCTACGTACAGAACCCCAATGGATGAAAGGATGGAACATCAAATTTATAAATTTAAAAACACGTCCTCAAAATCAAACCAAGGGAAAGGTGGTGGCAAAGGTTCTCGAAGGTTGCCAGGAAGGTTTGCCATTTCTAATTTTGGGTTGTTGGCAGCACTGAGAACCTTCGCCTTCTTTGGCCAACAGCCAATCAAATGTCAATGGACCTGATACGCCATTTTTTGCCCCATTTTTACTTTTAATAACCCTAATTTAAAAAATAACGCTCATTTTTGAAAACGGGCTTCGAACTACAATTTTTCCCAAGAGTTCTGAATATTTTTTCCCTAAAAAATGTTTGACAAAAAACTCCCCACTCCTCATCCATTCCCCACTCCTACGTTACTCAATCACATGTCACTAACCTTTCACGGAACGGCAGAGAGAAAAAGTTTGACGGTCCACTATCCGAGTCGAAGAACTTGGACAGCAGGTTGGGATGGCTGTCGCTGGACGAGTTGACGAAGGACGAGTCAGGGTGGTTTTTCAAAGTTGGAGAGACGTTTTTGGAAAAACGCTGCTCCTTGGGCTCAACGTTCTCTTTGTCTTTGGTGCTGCAGGTGGTGATACCCTCATCAAAACGGTCGAGCTCTTCACTAGGGTACGAGTTTTCACATGAAAATAAAAATGCACGGATTACAGGAGACGTCCTTTCGGGTGGTGTATTGTTCGATCAACAGTGTATAAATCAACCCCACCCCCTCCTAAATCAATATTACATTATAATATTTATCAATATTATATTGATTAGGAATAAAATTGCTTCCTATAGATTTGTTAAATTTATCTCTGAAATTGAAAAAACCATGAAAATTGGTTGAGAACTGTGCACAGTTTCAATATTACCCCCACCATTATCCCGTTGAATTGAATCTCCCTGAGTGAATTTCAAAATTCCGGCGACGTTGTGCACAGCTAGACTCAAAACTGAGTCAAATAAAAAAGAGCCACGTAAATCGGTTGAGAATTGTGGTTTGGGCATCGCATGCAGTCGATTTTTTCAATATTACCCCCTCCATTGCCATCAATCATGAAGTGAATTTCGATTCGCTTGTATAGATGACAGCGATATTCCAAGAATATCGAGCAACTCCATAAAACGGAACCTGACCAGCACCTACCCTTCACATTTGAGCTCTTTTTGATGTTTTTCCGAGTAGAAAGTTATAGGCGTTTCAAGGGAATGAAAGCCACAAAAATCTACTTATCTGAAGGAGCAACAATTCTGGAATTTGATGGGCTTTCCTGCCCTCAACACCGTCTGGAAAGTAGAAAATCGAAGACCCAAGGCCCTTTTGAGGAGGCCGAGTCTAAAAACTGACACACTAGCCACCAAAGCTTCGTTCGCAGTGGAGTTCCGTACAGTTCCACACAGTTCTAAAAAGTTCTGCGCAGGCGCCCTAGTGTTTACGCCTTCGCACAACAGGCGTTCGGAGTTCTAGTTTTGAGTTCGCTGTTCGCAGTAATTTTTCCTACAAGTTTCGAACACGTTCGGAACACAGTTCTGGAGTTCGGGACAACTACACAAGAGCGCTCTGGTGAGAAGGAGGGAAATGATACAGAGCTAACCCGGCCAGATTTTTTTTGTCTCCGGCTGTCATCCACGGAGAGACGCAGGTTATCCTCTAATAAGGTTGACAGTTCCAGATTCACTGAGCGTTCGCAGTGCTGCGGAATTCGGAACCCCTGTTCAGTACCTGTGGCGGCCATTTTTCGGAACTCCTCGAGTTCAGAACACAGTCGCGATTTGTACTGCGAACGAACCTCAAGACACGTCGGCCTGGCCTATTATAAAGCTTGAAACTCCAGTCGACTATTATATACAGGACAACGGTTATTGTTCCAGGCTTGGGGGTAGGGTTGCCAGACATACTGTTACTCTTTTTGGCCCCATAATTTCATATATTATATCCTTTTTTTTCATTTTCAACCTATCGGGTTAGTTAGAGAACATGGAAGTGGGATCCTACTTACATGGCTAGGAATGGCTAGAAGGGAAGGCCAATGTACTAGTTATTTTTGTGTGATATTTCTGAGACTGATTTGTGGTGTACCGCTTTACTCTGGTTAGAAGTATTTTTGAAACGCTTGCTCCACAGATAAGTAGGTACCTACCTTGTTACTTCAAACTGTCATTTGAAAAAAACGATGTTACCTTTACGCAAAAGTAGGTAGTTACACGCTGTGAATAGTTTGACAAATAAAATTCGAAAAAGAATCTCCTTATCTGATACCCTACTTCGGGTGAACAACCCTCGGCCTCCGCTTAGTCCTATAAGTCCTATACCTATTGCTCCTGGTCAGTGGGAAACTGTTCACACAGGTCTTAGTGAATTATTCAAACCCTACGCTGTACACTTTCGCCCGCCGCACGAATGTTCTGGGTAATCAGCATCCTGCTGCTGATCCTACTATGAGGAGGACCAACAGCCCCAACACCGCTTCACTTCCCAACAGGAAACAGGATTAGTAACTCCCTGAATCCCGTCAAATCTTAAAGAGCACCAAACGATATGTCAACATAATTGAGATATTTAAAAGATTAGAAACATGCATAGGAATTAACCTTGTTTTGGGGCCAAGGCTGGAGATCGACCTGGGAGACCCGTCCAGAGAAATGTTGGCGAGAAAAGAGATGGCGGAATATCTCCGTTTATAGCGCCCTGTCTTCATTTTTCTTGCAAGCTGATTTTCACTACAATTCCCTAGATTGGTAAGTCTGAACAACAAACTGGAGAAAATTAAATCAACACGATTAAATCACCGTACCCGGCCTCAAGAGCAAAAAATTACTTCCGTATGAAATGATGATGGTGTAGCTCCTATAATAGCTTCATCGCCATTGTACCTTCTTCTTTTTCTCCCTTCCTCTTTCGGTGTCCTGCCTGCAGCCATGTTGGACATAAAAAATGTCATTGTAACTGAGATATGGCCGGAGGTACTACTTCTTCTTCTGCTTCTCCCGTCGGAAAGAATATTAATTTCCATGCTGACAGTAGTGGTTGTGTATGATTTGTGGACATGGGTGTATGAAAGACATATGGCCACATGCTAACACTCCTGGTGTAAGCAGGACCCTACGGCAGGAAACTACGGTTAGAACCTTGTTTTAGGGTGTTTTGTGAAAGGTGATTTTTATTGTCAATAGTGAACTTTTGAAGTAAAAAGCCATTGTAAAAAACAAAATCTTGACCTCTCTGGCGACCTGAACAACATTTCACACCCAATCCCTGAAACCTAACACCTTCCCCACCCAAGCTCTATTCCTATTTCGCACCCACTGCTAATTTTTGCACCCAAGCTCTATTCCCTTTTTTGTACCTGCTGCTAATTTTCGCACCCAAGCCGAAAAGCTACACAGGCACATTATCTGGAAAGTGTCGGCCAGCTGTTTTAATAATGATCTTTATTGCGCATGAGACTTTGCAGTCTATACGAAGCACACATGAATTACATGAAAACAGATACCTACTCACTAATTCAAAAGGCACTTTACACACAAAAGAAGGTGGTTATTTGAATTTAATTAAAGGAAAATAAAAAAAAGGAAGGGAGGAGGGAGGTGCATTTGGAATAAGTCCTAGGTTACTAATAATTACGCATCGCTTAGATGCTTACGTACAGCTGCCAAGAAACGACCCAAGGTGGGCAAGGACTGCACAGAGACAGCTGGCGTGTTCCAGTACCTAGCCCCCGAAACTCCGAAAGAGTGAGCTATAAATCTACTCCTGTGCTGGGGAATCAACAAAGCATTTGAGCGGTTCCAAGAAGCCAGGCGAATAGTCGTATGAGGGTATGGAGGGAGAGACCCTGTAAGTAATATAAAAATCACCTTAAGATGCCTGTATATGTAATACTTAATTATAGGCAGACACAAAAGTTTTAAATCACCTACCGAGTGGCGTGGCTTTATGTTGAACACATACTGAAGGCAAGCTTAATAAGCAACTTCCAATTTATGGTTTAAAGGCGAAGAGGTACTATATATGAGAATAAGGAAGTACAGTACAACAAGTGAGGGACAACTAAAGCATGAGTAAGTCTGGGTTTTAAAAAAGGTGGAGTGAAATTGGACAGGCGGGGCAGAGAGTGGAGACTCCCATACACCCTTCTACATATCTGAGAGATCTGAGGAACCCAGGACAAACTGGCATCAATGAGCACACCCAAATTCCTCGCCAGTGATGAGAAGGGGACCACAACTCCATCGATTAAGATGGGGGTAAGGGATCTGTAGGAATCACTTCTTTGTAGACAACAATCGCCTGGGATTTGCGGGGATTGATATTGATATCATTATTTTGAGCCCACTTAGAAATAGACGTGAGTTCCCTGTTGACAAGTAGTATAGAGGAAATTAGGGGTTCTCCGAGGCAGGACTGGTAATATACCTGAAAATCTTCAGCAAATAAATGATAGAAACATGATTGAAGGGCGCTGGGGAGGTCATTTATAAAGAGTGAGAAGAATAGTGGGCCCAACACAGAACCCTGGGGTATTCCTGAACAGACAGGGAGGAGTGTTGAGATGGAGCTGCCTGCCATAACCTGCTGGGATCTATCTGAAAGGTAAGACAAAACCAATTTGCAGGCTGAAGTAGAGAAGTTGAAAAATTTTTTAAGCTTAAGAATAAATAAATTATGAGGCATGGAGCCAAAGGCGTTCTTAAAGTCTAATAGTATCAGAACAGTACACTGATCTAGCTCAATCCCAGCTCTGATGTCCTCTACTACCCTTAACAGAGCAGTCTCACAACATCCCTCTCTAAACCCTGACTGATAAGTACACAGCAGTTTTTCGGACTTAATATGGACATTTATTTGAAATTTAACTAAAATTTCAAAAATCTTACTCAAGACAGGTAGTATGGAAATAGGATGATAATCAGACAGCTCAGGAGGGTCTGAAAAATAGTTTTTGCTAAGCACTTATGGGCCCTTGGAAAAAGATGATGACCTTGCTCAGAGGTGGTGTTAGGTACATCGTTTAAGGAGGTTGTAAATATCCTATCTGCCAATCTCTTTTATAATGGCAATGAGGAGGTTCATGTCCTCAACCCACTGAGTACCATATTTTAATAACAAAGGTCCTCATCAGGGTGGTAGACTCGTTGGAGAGAGGTTTGACTTTCTTGCCAGAAATATTAGTGGATTTATATTTTGACATGTCCAATGAATAATCGATTTATGGTCGTTGCAAGTTGTGATCACCTCTGAACCACATAGGCACTTGAGCAGTGTCCAGAAGCCAACACCTTCCACCTTGGGATAGCACCTGGTGGTATCCATCCCATAGCTTATATGAGGGGTTGTGGAGACTGGATTATTCCATTGTCCCACAGTTGCTGACAACAGGTCAATGTTTGGTGGTAGATGGCAGGTGCCAGCTGCTTAATAGTTAGGGTGTTGTGAGGAATCTCACAGGGAGCGATGTCACCCATTTCAAGCCTATGGAGTATTTGAGGGGTTCTGCATGCATATTACATTTGTCTTCCTTCGTTGGAGTAATATCGGGTTTTTAGGATAGGTGGAGTTTGAATGTTTTTAGTACTTCTAAGCTTCCAATTCTGGGGTCAAATACCTTGAGCTTTAAGTGTTGCTTGGCTTTTGGGGTTTAATCCTCTAGGGTGTTTATTCCTTCAATTTCCTCGTGATGGCTTGTTAGGTTTGGAATGCCGATGCAGTAGGTATATGCAGTTTCTTTGGTTTGTGGTTCTTGCAGAGGAAGGCTGCGCTGCACCATGGCTTCGCTCCATCAGTTGGTGTAGATGTGGTTTTACCTATGGACGGCTATGGATGGCCTGCTACTGGCAGGATATTTTGGTTTGCCTCAGTGAAACAAGAGATCGCTGTGGTGGTCAAAGACTGAGATATAGGTAACGCTTGATACCCCGAAGTCCAGGTCCTGCTGAGATCATAAGAACACCCTATTTGTCACAATGAGGCCCATGAAGAACTGCTGTTCAGCATTAATTAGGGGAGCCTTCACACTTGGTTATAAAAGCTGTCGGTAGTAGTAGTAAGTAGTTGACATTATGCAGAATCGAAGCGGAGGGAGGCCTGCTATAGGTGTTAAGAAGTTTAGTTTTGACCATAGAATACTGATACTAACGTATTTTGACTTTTTACCATAGAATACTGGTACTAACGTATTTTGTCCATAGAATACTGATACATACTAACGGTTTTGACCCTAAAGACGATCCGATTCTGAGGAGGGTCTAGCGGGAGAAATGGAGCCAAACTTGACCGAACGCAAAACGAACCAGAACACTGGCGAACCCTCATTTAGAAGAATTTACAAAATGTAAGGACATAAGCAATGAGCAACTTCATTATTGAATTGAAGTACTTCGGTGCTTCATTATTGAACTGAACTACTTTGTTAAATGAATTCATTCGTTTGAGGGAATTTAACTCGTGTAATGTTACTCATATGTCTCATAACTCCTTTTCCCAGTTCTCCGACCAATTGAGCATGACTATACAGGTACACTTTTGTTATTGGCTCGGTACCTAACTACTCGTACGCGCCTTTAACATAACAAAAAATCCAACTGATAGGTACATGTAGTGAATGCATAGGTGACGTACATTCACTACTGGAGGTGTGAGGATAGGTTATGTCCGGTTTGGTTAAAGCGCGAGACTACCACCATGCCCAGGATCTTTTAGGAGGCTTTGCCCAGTTTGGTTAAAGCGCGAGACTACCACCATGCCCAGGATCTTTTAGGAGGCTTTGCCCAGTTTGGTTAAGGCTACCACCATGCCCAGGATCTTTTAGGAGGCTTTGCCCAGTTTGGTTAAGGCTACCACCATGCCCAGGATCTTTTAAGCTGGGTTTACACTAGTGAAACTCCCTCGCGAAAGTCACTCGGGCCAAACTTACTCGCTTCGAGTGAAATTTTGCACTACCCAAAACAGAGCACAATTCAGAGCGAAAAATAGCGCGAGTGGGGCGAGCCACCTTCAGTTCTGGTTTTGCAGCCAACATGGAAACTTGTTTTGTCACTCCAGCCGCTGCAGCCGCGTTGTCCGTCATGTCAATGGCATTTTTGACCGAGAAAGGGAAGAAGAAAAGTCGCCACCCTCGACGATGGTGGAGCACACAATTATTCCTTGGAAGAAACCAATATGGAAACAACATTATGAGCTGCAAGCACTGTTCTTGATTCATCCCTCGCGCAACTGCGGCGACCACGTTTACACTAAGCGAAACTTGACGTGCGAAACCCTTTGATGTGCGGACAAAAACCGACTGAGCCCCGGCTCGCAGCGAGGGCCCTCACGCCGCAATTAGCAGGGGCAACATCTACACTAGGGCTATTCCCTCGCAAAATTATTTTGCGGGAGGGAGTTTCGCTAGTGTAAACGCAGCTTTAGGTGAGGAGAGCAAGAGGAGGAGCGAGGAGAATGAGTAGTCAGTGACTAGAGGAAACGTAGAATGGTTGGAAAGGCGAAGGAGGCAAGTTTATATAGCCCTGGGACTATCCTCCCTCCATCCTCCATACTGGTGGAGGATGGTGGGGATCCCCTCCAGGTCTCTGGGGCCTCCTGTGACTGCCACTTCATTCCCTGGTTTATTTGTGAGATCTTAATAATAAGGAGTGATGTTCTGGGAGGATATCACGACAGTACATCCTCACAGATACAACAATATAAGTACCTAGCCATTCATTTAATAAAAATGTTCTTCAAATATGAGAATGCAAAAACATCAATTTAAAGCAATATGTACCCATGATACCTGCATAGCAAGTAAAATATGGTCTGTGGAATTTAACAAATAGGTAGCTAAAATTTTGAGAAAAACAAATTTTAATAATTATTAAAAACTATTGTGAAATAGGTACCCACTTCCTGAATTTTATCGTTTCATAACTGGTGTTTCAGGTGGCATGGTAACCCTTCTCACTCTCTCTTGCAGGTAGGTACCTAGGTAGTATTTTTTTACCCCCTGTTTTATGGCAAGACAGTGGTTGGGGGGAGGGGGCAGCCTCTCCTTATCTTACAGGAGATTGATAACTATAATTGATAACTATTATAGTTCAGCAATATTCGGGTTCGTTTTCCATTCAGCTCTGTTTCTCCCGCTAGACTCTCCTGATGTTCTGGCAACTGTGGGGAATCGTCACTTTAAACGGGGAACGACATCACAAGTAGACGCATCATATATCCTGTATTCGTTTTTTTTTTTACTATGTATTTGTTCAAAGTACGTTACTCAAAGCTTTTCCCTTTTGTTATGGCGAACTCCAAGGCTCGAAAGAAGATCCGTCAATAGCGGTGTCCATCACTGCGCCCACTGTGACAAACACTTTAGAAAGTAAGAAGAAGAAGAAGAAGAGACCAACAATGATAATTTTGATAAGGCTGCCAAGGAGACCGGATGCAGAAATAAAAGTAATCATCGTTGTGAGAATGTGAATTTTTTTTTCAATCTGAATTTTTCTGTGATTGAAGACTTGAGTCGTTGAAAGAGTTGGGAAAATAATGTAACTTACATCAATAGAAGAGTTCATCACAATTTGTCAGATTGACGGGACGACATTTTGGCAGGTTCAGCTTCTGTCATCATGTTTATTTATCTCAGCAAAAAAGTAAGCGTTCAGTTGTTCTTAAAACCTCATTGTCATCTCAATTTCAAGACGAGCGTGTTACGAAACATCATATTGGCTATTAGGTATATATTAATATTATGAAACGTGCCATTCATAAGAATGTAAAAACTTTGTGGTATTAGGTAGGTACCCAACGTTGATTGAGGCTACAACTAGGAGTTTTAATGAAACTAATATTTATTCCTGTGTTGGTAAGTTCTGATGGAGGTTTCAGTAGCCAGACTTGTAATATACGAAACGAGAAGATACACTAGGCATCCCAAGCCTGGCAGCCCGATCCCCAGGTTTTTATGAGAGGAAAACGGGTGGAGAAAAAGGTTTTATGACGTTTTAGAGAACCTGTGCTAGTAGGGTATCGTTTTCTATACATTTGTATGAGAGGAAAGTTGAAGGAAATTAAATTCTGCGTTGAATGACATCAACTCGAGCTCTCAAGCTATGTAGGTGACCGTGATTTTTGAGTTTCTGATAAATGTTCGGGGGCCAAAAAGGCCAGCGGGGACTACCTACTGTATTTTACTATTAATACTAGATATGTAATTTCCAATAGTTACACACTGGATATTTTTATATTTGGGGGGTTGTAAATAAATGTAGGCGCCTACGTAACTACCGCATCCCTCAATTTATTTACCTACCGCTCTTGTTCCTGCTTGGTGTTTGAGTGTAAATGTGCTTAACTTATTGTTTGAAACGCTTCGTAGGGCTCTTATTCGCGTTTCAAATGCGATACTTACTAAGATTTATATTATCTGTGTCCTTTAGTGTAGCCTGTGATTCCTTTGCGCGATTCCTAACCAATGATTTTAACGTAATTTGTTTTTTAACTCTTACCTCTTTATTGTTACACAGTGGTAGGGTTAAAAACCCCGTAATAATACTGTAGGAAATAATAACATATGTAGTGTTAAGATGGCAGAATCGTACTTAATAGTGATTCGATGTTAACACAAGTGGGTCCTCTGACACGTAGCCACACGTGTCCCTAGTACCTCTGACACGTAGCCTCACGTGTCCCTAGTAAAACGAATACAACTTGTACCAACTCCAAATTAGCTGTTTTTGGATTTTGCGGCGTCACACGGCGCCATGGCGCCTCTTCCTAACGTCTTCGAGACACCAAAAACTATACCTACAGCATATTCGTAATGCCCAACGAGTCTACCCTAAAAAGTTCAAGTCAAAATACCCAAAATTGCGGCTTGTAGCGCTTGGGCGCCGATTTTTGAGTACAGAAATACCAACCCGCAAATTTCGCTCGAGTCAAGTAAGAAGTCTTACTGAAGTTCGGCAATAATTGACCCAGCTTAGATAGTGGTTTCAAAGCAGAATCCCCACTTGTGCAGACTGCGAGGATGGAGTTCAAAATTCGTCCTCACCACCCATTTCCAGCGAACTTCAGGGATGAGAAATACAAATTTCAAGTTCACTGTGGATTTAAAAAAAAACTGGAAATAGAGAATTTGAGCCAATTTTTCAGCACATTTTTCAAAAGTAAGTGCAAGGGTTTGCGGACATACACAGATTCAAAACTAAATTTGTTCAGAAAGGCTTGAAACTCAAAACCTGAATTGAAATTTCGATTTTTGAGTAACAAGAGTATTTTGGTGTCCAGCGCCTACCAAGGAAAATCGTTGGGCTTATAGAAGTTCACGAATGACCTGTAACTTAGTTGGGAAACAGCTTACCTATATAAAAATATTGAACCTTTTTGGTAGAATTAGCTCTGTTTTCTGTAACGTTTCGCAGTTGCGCATGCTCTGTGTGACAGCTCTCATGCTGCTGAACCCCTACCACGAGACTCATAGCTGAAGTATATAAGAGATTGTGACTGTTGAACTTTTACTTATGAACATGACTTATAAGTACTTGTGGCTCCCATTGCACCGGTCAAGGCTACCTCTTTTTGTACAGCATTATACTGATGGGTTTTGCCATTTATTCATTTACAGATCGCCATTTCGAACGATACAAAAATCTTCTGCCTCGCTTGGAACAGCAAAGAAGGATGGATAGCTGTAGGCGGCGACAAAGGGCTCCTGAAAGTCCTGAAGTTGGATTCTGGTACGTCATAGTCGTTAAGTTAAACTCTATGAGTGGCACTATACACTGACATAAATCATAGGTAGCTAACCTCTCTTAGCGGACAAAATTATAAGGTTCCGGCTGGGAGCTCGTCATTTCTACCTGTTGTGACCCGTCTGTAACGGACGCAGAGAGCAGTGTTGGCATAGTAACGGACAATATAGGTGAGTAATGGTGACCTGTGACTCGTCGAAAACAAGCAACATAATACATCACAGGGTTTGTCTGGAGGTGTCCGATTAGCAGGATGGCATAAGCCAGACCATGGCTTTCCCTGACAGCGCTGGGTTCGGCCATCCTTGGCATAAGTCAGAACACCTTTCTTTCTTGGCTGAGCCGTAAGAAATGGTTCTGTCAATCTGGCATCCTGGAGCCTTGTTTCGAGAGTGCATCAACTCTTTCATCTCCGGGAATGAACGGAGGCACCCATTGGAGAACTATTTCCTCTGGTCATCAGCAGACTGTGTTATCACTGTTTCACTGTAGGTACCTGTTTCTCATCTCATTTTTGTAGATGGCAGTCGTTTTGGAAGGATGAGTTGACTGTACGAAACATGGCAGGGGTGTGGCACTACTCTGCCTCTAGCAGAGTTATATAGGTGCTACTATTATCACCAAAGCTGAGTAGTGCTGCACTGTTCGAACTGTAAGTTAGATTTCACAGAGTCTGGTCTCACTGTGCAGACCAGCCGTTACAAGTTCTTCATAACAGACTGATCCTGTTGTTTGTAACGAGTGCTGGAGCCGTTTAGATATTAATGCTGGTAGAGGCAGATGCAGTGGAACTTCTAGCTGACACTTTTCTCTAATGGACACCTCTCTACTGCGGGCATTTCATATTTCCCGACTGTTCTCCATTGGTTTTAAGTGTCATGCACTTCTGCCTGATGGACACTCTGTAACGGACGCGAACTGGCAATCTGCAATGTTTCATCTATTAGTCCTAGATTTGTTCTCCCTGTACCGGACAGCCAGCAAGCGTGTTAGCAGACACTTCTCTCTAACGGTCAAATTCTCGGTCCCCATGGCTGTCCGTTAACGAGAAGTTTCACATATTTCTCTAATCTTTAGAAACTCAATTTTTGGAGCATGTTTTGATATAGATCTATTGACGCTCCTGTTTCTAGAGCCTCCTCAAAGCTGCTGTGAATGACGCCATTCACCATAACCATTTATCTGGAGTGTCTGAGTGTCTCCATGATTGTAAAGGCCGGTTTAGACGGCGCGCACCCACTCGCGCACCAGCCTCACTTCCGGTCCCTCGCGCAATGTAAACACCTCCCTCCCCTCGAGGCCACTCACAGTGAGGCCAACTCGGGGTGAGCCGTCGTCTGTCGGTTTTTGGTCGCGCATCAAAGGACACTCGGTCTCTAACCTCGTGCCGTGCGAGTGAATGCGTGTCGTCTAAACAGTGAGGCGAGGATGAGTTTATTGCCGGGCGAGTTGAAGTCGAGTCGGAAGTGAGGCTGGTGCGCGAGTGGGTTCGCGCCGTCTAAACCCGCCTTAAGGCGCTTGGGAAGACTGAAATTCGACTCTAGTTGTAAACAGGTTGAGCAACCGAGTCTTCTGTGACCCCACCAATTACCTAGTCAGGTGCAGGGCGCAATTCCGACACGACACATTGGAAACCAGTCGCGTCTCGACTTCAGCTGACTTGTTGAACAACTTATTCACTTGTGTTGTTCTGTGTATTAAAAAAAAAAAGAGAGTGATCAGTTGGCGAATATAGTTCGTCCAGGAAGTAGAAAACACCCTGTGTTGTACTCTTACACGTTACCAGGTTATTCGAGATGGGGCGAGATGGAAAAAGCAAATCATACCACGGCAGACCATAACGGCTTCTTAGTCGCTACTGCTATCCAAGTATTTTAAATCGTATAAGTTTATGTAAAATTTATTACCCGGTATTTCATGAACTTCTAGTCTTCACTCCATCTCCGTCCACTCAGTAGCAGTCAGGCACGTGTGGGGATGTTAGCAACGCAACTACAACCATAATTGCACCACAAACAAGTTGCGCAACTCTAGTTGGAAAACATTCTTCCCGTGTGCAGAGCGTCTTACTGATAGTGGAACTGAAAGAAGATTTTGGAACAGCTTCACTATTTTCACAGGAGCAGTTGCTTGCTAGAGACAGTGTTTTCTTGGCTTGGCCTCTTGCAAGTTGTTAATTCCCGGTACTGCCTGCATTCTGTTGGTAGAATACATTGCAGTTATTCCATCCACCACATCCATATGAGCGAGAGTGGTAGCATGTCTAGTTAATCTCGTCTTTGTTGTTGCAGGCAAATCGAAAGGGGTGGGAAATGCCACAGTTCTGTCCATGAACCAAACTTTAGGTGGTCACAACGGGAGGGTTCAAGTGATCACGTGGAATGAAAAACACGAGCAACTGACCACAAGCGACCAGAATGGTTTGATCATTGTGTGGACCCTCTACAAAGTAAGCATCGGACAAGTAGAATCTTACCTTCTTTTTAACAAATGTGGAACTGGAACGACAAATAAGTTTAGAAACAATTAAAACAGAGAAATCACCCAATAGCCCTTTTTTATATGAAAAACACTCATAACTTCGGATATGGAAAATAACACCTTTAGATTTCCACCATATCGCACTTTACTCCTAAGTTTTTCACCTAATTTAAGTAGTACATTAATAGTACATCAGACTTAATAGTACATCCTAATTTAATAGTACATCAGACACAACAGATAGACAGTGCAGGCTAGACTAGTGAGTCAGATCTGTATTTAAAGTTCCGTTTAATTCAGTTTGTTCCTTTCCCTCTTCTGGAGAGCAAGGGCCGCAGCTAGTTCTCTCCACCTAGTCCGATCCAAAGCCATCGTTCTAAGGCAGTTCCAGGGGAGCCCTTGCTGACTAGCTTCGCGCTCCGCAGTGGGTCTCCTTGTGATCCTGGGCCACTCTTGCCTTCTAGTGCCTTGAGGGTTCTGTTCCAGAGCTAGTTTCGTCATCTTGTCTGAGCATGTGCACAAGCTAGCGCAGTGAGATCACTTCAGGCCATCTGACATCAAGTACTCTTCGAAGGGAATGGTTTACAAAAACTTGGAGTTTCCGGCTAGTTGCTACATTGCCTATCCAAGTCTCACAGCTACAGAATTTACAGAAAGGACACTTATTTAAAGCTTAGCAACAAAGTGCAATAGGTGGAATGCTAAGAGTATATTTTTTTCATCTCCGAAGAGAAATCACCAGTAAAATACAAATTGTGAAACACCATTATTAATTTGAATGGAATACTGTCAACCATTTTCACCGTGAATGCCTCAAGCTTTACTAAATTGACAGGTTCCTTGTTTGCTACTTAATATAAAAAGATAGGTAATCTACATTTTAATATAAAGGTCTTCGAATTATGATCAAAATTATATCTTGATTCATTAATCAAAACAGGGGATATGGCACGAAGAAATGATCAACAATCGCAATAAATCGGTCGTGAGGGGCATGGCTTGGGATTCAGATGGGCAGAAGATTTGCATTGTTTATGAAGACGGTGAGTTTGGTTTTACAGAAGTGTTCTTAATAAGCTAACAGTTAGTGTCATTTAGCACGTGTACCTACTGAGCAAAATGAATTTTGCAAATTGAATTTGTATACTTACGGCAAATCGGTGGGTGTATGTGCCTGCCCATTTGAGGTTGGTTTGTAGAAGGAACCCCTTTAGGGTCAGTCACAGTTTACTGCCAGCCATCTCTAAAGGGTGAAGTAGCACTAACACTTTCAATAGAATGCTGTGGGTTTTATGGCGGTCATTCGGTGTCAGGACAGGGAAGTAGAAAAAGGGAATGTCTGAGGTGGCCAAGAACTCTCTACCCCCCACACACTGTCAGAAGCTCCCGATCTTGACCCTTGTCCCCAAAATCCTGGAAACGAGAATCCACCGGCTACAGACAACTTAGAAAAATTCTGAAAACGGATTTTTATTCTCTAGAGTCCAATGCAAGTGTCCATTAAGCCACTTTTTGAACAAAATTTGAACAACTTTTTTTGGAACAGTGAGCAAACAAATTTGCACACTCTTTGAACCAGTTCCTCGGGATTCTACGTGAATATTGATGAGAAATCCATTTTCCGAATTGAAATATCTCGCTCCATTCTCAAATGAGAAGTAGAATAAAATTGAGTCATTTTGGTGCTGCCACGTGGTGGCGGATCTTGCAACTAAACTCGTGAACAAACAACTGGACGTACAATGCTCTGGGTAGTCTAAAAATCCTCGAGTGCAAAACCTACTCGAGGATTTTTAGACTACCCAGAGCATTGTACGTCCAGCTGTTTGTTCATAGTAAGGCAATGACGTTTGAACCGAAAAGCTTCGTCAACATGAATGCGAATCATACATGTAAACATCCAGCCCAGATATCATTGATAGGGAACAGCTGATTATAATCACGCACGGCTTTATGAAATCGAGTTTGTCGTTCCAGGATATTATTTCGTTTGAAAAAAAGATGGTTATTTTGGATTTTGTTCATAGTTACAAGTTTGTTGTTCATGGCCAAACAAATCATCCAAATTACATTTTGACAATTTGTCTAGGATTGCTGGGGGTGAGGAGAGGGGTTGGATGCACGAGGGAGCTATTGACCACAGAAAACAGTGGTCTACGTTGAAGGGGTATCTACTAGTATACCTACAGGAAAATAATATACCGTTGCGTAATAATTTACAGCAGTAATGTTATCTGGAACCGTTCCGCTTAGGGAACTGGTACCATTGGAACAGTCCCAGATTTCAATTGGAACGATCCATCCCTACTTTTTGGTCCATGTTCACTTAGGGTTGAGTCTTCCTAGGAAAATAGTCCCTTTCAGTACTGTTTAAATTGACTGGTTTCGCTCTTTTTGAACTAGAGTACTCTTGAAATAGTTCCTAAAGGTGCTGTAATAAATTTGCCAACAATTTCAGGGGCTGTGATTGTTGGGTCTGTCGACGGTAACAGAATTTTCGGTATCGAGTTGAAAGGGACGCCTTTGACTGGGGTGCAGTGGTCACCAGATGGCAGATGGCTTATATTCAGTTTGAAAAACGGAGAAGTCCAAGTTTATGATAACCAGGGCAACTTTTCAGTGAGTTTTGTCTTGATTCTTGTATTATGTAGTTCAGTATTACTTGATTATTTTTTATTTTGTCATTTATTTATATTTATATTTAAATGTTCAAATACCTACATTCAAGTGTTCAAGTTTCTTTTTAAAATAAAGTTTTAAGGATGTAAAATATGAAACCCTGTTTTTGATGATTTTTCAGATGAAAGTTAACATTCAGTGTTTCCCTTCTACGATGGTGATGATGGGTGTACCAGTGGTGTCCATGACATGGTACGACGGGAGAAACGGGTACTACGAGAAGGATTGTCCGTGTTTTGCCATTTGCTATCAAACAGGACAGGTTCAAATCATGAGGAACCAGAATGATGAAAGTAAGGCACATTTTAGCGAATTTTCAAAGAAAGTGAAGCTATTGCAATGGGTCCAAAATTGTCTGAACACGAATTCTTGAAATTTTTTTAATATGCAGATCCGTTTCAGAGCATCCTGAATTAATCCCTAGATTTTTACAAAAATTTATATATATAATTATGTACCTGTATATTTATTTATTTATGTGTCACTCCAGACTTTTGGAAATTTGTATTTCCATAAAATACATCTAGGATTGGTTTGGCCATAAAAAGTGTGAAGCAAGTTGATATACTAGACGATCTGACAAAATTCCCAAGCATGAAAGTATTTTTCATCAATCATTACGTCACAGCACTCTTTTCTTCAACGGTGAGATTGAAAATAACCTTAAACAACAAATTATACTTTAAATTGAACCGCAGTAAGTTTGAAAAAAAATTTTATTTTATGGAAAAAACTTTCAAGATGTAAAAAATGTTATGTACCCCAGGAAAAAGTCGACTCCCGATTAACTGAAATCCTGGGGACCTCACGAAAAGTTCAAATTACCGGGAGTTTTTATTTACCGAGAGTCTTATTTATCGAGAGAGTCGGAGCCAAGGGAATATTTCAAATTAACGAGAGTTCAAAAATTTGTGCATTTATTCATACAGTCACGTCAATAATAGAAAACTCAGAAATTAATTAAAATAATCTGTTATCTTCTTCTGTGCCATCGATTCGAAATGGGCCTTGTCAAGAGAGTTTTCAGTTTGCATGATGGATGGGAAAAGTTGTTCACCCATTTCGGACCTCAGTGCATAATGTAATTTTCGCAGTGAAGATTTAGCGTCTTTCAGTGATAACTGGGAGTGGCCCTGAGTCGTCGTCCTCGTCTTCTTCATGGACCAGCCAGAATTTCGGTCTTCTTCTTGGACCAGCCAGAATTTCTGTCTTCTTCTTGGACCAGCCAGACTGTTGGGGCCAGCCAGAATTTCTGTCTTCTTCTTGGACCAGCTAAAATTTCTGTCTTCTTCTTGGACCAGCCAGTCTGTTGGGGCCAGCCGGAATTTCTCTCTTCTTCTTGGACCAGCCAGAATTTCTGTCTTCTTCTTGGACCAGCCAGTCTGCTGGGGCCAGCCAGAATTTCTGTCTTCTTCTTGGACCAGCTAAAATTTCTGTCTTCTTCTTGGACCAGCCAGAATTTCTTTCTTCTTCTTGGAGCAGCCAGTCTGTTGGGGCCAGCCAGAATTTCTGCGTCGGTTAAAGCACAACCACGTCGTCGTCCGTACAAACGTAGTCCTCAAAGTTGAGTCTTGGTCAGGAAGGAGGTTCCCGAATTGTTTCGCGACATCTGTTTTCGTCGCTCCATTTTCTACGGCCTCCATAACTTTATTTTTCTCTGAAATAGAGAGAAATGTGCAATCGTGTGGCCATGACTAACGAGATGGGTCGAAACTGAATCGGTAAACAAAGAGTTGCATTTCGGACCTCAGTGCATAACAGAGTAATTTTCGCAGTGAAGATTTAGCGTCTTTCCAAGTTATAACTGGGGGTGGCCCTGAGTCGTCGTCCTCGTCTTCTTCATGGGCTAGCAAGAATTTCTGTCTTCTTCTTGGAACAGTCAGTCTGTTAGGGCCAGCCAGAATTTCTATCTTCTTCTTGGACCAGCCAGAATTTCTTCTTCTTAGACCAGCCAGAATTTCTATCTTCTTCTTGGACCAGCCAGAATTTCTGTCTTCTTCTCGGACCAGCCAGTCTGCTGGGGCCAGACAGAATGTCTTTCTTCTTCTTGGACCAGCCAGACTGTTGGGGCCAGCCAGAATTTCTGTATTCTTCTTGGACCAGCCAAAATTTCTGTCTTCTTCTTGGACCAGTGAGTCTGTTGGGGCCAGCCAGAATTTCTGCGTCGGTTAAAGCACAACCACGTCGTCGTCCGTACAAACGTAGTCCTCTAAGTTGAGTCTTGGTCAGGAAGGAGGTTCCCGAATTGTTTCGCGACATCTGTTTTCGTCGCTCCATTTTCTTCGGCCTCCATAACTTTATTTTTCTCTGAAATAGAGAGACTTGTGCGATCGCGTGGCCATAACTAACGAGATGAATCGAAACTGAATCGGTAAACAAAGAGCAGGATTGTTCATAATTCCAATCGCCCAAACTGTTTTGCAAACCCCACTTCACTTCAAATTAACGGGAGGAGTCAATGACTTCAATTTATAGGAAGTTCCCGAGGACCTGATCTCTTTTTCGACTTCAAATTACAGAGTGTATCACAACATACAGGTTTTTTTTAGTTTACCGACAGAATCTCAAGGGACCAGAGAATTCCTTCAAATTAGCGAGAGTTTTAATTACCGGGAGTCGACCTAAAATTTCCAGTTGGTACCCAAAGTGCAAACTTTCCCTTCCGATAATTAGATACCTTAAACATTCAGGTGGGTACCTACGCTATAAAACCTTAATTTTTGCTGTAAGAAAATACAAAACGTAAATATGGCCTCAAATTTCTCATTAGTACATAAGATTTGAAAGAGCTGTTATTGGAAATAATGAACCCAACATGAACATGGAAACCAAAAATGTAACCAAAAAAATGTAAACTGAGGCTACCAATCTGAGGTTGGAAATGTCTTGCCCATTCCAGTTAGGTCCCAGTATTCGAATTGCGTGAACTATTTCAAGTGAAATGTATAAGCTTTAAATAGTATTTGAATTTCTCAAGCATGATTGTCGGGGGTTTTCAATAGAAATTAATGCAAAAAGGCCGAAAGAAGTTCAAATTTTGAGATGTGGCCCGATCAATTGGCTTGACATACCGGCACCAATCCACTGTAATCACCTCAGACACCATTTCAGCTAGTCGACATAGGCGAATGGCAGTCCTTTGGTTCGATCTGTAAGGGATGACTCGATGGCCACTTACTGGATGTACATTTAAGCAAGAACGGTTTGACTGTTTACAGATCCAGTACTTGTCGACACTAAGATGAACGCGGCGAACTGCTGCTGGAATCACAATGGCAGCATTCTCGCCATTGTTGGATCGGCTGTGCTGCCAGACGACAACAGAGAATCAAACGTTGTTCAGTTCTGCTCCCTCTACGGAGAGGTATGGTGTCTCATCTCATCGTAGGTACCAGTGAAATTGACCAAAGTTCGGAGTGAACAGCGGTCTACGAGACAAAAACTTCCAAAATTCGTCAAAACCTACAATTACAAACGAAAGAATGTGTTTTGAAGAAGGGGAATTCCAAATTAGTGGATCATATTTGAGTTTTTGTAGGTCAAAAATTGCTAAAAATAGGTAAAACCTTTATTTAGTAGAATAATGAGGCGAGTCGACCATAGACTATATCAATACCCAAAAACTTTTTGCTCACAAAATGAAAGCATCAGCATAATAAATTCTGTAAAAATAAAAAAAGGGAAGGTAGTACCAATTGGTATACTATACTACCTATAAAATCCCTAGAACGTTTGGTGGTCAGAAAAGTGGGATATTGAGAGTGGGGGAGATAGGGATTTGTATGATTAAAAACTATGGAACGTGTTTGATAATGCATTACTAATGTATAATTTCCAGTATGTAAGCACATTTCTTCAATAATTCCCTCGTATGGTCATGCTGCATGATTTGAACGTTTTTACAGCACATTCGAACTCTGAAAATCCCTGGACGAGTGATCACATGTTGCGTCTGGGAGGGTTCGTCGCTTCGAGTGGCTTTTGCTGTCGATTCCTTTGTCTACTTCGCCATGATCAGGCCTGACTATAAATGGGGCTACTTCAGTAAGACGCTAGTGTTTTCGAACCCCGGCCAGACAGGTACTCACGTTACCTTCTGGGACACGAACAACAACGAGGTACGTAAATGTCTGCTCAGCTAACCGTCTCATTCAGAAGAATCTGCTCTTGAAGTCATATATATATATTATTATGATTTGTGCAGGTTCATAGCAAAATCGTCCCTGCTTTGTACGGAATAGCCGCCCACAAAGAATATTGCGTCCTTGCGACCAAAACCAACGATCCCAGCGCTCAGTACGGTCTAACTGTATGCAATACCATCTCCACACCAGTTGATCGTAAGTTCCTTTCTTTCTAGCATTTTGTTAGACATTTACAGAGGTCATCCTCGTTCCAGCTGACACGAGTTTTGTAATGAGTTCTGTGCACAACCCGCTACACCCAAAAATTGTGTTCCAACCACATCCAATGTTGAACTGTGCACTGTTATAAGTTTTTGTTGATAGTGTTTCAGCCGCATCAGGTGTAGGAACTGAGTTCTCTTGAGTTTTGTAACTTTTCACAACCGATCGGGGATGGATTTTTCCGACAGAACTGAAGATAACCCCGGTGGACCCTTCCCAAAATCTCAATTCCCTCCAACCTTCATGTTAAACTTTCGTCTCTGTGGTACGTATTCAGCTATTTTTCGGCCCTAAAGTCATCGCAGTTGTTTGGCACGTTTCCGAGGTGTTCCAGCCAAGGAGTTCTCAAACTGAAACAGTTCTACCCCATGGGACCCTTCAGAAAAACTGAAGTGGCTGAAACATTCGTAATAAGAAAATTCGTATCTGTTCTCAATACTACATACCTTGTGGAGTCATTTCAGTCCAGAACTATTTGTAATTAAACCGTAGGTACTCCTTGGCATTGGCGAGGTACTGAAGGTGATGCATTTCGATGCTGGTCAGGTACATTTGGAAATGGTGGACATTTTACATGCCGTAGGCGGCAGTTGTTGTGTACTTACCAATTTCGTTATCCTGTTTCAGGTAAATTCATGGACATTGAACCTCTTTTCGTTGCCATAAATTCTTCACACGTGTTCTCTGCATCTAGAGATAATTTCCTCATCTGGCACTTCATGACTCCTAAAACGCAGTCTACGCTCGGGATTTCTGGTAGGTTGATGCTTACACGTCTCTATTAGGTTATGACGTCGAGTTGTCGACATTCAAATAATTTGGTGTTTGTCGGTAGGTTCACGCCACCGAAAAGAAAGACTTTACCACATAGACGACACCCCCTCCGGAGTTGCTGAAGTTATCCAAGACTTGGATAAATCGTATCAGGTATTTAGCGTTTTGACTAATTTTAAACAGCTGGTTTAATCATTAGGTGCAGTGCTCTCAGTTCTTGAGCCAGCTCCACACAAGCAGTATTCAGCAAGCAAAATTTTCGCTGAATGTCCCGTAGTGTGGACAGATGTTTGTTATTCGCCAAACCACAAGCATGCGATCCTCGGGTGCTCTCGGTATTTCGCCCACATCAAAGGAGACGAATATCCGTCACGTAGCGTGCATCAGGCCCATCCACACATTCGGCTTCAAGGCTTTTGGATTTACCTACCTTGAGATGATACGAATTTTAAATAAAATCAAGTTATTGCGTTTGTTTGTTTTTACAAAAAGCGCTCTTAAACCAAAAGTCCTAACCAATTTTTGTATTTTTAAAAAATTAGTAGGGTAAACCATACAGTAATGGACCGGTTAAGGACTTTCATATTTTTCAAATGCATTACGTAAGTTGTTTTCAACTTTTTAAGGGTTCTGTATATTCCAAGATATTCCCCAGGATCTCCTCTTAACAATCAACTATGATTTTTTTCATTTCCAACATTTCATATACTTCATATCTACATATCACTGTGAAAAGTCGAAAAACATAGTAATGGGACACACCATTCTATAAGGAGACATTTGAATTCAGTTATGGGACACCTCGAAATAAGTCACATTTGTGTTGAAAAATAATGTCTCTGCACCGCTTTGCCCTATCAATAAAAGAAAAATAACTATTAAAGAATAAATGTGGTCTCGGATAACGGTAAAAATATTTTATTTACAAATAAAACTGGAATAAAATTGCAATATAAAAATTTTCACAAAATTTCAATCTAAAACATAAAACTTCAGCTTCCCCTATTGCACTCTAACTTTTCATTTTGGAAAAACAGGCATTCAAAATGTCTTCCATTGACATCATGTCACAACTTGTGTCACTATCAGACGAAATGTCCAAACTATAATTGTCTTCGTCACTCCCTGCTTCTTTATAGCAGTGGTTACACACGTAAAGATGGTAGTCCTCTGCGTCAGGAATGTGGTCCTTGTGGAACTGAGGGACACACCTAACGTGGAAATTCCGCTTGCAACTGCTGCACTGTAATTTGTTTTTACGTATACATGTTTTGCATGTATCGCAAAGATTTGAAACACGTTTTAAATTTTTTTCAGATAACTTCTCTTCACGTTTTTCTATTTTTCTCTTTTTCCGTTCTTCTTTCTCTTTTTCTCGGATTTCCTTTTCTTCTATCTTCCTTCTCAACGATTGTCGGTATTCATCGGACGTAATAGCATAGCTCAGTCTTTCGACGTTCCTTTTCCCTTTCCGACTTGGCCGAGGCATATTTGTCAAAAATGATCGAATATTTTGATGGGCACCCCTACTATCCTCATCAGGAGTAGAGTTAACGGCAGATTCTTGGACCGGTACTAGTTCGTCTATCTGTGTAGATTCAACCACAAGGATGGGGCTCGCAACTTTTGGAGGGATTTTCTCTCTTGTACAATCTTCTTCAGCTGAACTACGTTCAATGCTACTTCCTGGGGTGGGGTTACCATCCATTTCATCTTGGACATCATCTACTAGTTCCTCTTCTTCACGTACGGATTCAATTACAGGGATGGGGTCTGAGGTAGTTACTTGAACTTTTTGAGGGACGTTCTCTTCCCTAGATTCTTGGTCTACTATATTTGTACCACCCAAGAAATTCTTTATTCTAAGTAAAGCTTTAAAAGGACTACTTTCGTTGTTGGCGGCCTCCAACGCCTGCCAGGTATTTTTTCCAACCAATTCTACAAAGGTATCGAGTTTTAAATTTTGAGGCGCGGATTGTTGGCATAAAGGAGACTCGGGTGCATCGCTTGAAGAGGAGGTATTCGGAGAGGTATCCTCACCCAAACATTTGGTAAAATCTATATTGTCAGGTGTGAATGGGAACAACCCTGATGCTTTGAATCCATTGTACAAAATTTCAGGTTTTTCGAAAATTGCTATAGCCTTTGACAGTACTGAAGCAAAATTTTGCTTGTTAACAATCTGCTCTTCATGTTCGTTACGCCATTCACGAACCGCTTGTTTCCATGCGCATTTTAATGGACGGAACACAGATACATCGGCGGGTTGGAGGATGCGCGTTGCATTTGGATATAATGATATTAATTCAATATCTAGTGACCTAGCAAGCTCACATAGGTCCAAAGAAAGATGAGACTTATGACCATCCACAAATAGAATCACTGGACGTTCAATATCATTTTCCCGAAGATGAGGATCAAAACAGTTTTTGATGAAATTCATGAAGACTTCAGATGTCATCCATCCATTGTCACTTTTGTCAAACCGCCAGCTTTGCGGGACGGAGAGCGCGACTCTATCCGGTATCCTTTTATAAGGATAAACTATGAATGGATTACAAGCTTTACCTGAAGCACTAAAACAGTACAAAACTGTTAGACTTTCTTTGGATGAACTGGTCTCTACTGAATACACATTTTTAGAGCCTTTTTGTGCAAGAACTTTTCCCGTTTCAGGGCACAAACTAAACCCCGACTCATCCGCATTGAAGCATCTAGAGGGGTTATTTAAAGCATCGAGAAGATTTTTCTCGGATAGATACTGGCGAATCTCCCTAAACCAGCCCCTTATGTTTGTCTCGCTTACTGAAGCACTAGCTGCAGTTACACCTTCGCTGACTCGAGTAGCTATAATAGGGTGCCGTTTTAAGAAAGCATTTGCCCATCCATTTCCTGGCAAATTATTATTGAAAGGATTTTTCCGGGGGTTTTGATCTAGGAATTTCTTAATACTGAGCCTCACATCTTCCATTTTTCGGGGGAAACCTCTTTTACCCATTTCTATTATCCAGCTCACCAGCTCTGCTTCTTCTTCTACTGATAAGATAGGTGAAGGGCCAAAAGTCCTTTTAGCAGGTGGATTTTTCAAATGGCGCGAAAGTGTAGCCCTGGGAACGCCATACACCTTTTCCGCAGCACGCAGAGAAACTTTGCCTTCTTTGAACGCTTCCATTGCCTTCAACAAAGCCTCTTCAGAGTATTGGGGGGGCTTCGGCATTTCTGTTAGGTAAAAAATATGAAAAATAAGGTGGAATAGGCAGAATTGGTATAATGGGACAGTACCAAATACAGTAATGAGACACCTACGTCCATTACTGTGTAGACTCATTTTATACTCAAGTTTCTTATACACACAATCTTATAATCAATAGTACTCTCCAGTGACTCATTATAACCGGAAAATTGAATAAAACAGTAATGGGACGGGTGGGCCATTACTGTCTAAACATCTAAATTACCATACAGTAAAGAGACAGGGTCATAAGTGAAGCTTGACTTGAACAAAATGCACCAACAACTAGCTAAAACTATAGAGAAAACTGTAAGGAATGTTCTCTTACCTGAAATATCCGAAAATGTTGAAAATTGTGAGGTGTAGAAGCTTAACAGCAAACACAGATTTCTAAACAAAAAATTAATTTTCACTAGTCAATCCGTAGTCTGGGCGATGAATGGCGTGATGTCGTCGATCACCTGGTATCTTGGCGTCCCGGCGATCGTAGACGTTCAGATGTTTAATGGAGGCACCACCTGTGCAAATCTGGTAGGTAACAAATGAATTGAAGCCTTATTTTCGCCATTTGAACTGGGACTGTCCCATTACTGTAGGAGTCTCATTACTGTACGGTTTACCCTACTTATTACTTTAATTTTACGGAAAATGCCTAATACCTGTTCTGTAAAATATCCCTTCACTTCTAAGAGCAGAACAATTTCAATTCCATCAATTCAACAACAGCAGTAACAGCTTCATTATAAAATGACCCAATCTTATCATTTTATAATGTTTTCTCGTCAGCCTGCTGCGTCCTGGCAGAAGTCTGCAATAAACCGCTGGATTACATTTCACTCCCATAGAAGTGTTTGTTTGTTTTCATTTTAAGTGGCTTTCTGTAAGCGGTATGTGGAGGATGGGCGCATTTTCCACTGTGCTGTGGCCCAAACGAGCTTAGCGACATCCACTATGGCACTGTAGTAGCCAACACCGAATTAGAGCTAAGAGTTCTGTGAGTTGATCTTTCTAAGAGGCGAACCGCAAAGCGGGATTCTTACTTCTGAAAGGCGCTATGGGGTAATGAGTTCGATCCCGGGTCAGGTCAATATAATTTTGGCCCCCTAAATCAATGCTTATCGTGTTGCCAATGATTTTTCGATTTCGTAACTCAAGACAACCGAAAAATGTCCCTAAGAAAAAGAGGAAACATGCTTTCTTAGAATATCAAACATCTCAAAAACAAAGGGCTGATATCAAAGTTTCTGTGCCTGCGATTTCCAAAGCAAGTTAAACCTGTAACACGCTCCAGCAGTGCGGGTAGCTGTGACTCTATTTCGTTGTTGTAGATCTTAGACTGTTGTAGCGTGCGCCGATCTGATCCCAGTTACTGTGCCGAGGCAGGGAATGGGAACCGTTCACCTCATGCCACTAAGGGGTGGTGGGATTCGCCTCGCTACTGCTTGTATTGAAAACCTTGTTATTTACGTGAATGTCAGATGACATGATGTATGCTTCTCACGTCTGCACCTGTCCTGTTATTGAACGGGTCCAATCCACAAGGTACTTGGGAGTAACAATCGATGAGGATCTCAGGTGGGATTGCCACGTGCTATCGCTGACTAAGACTCCAAAAATTTATTCATTTATTTTATAAACTTCGGGGATGCTTCAGTAAAGGAAACTTAATAATTGTTTACAAGGCACTGGTACAGAGCGTTGTTGGATTTGGAATCATTGCGTGGGGAGGAGCTGCTCCAACGGTTCTGAACCCCCTCAGTTTAATGCAGAAATCTATTCTGAAGGTAATTGCACGTAAACCCCGAAGATTTCCTACTATTGATCTGTATAATTGTACTCGGGTATTCTCCGTTCAGCAATTATACCTCAAAATGTCCCTCTGCTTTTTTCATAAACATCCTCCCTACCAATTTCGCTTCATTTCCCAAGCAGTAGTGCCCACCCCAAAAACCCGTCTATGGAGAACATCAAGACGCATATATTATAGCATTCCATTCTTGATCCGCTCATTGCCTGATGAGATGAGATCACCCTCAGATTTTACTCGTTCTGTTTATTAAAAAAAAAAGATATTTTCCTGGCTTATTTCTCTCGGATTAGAAAATTCAAAAACTACCCTCACTAGCATTTATGTGAACTAAGATATATCTATATAGGTAATTAAGTTGTTGATAAAAGAAGTCCATATTATTTTCAGTTAAACACCTAATGTATATAGTTTCTTGTGTCCTCCATGAATTTTATCCTTGCGATGATACTCCTCTCATAGTTCCTTAATAGTATTAACTAAGATGGAATAACGTAACAGAATAATAAGAAATAGGATAAGCAACTCCCCCCAACCGCACAGGGCTTGCCTTATGGTTGCGGGGTATATTCCATGTTTTACACTGAATATGTATTGTTTTTTTAATAAAAAGGAATTATTAAAAAAAAAAACCTCAATTAATTGATAGGGCACGGACTGTTCTTTTCAGCAAAGCAGTCAAAGCAGTAGCAAGTCTGGACTGTCCCAGTCCTCCAAGTAGTGTGGGGGTGTTGGCAGAAACAGTTAGTGGAAGTTTCTGGGCCATTGATGATTGAGGTATTCACACTGTGAACGCATTGATAGTTCAGATCACAGCGAAATTAAATTTAAAATTTATTGTTGGTTTTCGTTTTGTTGCAGCCGAACACCAATATGACGGTAAGTACTGACTCATTTCCTTATTAAACATAAGATATCTCATATTCCTTTTTTTTGTACAATAATTCCTGTGAAATGAAGTAAGTATGTACTGTTGTACCAATGTGTAACATAGTTCTTCTGTACTTCCCCGATTAATCGGAATCATGATGCACAATATCGATTAGATATAATAATCACCCTTATTGATGAGTTTGAAGGGTTTCTGCCAAATGCCCTGAACTATAAGCCCTTTTCTGCCTACCTAAATTTCAAGCTCCGTTAGGTTAGATACGTGTAAAGATGGGAGCATCCTATTCCTCTACTGTGTAAAACGTATGGAAACAACATCAGTATTCAGTCATCTTGTCGGTTTTTCTTACCACAAAAATCACCTCTATCTTGAAGGCCACTGGTGACCCGATTTGCTGTCTGGCCGCTTCAGAGAAAGTTCTGGTCATCGGTAGGGAGTCAGGCGCTCTGCAGAGATATTCGCTGCCTCAAGTTGCTTTGGTCCAACGCTACACGTTCACTTCAAGGCCTCAGAGCCTTGCAATCAACTGCACCTCAACGTAAGTTAACATTCTTCTATAAAACCTATTCTAACTAGAGGGGACTGGCTGGTGGCTGAGCAAGTTAATGCTCTGGCGTTTGGCGGTTGGGATGGCGACTGAGATCCATCAGTTCGAATCCCAACCACACCCCTCGTCAAACCTAGTGGTCTGAAATGTCAAAAATGTGATACTAAGGTAGCATTTTTGTAGTCCTCTCTTTAATAATCATAAAGGTTTGGACATCCTAGAATCAATAATTCATATTCTTGAACGGTTAAACGAGCCATAACAAAAATACTATTTTTCACTGTGAAAACAAAAGAAGGATGATAAACGCTTTCTGCATTTCACACTTGAAACTGTGATTCACATGTTTCTCCTTTTCCCACAAGAGTACATCACAGTCTTGTTGCTGTGATCCACAGGTTTCTCCCCCCCCCCCCCTCCTCCTCACACCATTGTCGAACAGGTTAGTGTTCCTTTGAACACATTTAAGACTTGCGGCTGGACTGCTCCCAGTGCAGTCGGGCACCCGCCAGATGCACCCAGCCAAAAGTGGCTCCATTTAAATACTTTGAAACCATGGTGTGAGACCGGGCACAAGACACAGACACCGCAAGTGCACCTTACTGTAGTGGCATTAGGTAACCACAAACTAAATTATGGGATCAATTTCTGAGCCTCCTGAGAAGACAGCTACTAGCTGATCATGTCTGTGCATTAGGAAACCACAAACTAAATTTAATTCTTCTGCTCAAACAAAAAACGCTGCAAACTATCACATACACACACAGAGGTTTATAAATTTACCTGTAGATGCCCATCCTGCATAGATCACTATTTTCTGTGGTCAATGCCCTCGAGCTTCCCCAGGAAAGCCCTAAATTGAGTACTGCAGCTGGCCCCGGAATTAAACTTTCATACAAATGTGCGGGATTCAATAATTCAATCATTAATATTATTTGTAGTAACTCATGAAGCATAAGTCAAATAAACCGTTGTGTAATAATTTACCTGTATACGTTCCACTTCTACGTAGATAGTATAATAAACCGTTATGTAATAATTTACCCAATAATACTTCAACTTTTGTTCAAGTTGCAAAAGTGCCTATCAACAAAATCCAAAAGATCCATCATTTTTCAAATAATATCACACAACAACCAACTCGACTTAATACAGCCATCCTTGATTATAATCAGGTGCTCCCTAGCGATGATATCTGGGCCGGATTTATACCGTTTGATCCACGATCATGTTGACGAATCCTTCCTTAGTTCAAGATCACTTTAAAAAAAAACCACGCCCTTCTATCAGATGTTTTCGTGCTACGGCGTTTGAAAATTTCAACCCCCTATTTTCATCCCTTAGAGATAGAGACAGTAACGTCGAGCTTCGAGGACCAAATAGACCCCAAACGGGACATACAAACCAAATTTCATTAATTTTGGTTCATGGTAACTAAGAAAAGTGCGAAGTACGGCGTACAGTCAGAAATTTTGTTTTAAACCATCAAATTTTGAGCGGGGGGATTAAATTTTTTTTCATGCTCGATTCCAAAGGTTCATTATTGAAAATAATAAACCAATAGATCGAATATTTGACGGTTACCAATGTGGCCCAGCAAAAGTATATTACTTATGTACCAGCAATGTGAGGCCTCTGATTTGAATGTGAACCCATCTGGCTACCCTCATCATCAATAATGAAGAAAATTTAATACCTGCTATTTTCAGATTGAAAACCCCCTCCCTCCCTATCATTACTTCTGCCCTAAATCAAGGGAAGCCCAAATTAACTACGTATAACTATGATGTCGAGGAACAAGAATTTTTTATTTCTTCAAATCAGCACGTTTCCATGTTCATAATTTATTATAAATAGGACAAATGTCGTTATTCGAGAGTTAAAGAGTGTCCACTTGTGCTCTTCCATTTTTAAGGGCTGCGAGTTTCTCGATGAGCGTGTCGACGCTCAGCTCTCCGTGCACGATGTTGTCTCTGGTGCGGACGTTGACTGTAGAGCTGGTCTTCTCTTTATCCCCGACCACCAGGATGAAGTTGTACTGAGCAAGTTGGGCATTTCGGATTTTCTTGTTCAGTGTATCACCCGCGTCAAGGTCACATTCCGCCGTGAAACCTGCTTCCCAAAGTTTGTTTTTGACTTCGACTGCGTAGTCGTCGAGTCTTGAGGCAACCGGGACAACCATGACTTGATTGGGTGACAACCAGAAAGGCCATTTCCCGGCGTACGACTCTGTTAGGATGGCGATCATTCGTTCAACGGACCCCAAAATCGCGCGATGGATCATCACAGGGCGGACTTTTTCACCGTTCTCGTCTATGTAGGCCAAATTGAATCTAATGGGGAGTTGAAAGTCCAGTTGAATAGTAGCACACTGGTGTGACCTTTTGAGAGCGTCCTTGATGGTGATGTCGATCTTGGGACCATAAAAAGCGCCATCACCTGGGTTTAGGGTCCAGGGGAGGCCAAATTCATCCAAACTTGCAGCAAGTTGTTTTTCCGCATCCTCCCACACTGCTATATCACCCAGGTACTTCTCCGGGCGAGTAGACAGACACAGCTCGAATGTAAAACCGAAAACCGAGTAGACGTGTCTGAGGAAATCCAGAGCAGCGCCCATTTCGTCTTTGATTTGGGTTGGCATGCAGAAGATGTGGGCATCATCTTGTTGGAATCTCCTCACTCTTGTGAGTCCCGTGAGTGCTCCAGACAGCTCGTTCCTGTGGAGAACTCCGAAGTCTGCCATCCTAAGTGGCAACTCACGCCAAGATCGGACGCGGTGGTCGAAAATCAAACAGTGCCCGGGGCAGTTCATGGGTTTAAGGGCGAATTGTTCTTTTTCAACATCGAAAGAGAACATGTTTTCTGCGTAGTGAGCCCAGTGACCGGACGTCTGCCAAAGTTTAGCATTGTAGATGTTCGGAGACACAACCTCTTGGAACCCTCTCTTCCTGTATTCACTGCGAATGAAATCAATCAATGTGTTGTAGATATATGCGCCTTTTGGTTGGAAGAAGCAAGATCCAGGGCTGAGCTCGTGGAAGAAAAACAGGCCTTGCTCCTTACCGAGACGCCTGTGGTCCCTTTTAGCTGCTTCCTCTTGGAACTTTTCCCACTCCTTCATTTGTTTGGCATCGGGGAACGAGATTCCATACACCCGCTGCAGAGATTCGGCATCCGCTTTGCCTTCCCAGTAGGAAGACGAGTTTTTCGTCACTTTGATGGATTTCACTTTCCCTGTATGCCTGACGTGAGGGCCGCGGCACAGATCAATCAGAGGTCCGCACCTGTACACAGTGGTAGTTGGAGTGTCGATCTTTTCTTTTAGGATGCGTACTTTGAATTGATTGTATTTGAACATCTCGAGAAGGTCTTCTTTGGTCATTTCCAATCGTTCGAATGGCTGCTTTTCCTTCACGATGTTCTTGATGAGTGATTCCAAAGCTGGGAAATCTGTGTTTGAAACCTGTTCTTCCGGGCTGTGCATGTCGTAGTAGAAGCCACTCTCAATCGGTGGACCGTAGCAGAGGCAACCCCCGTACACTCTCTCCATCGCTTCACCGAGAATGTGAGCAGATGAGTGCCAGAAAACTGCTTGAGCTTCGGTATCGTCGAATTTCAGCAGCTGCAACTTACAGTTGTTAGTCAGAGGCCGGTCCAAGTCCCAGAGGACGCCATCCACTTTGGAAATCACCGCATTGTCAGCTAACCCTTGACTTATTTGCTGGGCAACTTCATACGGAGTTGTTTTCCACGATAAACCTTCGATAACCTTACCATCAGGTAAAGTTACGCTGATTGGAACGTTTTCTTTCGCGGCGAGCTCTTCTTCGTACTTCTTCTTGAGCTTATCCCACAAAACCAATCTATCATTGATGTAACTAGGCCAAGGGTTGAGCTCACCTTTTTTCCGGTCCCCTTCACCCTTACCTTGTTTGTCTTTCATCGCTTTCGAGTCGCCTTCCTTGACTTTAGCTTTGGCCTGGAAGGTTGAATGTTTCGCGATGGGAAAGGACGGTTGCGTGGCGCCTGCAACAAAGGAATCGATTTTACACCCGAAACTTATCATATGACTATGCCACCTCCTCAAATGTGCGTACTGAGCTAGAGCACCACCGGGCAGTAACGAGATACTTTTAAAGAACATAGTGTCACTTTGCGATGGTCCATAACCACTCAAGTAACTGTGCTCGGACAAGTAGACGTCGAGCTCACGCAAGACTTCAGCGGAACCCATCACCACTTCCCCTGGTATTAAAATGCGTTAAAACTACTGTTGAAATTGAAACATTACTCATTACAATACCTGATTAAATAAATTATGGTAAAAATCTGTGTTCACGGCCCTCGGCGACAAACACGGTTCATAGATTTCGTGGTAAGTGGATGCTGAAAGAATTGTTACTAGCATCCATGATGAGGAGAAACCAAACCTGCTCGTTTGTAACATCCCTGTTGTTGTTGTTGCGCTCTTTTACTTGGCCATAACGTTGGTGTGTGTGGTCAGTCATTTCTCCTGCGGTGTAGGTAGCGTTGTTGGTTAGAGATGTTGACATATTTTAATTTTTTGATGGCTGAAAGATTTTTCGTTTTTTTTATCTGATGTAAATGTGCATTGCAGTGGTAGGGTGGATCAGGTAGGCCCGTCGTGGTTAAGAGGGGAATGATCGACCATCTGGTCTTGTGGCAGCTTCGACGTGTTGTATGGTTTACTCCTCACCTGTCTCCAGGTGGCAGTAGGGTTCTTGTTGTTTTCTCATGAGAAATTGGAAACAACAGGTGTAAGTATGACCTATCAGAAAAGAGGGTTAACCCTCTTTTGTCCAGTGTTGAATAACATCAACGAAGTTGGTAGGTGCCTACCTACCTACTCAAATACCTCGTTGCTTCTAATGACTGAATGTTGTAATAATAATACATTATGTCCAAAGGGGGCTCACAAGAACCATTATTATAGTGAATAATGGTTGTATTATTGAATGTATGTTGATACCTAGCGTCGATAAATGTACCTAGATGATTTAGCGATGGATTACACCTGAATTCGCTACCTACATACAGTGGCGGATCCAAGGATCCCCCCTCCCCCTTAGGTGTAGATATTTACCACCAGAAACCACTAGGTAGACACACTAGTACGCCACTACTACTACTACGAGATATTACCACCATCACCACCATTACATACTACTGGATTAATAGATATTTCGATTAATTTTCCCGGACCACCAATGATGGTGATCCAATGTTGGTGCTATTAAATGGTGATGTTGGCTGTACCTAATTGACATTTTTGTGATACTAGGATTGGGTTGTGCGTCTGTGTTTTTAAGTTATTTTAAATTGTGGTATCTTTTTTATTTTGAATTCGGTATGTTTTGTATTATTATCAGTTCCTAGTCTCCTGTTATTTATGTGATATTGTTTCTATTTATGTGATATGTGATATTTGTGTTATTTTGTGATATTATGTCTAGGTCAATGTTTTGTTGAGATCTAGGGACGTGGTATGGTTTATTTCCCCCTACCCTCTCCTGTGTTGATTTTTCGTACACCCATTTTCGAGGGGCTCCTGAGGACGTGAGCCAAATTTCAACCCTCGGAACCATCAGGAGCTGGAGTTATGGAAATTAGGAAATCGCTATTTCTCAAGTTTTACTTCTTGTTCTCGTTGTTATTTGTCAGGGCTACAACCTCACAGACGTATCGGATCTAGTTGAAATTTTGGACATAAATTAGTTATGCTCCAAAGAAGTGCCATTTGGGAAATTTGTTCCCCCATTGTGGGAGGGGGGGGGGGGGTGTACGTGTGTAGGTTGGAGAGGGTTTCAAGAACTGACATTTGTTAAGGGCTTCAGAGGGAAAACCCGGATGGTTTCAGAGATTGTACTAACTAACGAAGCTCCCCGCCAAGCAGCGTTGAAAGCCATGCAACTTTGGAGGGCAAATGGGCCATGGGAATTGGGGCTTTGGGGCAACAGGGGTTGTTTTTGGGGGAATGGGTATCTATAAATCTAATTTATTTGATAGTGTAGGTTTATGTATGATTGTGATAAATATTGTCTCGTTGTGTGTTATAATGGGGAGACGCCAATTTATTTCGAGTAGATTGGAGTGGTGGAGGGGGGGGGGGGGGATAGCCCATTTACCTACGTAATCATTTCGATGATACGCATATTACCATACTCGTAATGCGCATATGCATAATTTATGCATAATTAAGTAAATAATAATTATATTGCAATTATTTAGGTACCTAGATATAGAATAAAATTGGAATGTTTTATACATGGTTAGATAGGTAATAGGATGAACTTCTGGATCCACCACTGCCTGCTTATTATTATGTGTAATGTGAACCTAAATGAGTAAAAATAGGTACCTACCTAAGTATCTGTATGTAGGTACACAGGTATCTATGTGTACTATAATAGTGTATCTATCTATCCACCTTCTCTGACATGACGTTGAAATTTGGCTGTTCAAAACCTGAACTGATTGTATTTTCATGAATAATTTTTTTTTCGATTCTTCCACCATCATTAGTTTTATGATAATTTACAACGATGTTCTAACAGAAGGTTAGCAGTGATTGACAGTACCGGTGTGCTCACTCTACTTGATCCTGAAATCGGTGGAGGTGACACAGGGAGGACTGAAAGGCGTGACGTCTGGGACATGATGTGGGCCTCTGACAACCCTGATCTCATCGCCATCATGGAGAAAACCAGGCTGTACATCATTCGGGGGACAGAACCTGAAGAACCTATCAATTGCTCTGGGTACATCTGTTCATTTCAGGTCAGTTGAGTAATTTTTGAAGAGGCGAACCTGGGCTGCGGGTTCCATCTTGGCTCAAGCCTAATATGTATGGCATAAAAATTGACAGTTTCTACCTCTAGTGGACTGTTATCTGTATACTGACGGAAGTAAATTCGTAGTTTTCATATTCTTCAGTTAAGTAGGTATGAAGTATGATGGCACACTATTTTGACAGGATCCTACCGCAGCAGATAATTAGCATTTCTTATTCTTTCTCTATAGAGGTGAAAATACGACTATAACTGTTGGTTAAAAAAAAAATAGTATTCAGGTATATGGAATAATCAGGTTCCATCTAAACATCTATACAAGTATATGGAATAATCAGGTTCCGTCTAAACATCTATACAAATCTGAAGTAAGTACTTTAATTTCTCACGATCCAATGGGCCGATCTCTCAAATTTGGAGGAAAGTTGGGGATATCCTTCCGACGGTCATATATTAATTTCATTGCTATCGGACCTACCGTAAGCTTTGCGCATGTGCAAACATGGAATTCTAGTACCTGCAATGCTTCTTTATTTCATGAAAAATGTACAACTTGGACTTTACTCTAATTTTGGTGGGATGCGGGAACTGGCCCACACAGGGTCATACACCTGCAGCTTGCGGTTTAGATAAATATGGCGCCATTTCGAATTCAAAATGAAAAAACAAGGTTTTAAAGCAAGATTTTGCGACGTGTTGAGTTGGCGATCAAGGCGGAAGTACCTGCTAACCATGGTCGTGTAAATGCAACGCTCTGATGAATAGCGTGGGAACGAAGACAGAGCGATCTGGGACCAGGAACGGGAATTGCAATGTGGAACGGCCATGTTAAGCTCGTTTATTAAAGGGAGCAATTATGATCGACCTGTGGTACGTTTACTTTTCCGTTTTAGCTGTGGAATACGATAAATGTGCTGCAGGTGCTCTTCTAAACATCTTTCTCGCTCCATAAATGTATTGTGATTTATTTTCATTTGATAGGACCTGGAAATTCGAACATGCATGTTGGACGAAGTAATGATGACGCCAGATGCTTTGAAAGCCGAAGAACACATTGTAGATTTGGAGGTGAAATCACTGCGTGACACTCGCCAGCTACTGGAAAAAGTGGGCATAACCGAAGCTACAACTTTCATTGAAGAGAACCCTCATCCTCGCCTCTGGTTAGTTGAATGAGCTGAGTTAGTACCGGGATTAATTCTAAAGGGTTATTTCCGCTCGTATTAGAAGACAAATTACCATAACAGAACAGCAAGAATACGCTACCAACAGGGACTTGACCACCACAAGACACAAAACAAGAAACAGAACTTTCGATCAACAACAGAACAAGACACAAGACAAGAAAAAAAAATCAGTCATGCAGCATGACTTAATGAGCGAATTTTCAAAGAAATATTCGAATTAATGGCTATGGTTTTGAATAAAGGAAAACTTCGGTCTAAAATTTGGTTTTCTATGTATATTCTCTTCGTATTTATTTTAATTTGTACGTTTTGTCCATCCTGATTCTACCGTTTGTTTATTACGTAATTGTACTAAGTGCTTATTTATTTGATCGCTGTGGGTAAATTCAAGGAGTTGTACTAATCGTTTGCCTCCCCCTTTTTTGCTTCGAACTCTCGTCTTCAATTAATACTTCTCACATTTTTCAATCTGACCACTCTAAGGGGGTGGGGGTAAGAGTTTGTAGATTATCCTAGTTTTGGGTAATTTTTGCGCACTTTAAATGCTCTAATTTAAGAACGGATTTAGATATCTAAAATCCGATTTCACTATCGTGTTCAGCGTGCAAAAACCTTTAAAATGAGGGGTCACTTGTTAGAAAATAACATTTTGGGGATTTTTGGGTAATTTTTGCGCACTTTAAATGCTCTAATTTGAGAACGGATCAAGATATCTAAAATCCGATTCCACCATCGTGTTCAGCGTGCAAAAACCTTTAAAATGAGGGGTCACTTGTTGGAAAATAACATTTTGGGGATTTTTGGGTAATTTTTGCGCACTTTAAATGCTCTAATTTGAGAACGGATCAAGATATCTAAAATCCGATTCCACCATCGTGTTCAGCGTGCAAAAACCTTTAAAATGAGGGGTCACTTGTTGGAAAATAACATTTTGGGGATTTTTGGGTAATTTTTGCGCACTTTAAATGCGCCAAAACCCTCCTTAGAGTAGGCCAATTTCGCCCATCTTCGAACTTAGCCTTTCGATTGCCAAGATAGATTTTTTGTGCAAATTTGAGCTGTTTATCTCAATTCTATCGAGAGTTATCGTCTGGAGTGACACATATATAAATAAATATATATATATATACATATAAAAAAGTGTTAAATTTCAGGAATCGTTTTAGAATGGTCTGAAACGGATTTCTATGAAGAAAATTTCCAAAAATTTATATTATTTAAATTTCGAAGCCATTGCAATAGCTTCATTTTCTTTGAAAATTCGCTAACAAGACACATCAAGACAAAAATCAGGACTAACAACAGAACAAGACACAAAATGATACAAAACTCAGGACTAACAACTTGATACTGATTAAAGCAGACAAAGGTAACGTAACAATATTATCATGTCAAAACAAGACTACACTAACAAAACCGTGGACTTCATAATAATATGGTAATTTTGAGTTAGTACCAATTGCTAAGTACCTACTACTTCTGTTCATCTCATAATTTGATATTTTGTTTCTCTCAGGCGACTGCTAGCTGAGGCTGCTGTTAAAAAACTTGATCTGAAAACAGCTGAATCCGCTTTTGTTCGGTGCAGTGATTACCCTGGAATACAACTCGTTAAAAAACTTGCCAATGTGACCAACGACCAAATCAAACGGGCTCAAATAGCTTCTTACTTCGGAGACTTCAACGAGGCTGAAAAGCTCTATTTAGATGTTGATAGAAGGTAGTGGCTCAATTTGTTGCATATTAGATCCACTTACTTACAAGGGTGGATCAAATATAAACGGGACTTTGACCTCTGAGCGCCGACGGTTGACAGAAGCGGGCCGTCACTTCGAGATTGTTTGACAAGGTTCATTAGAAGGTGGATGAGGGGGGCGTCTCCCCCTTTACAACCTTTCATGAGTAGTGATCGCGATGTCTGAACAAAAGGTGCCTGTTTCCATTGAGCAACGAATTATCATAAAATTTCTTGCCCTTAAAAGAGTCAAACCTTCGGAAATTTTTCCGAGGTTGACCGCCCAGTTCAGGGACCAAACCCTCTCTAGGACCTAGGACCCGTGTGTTTGCCTGGCACAAAGAGTTTCAGGAGGGAACAGAACGAGTACAGAATGAGGAACACGATCGTCGTCCCCGGAGCAGCATTACGGATGAGAACATTCAAGCGGTTCGTGACATTCTTGAAGGTGATCGACGTGTGACTGTCTCCGAAATTGCTGAGCAGGTAGGGATAAGTTACGGGAGCTGCCAAACGATCATTACAGAGCACCCAGGATTCCGTAAAGTGTGTTTCAGATGTGTCCCTCGCCTTTTGACTGCAGATCAGAAGTTGAGACGTTTGGAGGTCTGTCAGAGGCTTTTTGCAAGGTTTGAGGAAGAAGGGGAAGCATTTTCGGCTAGCATCGTCACCTGCGACGAAACTGGCCCCATACTGCAGCTCTAACTGTTCAAAAATTGGAAGAAATGCATTGGACTCCACTTGATCATCCTCCCTACAGCCCTGACCTATCGCCCTAACGCCTATTTTCACTTGTTTGGGCTGCTTAAAGAAGCGCTAGGCGGTCAACGATTCGAGGATGATGAGGGGGTCGAGGGGTTCGTGCGCAATTGGCTTCAGACGCAACCTTCATCGTTTTTTGATGCTGGGATTAAAAAACTTCCTACTCGCTTGGAAAATTGCGTCACGAAAGCAGGAGACTATGTAGAAAAGTGACATATACCTGGTTTTTATTTTCTAACGAATACAATTTAAAAAAAAGTCCTGTTTATATGTGATCCACCCTTGTACTGCGTTGTCACCCATTTCGATGGTTATTTATAGTAAAATGTATCGTGTTATACTTCCACTGTATTCGTCATTATCCACGTTGTTCTGTTTCTACCATTCTTCAGAGATTTAGCTATCCAGCTGAGAGAAAAGTTGGGGGATTGGTTCAGGGTTGTGCAGTTGATGAAAATGGGAGCAGGTGGAACGGATTCACAGTTGCAGTCAGCGTGGAACAACATCGGAGATTTTTTCGCCGAGAGGAGCAACTGGTTAGTACTTAGCTACCTGTGTTTCTTTTGCAAGGCTGTACCTATCTTTGCAGGTATCGACCCTTCCTCAGCTATGGAGGATTAACTCCAGCTCAAGTTGATACTGTGAGATTCAGCATTATCAAACAAGGATCAGGGGGCCTGTTCTCTAAAATAGATAGCGAAAAGATATTAACAGGAGATTCGGGTTTTTGACCTGGCACTTACTGAAATAGTCTTAAGCGTAACATTCCTTTTTCGGTTCTTTCTTGTAGCCCTGAAGATGATGTACAAATACATCGAAACGTCGGCCTAAACCCATCTGATCTTATTTCTCGGCCGAACCTCAAGATCCCCATCCTTTACCTAGTCCGAAAAGAGATTATCTATTATGAAAATTTCCCTCAGGAGATAGTCTCTTCCATGTCTCCCGGGTTCGTCTATTTTACTGAATAGCTCCTGTGGCCTACTTCAACTCCGACGTTTTTACTCATGATATTCAAATGTTTCAATTTCCGGTCACAATAACGCCTAATAAACGCCTAATACCTAATAAATTAAATACAGAGGAGCAAAAATTTCGGTTTAGCCTGTCAACCATTGGTGTCTACCTTACCTCTCATAAAAGCAGTTGGATTTTTCCATTGGTCCGTTTGTTAGCACTTACTGGGAAGGTCAGTTCAGGTTGAAAAATATATTTGACATAGGTACGCCTTACGTCACTTCCAGGGAGAGCGCGAGGGAGTATTATGAGAAGTCTCAGAACGTGGATCGGCTCATCATTTGCTACCAATTGTTGGAGGACTACGGTGCCTTGGAAAAGATAGCAGAAACACTTCCAGAAAAACATCCGTTGCTTAAAGAAATCGGAGAAGTTTTCATGTCAGTCGGAATGTGTTCTCAAGCTGTGTCTGTCTTCATAAAAGTGAGATTTTTTATTTATTTTTGGTAATTTTATTCCAATATTAGGTACCTGCAGACCTACTAAGATCCCCTACCTATATTTCGATAAAGTTGAATTAAATTACGACAAATTTCTTATTGTAAATTACTATTGCCAAATTGGAATTAGGTTACCTATATAAAATTATTGGTATATCGTCAGTGTTATTTATTTATTATTACTTATTTGTTAAATACTTACATGCATTCCATAACATCTTTGAATAAAAACGATTGTTTGTATTGCAAAGTACACGTATGGTGTCTCATCTTCATTTGGCCAACCTCACATTGTGACAGAGGCTGTTCTCGAGTCGTTTTTTGTTCCGGTGAAGATGGGGTCGTTTTGCTGAAGCCTAATCGATATCCCTTCTTTACCGGTGATGATCTCGCTGGTCTAGGAGGGGGACTGTCAAGAGAAGAAGAAGAAAAATAATTTTATTTAAAGAACACAACCTTCATTTAAATTAAAAATATGTGCATATAAAACAAATAGGATTGGGTGATTTCACCATGAATCCTGGTCTACCTGTACACAAAGAGATTTATATTTATCGGAAGCCAATTTACTTATTTTCTCCTCAAAGCGAATCACAAAAAGAAAAATGACGAAAAACAAAAACTAGTAATTAAATTGGGCAATAATGCATTTCTTTAGGACCGAGCATCCCTCACAAACTTATAAAATAACATTATTTGGGTTGACCTGTTCATTATTTCCATTAATTCTGGACCACAAAAAAATCCCTTACCAAAGTATCTAAATCTAAATCCCGATAACATGGTGCATCTGCAAAGGAAGTGGTAAATGTCCTCGTTTTGGCCTGTGTTACTCATTGAACATTTTGCCTCTTGTGTACCTCGATTCCATATCTTGCAATTCAAGTTTAATTTTTCACAGCGAATCTTAATTAACAACTTACCAGCTACCTGGTTTAAATCCTTATGCTTCACAACAAATGGAGTCTCAATACATTTGTACAGTAAATAGTAGTTATTCGAGCTCAGTGCTAAATTTTTCCATTCATGGTTTCCATCTCTATCTCTTTGCCTAACAACGCGTTCTATACATCCTTAATTGATGCAGGGCCAAACTGGAAACCATCTAAAACCACTCCATGCTTCAACGCCATACGTTTCCAACTCGCGTACCAGAAGGCCTCAAGTCTAACGCATTCTTTTGCAACTTGGAACAAAAGTCTGGTAGATTCTATTCCACTCACATGCTCCAGATAGCCAAATTGTAGTTTTAGAAAACTTACTTGTAATGTATTCAAATTACATTCACGCTGAATCATATAAGTCGGGGTAGGGAACTCTCGCGAGTCCACCGTCACTCTCGTCCTCGCTCTGTCACATCTATTATAGTACAATTTATTGGGACACAGACTATGTACTACTGTTGGGCCTAGGTTCTGCTCATCGCGCCCATCAACCACCTCGTCGGTGTACTTATATTTCACTGTAGCTTTTCACTGTTGTAGTCTGGATTGGTGCAAACAGCCGTACAAGCCTGCGTGAACTTGAACCAGTGGGATCAGGCGGTGGCCCTTGCCGAAACGTACAACATGCTCCCCCAGATAGCCACGCTGCTGGACAAGTACGCCAACACGCTGATAGAGAAAGATCGTCACCTCGAGGTCGTTCAGCTCTACCGCAAAGCCAATCGCCACTTGGATGCTGCTAAAATCATGTTCCAGGTAGGTGGAAACTGAGTGGAGAAGGTAGTTGTGCCGTATGACCTCACCCACCTGCTGATTCTGTTGATCCTTGTCAGCAAACGGAAGTTATAAATTTAATGACTCTTTATTGTATGCAATTTCAGCTTGCGGAGAAGGAGTCACAGAAAAGAAGTAAGCCTGTTAGGATCAAGAAATTGTTTGTTCTGGCTGCCCTTTTGGTGGAAGATTATCAAAACCACCGTAATCTTGCTTCAGGTTAGTGCATCTTAATCTGAATTGCGGTTATCAAATAATCAATCGAAAAATCAACTGGTATCAAGTAGTCGTCCCTCCCTCCAGACATAGAAATTCAAAACTATCTATAAGAAGGTCTGTAGGGCAATGGAAGTACGTAGTAACGAAAGCTCTTGCTTGTATGAAACTGGTTACTCCAAAGGCTGACCTTAAAGTATATCTATCTACTGTTGTATCTCTGTATGGCCCGCCAAAAACTTCACATACTCCACCTGCTTCTCTAGAAACCGAGGGAAACATAATTTCCCCTACCCAATCATTGTGTGGACAAGCCGTAGGTAAATACGAATTGCTGTGTAAACTGTCTTGTGGTTATTGATATTTACGAGTTTTTAAATGATGTAGGTTACCCGTTGCTTTTAAGAATTGACTATTTTATATATTTGGCTACGCATCATAGCCCATTCGTTTCTCACGTGCATTTTTGCATCTTATGATTGGTACGTGTGATTCAGTCGGTTAACAGGCGTGAGTTACAATTTAGTCACTGCAAGGGTTTATTTTTTCTGGGGTTTTCACTAATTCCCTATTAGAGGGATGTCTACCCCAGTCCCGAGATGTAAGATCTACCCTGGGCTGTCCCGTTTACCCTTTGGCAGGAAGATCTTACTCTCTAGAGATTACTTCCTTTGAGAATCCGCCTGATATACACCAGGAATCCGAGGGTTGTAAATAAGGCTGGACTTAATTGGTAATTAGAATTCTTCTGAAACAGAAGCGCTGTTTATTGAACAGACATGAGTACTTGAATGAAATACATACATATATGAGTAATCTAATGTAAGTCCTACCTAAGCCCTTGGAATCGAGAATGTTCGAACGCACTCCGCGATAAGGTTGCGGCTTTCGCGAATCTCACGCGGGAGCGAACGGGTAATAATAGTCAAATTACTCTGACCTGTTTGGTGGTATCAGTCCAGTGGTTGCCTGATGGCTGGTCCAGGCGACTTGACGGGAGCAGCCTTCTGCAGCTATGATGGAGGGAATCTGTCAGGTTTCCTCCAAACGATCAGTCTAAAGAGTGAGAAGGTCGGGCACAATTAGAGCCTATTGACTTGTTGCTTCTTCGACGTCTGAGGAGAGATAGTATTAATTTCGTGTTTCCGATCAGTTGCCAGTTCGGGTCGGAGGCGTGATAGGGCGTTCTGTTTTCGAAGCCCAATCGAAATTTTGGATCATGAGGAGAGGGATGATTATTTCGTCTCATTGGGTGTAGCCGTGACGACAGCATCCTGTACCAGTTTTGGCACATGCGGGAAGGGGTACGGTTCCACCTACCGCTACGTCAGGATTACAACGGCCAAAGCACGGTCGTTGACTGTGGCCGCGAGATCTTGGGAAAACGGTCGTCAGCACTCCTGAATTAACACTTTTGGTACATGCTGTGGAAACGTCCGATTGTTCATTTTCTCACAGGTGTACTGTTCAAATCCCATGGCAGGTTCAATGGACATTTGGTTGATGCCGTTGACCTGACAGTCACCATTGCGTTCAAACACCTCTGCGCATGCATATTTCGTTTATCATTTATGCAGTGAAAATCGTTTATTTTTTATTTTAAAAGAAAAACTTTTTTTAACCTGGCAGAAGGGTGGATGTTATCGGAGGAGGTAAAACTGTGAGAATTTTTGGGCGCACGTAGCATAATTTCATCAAGGGCATGTTGAGTTTTTCTATTATTAGGTATAATTCGGTGAATGGCTGTCGGCGAGATTTTTGGTGTCATTATTTATATCGAATACCACAACAGCGGAGAAATTAATTTAGTCAGCTAATGTCAAAATATTATTCTCAACTTGAATGAATAGCCTGTTGCAAAATCTTATTTTTGTATCGCCTTCTTATGGATTCCCTGCGACGAATTAGAACCCAGTTGTTGGCTTATAATAAATTGTCTCGTGCTAGGAACTGTGATTTTCCTTACAGTTCGTTCCTTCCTAGGTGACAAAAGTACGGATTTTATGGACAATGTTGAGGGTGTGGACTTCAAAGTGGTGGACGGTGCTTGGAGAGGAGCAGAGGCCTATCATTTCCTCATGTTGGCACAACGGCAGCTCTATGAAGGTAAATAATATCTAGTCCTGGAACCAGTACTCATCTGTCCAAACGAATCTCATAATTTTCTCGAATCCTAAACAGGCAGTTGCTTACAAGATGTGCTGTGGATAATATTCAAACTGTGTTTATTTCAGGGCACTTTGTCGAAGCTGCTATGACGAGTCTCAGCTTAAAGGCGTATGAGGATATCATCCCCATTGAAGAAATATACTGTCTCATAGCACTGGCTAGCATTAATGCAAAAATATTCGGCACAGCTTCCAAGGCATTCATGAAATTGGAAAGCATTGAAACTGTAAGTTTACCTAACTGTGTGTGTAAATTTAATGTTCTCATGTCCCTACCTAAAGTTCACCTACATGTTTCACCACCAAGTTGATGCTGAAAAATCCAATTCATTTCCATGAAAATGTTCAAAGCACTGTATACGAAAGATTTAACTGAAGCCTTTTATTCATTTGTGTAAGGAAAACTTTTTTCTATCCAAAATCAAAATTTCCGCTTGCGTTTTACGTGTTCTGAACAAATTTGGTTTGGTTTGTTCGTTTTGTCTGCAAATCCATTCCACTTGCATATAACTGCTTCAGTTCAAATCCTGAAAATTTTCTTGAAATTTTCAGGGATCATGCGGGTTGTGACCTAGTTGGTCCCCTATGAATTTCAGAAAGAGAGGGTAGTTCGTACGGCCACTGTACACTATACGCAGTATTTTCCAAACACGAAGGTACTCAATTTCTCACGAATCAATAGGCCTGGTTTTGCTTAGATTTGGTGGGTAGTTGGGTTGTAGCTCCCAGATGGTCCCCTATGAATTTCAACCCGATCGGATCATTGATATAGCCACTGCTCATGCGCCAACGTGAAGACCAGAGTACAACTCAGTAGGGTCAGTCATTTTTTATTTTAAAAAATTTCCGAAGTAGGTATATTGTTCGGGGTTAACGAAAATCAGATGTGTTTCGTCGAGAAGGTGTTAACATAAAATTGGGGTAGCAAATAGAAAGTGGGAGTTTGAAAAAAGCGGGCCATGATGTAGATGTTTGACTGCCTCCTATTAGAGAGTTCCTAGGAGATACGGTGATAACAATACCGCATTGGCTGTTAGGGCGAACAGCATGGATGCTAACCCGTTGCCATGGGTTACGAGAGACAACTAGCGTGATAGTCGGTATCTTAAAGTGACGTCAATTCCTTAATGATTGTTGAAGTACCGCGAATTCTACCCTCTTCCATCTCAAAAGACAAAAGAGCTACACACAGACAAAACAAACTACTATGCACCAGCTCTGTTAAATCTGAAGTCAGGAGCCTGTTAAATTTGAAGATCGTCTAATTAGTTATTGCAAAATTAAAGTTGTATAAAGTTGGTTTGCTTCTGCAGCACATATTTGGATTTTTTTGCAAAACTGCAAAACCAGCTATAAATTTGTGAAACTAGGATTTATTATGAGGGAAAGGTAGGTCTACACTAAAAAAGCTTAAGCATTTGAAACCATTTAATTTTTTAGGTTAAGAAAACAATGTAAAGTACTAAAGGTTAAGAAAACAGTAGGTACAGAAATATTTTACAGTACACCAGTACAGAACACGAAAAGCGGGCATAACTTGAGTTAGGATTATCAGAAATGTTCGTGAAGAAAGTTACTGAATTGTTTGCTGTTTGCTGAAGGAAGTTGAATCAATTCTTCACCCTCACTCCAACAAAAATCCGATTCTATGGGTTCTGGTTCATATAATTTTCATGATCTTCTCCTTTGATGTGTGTTTCCATAACAACTCTCTTTCCCCTTGATTCTCCTCAGCAGAAACGGCTTGAAAGGGAGGTAGGTATTTGGGCTGCAAAATCGTTGGTGTTTGAAAGGATGGTGGAAAATTCATCGCGATCACGTTTTTACCGTAACACGTAGTAGGTACTTCAACATGTACTGTTTTCAACATATCAGGTTACTTTTACACACGGTCTAGTCGTTACGTTTCAAGGGATCGAGAGGTGGTGACGGATGTATGCGGCAAAATACGTCAACCATTTGGCGCATGCGCAGAACGCTTTTCTGAGACATACGGATGACGCATGTGAGCAACGTTATCGCCTAGGAACTCTCTATTATCGGGGACACATTAAAACGGAGTAAACAAGCTCGAGATGGAAATAGCTAAGTTAAGGGACCTTAAATGTCGGTCAAACTTTACAGTTTGGAGGTCATTCGACACAGAATGTAATGCTCCGTCATTCTTGTATCGGTCATGTTTTCGCTAGGAAGTACCATTTCGAAGTTATACACAAAAAACCAAACCAACTCCTAAAATTTCGAGTTTTTTAGGCCACCAAAAGTTCTCCCACGAAAAATTTTGTTGGATTCGCTCGGTTTCCAGTTATTTGGACCCAAATACATAATTTAAGATTAAAAAACACAACCCCCCCCCCCTTTTCAGGTAAGCCCCCCCTTTGCAGGTCTCTAGAGACTGGACTATCCGGAGAGGGATTAAAACATTTTAATAGCTGAAGTTTCCTCTAACGTTACTTGACCATTCTTGAACGATAAAGTAACGTTAGACAGAATGAGCGTAGACCTAGATCCCTACAGATGTAGTAATACGGTACCACTTTTACACACGCACACACACATACTGGCCATGGCATAGATGCATATTTTGCATTCATATTCTTCATATTACACATTAATATTTTTAGCCATTTCTCACAAACCGACGGCCCGATTTTGATGACATTTTCAGGACCTTTTCTTCGAACTGCGCGTTGTGAGTTCTAGAATCCACCCTTATCTGTACTGAATTGATTATTTATCATACGTTTAAATGATCTGTACGATCTTGTTATCAATATGAGGAAGCCATGTGCCATTAAACTTTGCATACGTGTTTTACATTTCTGACAGTTCACTGAGTCCATGAGGGAGCAGTATGCAGAGCTAGCAATGCAAGTTTTTGCCAACCACCCACCCAAAGACCCGCGGGGAGTTTTCATCTCGTGTCACACGTGTTCGTCGCCTGTACCTTCTTGGTGAGTTTCAGCTGGATGTTTTAGGTTTAATTGTTCGGAGACAGACAAACTAAAGGCTCAAGTGTCGTGCCGTCAACCGATATAAAAGACGAGTAGTTCAACTGCCTGTCATCAAGAAGTCAGGAGAGTCTGTACCGTGGAGGCTTTGATGTCGTCAACTAGGGAGTGTGCATGCATGAGGACTCGGACGATTTTCCTCTCTCCACTTCTGGCTAGCTTCAAGTAATATTACCCGTAGATCAGCTCCTTCAGGTTCCACTGTCCTCCCAACTGACCGTGACCGGTGTTGCCTCCTTTCCTTGGACTGCTACAAACCTATGAACTCCTTTTCTCAATCTACATAGGTTTTGATGAATTTGACAAGTAAATAGAAGTAAATTAATTCACGGTTCTTCTCATCACATATCCATGATGTACCTATAAACAGGTTTTAAGTTCACTTTATTCCTCATTACCCAAAGGTTACCGTCTGTAGGTAAACCTTCTACCATAACTGCAAAACTTGTGTCTGACATTAGCAATCAGCAGTTCATAGTACAAGAAAGCTGCTGAAAATTAGCTCATTATGTTGTACTTCATGACTGGAACTTTTCATAACTTGTCAGAATTGTCTAAAGAGGGAGATATATACGTACCTCGCCCTTATTACTGTTGGTGGGGGGGGGGGGGGGGAGCCCCTCCCAGCCACAGTCCCATTCTTCCAAGTTTCCATGGAGAAGGGCGAGGGCAGGCACCCATGAATTTTCAATACTTCAAGTTGGAGGACATAAGTTTTATCTGAAAATTAGTGGATGCTACAGTTATTTTTGAGTTTTGAAGTTCGTGATTTTTTAATTTCCAAAATTATCAGAAGCATGTATTTGGAAAGTGTCAAAATGTCTGTTTCCAGCCAGTCGGTTTGGATTGTTTGCTGAATCTCCATTCAACTTTTCTGCGTCACATTACAAATTATTGTAAATACATCTTGCCTATTTAAGGTTTAAATCTTTTGTGTCAGATTTATGTAGTAGATTGTTGAAACTCAACTGCCGCCTCCAAAGTGGGTGGTCCCGACGTGATGTCAGCAAAGGTGGCCAATCCCCACTGTGTGCGCAGGTCTGTTCCTCAGGTTTTCGGGAAAGGAAGGTCCGGAACGTGCCACCTGGATCGCTCACCTTGCCATTGCCCTTGTGCATTAGCTCGGCCATTGTCTGGAGCAGTAGCTTCGTCCCCCGTCACCTCACTTTGCTGATATCCCGTTGTGGGAAGCGGAGTGTTTGTGGCGGATTGTTGACTTCTTCCCATTCAATCTAAACTGTTTATGCAAACGTTATGATTTCAGAAGATCTAGTGGAGCTTTTCACATGGTCTGAACAACATCAAATTGAGTTTTGAAGTTCCTGATATGTCCACTGCTGAATTATCAAAATCGGTTGTGTTTGGAAAACATCAGTAGGAATTTCTGTTTCCATCGAGACAGTTCGGGTTTTTTGCTAAGTCTCGATTCATCTGTTATATTTTGTGTTACATTACAATTAATTTTAAATGATAATCTTGCCCATTTTCCGTTTAACTCTTTTGGAGTTAGATTGTTTGTAGTAGATTGTTGAAGGTCAGCTGTCGTCTTCAAACGCATAATATGCTACTGGTGGATCTCGGGGGGGTAGTAATCCTTTAGATTTTCGATATTACCTGAAATTTGTACCTCTGCTGTTTCTCATGAGAGGTGCATACAACTGATGGGCAGTTGACCCCCCCCCCCCTCCTATTTGATGCAGCTACCACTTCTCCTAACTTGACAGGGGAGGGGATTGGTGTGGGTCTTTGGGATTAATGGTTTCAAATTAGACAGTTTATTCCCCCCCCCCCCCCCACCCCCCTCCGAGCGAAACCAACTCTTCACTCAGAAAGGTGGGGAGACAGTGAGACAGCTGCCCCTGGAGAGACGTTTGTTTGATTATTACGCAGAGCTTCCAGGAGTTGACAATTCGTTTTCGTGAACCGACTGCCCCATAGCAGCGTGTCAAATAGATCGGGAAAGAGCCCGGATCAAATATAAAATTGGACGGGATTTCCATATACCGTATTGAAATGTCAAGTGCGAGTTGCTCCAATTGACGTCGCCTCGATCTCTGTCTCTTGATTCAGGTCTGGAGTCTGCCCGGGCTGTGAGAGCCGGTACCCAGTGTGCATCGTGAGCGGACGGCCTCTCATGAACCTGACGTCGGCCTGGACCTGCAAGTCGTGCAAGCACTCGGCATCCTACAGCGACATCGGCGTTAAACAGCATTGCCCCCTTTGTCACTCCTCCGCTCGCCTCTAGCACCTCCGCCGGGAGACAGCTCGCACTTCCGACCATGACATGATAGTTCCTAGGAATTCTCACCTCTAACGTTCCTCACCGTGTGCCTTCTCAAGACAGATCCAGACCTACCTTAGACAGTCATCAATGTCTATCTTACCTCTTAGCATAGCTCATTATCTGTACAGCCTATATGACAAATGGTAATGTAATAATTACATACCTTCGTTTCATTACACTTATGGCGCACCCAAGTCCCTTCTGAAATAATTTGTTCATAATTCACATCAACTTATTTCACATTTTCTTGTCTCAATATAACTTGAATCACTTGCGGCGGAGCAGTGAAAATCCATAGCAAAAAACTACAGGATAAAAATAGAAATAGTCTATTTCCTCGTAAATTAACAAGCAGTAGACCGGTTTCGGTTGTTACACCATCATCAGTACACGATAGAATGAAACTACTGGAACTTGAGCTCCTATTTATACAACTTGAATGAATGGTAGTGCAATCTCATTGGCTGGTTTAGGGTGGGGTTGTATTCTCAAAATTCTATGAAGAAAATTCTGGGTAATGTAAAAGATAAAATTCCGTTAGAGGACAGGAGTGGGGTTTATCTTTTGAAATGTGATTGTGGAGTTAAATATTGTGGTCAAACGGGACGTAAATTCAGGGAAAGATTAAGGGAACACCAACGATGTTTTAGGGATGGTTCTGGTAATTCAGCTTTTGCTAATCATTTAAGGGAGGAGGGTCATGGATTTAACTTCAGTATTGATAGGAACAATCATCGGTTGAGATAGTTCATCTTTGTAATAAAGGTTCGAGACTTGATGCATTGGAACAATTGGAAACACTGAAAGTTCATAAGTTAGGCTTTTGTCCTACCTCCTTTCCAATCGGAATGTACCACCTTTCACTAGTGTTGTATTCCAGCCAATCAGGCTCCACCTCCCTTTCACTTCCTTGGCCTCAACAGCCAATGAGATTGAACTACCATTCACTCGAGTTGTATCAATAGGAGCTCAAGTTCCAGTAATTTCATTCTATCGTGTACTGATGATGGTGTAACAACCGAAACCGGTCTACAGTTTGTTAATTTACGTGGAAATAGACTATTTCTATTTTTATCCTGTAGTTTTTTCTTGTCTCGTTCCGAATTGTGGGACGTTCCATGGTAGGCTGAAAATTGTATCTACCAACCACTAAGGCCAACAACTACCTAGTGCTCCAGTGTACGAACACCCCAGAAATTATTATTGTACCCATTCTAGATCTAATTTTGAGCAACAAGTAAACTTGCAGACAATCTCACTGAATTCTTTGTGTACGTCTGCGTATCTACATTTCATCCAAATTCATGTCTGATTCCGTCTATTCTGTGTTCTTATTGTGGGAATAGATAGGTGCTACACTTTTTATCAATTTCTATTTTTTCTTTATAATTATATTTTTATATCAATTTATATCTTTCTGTCCATTTTTTTTTTTTTTTTACATGGGTACTAAATACCTAATTAGGTTGATTTAAATCCTTGTTTAGGTACCTATTCAATTATTTTAAAACCTCTTCGATGTTTACATTCTCGTAACCAACTATTCCGTCCATATCTTGTGATTTTATTGTCTGCAACAGTATTATATTTTCAGTTCTTAAGTAATATTTAATATAAATATCATTGTTCTTATTTTCACGTTTGTGACAAGTTGTGTAATAACATGCTCTGTTAAAAAAATATATACTTGAGTAAATAAATAAAAAAGTCCAGTGTTTACAAATTTTGTCAATACCACAATAAAGCCTAGGACCATATTTTTTGTGAAATTTGGACAATGTACTCGTAGGTACCTACTTGCTTAAAATGTTCCCATTAGTACCTAATTCAGTCATTTTTTGGTTTATTATTTTTCATTAAAATCTCTATATTAACCGATCCTCTGCTAAAATGTGGACATTAGTTGCCATGGGATCTTGCTGTCCTCAGTCCTAGCTTATCAAACAATAAAACATTATTGTTGTGGGTAATTGTATGAGTATGGGATAGTGGAGCTTACCTCAGTTAATTTACCACGAAGAATAAGTAGAACCTTGGTTGTACCCACCCGTGTTGAAGTTATTACTACCTATGGAAGATCGACGTGCCTCTGGTAATAATCATTGTCCATTTCGCTTTTTGCTTTTTCCACAACGATTATTCACTCCATGCTTCCCCGCAGTGCGCTATACAGCAATGATCGTATTGCATCCGGATTGTAACCCCCAAGAGTAAGTAGGTACCACGTCCTTTCTGTTTAGGCTTGATGGAGGAGTGATCAAGATTCGTACATGCACGTACACTGGTAGGTAGGTAGATTAGTAGGTAAATTAGCCTCCCAGAATGGCCTGTACGCAAAAATTTGTGGAGAAAACATTGACCCAATTTAATTTTTAGCATGGTGTGTGCTCTTGCGATGACCCACTGGCCGAAAATCGTCAAGTTATGAACAATTGTAATGGAAATGATACCTCAACCTCTCTCGATCGACTGGGCCCTTGGCTTCCCCCCACTAACGGAGCTTCCACCTGCAGGGTGGGGTTGCTTGTCCCCACTGCTTCAGTAGCTTTGTTTGTGCAGTCCCTCATTGCTTGTTCAGAGCAACCTGGGCGTGCGCAGTAAGGGTGAGGCAAAGATTTGCTGTTTGTGCAGACCCAGGGCGAGCTCCGAGCCAAGTGGTCTGGTGTTGGTGCTGTCCCGGGGCAGGTGATTCGGTTTGTGCTGGCCACGGGGCTTCCTCCAAGCTGCTCTGAGCAAGCCCACGAGAAGACCAGGGGCTGCGGAGCACTGCTCTTCCGTGTATGCACCCTCGACCCGTTCGAGCTGCCCGTGCTCTGAACAAGCTCCAGGCTCACCCTGCTCCGACCGAGCGTGTTCAGAGCTCACCCTACACCAAGCCAGTTCGGTTCAAGCAAAAACTGAACTTGCTCAGAGCTAGCCCCAAGGGGACAGCACTACGAACAAAGCAACTGGTTCCCCCTTGACTCCCATTCCACCACCTCCGTGGTCTTCCCCATTCTACAGCGTGCACCATGTTTCATAGTTTCTTTCGAAGTAAGTAAGGCATCATCCGAGTCCAAAGGGTGGAGCTTTTTTTTTTTTTTTTTAATAAATAAGTAAATTGATGAAGAACATCTATGACTGGTTGCCATTGGGGTTTTCTCAACTTAAATACCTAGTAAATTAAATTTTTTTCCTCCTAAACTGTAATAACCTGAAAAATTTCAGACTGGTTTTCAACACGGTACGCAGCCCCTTAGCAATAGGTATGTACCTACCTACCTACACGTTATCATACCTACCTTGGTATTCTTAAAACACCAATAATTGTAGAAAATAACAAAGAAAACCCATTGGTTGACCCTCACACCTTACCTCACCTAGTTGCCAGGCCAATCGTCGTTCAGGCCTGCGTTACTGTCCCAACTACCGATATCCGCCTTCAGTTGCCGTTCGGGAGGCTTGGCTTTATGGTAGGAGTACATCTGTGGACACTGGCTATATCCATGTTGAGGTGTGCCTGCCGAAAACCTTCTAAGAGACTGTTGCTACAGGTGTAACATTCACTGACAAGATGGTGGGATCCAATCCGAAGTTGATGTCCTCGAGCTTGTCCAACATGTTGAACCCCAAAATCACGATGGCTGCCACCAAAGAGATGTCAAAACCATTAGAATTGAAATATCCTTCATTGGCAGGCCCGCCTGAAGTTGATCCGCTCGATAAGGAGTACATTAGAAGTGCCGTACCTTTATCGGTTTTCAGTAAGCTACAAACATAAAGTAGGTGCATACATACCTTATAGTAGGTGTAGGTACCTTTCTCAAAGGCGGACGCAGGAGCCTTGTTGTGATGGGGGGGGGGGGGGGGGGAGTGGTAGCTTTCCCAAAGGACCAAAAAGCGAATAGTTCTATTTACATACATAAGTAAGTATGTAGATATGTGAATGTGTATGTTACCATAGACCAGGGGACTTGCGTCCATAAGGCCACTTGGGCCTCTGCCCGAGCACCCAAAAACGGAAGTAAAAAAATCCAACCATGTGTTCAGTTTGCATTTGAATTTCCCTCCATACACTGTACCTACCCAAAATTTTTCACAAAGTTTAAAAAAACTAGTAGTATGGCGGGAATCAACTAAAGGGCATGTCCTCCTCTTCAAAGAAGAACATATACTTAAATCATGAATATGTTTAAGGGTGTCTGAGGAGATCATTTTTGATTTTAATCGTACCTGTCAAGGAGCACTCGTTTGGTCGTTAAAGAAACGCGGGTCTTTCAGTGTAGAAGTGTAGCATGTTATCCACTCATCCACGTTATAAATTGCCACCAACGGGATTCGGGTAGCTTGGTGAGTGAAGCGCGAAAGGACAATAGACAATGTCCTGTTGAGGTGGAATTACTGTGAGAGGTGTATTTCAGATGACCGACAACCTTTCAGAGGTCAAAGGATCAACACCACGGAAATGAGAGAAACGTTCCAAGGTCTCGGATCCCCACAAGGCCACAGGAAACAGAACCTCCGCAGTCCTCTCGCCTGCCGAACGTTAAGCCGCGGTTACACTTGCGGTGTTGGGCCCAACACCGAATATTCGCCCTATGCTCGGAGTTTGCCGAATCTTGACCCGCAACCCGCACATACATGCGGTGTTGGCTCTCAACCCCGAGCATCGACGCTTGTTCGGGCAAGCGACGATGAACGCAGTTTTGCAATGCAAACACTCGGCCGCATGTGTGTGCAATTCACGAATACACTAGTTGGCGAATATTCGCCGCCTTTGACTCGGGACAAAAAACCGCCTTTTGACCGAGCATCCCCGAGCACCAATATTCGCGCGCATTCGGGCATTTGTCCCGCGGTTACACTTGCGGGAAGAGGCCGACGAATATTCGGTGTTGGGCCCAGCACCGCAAGTGTAACCCCGGCTTAACAGTAGTAGGAAAGAGGCAAGGCGGAGGAAAGCGTGACAGCTTCGCAGACAGAGGTCCAGCCATTAAACATATTCATGTTAAAAACAAAACAAAACAAAAACAGGTGTAGGGGATGGGCGAAAGTTATTCAAATTTGGCCTTCGTGGTTCAAGAACTGTGCAATGACGGTATCAAAGGTAGGTAGGTCTCTACATGGTACGTGGGTTAATTATCAGTATTGTTAATCCTAATTCAATTTCTCTGGGAGGGACCTTTGCTGGGTACTACGAATTTAGTGGAAAATATCCACCCACATTGTTCATTTCTTTATTAACATGAATGGCTGCACCTATGTGTGCGAAGCTGTCACGCTTTCCTCCGCCTTTCCTCTTCCCTACTACTGTAACGTTCGGCAGGCGAGGGGATTGACGGGGAGGTTCTGTTTCCTGTGGCCTTGTGGGGATCCCACACCTTGGAACGTTTCTCTCGTTTCCGTGGTGTAGGTCCTTTGACCTCTTAAAGGTTGTCAGTCATCTGATTACACCGCTCACAGTAATTCCACCTCAACAAGACATTGCCAATTGTTCTTTCGGGCTTCACTCACCAAGCTACCTGAATCCCGTTTGTGGCAATTTTTAACGTACCTCCTAGCCCTGGCTGAGTGGATAACATGCTACACTTCTACGCTGAAAGACCCGCGTTTCCTTAGCGACCAAACGAGTACTCCTTGACAGGTTCGATTGAAATAAAAAATGATCTCCTCAGACACCGATAAACATATTCATGATTTATATGTTCTTCCTTGAAGAGGAGGACGTTTTCTTTAGTTGATTCCCACCAAACTACTCGGATATCGGAGCAAAAATTTTGGTTTCAAGTACTGAAACCGATTCTGAGGCCAAAAGCAGCAAATCCCGACCCACTTCCATTTTAAGAAGTTGTCGCTATTTCATATTATCCCTTCCCGTCTATGTTTACAGAGCTAAAAGTGTGATAATTCTACAGAGACTAATGTGAGGAATCCAATGGTGTCAATTACTAAATTTTGGAAAATGTACTGTTACCGCCCTTTGTACCTACCTACTGCAAAAGCTGTGGGTTGGTCACCAGTGACCTGTACTTATATTATTCGACTAGTGACTAGATCACTTAGTTGACTGAATTCGCTGTGTTAATTCAAACTCACTTTGAATTGTATTGATTTGATTTCCATCTCAAGAGTTGGAGTCTCAAGCGAAACAGCTCGTTGTAAAGTCGATAGATCGACATCGCTCGCTGAACGCTGATGTCCACAGGAGTTTTTATTATGCGATCATGAAAACGAAAGGAGAAGCGCTGGTCCTGCGGCGAGGGCTTCCCCTGCGGCTCACTCTCAACCTGAACCGTCCCATCGGTGACAGCGACATTATATTTCTCGAGTTCAGATTGAATGGTTAGCAAATCGAAGTGCTTTATTAAACGCCTACAGGTAGGTAACTACCTACAGTATGCAATCAGTTCCCAACATTCATGTAACATTCACCTTATTGGTTTATTATTTTCAGTAATGAACTTTGGAATCGAGCATGCAAAAGAAATTTGTTAACCCCCTCCTCAAAATTTGATGGTTTCCATTTCAAGGTATGTAGAATCCGAAAATGCAATAAAAAATGTCTGTACGCTGTACTTAGCAATTTTCTTAGTTACAATGAACCGAAATTAATGAAATTTGGTTTGTAGGTCCCGTTTGGGGTCTAGTTGGTCCTTGAAAGTCGGCGTTACTGTCAGTCATCTTCAAGGGATGAAAAATGGGGGTTGAAATTTTCAGCCGTAGCTCTAAAACTTTCAATAGAATAACCTGGGTAATTCAAAAACCTGAGTAATTGTTTGAAATCACCATAAATTTGTATAATAACACTAGAAGTAGTATCAACAGTGAAGCAAGGCAATTAAATGGCACTATCAATCATAGAGAAAAAGGAGCTCACCTTGAAACGTAAACAAAAAAATTTGAGAGGGTGTTCAAAAATGTTTTTGAACATAGGTGGGTACGTATTATTCGCAGAATAATAAATCAAAATGCAATGTCCGTCCGCCCTATCATCTACGTCTCCTTTATTTTCGTTCTAAAAAATTCGTTCTTTCGCACACATGCTCCATTTGGGCCTGTTGTGTCCCGAAAAGTTGCAGCCCGACCGGAATATACACAAGGGTGCTGTGGGTGAAAAATGGTTGTACAAATAGGCGTTTTTGGTGTTATAGTGAACATGAGCTTGTGAGGTATCGTTTTCCTTGTTTTAAATTGATCTCGAACTTGAGAATTTTTGAGACCACCTGGAGCATTGAGCGTCCAGCTGTTCGTTTGCACCGAAAAGCTTCGTCAACATGATCGTGAATCAAACGGTGTACATCCAGCCCAGATATCATTGCTAGGGATCACCTGATTACAACCACGGATGGCCGTATGAAGTCGAGTTGGTTTTTCTGTGATATTATTTCTTTGAAGAATGATGGCTCTTTTGGATTTTGTTGATACCTAGGTACTTTTGTAAGTTGAACAAACTCTTCATGAGTAACAACAAGTAGGTAATCAATAATAGTTGAATCCACCGAATATTTATGTAACTTTCATTCCCCGGCCGGCTCCAGTTCTCGATTTAGGACTTCCCTGGGGGGAGCACGAAGGTAGGTGTTGACCGCATATAACAGTGACCTACGCAGAAGGGTGGTCGTCCACTGGAAGCGTATTTACGCGGCGCGGCGTACACGCGACACAAGCGGCTAAAGGTCCAGGATCTTTATCAAAGTAACTCAGTATTAAAAGAAACAAGGGTAAAACCATCAAGACGTTGGAAGAAAGAAATCGGAACTTTTAATCAGTAAAAAGGCAGTGAACAAAAGCGGGAGATAACAGCGACAAAGAGTATAGGCACGAATGGAGGAGACCCACAGATAAGGAATTGTAACCTACACTGTGCTGGGCCCATAACCTAAAGGTCCAGGATCTTTATCAAAGTAACTCAGTATTAAAAGAAACAAGGGTATAACCACCAAGACGTCGGAAGAAAGAAAACGGAACTTGTAATCAGTAAAAACGCAATGAACAAAAGCGGGAGATAACAGTGACAAAGAGTATAGGCACGAATGGAGGAGACCCACAGATAAGGAATTGTAACTTACAGCGGCAACCTAACAAGCGGCTACGAGCGACAGGGGTCGTCCACTGCAAGCGCCTTCGCACGTCGGGCTTCAGTTTGTTTTCAAGTGTATTCAAGAAAAGTGGGGACTGTTCCTTTTTATTCGTCATGGACACAGAGGAATTTTATTTCCGTGAAAGCAGCAACCATTTGCGAAGACGGATGTTGAATCAAATAGCATGTTGGGTGGACCCAATCCTCTCCTAAAGGGAATCTTTCGGGGTTTCACCACTTTCACCATTAACTTGAGGCTGACCCTAACGAATTTTTCGTTTATTACCCGTTTTATTAGTGTTATGATCCATTTTCTGCCCAGAGGGTAATATTTTCACCTAGGTACTCAAAAAGGGGCCTGCGTGTGAACTGACTCGAAATGACCAGGGATATGAGTGAAATGGTAGCTAGGTATTACGATGAACCGTCCATTATCGATTCCAGTGTTTATTTACATGGAATTCCTACCAAAACCGGTAGGACAACAATGGTGTTGAACGAGCTACGAGCAGGTACGTCCATAGCCGCCCGCTCGAACACGCTTCCAGTGGACGATACCACATAATCAATGTAGTTGGATCTGTAGCGCGTGTTGCTCATTTGCCGCTTGTGTAGCACAAAGCGCCGTGCCGCTCGAGTACGCTTCCAGTGGACGACCCCACAAAGAGGCTTTTATACAAGTAAGTAATTCTTATTTCTGGTCACACCACTGGCACTGTATACCTCCAGCGCCGTTCATTTTGCCCAGATCAGTAAAGGAAAGGGAGGTTTACGGATATACCTACACCTTTCAAAACAGAAAAAAGCTTCTTCCACGTTTTGTTTTGTTGGCAGAAGCTCCAGGAAGAAACAGTCAAATGGAAGCACGTTATAGATGTGATTTGAGGCTATAAATCATTGCTTAGGAAAATAATTTAGCATCACTGTTTAGGGATCATTATTTAGGATGTACCCACATCTGGAAGATTTCTTACAGTTCAAATTTCTTACCTACAGTTTGTTCTTCTATGTTGAAGATGTGGATCGCACAGCTTTTGCCGACGGGAGTTTCGTCAGGGTGAAGATTGAGAAGGGCAATCTGACACAGCCAAACAACGAGTTCAAATGGGCCGCAGTGTGCGATACGGTTTCCGAAAATGGCCTCGCCCTTCACCTCCAAGTTAGTAACAGCGTTGCGTAGTCAAAGATGTTTTAAATAGCAGCAATACGAGCTTTGCTGTGATCGCAGTGGAACCCGTATGGGGGACCAATGCCGTAGAAATCTATCCGATGCTCTGGTATTGAAAAGCATTATTAAATGCTGAAAGAAGAAATATTAATTGAAGAAATATTAATTGATAGCGTGAAAGAGAAGTAAGACGAGTTCGATGGCTTGAACCATCAGAAAAAGCCATTGCGAATAAAGCTATTTTTTCCTTTTTTTTCTTACCTATCAATTTTGGTAGGTAATCTACACGAAGTAATCTATCCAAAGAGGTGAAGAAACAGTAGTTAGTAATATTCAATTTCTCTGGGAGGGACCTTTGCTGGGTACTACGAATTTAGTGGAAAATATCCACCCACATTGTTCATTTCATTATTAACATGAATATGTTTAATGGCTGGACCTCTGTCTGCGAAGCTGTCACGCTTTCCCCCCGCTTTGCCTCTTTCCTACTACTGTAACGTTCGGCAGGGGAGGTTCTGTTTCCTGTGGCCTTGTGGGGATCCCACACCTTGGAACGTTTCTCTCGTTTCCGTGGTGTAGGTCCTTTGACCTCTTAAAGGTTGTCAGTCATCTGAATTACACCGCTCACAGTAATTCCACCTCAACAAGATATTGCCAATTGTTCTTTCGGGCTTCACTCACCAAGCTACCCGAATCCCGTTGGTGGCAATTTATTACGTACCTACCAGACCTGGCTGAATGGATAACATGCTACACTTCTACGCTGAAAGACCCGCGTTTCTTTAGCGACCAAACGAGTACTCCTTGACAGGCACGATGAAAATAAAAAATTATCTCCTCAGACACCCTTAAACATTTCCATGATTTATATGTTCTTCCTTGAAGAGGAGGACATTTTTTTTAGTTGATTTCCGCCAAACTACTCGGATATCGGAGCTGAACTTTTTCTGTTATCTATGTGAAGCTCGTTATTTAGGTTTCTCTAACAAAATTGTTGGTTGTTTGTTTTGTATTTAAGGTCAGGTTGGCAGATAAGACTCCGTTGGGCCACTGGAGTATGAGGATTCTAGCTACAAGCGACACGTACGATTTGCTGACGCCTTTCAGATCTCAGATCTACATCCTGGCAAATCCTTGGAGAAAAGGTGAACCATTCATTGTATTCTGAGGTCTCGTGGTCGCTGGTGATGTTTCTGGCCATCATCAGTCGTGAACGACGAGAAAGAAATCATTAAATGGTTTAGTTCTAGTTAGTGCTGGAAATATTACATTAGAAAAAGTTCAATTAGGTTTAGTTCAATGTTGCATTAGTTTAATACCTATTCAATTAGGTTCAGTTAGTTCTATCTTACATTAGTTCGAAAGTTGTTACACTAATTGAACTGACGTTCAATTAGTTCAAAAGTTCAGTTAGTTTAATGTTACATTAGAATTAGTTTAATGTTACATTAGAAAAAGTTCAGATAGGTTTAGTTCTAATTATTGCTGGAAGCCCAGTTACATTAGGGGGAAAGAAATCATTAAATGGTTTAGTTCTAGTTATTGCTGGAAATGTTACATTAGACCTTCCAAATCAATTGGAGGGTGGGGTATTTCGGCAATATCTTTTTTCGACCTTACGTCACTTAAGTGGTCGTAACTCCCTCAATTTAGGGAGTAAAATCAAACCAGAGTGTACCGTTAGAAAGAGCGTTCAATCTTCCATCTCCCTAGTGCCAAATCAGTTTTTTCCAAAAATCGAAGCTTGTAAAATCTTTGGAATATTCAGTTTTTCAAACGTTTGTAAGCTTGAGTCATTCTACCTTTTTACCTGTTTTTTCCCCCACTGTAGCCCTAAAATTTGGCCCAGGAGCTCAGCTTTCCAATGGTCTAATCTATTATGTTTTTACATTGGATCTTTGAGGTAAAATTCACGTTTCTATGCCAAAAATCGTGGATTGTTCTGTAAAAATCGATGTTTTTTTGCGAAAATTGACATCTTAACCTAAAATGGACTAGGCATTAGTTTTTAACGTACTTTTTCACGCTGAATCGAATTGTGACACTGGTGTACTATATTGATTAAGTAGGGTGATTGATTTAACTGCACCTTCCACTTTTACTGTTTATTTACAACTGAACTCCCCTCTCATACATCGATATGTCCCTACAACAATCGATATGTACATCGATAATACAGTACAGTCATTCCTTTTTTTTTTTTTTTTTTTTTTTTTCAAATAAAATGTTTATAGTGAATGAACATTTAAAATAAAATAAAATGAGTCAATGTATAAAATCATTTTGCAACGTAATCGTGTAAGTATGATGGCTTCTTCTTTGTGCGTTGGCTTCGACGAGGCCTAGGGCTATGGTTGGTCTCTTCTGAAGCCTGGTTCAAGTTGTCATGAGCATCTTTGAAGGAGTCATCTTCACTGTCTTGGTCTGATCCACTGGAAAAAGTCTCTTCCTCACTTTGAACAAGAGGCTTGAAGAAAGTGGAATTGCGCTTCACGATATTCCCATGTGGCCCCTTGACAGTCACTGAGTTTCCCGCTTTGCTTACGACCTCCATTGGAGTGTCTCCGAAATTCGTGGTAAATTTATTTTGTTTGTGTTGCTTCATCAACACTAAGTCGCCGGGTTGGAGTTCCTTCTCCTTTGCCCTTCTTCTTCGGTTAGCATAATCGCTCTTCTTAGTTTTCTCAATGAGGTCTCGTTCCTTTACTTCTTCAGGGTGTTTGAAGGAACATAAGTGATTGGGGAGACAAGGAACTTTATCCGTCAGCTTACGTCCAAAAAACAGCTCAGCAGGGCTAGCTCCGGTAGTCTGGTGCTGATGGTTCCTGTACATGAGCAGGTACTTGTTCAATTCCACCTCCCAGTCGAGTTTGAGAGCATTCGCAATCTGCAGTCGTCGGGATATACCTGGGTTCAATCGCTCTACGGTGCCATTAGCTGCAGGGTGCAAAGGAGTGGTTTTATGATGCCTTATATTGCAATCTATGAAGAAGGATTCAATCTCTGAACTAACAAAATTTGATCCATTGTCTGTTGTGACACTATCAGGATATCCATAGCGTGCAAAAATCGGGTCCAAAGCCTTCATGACTGATCTGGAGTGCATATCCTTTAGTTTCACCACTTCCATAAACCGACTGAAGTAATCAACAACGACCAAGAATTTCACTCCATTAGGAAAGGGTCCTAGGACATCCATAGCAATTTTTTCCCAAGGTCTTTCTGGGAGTTTGGTGGAGACTATCTTTTCAGGCAATTCAGCTGAGGCTGTCATTTGGCAACCGAGACAAGCCTTCACCGTTTGTTCCGCGGCTTTGTCTATCCCTGGCCACCAAACTTTGGATCTCAATCTTGCCTTCATCTCAACAATGCCTGGATGGCCTTCGTGTGCCAACTTGAGCATCTGCTTTTGAAGCGTGGTTGGAATGACAAGCCTTGTCCCCTTCAGAAGCATATTATCATAGTCACTCAATTCCGACATCATGGTTCTATATGGAAGGATTTTGGTATTCTTCTTATCCCACAATCCAGAGTTCATTGATTTCCGAACTTCCGTGATAACAGGATCCACATTAGATTCTCGCTTTATCAGATCCAGAGACAGACGTTTAGGAGTCAAGAAGGAGACCAAATGTGATATATAATGTTCAAAAATCCTCACTGGTGGTGAAGCTACTGTGGACAGTCTGGATAACGGGTCTGCAGTGTTGGATTTCCCTTTAATATATTGGACGGTGAAGTCAAATGATTGGATGCGGAGTAACCAGCGCTCAATTCTTGCACATGGTTTATGTCTTCCCCCAAAAATGACTTCTAAGGGCTTATGGTCCGTCAGGAGGGTAAATCTTTTCCCAATCAAGTAAATTTTCAACAGCTCACAGGCCCAAACCAGACCTAAGGCTTCTTTCTCCGTTTGTGAGTACCGTTTTTCAACGTCTGAGAGGCTCCTGCTTACGTAGCAAATTATACGAGGCACTCCCTCCTTATTCTGCTGGATCAGCACAGCACCAAGGCCAACTGGGCTAGCATCCGCCATGACTATTGTCTCATCCTTAGGATTATAGCACCCCAATGCTAGGTCTGATGACAGCAAACCCTTTACCTCATTGAATGCTCTTTGATGCTGAGAACCCCACTTAAATGCTGTGCCCTTGTGGGTCAACTCTCGCAAAGGACCAGTCATAGTCGAAACGTTTGGCAGAAATTTGCTCACATAATTTAATAGCCCCAAAAACCCTTGTAGTTCTGCCAAACTTGTTGGCTCTCGACAGCTTTTTAGCGCTTCAACTCTGTCGATAGTTGGCTTGATACTATTTTGGGAAATTATATGTCCAAGGAATGTTATGGTTTCTTTTCGGATCTCACATTTTTCGTTGTTGAGTACAATACCTCTTTGCTGCAAAATTTTTAGCACCTTTCTGAGACGGGCATCATGTGTTTCAAGATCTTTCCCATACACAAGAACATCATCAATGAAGCAAAAAACTCCTTTACATCCGCTCAACAAGTTTTCCATAATTTTCTGGAAGTCCTGGGGAGCTGAGTTAACCCCAAACATGAGGCGCTTGAACCGGAAAAGCCCCATGTGTGAGCAGAAGGTTGTGATATCTCTAGATGGGACAGCAAGTTCGACTTGGTGAAACGCCATTGATATATCCAATTTGCTGAAAAACCTTGCATCACCCAGCTCTGGAAGCAGGTCTTCAATCGTAGGGAGAGGATGGTTCGATGTTAGGATTGCTTTGTTGGCCTGTCTCATGTCGATACATAGCCTCAATCCATCCCCCTTTGGAATTGGAACAATAGGTGATACCCATTTTGACGGTCCAGTAACTCGCTCAATTATGTCATCTTTCTCTAGCTGGATAATCCGTTCCTCCACTTTCTTCTTCAAAGGTATCGGTATCCTGCGTAATGGTTGCACCACTGGACGAACTGTCTCATCAATTTGTAGTTCCAGCTGAAAATCTGTTAATTTCCCAATTTTGGGCATATTTGGTGAACTGATTCTGTTGATCTGGTTGTGGAGGTCGAGTACTTTTAATTTCAGGGCGCTCGATTTCCCCAGTAATGGTGGTCCTCTTCCCTTAATGACAACCACTGTTGAAAGAACAGAGTTATTGTTTACCGAAATCATGGTATCAAATTCCCCCATAGTTTCTAAGGGCGTCGAGCTACCATAGGAAAACAGTTTCCTGGAGCTGTGAGGCGCTTGATTAGAAACCTCAATTCTTTGACTTTTCAAGAAATTCCATGTTTTTTCAGTGATCACGTCACAAGTTGATCCTGAATCAATTAGAAATTGCAATTTCACTCCTCCTATGAAACAATCTATCCTACCACTTAATACGTCTGAGCAAGGCGAACCCAGTTGAAAAATGTAATCTGAATCATCACTATCCGTTTGGTCATTTTCCCCCACATGATAGGATTTATCAGTTGTTGCAGGGTTTTTCGAATCTTTTTGTGAAACGAGCACTGATTTTGTGCGACAAAACTTTGAATAATGACCCAGCAAGGAACACCTTGAACATTTCTCCTTCCTTGCGGGGCAATCAGGCGCTCTCGCCAGATGAGAGGGGCTACCGCAACGGAAGCAGTGTGATCTTGAAGTGGAGACAGGTTGGGAAGTTGACGTTGAAGTACGGACTTTTTGAGGTTTGTTGGTCACCCTGTTTACGGAGTCCTCGGGACTACGGATATCAGGGTTGTGAAAGTTGGCAGCCTGTTGAGTCACAATTTCAAACGAGCGCGCGATGTCCGCGACCTCCTGAACTGCTAACGTATCTCTTTCCAGGAATCTTTTCCGTAGTTTGTCCGACAAACACCCTTCAACAAATTGATCTACTAAATTCACTTCCATTATATCCTCCTTATTGATCTTATCAAACCCACAACGAGAAGCCTGTTGGCGTAAGCGACTAATGAACTTGTCACTCGATTCGCCTGCTTCTTGTTTCATCAACCGAAAGAGATGCCTCTCGAAGACGGGATTACTTTTCGGCACGAAATGAGCATCTAACAATGCCAAGGCGTATTCGGTTTTATCTTTCCCCGTTGGGACTTAATCATGAGCAGGAATAGAGTAAAAAATATCTTGGAGTTTTGGTCCTCCCAAGTACAAGTAAGTAGCCAACTTACGGTCACTGCTTGTGATCCCTTTCGCCAGTAGGTAGAGTTCGACGTTCCGCTTCCATTTGGTCCAGCGGCCCGCGAGGACCGTCACGTCCGTATCAGGATCGAAGGGAGGAATATGTGGCTCCAACTCCATTTCACCGACCGCGCCAATAAATGTACTATATTGATTAAGTAGGGTGATTGATTTAACTGCACCTTCCACTTTTACTGTTTATTTACAACTGAACTCCCCTCTCATACATCGATATGTCCCTACAACAATCGATATGTACATCGATAATACAGTACAACTGGTGACTTCTCGAACAGTTTCGATTAGGTGGTTCTAGTGTAACAGTTCCACCAATAATTAGAACTGTACCGTTTAATGTTTTTTTAGAACCATTTTTGCCCTAGTCACTGGGCTGGTGAGTATTTGTTGACACACCTTTGGCAGTGATGTATTGCGGCGTCATGGCGCTTTCTGAAATCACCACTAAATGCCATATCAAAATATGTGAGCAGAATTATCCACATAGGTACTACATTCGCTCCAGCAGGTATACATGGAACCCCCATAGGTGCTGTGTAAAGGATATTTCGTACATTTTTCTTCTTGAGAACTGTTGTCCGAGTGAATCAGTTCAACCTGAGATACAGTTGTCCACAACAGATTTCCAGTGGACTTCCGAGGGAGCGGAAATAAGAAGGAAGGAGTACGTGATGGCCGACGTCGGCCTGGTGTATGCCGGTTACGTCGAAAGTCCCGTTGCAGTGCCCTGGCGGTTTGGCCAATTTGATAAGAAGATTTTGGAGTCCGCCGTATCCCTTCTCAAAGGCTTGCCCGCAATATTCAGGTCTCACCTGTTCAAAATCATCCACCACTTGTCATACATGGTGAGAAGAACATACACATGTCGAAGACTGTACTCAGACCCTCTGGCCAGTATATCTAATGCCTACCTATACACCGGCCCTGATTTGGGTACCATTCGTATATGCGATCTTTCAACGATCAATATGCGATCCCACCAGGGTCCTGCAATCTCAAGCTCAAAATGCGCCCTTTCTCAAAACACGACATTTTAGAGCGCAGATTTTTCATTGTGGAACAACTGGATAAGGCGATGCTGCTTCCCATAATCAAATCACACTGTGTGGTGGGCTGCCAGTAGAACCCGAAGGACATAATTATTATGTACCCACAAAACTGTTAACCATCGTTGAAATGAGTAAAGTAAAGTAAAGTAAACAGCCATTTCAGGCTGGGGCTTTTCGTCTGACTGCCCTGCCAGCATCACGGACGAGATCAGCTGTGGGAGGATCAGAATTCGACCTGATCATTTCGCACTTTACTTGGCTACTCATTAGAGAGTTTTCGCAAAGGTTTGGCTACTAGCCCGTTGACGGGCTAAGGCCTACGCACTAAGGAAGTGCTAACTGCGCATGCGCACGTTTGGGTGGGAATGACCTAACTTAGCTCGTCAACGTTGGATGCCACCAGTCTACGTAAACGACCTAGCACTAGGTCGTATGGGCCGTTTCCCGTACTAACCTTCCACCAAGGAAAACTCATCGCATGGATTTGTCTTCTTCCATGGCATTTGTGATTATTTGTTTGTGTTGTGTACGTGTACCTGATAGTGTGCGTCTTTTTTCTCTCGATTTTCGGTTTTTCTGCTGTATAAAACCCTACATATCTATATATTTTTGAAAACGGTATTAGGAAATATTTCTGTGATCCTTGAAGACTGGAAAATGTCAATAAATTGTACCTGGCTAATTTCTCTATGTCTATGGACAACCTAACAGTTTTTTGGCTAATAATGTCTACCCATTAGCCACTAATTTTTGCCAAATAACTTTAATTAGCCAAACCTTTAGTTTTTTGGCTAATTTGTCTCGTGTCTATGGGCAACCCTACATTATTTTCCATTTGAAAATAGTAATAGGAAATGGTTCTGTGATCCTTTAAGACTCGAAAATCTTAATTAATTTTACCTGGCTAGTCCATGAACAACCATATAGGTAATTGTACTAGCGAAGTTGAAAACTAAAAACGGCTTTTTAAACTGAAATTTTCAAATGATGAGAATATGATGAGAACAGTTCAACGTTAACGTTAGCGTCACCCATCGAATCAGCATAGATCGTTCAACGACCTAACTTTCACGACCTTAGATCGTTTCACGATCTAAGAGGTTAGCATCCGGTTTTTTCCCCCTTAGAGATCCTTAGTCGGTCAACGACCCAGTGGCCAAACTTTTGCGAAAACTCTCTATCGCCTCGCCCCCCTTGAGTGGAGAGGGGTTCGCCCAATAGCTACATGGGTCATACTTGTACTAACCGCACTCAAAGTTTCTTAACTTCGGTGATCTCACGGGAACGGGGTTTTCCACATGATAAGGCTGTTGGGCCGATCAGGAATAATACTTCGACAGTTCCATATGAATTTAATTGAAATCTTACTGTAACATTCGTCTGCACATACACATGAAATGTTGAAAACGTTGACATATTTGATCCTATTACGCATACTTATTAGGTAATTTATTACCACTCTGTTTATTGCTACTCAATCATTTTGGCTCATCATTTTTTTTAACAACTGATTCTATACGTCCATGTTAATGAGTGTGGAGGCTATACTGCCCACCCAACTTGGCAGACGTGTTTAATTTGGTTTGAGTGAGGTCGCATATTGCATCCTCTAGAGTGTCGCGTTGATCGTTGGCCGGTATGCGAATGGTATCCCGATTTGACCTTTGCAGATAATATTTAGCCCCCCCCCTCCTTTTAATTTCCCCCAAACGTTATAAAATTTTACAATTGTTTACTATCAGTTTTAAAACAACACATTTTGCAACTGAATACCTACTAAGTAAGGGTCTTTAAAGACACAGGCTTGTCTTTTGGTTTATTATTTTCAATAATGAACCATTGGAATCGAGCATGAAAAAAAAAATTCTTACCCCCCCTCAAAATTTGATGGTTTACGTTTCAAGATATGTAGAATCCAAAACTGCAATAAAAATATTTCTGTCTGTCCGCCGTACGCCGTACGCCGTACGGGCCACTTTTCTTAGTTACCATGAAAAAAAATTGATGAAATTCGGGTTATAGGTTCCGTTCGGCGTCTAGTTGGTCCTCGAAGCTCGACGTTACTGTGAGTCATCTCTGAGGGGTTCAAAATAGGGGTTGAAATTTTCAAAACGCCTATACCATTTTTTTACGTAAATATTTTTACGGTTTTAAATAGTTCTTGAACTTGCGAGTTTTTTAAGACCATCCGGAGCATCGTACGTCCAGCCGTTCGTTCACAGTAAGGCCCCGAAGTTTGCACCGACAGGCATTTTCGACTCCAGTGTGAATGAAATTGTATACAATCCAAACCAAATCTCGTAACCAGAGACGCGCCCACAATAGGAATTTGTGAATACGGCCAATCATTGGTAGGGATCACCTGATTATATTGGCGGAGAATGAAGTCGAGTTGGTTGTTCTGTGAGAAATTTAATTTGAAAAATGATGGCTCTATTGGAGTTTGTTGGTAGGTAGTGAAACTTGAACAAACGTTGAAGTATTATTGATGGGTAAATTATTACTACGGTAAATCATTACTCAACGGTAAATTATTACACAACGGTAAATTATACCATCTACGTAGAAGGGGCTGGAGTTTGTTGGTAGGTACTTTTGCAACTTTTTTCACTCCTCATCAACAATTTCTTTTCAGAACTTCATTATGTGTGTTTCTTTTTTTTAGGTACTGTTTGTCATCGGCAGAATTATTTTAGCAACATTTAACTCGTGATTTAGGTAGGTACCTAGTAACGAGTACGGGGTTAGGTACTAACCTACGGGGGGTCTGCGATCTACATAATATGCATATAATAGAATAGTACATATCATATTATATAGACGGGTTATCTATACATAGAGCTGTGATCTGTAACAGAAGGGTATTCTATACAAAAGGGATTTGCAGCGTTTTTCTTATTCAACAAATGATTTTACAGTTTGATATGGCTGTTATAACTACCGTTAAAAAAAAAAAACATTAGTATACTATTTACCTGTATTGTTAAACGTGTATTAAATATGTCGTGAGTCCCTCCCGGGAACACTCCTTTAATTTAAGTTCTCACCAATATCAACGCTAAGTTAAGTTCCCGTCAATAAACAAATGAGTGGGGAGACAAGCCACAGAACCCAGGGTACACAACCTGGGGCCCCACCACCAACCCCTAACAGGGGGTTGGAGGGAGAGGCCTCCAGTTCCTATAAAACCCTGGATCCTGGGGCTTTAGCTTCATTCGACACTTCCTCTAACTAGCTCTCTCTCTTCTCTCCTCTACCTTGCTCCTCCTCTCTTAAAAGATCCCAGATGATCGGTGGATATCCGCCGCCTGGGCAAAACCTTCTCCTCTAAAAGATTCTAGATGATCGGTGGATATCCGCCGCCTAGGCAACATCTCCTCTCTCTCAAAAGATCCTAGATGTCGGTGGACTACCGCCGCCTGGGCAAATTCTAACACTCACCTCCATCTCTCCCTAAAAGATCGTAGATGTCGGTGGATATCCGCCGCCTGCGCATTTCCTCACGCCACCGTGATGAACCAATTTTAAATTCATCACACTCACATCTCCGCTCAGCCACACACACCTCCGCTCCCAATTTTTGCGAATTTCGGATTTGATATTTAAAATTTGAGTTTTCAAATTTCAGACCTCAGCTATGGACCCGAACTCGCCATCACCCCCGCTCCTCCGACCAGCCACGCTGCAGCCGCCCGCCGCCCCGACAACGGACGCAGCGGCCACTGCCGATAACCCGTCCTCCACCCTTTCACCCTCCAGCTCCACCTCCTCACAGGCGCCCAACGCCGCCGCCGCCGCCGCCGCCGCCGCTGCAGCCGCGGCACACGCCGCCGCCGACGTCATGACGGCCTCTGCGTCATTTCCCCTGTCACTTCCCCCGTTCTATTCTCACGATCCTGCTCTATGGTTTTTTCAGGTGGACGCTGCGTTTTCAGCCGCCAACATCCGCAGTCAAAAAACCCGCTACTCAAGGATCATCTCCCTACTCCCATACGACATCCTCCTTCAGACGTCGAACATCTCCCCCGACGCCGCCGCTGTGTACGACGACCTCCGCAGCCGCCTCATAACCCTCTACCAACCGTCAAAAATCGCACGAGTCGCCGCGCTCTCGCAGCCACAGCACCTCGGCGACCTCAAGCCCTCCCACCTCTACCGCCGTCTGCGTCACCAACTGCAGGGGATAATGACGACCGACATCGCGCGGACCTTCTGGTTGCGCGCTCTCCCCCACCCCATACAGATGGCGCTCGCCAGCCACCTAGACGGCCCGGATGAACCCCTGCTTCGCCTCGCCGACACTGTCCACGACCTCGCCGCAGCCGCCAGCGTCAACGAGGTCCGCACACCCCGCACCTCCACACCGCGACGAGACCGCACGACGTCACGGGAACGCAGCCGGCCCCCCTCCCTCGACAGGCGCCGGCCCCTCTCCATCGAACGCCGCCGCACCCCCTCCGCCGACCGCCGACGCCAACTTTCACCCGAGCACCGCCCCGCCCCTGCTCGGGAACAACGCAGGGGGAAATCACCGGCTGCTGCGGCCCCCTCCACCACACCTCGCCACTCCAAGACGGCGTACCTCCCCGCCGACCCCCCCCACAGGTGTTTCTACCATGTCAACTTCGGTGGGGAGGCCCGCAAATGCCAACCCCCCTGCTCCTTCCCCACCGGGCAGGGAAACGCGGACGCCCGTCGGTAAAGCCGGCGGGCCCCCCTCCTCGCCAACACGGGGGGAACCCCCACCAAAACCCCCCGGCCCGAATTCACACCGCCACAAGGCACTACCCCTCCTACGCCGCCGCCACGGCCGCCAACCTTCCAACCACGCATAGCTGCGCAGCCACGCCCCTCACTCCACCGCCAACCGTTCCCCCACCCCGGAACGGTCCCTCCACATCCGCCACCAGGGCCACCAACCTGCCAAACGCGCCTCACGGCGCCGCCACCGCCCTCTCCCCACCAACCACCATTCCCCCACCCCGGAACAGCCCCTCCACGACCGCCACCAGGCCCTCCAACCTTCCGGCAGCACCTCGCAACGCCGCTACCCCGACTCGAGTAAACCCCCCCACCGTTCCCCCACCCCGGAACGGGAAAAAATCAAACCGCATCTCTTTCGCAGGGGATAAACCCCCACAGCCACCACCAACCCTCCACTCCACCACCCCTGCTACCGACCAGACACCCCCCGCCACAGCCTCCGCAATTTTACCCCACTCCATACCGACCCACCAACGCCTATTTTTAAAATGCGGCAAAACCAGCATCCCATTCCTCATCGACACAGGGGCGGCGCTCTCCATATTTCCCAACTCCATTCTCCGTCGTCAGGCGCGCTGTTATCGCCAGCTTCTCTACGCCGCCAACGGTACCACCATCCCCTCGTACGGGACGTACCGCTCATCCATCTACATGAGCGGACTCGCGTACGAGTGGGAATTCACCGTGGCGGACGTGGAGAAGGCGATCCTGGGGGCCGATTTCCTGGCATATTTCGGCCTCCAGGTCGACGTAAAAAACGCGCGCCTGATAGACCCCTCCACCAGCAAACCGATCCCCGGATTTATACACACAATCGACCGCCCACCAACCAAATTCGAAGCCCTCCTCCAACAATATCAACCCCAGCGCCGCCCCTCGGCACATATTTCCACGATACAGCACTTTATAGAAACCACCGGACCCCCACTTTCCGCCAAAACCCGACGCCTCCACCCCTTACAACTCTCCCAGGCCCGTCGGCACTTCGACAACTTGATCGCGGACGGAATTATCCGCCCCTCAAAATCCCCTTGGGCTTCCCCGCTTCATATAGTACAAAAGCCCAATGGGGATATCCGCCCCTGCGGCGACTACCGCCGCTTAAATTCCAAAACTACACCTGACCTGTACAATGTCCCCCACCTTCGAGATTTTTCCTCCCACCTACACGGCACAACCATATTTTCCACCCTCGACATATCTAGGGCCTTCCACCATATAAACATACACCCCCCCGATATTCCAAAAACCGCAATTATCACACCCTTCGGACTGTTTGAATATGTCAAAATGGGTTTCGGCCTCAGGAACGCTGCCCAGACATGGCAACGGTATATGGACAACATCCTACGGGGCCTCCCGTTTGTCTTCTGTTTCCTGGATGACATCCTGATCGCCTCCCGAAACCCCCAGGAACACCTAGACCACCTCAAACAGATCCTAGACATATTCTCTGCCGAAGGACTTCAAATCAACACACAAAAATGCGTCCTCGCCCAACCCTCCGTCCGCTGCCTCGGCCACCAAGTCTCCTCCGACGGAATCAAGCCCCTCCCAGATAAAGTCCACGCTATCACGGATTTCCCCCAGCCCCGCACCGTGACGGAACTCCGCCGTTTCCTGGGTATGTTGAACTTTTATCGTAGACACATCAAACACGCTGTACAACACCAACAACCACTCATACACGCCATTCCCCAACCCGCCAAAAAACACGACAACCGCCCCATCCCCTGGACCCCCGAACTTACAACCGCCTTCCAACTTTGTAAACAGGACCTAGTAGACGCCGCTCTATTAGCCCATCCCAACCCCCACGCTCCCCTCTCCATCACAACCGATGCATCCGACTGGGCCATCGGGGCAGTGCTCCACCAGCACACCGGCGCCACCCCCCAACCCCTCGGGTTCTTTTCTAAAACTCTGTCCCCAACCCAAAAGAATTACTCCACCTTCGACAGAGAACTCCTCGCCATCCACGAAGCCATCAAACACTTTCGTGACTTCGTGGAGGGCAGGCAGTTCTCTGTCATCACAGATCATAAACCCCTAACACACGCTCTCCTCCAAAACCGCAAATCCGCCTCCCAGCGTCGCCTCCGGCAGCTCGAATTTATCGGACAATTCACGTCCGATATTCGCTACCTGCCGGGGGCCGACAACTGCGTGGCGGACGCGCTATCCCGTCCCACTCCCGCGCCGGTGGAGGAGTTACTGCCCTTCCCCTCCCCACAAATCCTAAAATCAAACCAAACTCCACATTCCGACCCCGCCCTCTCCAATCTCATTTCCGCCTCCAAATTGGAACAGCTGCCGCCCCTCGACCTCTGGTGCGACGTGACGGCCGATACACCGCGCCCTTACGTCCCACCGGAGCTGAGGCGGCAGTTGTTCCTCCACTACCACTCCCTCCACCATCCCGGCATCCGGGCGAGCCGAGATCTTATCAAAACACGGTACTTCTGGCCCCACATGAACACAGATATCCGTACCTGGGTTCTTGGGTGCCAGAAGTGCCAGCAGTTTAAGGTCTCGGCCCACCCCCATGTAACTCCTCAACCCATCCCCGACTCCCTCCCGTGGGAACACGTGCACCTAGATCTGGTCGGCCCTCTTCCCCCCTCCGAGGGGAAGAGGTACTGCCTCACCATGATCGACCGTGCAACCAATTGGGTTGAGTGTATTCCACTCGCCCACATTACCGCGGACGCCGTCGCCGCGGCCTTCCTAAATCAATGGATCAGCCGCTACGGTTGTCCGCGGACACTCACGGTCGATCAGGGGAGGCAGTTTGAATCAGCCCACTTTGCCGACCTCCTCCGTTCCCTCGGGATCCAAAAAATCCGCACCACTCCTTATCACCCCCAATCCAACGGGAAAATAGAGCGGTGGCACTCGGTCCTTAAACAAGCCATCTCCACATCAGCCACATCCCCCTCATGGACCAAAACCCTCCCCTATGTATTACTCAGCCTTCGTACTTCAGCCCGTCCTTCAGACAACACAAGTCCCGCACAACACGCTTTCCGAGACCCTATCCGTTTACCGGCCGACATTTTCACCCCACACAACACCCCGTCAATTAACAGGGAACCGCTACGCACTTCAACACCGACTAACGACACCACTTACCCCAAAAGATTTTACACCGCCACTCACATGTACTTGAAAGAGCCCGGCATGCATAAAACTTTTCAACCCCTTTATGCCGGGCCCTTTCAAGTCATCCGCTCAACACCAACCACCGCGACCCTGTTAATTGACGGGAAACCCCACACAGTCCCGTTAGCCAGGTGTAAGCCCGCCCCTGTGCTCCCTCACCCAACAACTCCTATCAGTCTCCCACCGTCCGTTCGCAATGTCGCACCTCTTCCCCATGCACCCGTCACCTCCGTCGCCGTTTCCGGATTTCGATTCGGATCCGGAAATGGCGGCCATTCTCCGGGACGTTTTCGTCCCGGACCCGCTATCCCCCTTACCCCCCTCGCCCGGGCCCCCATCACCGCTTCTCTTTTCTCCGCAACGGATCACCGGGTTACCTCCCCGGCCCCGGCGGTGGAAGTACCCCCAGTGGCAAATCCTGCGCGAATTTCGCGCAGCTCAAGCCACTGGGGTACACCCCCCTTACACCCCCACCGACCCCTTAATGACCACCATCCTTCGCGAGTTCCGCCTCGCGGAACTCATTCCCCCCCACCCCCCATTCAAATCAACCCCCCACCGATAAATTCCAACCCCCCCCATTCACAACAACCCCACACCCCCCCAATTTCAAATTACGACCCCCCCCCTCCCCACATTTCAACCCACCCAAAATCCAGTTTTCCCCACCACCCCCCAACATCATCAAACCACGACCACCCCCCTCCCCCCCAACACCGCCGGGGATATCCAAAATAGTTCCCGCCGGGACGAAACGGCCCGGGCGGCGAAACGGACGGAGGGAGCGTCCCCGAATCCCCCGCGTCCCGGCGGCCCAATAACCCCGCCCCGCTCCGAGCAATCACGGCGGGGCCTTGAGACGGCGGAACAGTGCTTGTGTCTAATTCATCCACACGCACTGTACCGCCCCTCACAGCCCCGACGCGGCCGCCGCATCACCGCCACCACACACGGAAACAGCACGGGCGCACCGGCGAGGCGGAGGACCCTCCCGGTAGGTCCATCATTCCTCCTATCAGGGGTCCCTCCGCATCGCCGAGGCGCCCCCACACTCCACCTAACCACACCTACACCCATCCACACACCACATCCTATCCACCCCCAGGGAACGGCGGAGTTCCGCACCCCTGCATTGTGCACCAACTCCTCCGCCACGAACTCTGTAAATTTTGTAAATAGCAACTACTCTGTAAATTTTGTAAATAGCAACTTACTCTGTAACTTGTATAAATAGTAACTACCCTCAGTATAAGAATATTTTAATCAACTCAACTACCTACCTTCATCATATTACCTAAGCACCATCAATGTAAATACCGTAAGGTGGGGCGAATCGGGTCAGTGGGGTGAATAGGGTCAATTTTCGGGGAAATTACTAAAATCGAAAAATATCGGCAACGGACAAAGATATCGAGGCGATCCAAACGGCATTCGATTCCTTAGGTATCGATGCGTCAATTTATCGATTAGCTAACGATCTACTGTCCGCCATGGGTGCTACCCGGCTATGAAAATGGCGATGCCTAAATCAGCTGTTTTACAATAGCCCACAAACTTTGTTCACCCTGCCAACTGTGTGAAGGTAGGCAGCCTGTCCTTGTGATAACACAACCCTGAACTTGTTTAGATAATTCCCTCCGAATTTGACAGCAGTGGCATTAACCTTTCGATTTTTTTTGATTTTTTTTTCGCCAGGAGGCAGTTTTGGGGCAAAAGTGGGGCGAATCGGGTCAGCAACTTTTTGTTTGTCTGAGGAGTGATTATAAGGTTGAAGAAGCTTCAACGAGGACACTACCACTTCATGGTTGATGCCACTCATTTGGAGTGATTTGGAGCTTCCCAATTGTGATGCATTGAGTCTCAATCAAGTTTTAACTTGATTCTTCATTGTGATTTTTAATTGATTCAATCATTCTTGATTCTTCATTGTGATTTTTTTAAACTTGATTCTTCATTGTGATTTTTAATTCTAGTGCCTTCAGTCAGTTAATTTTATGAGTCAGTTTTTTTTCTAATTCTTCTAGTTCCTTCCAATTTTCGAGCTTAAACATTCCTCGATTGTGATAATTTATTTGGTTTAGAATAATGTTCAGTCAGGGTTAATGTTTACCTACTCAATATATCAGTCATTTCACGTGATAAATAGCATTTAAAGACTGAATAAATATTTATTCCACTTTTTATAAATAAACAAGTTATTGAGAAATTCGCTTTTTTGTTGTACAGCCCGAAAAAATTGTAAAAAAAAAAAAAAAAATACTGGTGGTTTTGGAAAACACTTTTTTTAAAAGATTCGTGACCCATTTGGTCCACGCTAGTGTTGAATAGGAGATATTCAATTTTTTGCTTGAAAAATCTATGGGTGACCCTATTCACCTCACCCGGTGGACCAATCGGTTCAGGGCCCTTTTTGAACCATAGCACTTTCCCTGTGATAGTATTTCATTATTTGACCATGGTAATGAAAACCAGAAGCAGGGAACTGTGTATTGCCGTTGGAATCAAATCTCTATCTCAAACAGGGAAAAAACTACAGACGTTGAAAGTTGAAAAGTGACCCTATTCGCCCCACCTTACGGTACTTTCATCACCTTAGCCATCTACTGTAAGCATAGTAACTCTACCTCACCCATGTAAATTTCATACCCATGTCATACTACCTCTCTAAATACCTCTGTAAGCCCTCCCATGTAAATACCCTTAGCCTTAATCCAACTAGATTTAAGACCGTAGCCTTCCGCACCCATCTATGTTTGCCGTGGCCCTCAGCCCTTGTCACCTTTGGCCTTCCGCCCCCATTTATGTTTGCCTTAGCCCTCAGCTCCTGTCACCTTGCGCCTTCAGCTCCACGAATCTTGGTTCAAACTGGGGGGACCTCTGTCGTGAGTCCCTCCCGGGAACACTCCTCTAATTTAAGTTCTCACCAATATCAACGCTAAGTTAAGTTCCCGTCAATAAACAAATGAGTGGGGAGACAAGCCACAGAACCCAGGGTACACAACCTGGGGCCCCACCACCAACCCCTAACAGGGGGTTGGAGGGAGAGGCCTCCAGTTCCTATAAAACCCAGGATCCTGGGGCTTTAGCTTCATTCGACACTTCCTCTAACTAGCTCTCTCTCTTCTCTCCTCTACCTTGCTCCTCCTCTCTTAAAAGATCCCAGATGATCGGTGGATATCCGCCGCCTGGGCAAAACCTTCTCCTCTAAAAGATTCTAGATGATCGGTGGATATCCGCCGCCTAGACAACATCTCCTCTCTCTCAAAAGATCCTAGATGTCGGTGGACTACCGCCGCCTGGGCAAATTCTAACACTCACCTCCATCTCTCCCTAAAAGAACCTAGATGTCGGTGGACTACCGCCGCCTGGGCAAATTCTAACACTCATCTCCATCTCTCCCTAAAAGATCGTAGATGTCGGTGGATATCCGCCGCCTGCGCATTTCCTCACGCCACCGTGATGAACCAATTTTAAATTCATCACAAAATACATTTCCAAATTATTTGGTTTTCGGCCTAATATTTTTGAGCGCAACCTACAATAAGAAGCCGAATTGGAACGGGGATTGCGAAAAAACAAGACCTTTAAATCAATATTGAATATTTCGCAATCCACGCGCCGGCCACCGCATTGCTAAGTGGTACAGAAATCAGCTCCGAATTCAGCTGCCTGAGCAGCACCTCCTGGACTCAGCAGCCGAAATAACGAGGCAAGGAGAGCAATCTTCCCCCACTGACACCGGCAGTATAAAACCCCATGCAGCGCTATTAACCAGGTCTTCCGTATACAATTGAAGTTTTCAATACCTATTCGTGGTGTGGTCCAGAAGAAAACCTGTCACTTCCTCCAGATCCGGCACCCATCGTCCCACGAGCAGACAGCACCCTCGGAGAATATTGAAAACTTCAATTGTATACGGAAGACCTGGTTAATAGCGCTGCATGGGGTTTTATACTGCCGGTGTCAGTGGGGGAAGACTGCTCCCCTTCCCTCGTTATTTCGGCTGTTGAGTCCAGGAGGTGCTGCTCAGGCGGCTGAATTCGGAGCTGATTTCTGTACCACTTAGCAATGCGGTGGCCGGCGCGTGGATTGCGAAATATTCAACATTGATTTAAAGGTCTTGTTTTTTCGCAATCCCCGTTCCAATTCGGCTTCTTATTGTAGGTTGGGTTCGGGTCTGATGTTCGGCGATGTAATACATATGCTTACAGTAGTAGATACTGTATGGCAACAAACTTCATTTTTTACGAAAAAGAGAAACATAAAAAAAAAATAATAATAATCAGGTTTACGAAATGACATGTATTTTTGAAAATAGTATCATTACCGTGTATTAAAAAGCTAATTTTTCACGGCCCTCAAATATTGTGTCCTTTTAGCTCTAGTAGAGCCCATAACAAGTCTAGAAAAATACTTGCATTTGGATTTAAACTTAAAACGACATGTATGTGGATTCCTCTCTCAATTTTAATTAGTTTTACTCATTTGTTTCAATATCAAATCTTTTAATTTATTGTAACTTGCTTCGAAACTTTTGAACTTCTTATTCTTCAAGTGGTATGATACAAAAAATACTCGAAACACTTATATGAATGCCTGTAATAAACCCTATTACGCTTATCATTAATCCTATTACTAAAAATCCTATTCCGTCCTACTATTCTGTCATTTTTGAACCTTTCAGTTTCAAATCCCACTAACTAATTATATACGTCCATGTTACATGAGTAAGCTATACTGCCCACCCAACTTGGCAGACTTCCTGCAGCGCTTAGGTCATAGTATATGACTACTTTTCTGCTGTGAAACTGGATCCACCTCGAAGTGAATTCTGTGCTGGTACATCATTTTATAGCTCCACGATACACGAGGGGTCGTCGTGGAAAGGAAAAATTCAGCCCGGCAATGGGCTGGGAGTCCTCCAATCCTATTGAAGTACGCGAAAAAAAAGAAACAAATCGAAGGATCGGGAAATAACTATGTTGCACCTTGCGTCTTCATCACGGGTAACTAATAACTAACTGTGTGGTATTTTGTGTGAATTGGCTCCTTGAATCGGATAATAATCTGAATACCATTTTAGCTACTACCTGTATTTTCTACTGGGTGTCCCTTGAGAAGTTCACTCCCCTTTATTTTTCTTAGGAAGCGAGCTATAAAATAATTCAAGCTGTAACTCCTTATGATTTTTGATGCATATTTCAAATCAAAATTCAAAATTTCATGAAATTTGTACACCAGCTTCGTTTTTCAAATGGGAACCCCAAATTTGTATTGCAGATTTGGATTCATCGTGAAATTTCACGAAGAAATAACCTGTCACTCAAATGTTTGAGTACGCAGAAACATCAGCAAAATGTGCGCAAAATGTGAAAACCATGTTTTTTGGGTATACATGTGGTACGTGATATGTTGGTATTCTTTCGCAATGAATCACGTGGTGATGTTTTGATTCAAGTTCATCCTATCAACATAAATTGACCAAAAACTTCATGAAAATGTTGAAAATGTTGAAATGTCGACGCCCGGTGTGGTGTAGAAATCGATACCTTCTGAACTTGTATCAATACATGAGCAGGCCCTTACAGTGGATTTATAGTTTGCAGAGCTCTGGGTATTCCTGCGAGGCCAGTGACATTCTACAACGTGCTCCCAGAGAACGAAGGCGGATTAGGCGTGGACCGCTATTATCACTATTTGGGGCTCTTACTGCATAACTTGAATGACAAAAATATGTGGTATGTGCGAAAATTATTAATTTGGTATTAATGCACAGTCATTGCATCCGTCCAAATGGCGCGATGTGAAGGGCCCCTGTGTTGAAAACTATTTTCAAGTTTTCTCAGGCTGTGATTTACTTAGAGTTTTGAAAAAAAAAAATTGAATTTACGATATTAGTTGGGAATTGCCCCGGCAACCAATCATGAAAATTTATCAGATTGAACAAAATAAAATTTTAATTTGGGCCAAAATTTAAAAAATCAAAATGCCTTCAGTAGGGGCATTTTTGGAAGGCTAATAATCATGAAATTAAATTAACGCAGTTATAACTTGTAAAATGAGTGAGCAAACTTGTTAATAAATGCCAACGATTTTGAAAAAGGGCATCAAAACTGGGGTGCTCCGGCTTTAGCCGCTCTCTGACGGCAGGTAGTGAAAGGACAGCTGATGGCTCTGTCATGGATGCTACTGGACGTCACCCTCCAGTACTATCCATGCGTTCTATCACTTCACAGCTGAGCGTCTCGCCTGCAAGCTGTAAAGCTAGGTTCACATGGAGACGCGATTCCGGGCGGCAGTCCGGCACGGCTTCGCGTTCTGCAATTCTATTGGCCAACGCAAAATGGATTATTGCAACGCAGTGCTTTGAATACTACCTATATCAAAACCTCCAGACATTTTCCGCTGTCAGATCCGTTGCCGTATCTGCGCAGAGGTTACTGCACACACCTCTGCTGTTTGGTTGTTCAGCCATATTGGAATTCGACATTCCTGGTTGATTTTGCGGTTTCGAGTTCGAGCAATTGTTTGTTTTTTGCGATTGCGTTTTGTTATGATTCCGCTGCCATGTGAACGCCTCTGCGGTAAAAGTTCCGGCAGATGCGTTGCCGTGCCGGATTGCTGTCCGGAATTGTGTCTCCATGTGAACGTAGCTTAACACGTGGAGTGATTGAGTGTGCGACCTTAGGTACCTTTCCCCCATCGTCGTGCATTTGGATGTTCAGTGACTGCGTATGCCCAGCTGTACAGAATATTGTTGTAAGTCTGGAGGAAGCTCCAGGAACCTGATAGCCTGCTTTGGAACCATATTAGGACTCAATACAAATACAAACTAATGACCGAGGTTTGCATTGTGCCAATTTTTGTTGTTGTTGATCAAAAAGATTTCCTTTCAAACATCAGGTGCTACAAAGTGATGCCTGAAGTAATAGTGCCGAGGCCCGACCTCCCTCGTCCGTTTTCGTCGACGAGCTGGCAGTGCGTGTCCCACTTCGGTCCGTGCTCGGTGGCGACCATCCGTGCCGGTGCCGTGTATCGCAGTAAGCCGTATGGCACAGATTTCATTTACCGCATGGTCAAAGCCCGATACGTGAACCTCAAAGTGGAAGATGCTTACTGTCCGATCAAAGTTGTGCCGTCTAGAATGATGACGTACGATCTCGAAATGATTATAATTACGGAACAGGGAGCACTGTTAGCGGTTTTGATAACCTTTGAACTTCTGACAAACCATCAGTGATTACCTACCATTGTGGTTGCATGTTTGATTGTACAAGCAATGATGTATTTCATCCATTGAACTTACATAAATAGGAAGCTTGTTATTATAATTATATATTAGGCACTGTTACAGGATGTGCTCACTTGTGTTGACAAAAGCGATTGGGGTATGGGACGCAGACAACATTATGGGTAGCTACATGGAATCAAGACATCCGTACCGTAAAATCGCTTATTGTACTTAAAATAATAATATTGGTAGTTAAATAGGTATAGTGGATGCTGGCCATGATGATGATTATGATTGTGATGCTCAACAGGCAATACCCTTGGATCGGAAATTAGCTGCATTCTTTTGGATGCTATTTTGCAGTGATCATTGATGGGAAAAAATATAAATATAAATGATTTTCCTGGTTTCCAAAATCACATTCATTCAAAGTTAAATGTTATCTTTGTAAATTAGGAAATTTTCGCCCGTATAAGTAATAATAAAGACACGAAGAAGCTGTCAAAGCAACAAAACATCTCATTGAAGGCCCACATAACTGCACTGCTGTTCTGCGCCTACCCTGCTGCCCTCTTGCTGCATTTTTTTTGGCTGTACCTAGTACTCAAACCGTTATTCAGCCCCCTGCCTCTCGTGACGGCACCGGTAAGGTTTCCCATAGGTAGTATACCAACTCGTAAATCCCTAGACTAGTTGCTTGTTATAAATTTGTGTTGTTCGGTGGTAGCTACTTCTGTTGGATCCTTATGAGGTTCACCCAACACGTAGTTTGGATTATTGAGTTACAACTTAAAAGCCTCTCAAAATTTATAGGTAAGGTAAACTAGTGAGCACTAGTGATGTGCTCCAAGCAGCTCGAGGGATGGAGTATGGGAGAACAGCAGGAGAACGGCTTGTCTGCTTGCTCTTACTCTCCTTCTGCCACATAGGTTCTAATAAGCGTCAGTGAGCTTCAACTAGGATTTTACTTGGTTTTTTCGAGGGCATGACAACTTGAGACGCTGTGTGAACAGTTCAACCGTCGCATCTTTCTGCATACAAAAATATAATAATTTGTAACTAAGCATGTCTCGTGCAGTCGTGCATAGGCGAAATTTGTAGGTATACAGGTATTTCTCATACCGATCACTACTTTATGATAGAAAAATGAGTGGATCTAGCCCATTTTACTTGTTAACTCGTCACTGATGTTCGTAAATATTGCAGGAGTTTCCCAGATCAGAGATTATCCTGGAGCTATGGACGTGATGCACTATGAAGTTGCTGTACCGATGGACTATGATGGAGGTGAGCAGTTTTCGGTCTCAGTTTTAACTTTGTCGATATTATAATTGTGGGTCCATTGACCGTAAACCACAAGTTACGTTTGGACAACTGTCCAAATGAAGGTCCACACATGGCAAATTTTTTGAAAATATAGCTTTTCATTGATTACGTGTCTGGCGTAGGTCATTGCCAGCACCCTCGCCACGTTGAGGCACCACAACCCATCAGCCTACAAGTATAGTAAATTCTGCTTGTACATCAAGTAGACTTTTAAATCGGTAGACCCTAAATCAGCTGTTGCTAGCATTACAGTGGGAGGAAATAAGACTAACGGGGGGATCTAACCTCCGCTTCCTGCGTTTATAAAATTTTGAGCAGATTCTAAATATACCGCACGTTCCCATACCTAAAACAGCTTATTAGCGATAGAGCAGAGCTCTAATTGGCCCCACAGCTCTGCTGTAGGGTGCCGTTGTGACACCAACAACATACAGTGAAATCTGATCCAACGATGATGCTGGTGAAGTTGCTCATTTTTAACAGTTAATGAAAACTTACCATGCGTCATCTTTTAGATTAATAGTAAGTAGGTGGCTGGGTATCTGGGACCTAGTAGGTTGGTGATGAGCGAAATATTCTGACCTCAGGACTAACTACTATGTTGTTCCTTATCAGGTGTGAAAAAGAGTCACTCAGTGAAGTGCAGACTTCGCACTAATGAATCTGGAATATTTGACAAGGTTCCCAAAGCCGGGCGTAAGTTCTGATTTCCTAGTTGGAGATAGACTGGATTGATAGAATATCTCAATATTATCTATCAACTTCAGCTCAAACATTAGCTGCTACACAACACGATCACTGCTGTAGCTATGAAGCTTCTACGTGTAGCGAGTAGGGATGGGAAAAAACATGAAACTGTTTCAAGGAAACTGTTTCTTGAAAAGAAACGACGAAACAGTTTCTCAAAACCTGAAACAACTGTTTCAAAAGAACGGCCAAAGACGAAACAAACTTTTACGGTCTTGATTCGATTTCGGGTACCAAGGTTGCCAATAGTCCAATATTGGCAACATTGGTCTTACCCGAAAGTGCTAATTCCATTGCGAAAGACAGCTTCACAGCAGGAAAAACGAAGAAACAGTTTTGCATTTCTGTTTTGGCTGTGCCGAAATTTCTTGAAGCGTTATTGTTGCTGAAGCTGTTATTTTGAAACAGCTTTCCCGAAACTGTTTCATAAAATTAATGAACTGTTTCGTTTCTCAAAAAGAACAGAAACGCCCATCCCTAGTAGCGACGATTTCTGTTCTCAATTTTGTTTGTTTGGATTTTAATAGCTATGGATTCTTCCATACAGCTACGGGAGTGCCTTTAATAGACACTTTGAGGGAAAATGGCTACTCCGTGAGCGGGTTTTACTTCGACGAAGAGCTCGATATCTGGACTGATCTGATCACTTCCAGCAACTGGTGGGGTGAACCAATCATGTAAGTGCATTACCTACATGGCACCATCATTACTCAAGTGCGGCATACCTGCAAGGCACGTGATATTGTTACCTATAAATCAAACCTCTATAGAATTGAATTAATTGGGCATTGTGTTACCTACTACTCACTTGAATTTTATCAGTTGTTTTACATTGTAGGTAGATAAGGTGGGCCATGGGAAATGGATAGATTTTAAAACCTTATCAAATGTTCAGTTTTTAAGGCACATGGTTGAAAATAAGCACAAAGTTTACTAGAAAAAATTGGTAAATTTTAGTAACACAAGGAAAAATTCAATTGTGGAAAAGAATGTCAGATAAATGACGACTTTCAGTGGCAAGGCGTTCGATGAAATTTGTCTGTGTGGTCGGTCTACCTATACACTGGATCGCCCTCAGTCCGTCTAGCAGAGCCCCATCCCCCACCCCAACGAGTCAACAGCTAGCTCATATAAGCGGAGAATACTGGTACTAACGCAAGGAAAATGCTCATAAGAAAAACCCCTTGACGCTCGGCACTTACTCAAGTATTTCGACATGAACACCGATGTTCTCCCCGAAACTCGTTCCAGGACTTCTGTTCTTCAATTCGTGGGAATTCCGGAGTCTGTCTGAATAGATCGGCTGGGCTTTCAATCCCTCCTGAGCACTTAATTTCCCCCAGCAGTTGTTAATAGGTCTGACGCTCAACACTTACAATTACCTTATTCCTAAAATTATTTCCAATATTGTAGACTAATTTGACAGTTCGGATTGTTTTTATCCGCACTGGATAAAAATGAATTGGAGTTTCATTCATTCTGGATCAGAGAGGGATTTAATACGAAAGAATTACTTATTAGGCACATGAACATTTTAGGTATAATGAAATATAAATAGGTTGAACACATAAATAATGCAGTAGGTAGTCAATTGCGCTAAGCTAATCAGTCTACCTACGGAATTTAGAAAAACCTAATGGGTGAACAAAATATGAGCAAAACACTGCAAATTATTACAAAAGGGTTATAACTTTCCGTACAGATGCCCCTTCTGCGTAGATGGGCGAAGGACGTTTGGAAGCACGCTGCGTCCAAACAGCCCTACACAGGAAACCCGTGTGGCCGCACTTGACTCTTTCAGCGATGGGCACTTGGACGCACCTGAGTAAACACCGGTACACATCGTATCACGAACGGTAGGTATCGGCCTTATCATTAGTTAGTTTCTTGTTCAATAGCGACCCGTGTTCTAGTCAGCGTTCGTGTGATAATTAAAGTGAACTCGCGTAAAAATGGACATTAATATTGAGTCAATGTTCCTGAGCAAGCGGGGGAAGGAGTGTATCGTGGTGAACAAGTTTAAACTGAGTTTGTCGAGAATCGCCAAGGGAGATCAGAGTAAGACGTTCCGCTGCACTAATCGGCAATGCGTGACCATGAGGTAAAGCTTATCATAAGTTTTAAAAATGGCCACAATCATGACCCTGATAAAGGTGAGAAACTTTTTCATTCAGTTGCTTCATAGGTGCGTCCAAACGGGTCCTCCATTCAGTTACGAAGGTGCGTCCAAACGGGTCCTCCATTCAGTTACGAAGGTGCGTCCAAATGGTCGGTCAAAGTGCTTCCAAACGGTCTGTGGTTTCGGGGGGTTGCGTCCAAACGTTATACGCCCCCTTGGATCACTGATTTCATAAATATGGATTCCAGAATTCTACCTATAATTATTTGTTGTCGTGCATCTTATATTGTTCAAGAAAGTTACAAAAGTACTTACCTTGCAACAAAATCCAAAATAACCATCTTTCTTCAAATGAACTAATATCACGGAACTGTCAACTCGATTTCATAAAACCGTGTGTGATTATAATCATGTGTTACCTGGCAATGATTTCTGGGCTGGCGGTATAACGTTTCATTCGCAATGCCCCCGGGTGGTTTAAAAAAATCCACAAGTTCGAGATCTACTTCGAAAGTTTTTGAGATAACGGTGTGGAAATTTCCGTCCCTATTTTTCACCCCTTAGAGTATTTTTCACTCCTGACAGTAACGCCGAGCTTCGCGGACCAAATGGGACCTACAACCCAAATGTAATTAATTTTGGTTCATGGTGGGTAATTAAGGAAAAAAGAAGTACGGACAGAAATTTGTTTATTCCATGGAATCCTTGCCGTGCGTGCAGTGGCACCGTCTTTTTGAAACCGCTTAGTCCTACGAACTAAATCACTCGCGAAGAAATCGTGGAAACCGATTTTAAAGAAAAACGGAGTTATTGAAAAGTTGTCTTTCCCACTAATACACGAAAAACGCGAAAAATACACTTTTATACCGGTTTTGGTGATCAAACCATCGTCAGTAACAAACCACAACTCTAGTTAGTTAACTCTAGTAGTAAGTAGGTAATTGTTGCTGACGATGGTTTGATCACCGAAAACGGTATAACAGTGTATTTTCCCTGTTTTTTCGTGTATTAGTGGGAAAAGACAACTTTTCAATAACTCCGTTTTTCTCCGCATAGTCCTATTGACAGATTCATTTTCCTCAAGTTGAGTGATCAGAAAATCTTGGATCATAGCGATAGCCTGCCCCTCTCTCTTTTTCAAAAAAGCAGGGCCCAATTACACCAAACATTGGCACTGTTGCTGATCTGAAGGATGCGATCCGAAATTATGATGGGCGTTGAATAACGGAACCGCTTAGAATAACCGGTCATCGACCAAGAACCGAGAAAACCTATGTTATTGGAATAACTACTTCGCTTCTCCTGGCAAGGGAGGTGGGTACCTTCACTATCCAATACCAATACACAGGTAACTGTCTCGCTCTCGCACCCTTTGATGTTGGGATGATACTGAGGAACTACCTGCCGCCGATAACTCTTTACCTCGCAACCGGTTACCAACTTCCTGACAGTTATCCATCAGCTTAGGACCTTTCGCTTCCCTTTGACGTGAGATGGTATTGTACGCTATAGAATTGAATTGAATTGAATTTATTGACAGAAAGAAATACACACACAAAATGGCACATACACAGCGTACCTATAGCTATCACTGTTTACCCTTTACTCAGTAAGTAACAGTTTACCTACTCGTATTTTAGGTTGGTATCCCTCAGCTTAGTGCTCTTCAAAAAATTAAGGGTTATTTATCATTACCTCAGTTCAAGTTATCGAGTAATAATGTTAACAATGTTGAAGGGTCTAAAAACTAATCCCATAAAGTTTCGCATTCCAGTTTGTTGTGATATGTAGGAAGTTCAAAAACATATTGCAGCTAATTAATTCAAGATTTTCTCTACCTATCACGTTAAACTGTAGATAGGTCTACCCATAGTTACCGACCTACAAAACTCAATTTTGTGGGATCCCAGTGAGGACAGACGGATTTTTTTTTTTTTGAGATTAGGAAATTCTAATATTTTTATTCCTCCATCAACAACTTATTTCTATTAGATTTATGGTCAGCATTCGTAAGTGGCAGATTCACAAAATGAAGTAATAGGTAGGTATCATAGGACGAACTTTTCGTCATCGCTCTCATGTGAACATTCATGTTTGTCCCTCTACCCCATTCCAAAACTGGTAACCGGTTATCAGAATAACCGGTTATTGGAACCGGTTACTGACCGATAACTGTTACCGAAGAACGCGTTATCAGAAAATAACGCTTTAGCCCATCACTATCCGAAATGAAGTTGAAACCATACCGGACGACCTGATGCAGCAGTGATGTCAATATTCATCGACTCGAACACAAAAGGTCGTGATTTTTCTGACATTCTTTTCCACAAATAATGTTAATAAAATTTACCTATTTGCTTCACACGCGCTTATTTTCAACCCTGTGCCTTCAAAATTGAAAATTTGACAAGGTTTTAAAAAATCCATCCATGTTTCGTGGCCCAACCTGTATAAACTCGGAATTTCACTTCAAGGGCAGCTTTAGTCGCGAGAAGCAAATTGAAATCGGACGTGACTGCGTTCTTTTCCTTCGAAATTAGTAAAGTTTCAAGAAACGGACAGTTTTTGAGTACCTTGGGGACGGACCAGAACAGGGTATTGCTGAAGCCAGACGTCGGTAATAATATATTCATAATCGCATAGGCATTAGCTGATATGAATCGACATATCAGTGTGCCCAAAATATCTGCTTTAATGATCGAAGAATTATATTATGGCGTGGTAACACGCTTCGAAATCTGAAATGATTTAGACCGATGTGGTATAGCTCAGTAACTGGCAATAAGAAACTGCACTGGTTTAATTAAACATACAATAATATTTTTAAATATTAATGCGTTTTAATTGGGTATTTCTTACTGGATTTCAGAGGAAATGATGAAAATGCAAATATTATTCGATGAGTATTCGAAACATTTGAAGCCGGGAGATATGTTGAGGGTCAATGCCAACATACACGTCGAGGAAGAAGATTACGATCAATATTTTGAGAAATTCTTCGGTTTCTTGCCTCTTAACGTGTCTATAAGAGTAGGTATGCGTTTTTATTTCTGTTCTCTCCTTGTCTGTTTTCAAAACGTTATTTCTTAGTAGGTGCGAACGAGTGTTATGCCGCTTGTAATTTTGAGTTTTTCAAATCGATTATGAGGTAGGTGTTTAACCTGTTTAACTTGGAATAATCGTTCGAAAAAATCGATACTTCAACGTCCACTCGATACGATGTCGACGAATGGGTCATTCGGATCGGAACCGTTCTGCGGAACCTGTTCCACCCTTGGTAACATTATTTTTTTGTGGGAGCCAACGGCTCAAGTTGGCTCCCACAAAATATAATTTTCTGTTTTCGATTGCTCATCATCAATAAATTGGGTGGTGTAAGAAATTATTTTTTGCCGGTGGCAAAACTGAAAGAATTCACCTTGGAACAAAGACGAGATGACCGAATAACTGAACTGGTGTGAGTAAAGGAATGTGAATAAGAACCACGGATATTTTATTCGTCAAATATCCATTCGTGAATGGTAGAGAATAGCTCTTCACGTGAATGTTGTATAGGATATTTTAACAGTAAAATATCCATGAACACTAAAGAACAGCTCCAGCCCCGTTTACCGAAGTGAACGTTATATCTTATGTATGTTCCAGCCACCAGAAGTTGTTTTAAACATGTCAAATACCTACGTTTTTCCGAAGGGTGGGGATGAGTTTTATAATGTTTCAGTTCTCATGGGCTGGAACACCTTGGAAACGAGGCAGACAACTGTTATAACATGAAGACAAAAAAGTCTGCCAATTCGAGTAGGCAGTGCAGCTTCCTCACTTGAATCACTTGAACTCCTTGAACTTGAACTCATTTCAACTGATCGAACTCAGCCTTTCGACGATATTTAGGTAGTTAAGGGAGTTTCAAGTATTTCACGTTTGCGCATGTGCAGGCGGAAGTTACGGTACGATTTCAATGGGTTTGATGTGGGACCATCTGCGATCCAACACGCGTATACCTTCGAAATTTCAGCTCTACGATCATTTTTCGCATAGTTAGAACCGTTACAATGAAATTATCAACAATTCATGTTCGCACATGCGCAGATGAAAGTTACAGTACGATTCCAATGACATTCATATATAACCATCAAAGTATTATTCCTGATCGACCCTCCAAGTTTTAACTCATTTCAGCGATATTTAAGGTAGTTCAGTTATTTAACATTTGCGCATGCGCAGACGAAAGTTACAGTAATTTTTGAATAATTTAGTTTGGGACCATCTGTGACCCAACCCGCACCTACCCTCAAATTGAGCCCATTTTGACCGTTATTTCGTGTAGTTATGGGCGTTACTAGGAATATATGCCACAGACAGACACAAAAGGACCGACTGACAGACACGGAACCAAAAATGATATCCATGATGATATCTGAAACGCCAAATGGTAGTGGAAATTTTCATTTTGGAGGAAATAATTTTTTTTTCTCAATCTGTGACGGTATATGGGAATCCGGTCCATCTTGGATGCGGGCTCTTCCCGATCTTTTTGACACGCGGCTGAAGGGGCGGTCGATTCGCGGAAACGAATCCTCAACTCCTGGAGGCATTGCGTTATAATCTAACCAGTGTCTCCGGGGGCAGCTGTCACACTGCCTCCCTACCTTTCTAGAGGATGGAGAGGGGGAAACTACGCTGTATGGGCGGCGTAGTTAGAGCCCTCATCCATTACATGGTAGCAGAGCGTGGTTGGTGGGTATGTGCTGGATTTTATCCTCGGTACCCCCTCCACTTTTTGAGAGCTTTTCCAGAAGGAATAGCTCTGAGGTTTTCCAGAAGGAATCCTCTTTTTAATTATCTTCTCTTTTTAATAACCCCTTTGTTAATCAATATACACTTCGGCCATTGGATTTTATTTTTTCATCAAATCAAACTCATTATTATTATTACTCTTATTATTATCAAACTTGATTATTATTCTTAAGGCGCTCAATGCCTGGCATTCAATGCCAATTTTTCCCCTTGTTTTCCCAGTTGTTCCATAAGGTTGATATTGATAAGGAGCTAAGTTGATATTGATAAGGAGCTAAGTTCTCCACCAGTAACAATTCCCAGTAGTACCATTACGATGGAAGCTATCAGCTTTGGAGTTTTTCAGATGAACCTTCCTGAATCAGAACTCCATACTACTTTCAGTCCCGTATCTAACTTAACATACTTCTTCTTCAAAGAAGTATGTTTTTAAGGGGAGGAGTGTGACGGTATATGGGAATCCCGTCCATCTTGGATGCGGGCTCTTCCCGATCTTTTTGACACGCGGCTGAAGGGGCGGTCGATTCGTGGAAACGAATCGTCAACTCCTGGAGGCATCGCGTTATAATCTAACCAGTGTCTCCGGGGGCAGCTGTCACACTGCCTCCCTACCTTTCTAGAGGATGTAGAGGGGGAAACTACGCTGTATGGGCGGCGTAGTTAAACCCCTCATCCATTACAAATCACGAAGTACCACAGGAAGGCAATATACGTTCAACGTGAAAGTTGGAGGGAAATGAGATTTTGGGAAGGTTCCAGCGGGGTTCTCTTCAGTTCTTGTTGTAAACACCCGTCGGGGCGCAAAGTATCGAAACGCAGAGAACCCAGTTCCTGCACCTGACGTGTGTTGCAACAGTGCAATAGACACAACTGGCAATGAACCATTTCAACACTAATGTGGTTGAAACACAGTTTTTGTGTGCGAACTCATTCAAAAACTCGCGTCGGCTGGAACAGACCTAATAGGTTGTAAGATCGCACAATCAAAGATCGTTCAGTTCCAGTCTTCTATTCTCGATTCACTACATTTTAATATTCATGTTACCTATATTGAAGTAATTATTTTCAAGTTTATCTTTTCGTCTTCAGTTGTTGTGTTTCGGGGTACTGGAAATGGCTCCGTGAAGTGTAATGTGGCATCGCTTCACCCGTGTAAATGCTAGGGATGTGTATCGAAAAGGAAATTTTTCACACATCGATGTCTTTACTATTAGTCATCGATGTTTTTACCCCCTCCATTTTCCCCAGTTCTTTATTTTTCAAGAACCAGTTTTTACAACAAACATCTAAAGGCCCATTTACACTGCCCGAACATTTGTCGCGAACAGGGGTTTCGACTGAGCATTCGTTCGAGACTCGGGCAGTCTAAACAGTCGCATCGGGCCGAACAAGGCTCGTTGGTGCTCGGGGCTGATCCACCCGATGTCGGTTTTCCGGCGAATCATCAAAGGGATGCTCGTTCGCCGCTCGCTCTGTGTAAACACGCCGCTTCGGCGTGTCCTTGTTCGCCCAATCTAGTTCCCGCCAAGTTGATGAAGTACTTACTTATTCAAAATATATATTTCCTAAAATGAATTTTAAAATTTGTTCTTACCTTAAAATACTCCCGTAATGCTTCTACGATGGCCTTACAGACTTCAGGAACAAGTAGCGAAATTGCAGGCTTTGAAACGCTGAAGAGGAACATGAGGCTGCCATACGAGTCACCAGTGGCTAAAAATCGAAGCGTTATTGCTAACCGAACTGCTGCAGGAACGCTCTCGCAGAAGTTAGTGTCGGTTTTGGAGATGTTTCCTTCTATTTTGTGCAATATGAAGGTGAAACCTTCATGCGACATGCGACTAAAATTGCTGAAGAGCCCATTGTCATCCTCCTTCAAATCCTTCAGCAATGAGGAATAATTTCTTCCCCGCAGAAACGATGACTCCCACATGCGGCGCGATGATGTTCGGGCAGTGTAAATGCGGCTTAAGAAGCTTTTGTTACGTGTTCACAACAACTGGTCGAATCACTACCTGCATCATGGAGCTCCCTTTTAGTTCCATGACCTGTATCTATGTCCAGGAGAAGCAGGACCCTCCAACTAGGTCGAATCAGTACCATCCCTATTCTTTTATCGTTTTCTTTTAGGTAAGTATCTTAGTATTTTGGAATAAATGCTGCAAATTATTACACAGCGGTTTACTACTTAGCTATATAGATGCCCCTTTTGCTGTGGTCAGTACCTTCCCTCGTGCTTCCCACAAGAGAGCCCTAATTGGAGTAATGGAGCCAGCCAGGCAACCACGTTTCATAAATATGCGGTAGATTCAAGAATTCTTTCATTAATTAATTTTGTTATTCATGAAGCGTAAAGTTGTTCAAATTGAAAAAGTAGGCACCTACAAACTGAATTCAAAATACCTAACCGCCTTTATTAAAATGAAATAATATCGCAGAACAACCGACTCGACTTCATACAGCCATCCTTGATTATAATCAGGTGCTCCCTAGCAGTGATTCCCTATGTTGATCAGGTGCTGGGCTGTGGTTTAGTTGTTTATCTTAAAATGCGCTTATTCAGATTCATTCACAAAAAAATGTGTCAACAATACGCCATCAATGCCCACGTACCTGAGCAACATGTTTTCTCCGGGCGGGTCCTTCCCCCCGTTTGGGTGCGTTGGCTCCAATTCATGCGCGGAGCAGACCGTTTTCAAATTGAATTAAGGTGGCTGGAACAAGGATGTGGAATGGCTTGCCTCTGGCGATAAGGTCCCTCCCATCGCTCGGCACTTTCACGGGTGCATTTAAGGCGCGCTTCGGGAAATGAGCACTTCTCTCCCTTCTACCTGCTGTATTCTCTCATTTTTCTCTTCCACCCTACTATTTTCTTTTTCTTCACCTTCTTCAATTCCCTTCTTTTCAACACCTTCTCCCTCTCCATTTATCTCCCTTCATTTTACTCTTCCTTCTCCATTCTTTCATCTCCTCTTCCATTCTTTTCTTTCCTCTTCACCTTCTTTTCCAATCTCTTCTTTTTACCACCTTCTCCTTCTTAATTTTCTACTGAAATTTGTTATTTTGTTTTTCGGTTTTCTTTTCCCTTCCATTTAAATTCTGTGTTCTTTTATAATCTCCTAAAAAAAACACTCCCTGTAAAAAAAGATGCCAAGCTACAAAAGGTGTGATATCCAGGTTGTGCCAAGCACTGTGCCTAATAATCTTCCGTCCACATCCGACAGTTCATTTTCGACGTTAATTTTGAGGTATAGACTAGACTTAGCTAACAGGGTGAGGAGTGAGTTAATCTTTAGGAAGTGTGCTGCTTGGCCGGTCTAGTTACTGATCTATTCAGTTCCTACACGAAGGATTCGAAGCCATCAAAATTAATTATTCACATGCTATGTGCCTGATATGTCGTAGACAGACAAGCAGCACACTTCCTAAAGATTAACTCACTCCTCACCTCAAAATTAACGTCGAAAATGAACTATCGGATGTGGACGGAAGATTAGTAGGCACGTAGAATTTGAATAATTAATTTTGATGGCTTCGAATCCTTCGTGTAGGAACTGAATAGATCAGTAACTAGACCGGCCAAGCAGCACACTTCCTAAAGATTAACTCACTCCTCACCCTGTTAGCTAAGTCTAGTCTATACCTCAAAATTAACGTCGAAAATGAACTGTCGGATGTGGACGGAAGATTATTAGGCACAGTGCTTGACACAACCTGGATATCACACCTTTTGTAGCTTGGCATCTTTTTTTACAGGGAGTGTTTTTTTTAGGAGATATCACAAATTTTGAAAGGTCGCAAGTAACTTTCGAAGCTGAAATCAATGTGGCTCAATGTGGCGCAACAATATCCGAAGCCTGAATGAATGTGGTGCAACAATATCTGATCCGAAGCCTGAATCAATGTGGTGCAACGACGATATTCTCACACAAGCAATGCTAAAAATGCTTGACACTTCACATTGGAAAGGGTAGACCTCCCGTTATTCGCCATGTCACTTCGGCGTTACAGTTTTTAATTTTCGTTTTGATGGAAACACCCAAAATCACTTCACGCATTAACATGATTTTGATCGGTACTAAATTTCATAAAGATCGGTCTAGGGAAGAGGGTATATAAGTGGCGTGACAAAGAATGGGTGGAACAAACAAGCCCCCATCCCCCGGAACCCCCCCTTTGCTTGTGCGAAAACGGTTACAACTCCCAAAAGGTACTTCACCACGCCAAACCTGATCTACATACCAAATTTCATAAACATCGGTCGAGTGGAAACGGTTGAAGTTGTGTGACAAAGAATGGGTGGAAAAAAAATGGGAAGAAAGTTGAGCCCTATTTTTCGCAGGTTTTCGAAACACCTACCGCTTCGAATTTGGTGTCAGGCGACTCAGGGTTTTTGCCCCACAAAATATATACGCGCGAATAAAATATAGAAATAACGGGGAAGGCCCGGGAGGGGGCCAAAGTTGGCCCGATTCTTCGCTCAGTTATATTAGGCTCTGGGGCAGCCGGGCGCGGGTTCATGCTTGGCATCGCTCGGCTACCGCCTCGCTTGATAATAATAAATATATATAAGTTACTTTGAGCTTTCCAAAGCTAGGCGGGAACATTGTTCCTATTTTGGAAATAAAGTTATTATTATTATTATTATTAATATTATTATTATTACTTATTGTTATTATTATATCTGGGCTGGATTAATACCGTTTCATTCACAATCATTTTGAGACGAAGCTTTTCAGTGCAAACGAACGGCTGGTCGTACAATGCTGCGAGTGGTCTCAAAAAATCTTTAGTTCGATATCAGTGTAAAAAGTCTTAAAAAACCGTACCCTTCTATCGAAAGTTTTCGAGCTACGGCGTTATGAAAATTTCAACCCCTATTTTTCACCCCTTAGAGATGACTGACAAGTAACGCCGAGCTTCAAGGACCAACTAGACCCCAAATGGGACCTACACGCCCAGTTTAATTAATTTTGGTTCATGGTAACTATGAAAAGTGCGCAGTCCGGCTTACGGTGGACGGACAGAATTTTTTGTTTGTTCAGTTTTCAGATTCTACGTACCTTGAAACGGAAACCATAACTTTAGAGGGAGGGGTAACTTTTTTCTTGCTCAATTCCAGAAGTTCAGTGAAAATAATACAACAAATAATGAAGCTGTTTAAAAAACATTTGTTTCTAAAACACAGATGTTTCAATAACATGTTTCCATTTTTTTAAAAATCTGTGGTGAAACTTCGATGTCTTATCCATCGTTACCCATCCCTAGTAGATGCAGCTCTAGAATTAATATAAGCAGCATAGAATACTGATCAAGGAAATTCGGACAAAAATGACGAGGCTTTGTGATTTTGTGACCTATCATTATCAGGTCTGTCTGGTCATGTTTACTTTCTGTTGGCATTCACAGATAACCGACCAATCGTCGAATAACTGCCAAGTGTATTTGTCAAACATGTCAAGCACTGTTATGAAAAAGTGCGGTCTCTCTATCAGAGAACTGGGCACTCTGAAAATGACCACTTTGTTTTCTGGTAAGCGTAGTATTGTTAAGGTTAATAAATATGACTAGTATTTTGACATGGGGATCAGTAAAAAATTCACCTGACGAAAAATAGATTGATTAAATAGAGTAAATAGGTAAATAAAAAATGACTTCATGAAAAATGACATCATCAATAAATTTCGAATTCGTATTCGCAAACGTATTATTGTGAAGCGTAATGTTAGTTGCGAATTTCTTCCATCAGCCAATACATATTTACTTCCGAATTTGAAAATATCTGAAATAATTTGCAAGGTATGATTTCAAATAGTAAGTAAGAACTGCCTTGGCAGATCCCTTTGTAGTTTGTATTCAAGTCGTTCGTACCATACCCTGTCAAAAGCTTAAGCAACGTCAAGAATGACGCATCTCAGATCCCTGCATGACAGATATATCTTCAATTCATCGAATTTCGTTTGATGCCTTATGTGGTAAGCCATCTCGCAGTATGGAATAAACAAAATAAATAAACCTTTAGCTTACCACTAATTTATTAAGTACAAAGCTTTTCGCTCAACTTCTGAGCATCATCTGGTAAGTACTCACATAAGGCATGGCTGTGTTTATGTGAGTACTTACACTGATGATGCACTGCAGTTGAGCGAAAAGCTTTGTACTTGATGAATTAGTAGTAAGCTAAAGGTTTATTTATTTTGTGTTTATTCCACATTGCGAGATATCATATCTGTTTTCCATCGCTGCTGGTGATCTCATAAGGATCTTCCATGATATTTTCCTGTCAAAGTTGGGCTCAAATATTAACTGATCTCGGAAACATCGTCTTTCCGAACGTGACTGGTTTGTGCGGAATTTCTTTCCAAAGAGTGGTTAACAATTTTCGTGTGATGAAAACTAACTGAGTTATATTTGCCTGGATACGGATTGGTTGTACCTGTATGTAAAACTACCTATACAACATTTCGTGACATTAATTTCTTCGTGACAATTTTGTAAACATTGTCATTGAATTCCATATGAGAACCGTCAGTGTTATTTATTTATTTACCCCCCCCCCCCCCCCAATAGATGAGTTACGTACATAATCACCCGCATAGCCAGCCAAGCCAATTTAATTCACCCCCCCCCCCCCCATAGGGGTTACCCATGGGTCTGAAAAATGTACCTACTTTAATTTATTTCAATTTTTTGTTTGTTTGTTTAAATATGAAAGCAGATTCCATCCTGAGAATTTAGATAGGTACCAACTACATTCTCCTACGATAAGTAGTTTTTTATTTAGTATATGAGTTTTAGATTTTTGGAATTGAGGTTTGTGCTAGTGACGTCACAACGGGCAAGGGCGACCAGGTGGGAAGGGTGCTATGACGTCATTATTGTACGAAACTTCTAAAAATCATAGAATGAAAACTACTTGTCGTACAGTTGGCGTCAAAATTCTCAGGATGGAGTCTACTTTCATTTTAGTTTATTATTTTCAATAATGAACCTTTCGAATCGAGCATGAAAAACAATTTCCGTTTCAAGATACTTAGAATCCGAAAATGCAGTACAAACATTTCTGTCCGTCCGCTGTACGTCGTACTGCTCTTACCATGAACTAAAATAAATGACATTTTCTTTATAGGTCCCGTTTGGGGTCTATTTGGTCCTTGAAGCTCGTCGTTACTGTCAGTCATCTCTAAACAGTGAAAAATAGAGGTGAACAACTTTCAGTAGAAGGTTATGTTTTTTTAAAACATTATTAAATTTGTCTTGAGCTAAACAATTTTTTGAGACCACCCGGAGCATTGTACGTCCAGCCGTTCATGTGCGCCAAAAAGCTTCGTCTCAACGTGATAGTGAATCAAACGGTATAAATCCGGCCCAGATATCATTGCTAGGGAGCACCTGATATAATGGCGGATGGCTGTATGAAGTCGAGTTGGTTGTTCCGTGTTATTATTTCATTTGAAAAATAATGGATCTTTTAGATTTTGTTGATAGGTAGTTTTGGAACTTGAACAAACGTTATGCTTCATGAATAACAACAAATAATCAATGATTGAATTATTGAATCCCGCGCATTTTTATGAAACTTTAATTCCCCGGCTGGCTCTAGTACTCGATTTAGGGCTTTCTGGGGGGGAGCTCACGGGTGGTACTGACCACAGAAAACTGATCTACGCAGAAGGGGCATCTATACAGGTAAATAATAAACCGTTGTGTAATAATTTGGAGTGTTTTAAGAATAAACTGAACTTCATTCGACCGATCTCGCTCTTGCCCACGACATCTCTCTCTCACTCGACCCTCGCCTCCTAAAGCTATCTTCCTCTCTGTACCTGCTGTGGTGAAAACCGTGGGGTGCTCTCTCCTTCAGTATCTGCTGTGGTGAAAACCGCGGGACACTTCCTTCTCCACTAGCTCCTGCTGTGGTGAAAACCGCGGGGAGCTATCCAGTACCTTCCCAATGTCTGCTGTGGTGAAAACCGCGGGGTGTTCGCCTCCACCTTCCCAGAGTCTGCTGTGGTGAAAACCGCGGGACATCTATCTCCTCCTACTCTGGTACCTGTTGTGGTGAAAACAGCGGGGTACTAGCTCCCACTTCCCAGGTGCCTGCTGTGGTGACAACCGTGGGGCGCCATTGCCTTTAGCCCCTGCTGTGGTGTAAACCACGGGGAGCTAAAACTCCTTTCCAACTAACGCCTGCTGTGGTGAAGACCGCGGGGCGTTAGTAAAAGACTCCTACGGAGCACATCCTTCGTCATCCTCTCCTCATCCTATCTCTTCATCCTTTACCCAAGCCTACACAACCAATAGGAGTCACAACAATCCGGTTTGCTGAGGTTCTGCTGTAGGCAAGTGTTCTTCTCTTGCAGCACTTTGCAATAATGCAGCAGGTTTTGCAATGATGAAATTAACACAACATGACAAAATCATCCGGATAGATAAGTATTGCTATGATATTAATGACGAAATCATCATTGTAATGAGTTACCTAATTGTCGTACCTCATGTACAGGACTGAAATTAGAACCAGGTGCTGGGGTCCAGGCCAATATCGAGTTCGCTCCCACTAACCCGACAGGTGTTTACTACATAGAAGCGCGTGCTGTCTGCAAAGAAGGCTTCACGTCGGCCTATGCTGCTCTGTCGTTCAACTCCCGCCAGATGCTTATGCCTAATCTCCCTTCCGAAATCTTCCCTTCAATTTGAGATTTATTTTATTTTTGCGCCGCATATAAAATTAGTATAAAATAAAACAGCTTTGGTTATTGTGACTCGAAATGTTGAGGGTGAACTAGTTAGGCACCAGTATGCCTACTACTTGCTAATCAGTTTGGTAAATAATTGTACACCAAGATGACGCGAGGAAGCGGCGCTCGGCACCACCAATGGCGCCTCATAATGCAAAATGGGTATTACAACTGGGCGTTATGTACGAGGGTCTACTGGTTGGACAGTCAGAATTTGCTTTCTGATGATAATGTAAACCTGTGATGAGGATGAGTGTTTGTACATCCATACGGTACGTGTAGATACCGGTGCAGGACGAAAGCGCCAACCATCCTCAAATGGACATATGATGAAAGCGCCAACTGAAGGGCCCATTTGCGCCAGTAAACAGGGACGAAAGCACCTGAGAATGCATCGGGCGTGCACTGTGCAATGGTCAAAAATCGAGCCAACTGCCGATATTTCTCCCCAACTCTCACCAGCTGAAAATCCTAAAAATTCGTCTGGACATTTTGTTATGTCTCTAGCTTTACTATATCTAAATCCGAGTGGACACTGTTGTGACTCCGTTTGGGTAGGTAGGGTGGGAGTTGAGTTGAGGAGAGAAAAGGAGTGATCTGTTGGACGAAGGTGAGAAGGATATGTTCCGTAGGAGTCTTTTTACTAACTCCTCGCGGTTTTCACCACAGCAGGCGTTAGTTTGGATAGGAGGCTAGCTCCCCATGGTTTTCACCACATCAGGCGCCTAGGATGTGGGTTTTTTAGTACCCCGTGGTTTTCACCACAGCAGGTACTAAATGAGAAGAAAGTGTCCTGCGGTTTTCACCACAGCAAACAATGGGAATGTGGAGGCTAGTACCCCGCGGTTTTCACCAAAGCAGGTGCTAGAGGAGGAGAAGGTATCCTGCGGTTTTCACCACAGCAGATACCGGACAGAAGGTAGCTAGTAACCCGTGGTTTTCACCACAGAAGGCGTTAGTTTGGATAGGAGGTTAGCTCCCCGTGGTTTTCACCACAGCAGGTACTAAATGAGAAGAAAGTGTCCTGCGGTTTTCACCACAGAAAACAATGGGAATGTGGAGGCTAGTACCCCACGGTTTTCACCACAGCAGGTGCTAGAGGAGGAGAAGGTATCCCCCGGTTTTCACCACAGCAGATGCCAGGCAGAAGGTAGCTAGTAACCCGCAGTTTTCATCACAGCATGTGTTGGAGGAGAAGGAGGTGTCCCGCGGTTTTCACCACAGCAGATGCCGGGCAGAAGGTAGCTAGTAACCTGCGGTTTTCATCACAGCAATTGCTAGAGGGTAAGGATGTAGAAGGTATTAGCGTAGGCTGCACTCAGAAGCGACCCCACTCGCTGGCTTTGATGGGAAGCAAAATGCGCCCTGCAGACCGGCGCTTTTGGCACTACTCATAAAATCCAACCTTTTGGACCGTGTAATTAGAGGGGTTGGCGCTTCTGGGTTGTAGTCGTCCCTCACCTGTCAACGGTTGTTAATGGCCGTTGAGAGTCGTTGGGAGTTCCCTTCCCAGGCTTCAACCGAGGCGTCGCACAGCTCGTCTTTCTCCTTGTTTATTGGTTAAATCTATATTTACAAGTTACATGTGAGTGGTATATATTACGCTGAGGGGTACCGCGACAGTATTATTTATGGTGTTTCAAGTTGGTATTCAACTTCCGTTAGGGATAAGGGGTTGGACGGAAGGTTTTTGACATTTTATGTCTTTACTTTGCTACATAAACTCGAAAATGAAACGCGGGACATGCAACGGAGACATGCAACGGAAACAACGTCACGAAAATATTTCTGATGATTTTCGCTTACAACCGATTCGTTGCTACGGAACTTTATCTTCGCCAGTTATCATCGTACAAAAATCGTTCACCACTCGTTGGATAGCTCTCGATTTACCTAACCATACTACGTTAACCACTGCGGGCTGCGTGGCCAACAAGCTGCGGTATGAGCGTGATTGTTTAAATGAATGTTTACGTACATAATACAGTGGAGACCGGCTAATCCGAACTAATTGGGACTGAAGGCTGTTCGGACTAGGTACCATTCGTTGGAAATCTTGACCAAAACAATTAAGTACGAAGTACTTGGTGTGGGTGCGGGAGGGGGCTCTAAGACATAAAATGTCCCTCGTGGTTGCGTACTTGTACGGAAGCTGTACCCACCGTTTGTGTTTTGCTTTTTTCGTAGTTTCAAATTGTTATTGCGCTATCACAAATGAAAAGCTTCACAAGTCGCTTTTAACTGCTTAGCTATCGACATAACCTAAAATGGTTGACGTTTGAAAAACATCACTACTTATCGTTCGAAGTACAAAATGATGCACCAGTTGTTCTTTGGCCCAGTTCCCAAACCAGTCAACGAAACGAAAAATACCGATTTTGTTAATTGTTGATTATTGAATCAATACATGTGGTTTCTCCACAATTTCAACACGGGGGATGTTGAGAGTGATCAGGAGAGTTCACACATGCACTTGTCTTTCCCTGGGCATGTTGGCGGTTCCGGCTGAAATAGGGAATGGCACTGTTCAGTTCTATCAGCTCATCATACCTATTCAGATTGGTAGAATGGTTTACCAAACCAAACACCTCAGCGTTACAGTGCGACTTACGTTAAATTGGAACTACAGAAAACAAATTAATACATTTTGCATTCCTATTTTTCAGTAACTCCAAGTTAACGGTAGGTATTGAAACCCGTTCTAAATGTCTTGTCGCTCACCTTCATCACTGGGATGTTGAAATAAACCTTTCGCCCATTCAATTCTTCCATCTTAGCGGTAGTGGTGGATTCCATAGGTTTTCCATACTCGTTCTTCAGATTTCTAAGACTCGACAACTGCAAGAAAGTGTTATTCATTGTCTCTTTGTGAACGAAGCACTCATTCGACTCCTCTCAGATTACATTCACTGGCTTTTGTAAATTTACCTGGTCGTACAATATTGGTAGAGGGTTCTTCATGACAATCCAAACGACCTCTTGATCCTGGTACAAGAAACGGGAGCCCACGTAAGAGTAAAAGTCCGGAGACGCCAACGCCTGTTTCAAGTTTACAGTACCCAAGTAAATGCACCGTTCTTGCATAAGGTACCGGTACTACCAACCAAATGACTAGATTTAAGCACCGTGAAAATATTTACAGTCATGCTACTGTTTGTAATGTCTTTCACAAGATTTAAAATCTATAAAAGCTTCTTATGTACCTACATCTCATTGCAGTTGTTTCAGTATTAATGCGTTTATTGATTTCTGTACACATCAGTAGGCTAGCCGTACATTCCCAACACTTGATGGCTATAATCATGTCTGCCATATCCCTACGCGAGTTTCCCCTACGGAGCTTGTACCAACCTGGGACATAGGCCCAAGCTTCTTTTCAAACCCGTGTTCATGCCAGGAGCACAATTTATGTATCTAGATGACCTTGGCTAGATCCTAAAAAACAATGCAAATCCCTGCAGCTGCTTATTATTTTGTACAGAATACCCTTCTGTTACGGATCACAGCTCTCTGTATAGATAACCCGTCTATACAATATAATATTATGTACTAGTCTATACATGTTATGTGGTTCGCAGACCCTCCGTAGGTTAGTACCTAACCCCGTACCCGTTACTAGGTACATACCTACCTAAATCACGAGTTACATGTTGCTAAAATAATACAGCCGATGACAAACAGTAACTAAAACGGCAAAAAGAAACGCAAATAATGAAGTTCTGAAGGAAAATTGTAGATGTGGAGCGAAATAGATGCCCCTTCTGAGTAGATCACTGTTTTCTGTGGTCAGTACCTACCCCCTGGTCAAGTATAATGGACCGTTGTGTAATAACTTGTCCATCAATAATACTTCAACGTTTGTTCAAGTTGCAAAAGTACCGATCAACAAAATCCAGCCCCTTCTTGGTAGATGAACCGTTGTGTAATAATTTACCGTTGTGTGATAATTTACCGTTATGTAATAATTTATCGCTGTGTAATAATTTGCCGTTGTGTAACAATTTACCATTGTGTAATAATTTACCCATCAATAATACTTCAACGTTTGTTCAAGTTCCACAAGTACCTACCAACAAAATCCAATAGTCCATCACTTATCAAATGAAATAGTATCGCGGAACAACCAACTCGACTTCATACAGCCATCCGCCATTATATCAGGTGCTCCCTAGCGATGATATCCGGGCCGGATTTATACCGTTTGATTCACGATCGTGTTGACGAAGCTTTTTGGTGCACACGAACGGCTGCACGTACAATACTCCGGGTGGTCTCAAAAAAATATTTAGCTCAAGACAAATTTAATAACGTAAAAAAAAACCTATCTAAAGTTCTATCGAAAGTTTTCGAGATACGGCGTTCTGAAAATGTCAACCCCTATTTTGAACACCTTAGAGATGACTGACAGTAACGCCGAGCTTCGAGGACCAACTAGACCCCGAACGGAACCTGTAACCCGAATTTCATCAATTTTGTTTCATGGTAACTAAGAAAAGTGGCCAGTACGGCGTACGGCGGACAGACAGAAATATTTTTATTGCATTTTCGGATTTTACATACCTTGAAACGTAAAACATCAAATTTTGTGGGGGTGGGGGGGGGTTAGAATTTTTTTTTCTTGCTCGATTCGAATGGTTCATTATTGAAAATAATAAACCAAAAACTAGTCCTGCCTACCTGTGAAATAGTTAGAAACCAGTGGGTGCGGCGGACTTGAGATTTTTTGTGCTTACAGCTATGTTATTCACAAATTAAAGTTCTGTTGAAAATAATAACATTTTGTACGATACAGAAGACCTTAAGTGCATGAACGAGTCTTTTAAATTTTGAATTACTGTAAGTTGTATGTATAGATACGTACCTAGGCGGAAGATTTACTGCGCCTGTGGTACATAATAGATAGAATTACTGCGAAAGAAACGGTCGATGCCCAAGGATGTGTACGTACTCTACGATGTCAATAACTAAGCATGTAGGGAGGTCTACAATCCCAGGTAAGTTCATACTTATTTGATATTATGTCTACTCCCGGGGCCTTTTAATCCTGTCCTCACTACAATCGGTCTCTAGAGTTGCACGGTCCACGAACGCCTGTTGGAAACTCACATCTTGAAACGGTAACAAGAGATTCCCATCTACTAGAATTTTCGAGTACGGTTCGGTGACCCTTGGCAGAAAGCTGAATAAGGTGTAGTAAGGCGCGTCTTCAGAAACCTTGACAACAGGAAATAATATTTTTGTTAGATACAGCGGAGCATTTGGGAGCCTTCCCAAGCCTCCTATTCAAATTTTCGGCTTGTTAGGGCTCATCAGTAAGGTCATAATATGTTATAAGGCGAATAAGTTACAAGGATCTGGATAGCACAGGTCTTAACGATTCTGGATTCTGAGAGGTTATACTGCACCTCGAACATGAGAGAAATTTTCACTTGGAGCTCAGCATTGTGCACCCGTATCCACTCCAACCTATCGGCTTCCTCCTTTTGGTCTCTCTTTGCCTTTTCTTCCTGGTACTTGGCCCTCCTGGCACGCTCCCTCTCTTTATCTCTCTCCCGAGGGAACATGTTCCCGTCGATCGGCGTTTCGTCTGGCATCCTTGCGATCACCACCAAACTGCTTGGGCTCGTTAACGTCGTCGACTTTCTCTCGTCCCTTTGACCAGCGTTCACTAAATGCACATAAATATGGATCTTGAAAGGAAACCTCGTTACTGCGTCGTCCTTAAAAACTACCCTCTGACAACTTATAAAATTCAAATTCAGTATATTTTTGGCAATACAAGAGTAATAACGTAGGTACATTTCATATAGGTATCTATACACAAAGAAAAGATTTCTACTAATATAAATGTTAAAATCGACCGAACGACCTTGAAGTGGCATGGAGCAACTTTAAATCCGTAGTTCTCACAGCGGCGGAAGAAGTCTGTGGCTCCAGTCTACATGGAGCACTCAAAAAGTGCACTCGCTGGTGGAGTGAGGAGGTTGAAGCCCACGTCAAGGAAAAGAAGAGGCTTTGGAAACAGTACTTCCAAACAAAAACTCCAGAAGCTTGGGAAGCCTATAACAGGAAGCGGAATGAGACAAAGCTCATAGTCCTGGCAGCTAAGGCGAAATCCTGGGAGGAGTTTGGAAGGTTCATGCAGGAGGCGTACGAGGGAAACCAGAAACTGTTCTACAGAATCTTGAAGAACATGAGAAAGGAAAAAGGCTGCTCTCTGAAATTGATTAAAGATAAACTCGGTAACCTGCTTACGGGAGAAAACGAGATTATGGGCAGATGGAGGGAATATTTCCAAGAACTGCTGGACAGTGGTCGAGAGGATCAACACTCGGGAGATGACAACCTGCAGGATGACGAGGACGTAGGACCAACCATTTCAATGGAAGAGCTTCAGAGAGCCATAGGAAAGATGAAGCTTGGCAAAGCAGCGGGTGAGGATCAAATTACCCCTGAAATGCTGAAGTAAATAAAAAATATAACGCTCTGTTGTAAGAGGCAAGTTTAAAGAGCTCTGTGCAACATTTAGTTAGCTTGACGTTAGTCAACGAGGGGCCAGTCTGGTGTTCGAGACCACAGGCCAAATCATTCTCATCATTGCCAGTTTTGAAAACGTGAACGCACTATTCTAAAAGAAAGATCTGCCTTAGACACAACAAAACATCAAATTCATTATATAGCCGTGGGGGTAGAATATCTAGAAGGCTTATTCAAGATCACCTTAAGACGCGAGTTTTGGAGTACCTGCACACATTGCAGATGGGTTTTACAAGTACTTCCCCATACTTCAGAAGCGAAAAAGCGAGGCCAAAATAAATATTCTTCATCATCTTCAGTGACGGAAAACTTTTAGGAACTCGAAACACGTACAGCAGTTTTCTTAACTTTGTAACCACAGAGTCAGTGTTTAATTGGATGGTGGAATGGAATAGCCGAACATCCACAATCCGTAATAGCGGAAAATCCGTTTTATCTACGGACGTTGCACCTGTCGTACTCAAGGACATACGTTCAAGCCAGTGGAGGGACAAGAGGAACGTTAAGAAAGTTTCGAAGAGGGGTGGATAGCGGACAAAATGGGATATCTCAACTACCTAGAGATGTGGTTAACCACAAATATTTGCACTATTTCCAGTAGTAAATCCAAAGGTTATTTCTGTCGAGGAGTGGATTTTCCAGATTGATTCACACGAGACACAAGTTTTAAAGACGTTTTATAAGGTTTTATTTTAAAGAGAAAATGCGAGAGCAGTATAGCGATCACCGATCAGGGCAAGTGTGTACAGTAAACAATTTGACTAGGGCGGTGTCGAGTACAAACATGTCATTGGTTGAGTACATTGGCGCCTTATTTCAAACTATGTAGGTATAAAATTATTACTCCCAACATCCCTTCTTAATTTTAGGATTTAGTACCACTTGTCATTACATGCATTATAAAAAATCATACAACATACGTAATAGTTTTACATTACATACGTAATAGTTTTAAAATATAGAATATGAGTTACAGGAACCAACATTTTTTAAATTCAATAACATTATCACTCAAGGAACAAAAATATTTCAAAGTTAAGTGGTAAAATATCAACACAATATTATTCAAATGTTTAAAAAAATGTATCATCCATCAGTCTCAAAACAGTATTCAAGAACAAGGTAAGTATCTTAATTAACCATCATTCTTTTAAAATTTTCAAATTTGTTCGGACCCAAAGCTTTAGTTAGCAAATCAGCAATTTGTTTGTCACTAGGACAGTACTGGATGTGAATTAACTTTTTATCAACAATTTCTTTTATGTAGTGAAACCTGACGTCTATATGCTTGCTTTTACGACTAAAGTTTCCTTTTTTAATCAAACTTATAGCACTTTGGTTGTCCACGTTTAGAGTTGCTTTAATTTTCCTGCACGTAAGTTCTTCCAATAAGTTCTTCAGATAAACCAACTCTTTGCAACATTCAGCTGCGGCTATATATTCACTTTCGGTGCTCGATGTAGCAACGATTGGTTGTTTCCTTGAACCCCAGCTGATTGGTCCTCCACAGAAAAATATTATGTATCCAGAAGTACTTTTCCTGGTCTCCGTGTCTCCTGCGTAGTCTGAGTCACAATAAGCGATAAGTTCGTCGGGAGATTCACGACTGAAGTTTATTCCAACATTGACACTTCCTTTTAAATATTTCAGTGTTCTTTTCAGGTTTATCAGATCGTCGTGTGTTGGATTTTCGACTCGGCGGCTGCTCATACCCACAGCGTAGGCCAAATCTGGTCGAGTTTTCGTTGTGAGGTATAGAAGACTTCCAACTACTTCTCGAAATGGAAAATCGACGCGCTGTTCGTTTTTTGGGGTGTGACCGTCGACTTTCTGGAATGGAGTTGATACTGGTTTAGCTTCATCCATACCATACTTTTTCAGGAGTTGTTTTGAGTATTCAGTCTGAGAGAGCTTGACTGAAGTTTCGGATTTTTCGAACTCGAGGCCTAGAAATGTTTTTGGATCACTGATAACAGTCATTTCGAACTCTTTATTAAGTTGTCTCAGCAGGGTATTCATTTTATTTTCGTTGTCTGAGGCAAGAATTCCGTCATCAACATGTATGGCCAATATCAGAGTTGCATCCTTATTTTTGAAAACACAAGGCTCATTTTTGAGTGCTTCTAATCCATTTTTCTTTAGGAACTCTGTAAATCTCTGGTTCCATTTTAGTGGTGCCTGTTTTAGGCCGTACAAGGCTCGTTCGAGTTGACAGATTTTTCCAGTTTCCTTGTAGCCTTCGGGCAACTCCATGAAGATTGGTTCATCCAACTTTCCATATAGGAACGCCGTTTTTACGTCAAACTTCTTGGATTTGAAACCGTTCTTCACGATCAACGCCTGTACTAGTCTTAGAGCGTCACTACCCACTACCGGGCTGAAGGTTTCTTCACTGTAGTCTAGCCTTTGTTCGCATCCTCGAACGACAAGTCTGGCCTTGTACTTTCCATTTTCTTTTATCCTGAAAACCCATCGATTTGTCAAGATTCTTCGTTTTCCAGCATGTTCCCGATCCACTAGTCTCCATGTATTATTTTTCTTGAGAGATTTCTTTTCCTCCTCAATGGCTGCAGTCCATTGTTGTCTGTTGGAACCTGAAGCAGCTTCTTTGAAAGTAAGAAGGACATAATCTTGTAGTTTTACTGGAACGTTTTTCTTTCTTTTTCCTCTTCCTGTGTCTTCGTCTTCTTCTGTTTCAGCCTCTTCGTAGATTGACTCGGGGGCTTCGGGGGCTCGGGGGTTTTCTTCATCGTTCATTTCATCAGGATTGTTTCCATCTTCAATGTCTTCTTGTATTTCTCTTTCTGTATCGTCGTCTTCCACTAGTGTGTCCTTTTCATCTTCTTCAATTTCATTTTCTTTTTCTCCCTCTGTTCCATCTACATTGTCGATTTCCACCACAATTTTAACGTTTTCATACTCATCTTTTGTTTTTCTTGGTGGCAGATCGTCTTCAAATACGACATCTCGAGCGTAGATTATTTTTCGTGCGTTTTCATCCCATAGTCGATATCCGTTAGGTTGATAGCCGACGTGGATGTATCTCTTGCTTCGAGAGTCGAGTTTTTTCAACCTTGTAAGAACTTTAGCGTAGGCAACGCATCCGAACAGGTGAATTTTACTGTAATCCGCCCTTTTGCCAAACCACATTTCGTACGGGGTTCTTTCTCCTGATAGAGCATCTGTCGGGCAGCGATTCAAAATGTAGCATGCAACGCGAGCTGCCTCCCCCCACATTTCAGATGGTAGTTCAGAATCAAAGAGCAGGGCTCTCGTTTTGTCCATTATGGAGCGGTTTACTCTTTCAGCCTTGGCATTGAGCTGCGGAGTATGACTTATAGTGAAATCCATCACTATTCCTCTGGATTTGGCCCAATTTAGCAAATTGGTGCTTACATATTCGCCTCCACAGTCACAACGAATTTTTGATACAGGGAGATTCCATTTTGCTTCTACTTCTGCAACATATTCTTTCAAACATTGAGCAGTTTCATTTTTCTTTTTGAGCAAATAAATTTGCAGAAAATGAGTATAATCGTCTAAGCATGTCAGAATGTATTTATAGCCATCCCAGGTAAGTTTTTCGACTTCGCAAATGTCAGTATGAATAATCTCCAAAGGACGCACAGCACGCGTTCTTATGGATGAGAAGGGTAAACGTGACTGCTTGGACTTGACACAGATTTCGCAAATACGGTTAGCGTGTTCAAAATCCTTAGATGTGAGTCCAAGAGTATTTTCTCCATTTAGTTTTCTTAGGTTTTTGAAACTGAGATGTGCCATTGCGCGGTGCCAAAATATGTCATTTTTCTTAAAGATTTTGTAGCACTGCTTTTCGGTTTTTGAGGTATTATTTTCAGGCAAAAGATTTAGTAAATACAGACCATTACTCTGTCTTTCACCTTCGAGGGTGTGATCTTCTTTCGATATTTTTACTTTGTTTTTAGTGAACAACACCTCACCTCCATGAGCTGTGATTGCTCCAACCGAAATAAGGTTGCTGTCAAGATCAGGTACGAGAAGGACATCTGAGAAAACGCAATCTTCTGTGCCTAGAGTACCTACACCAGTAGTCGACAGCGACTGATCTTTTTTCGCTACCCTCACGTTGTCATTTTCAAATTTTAAATTCGACAGCAGCGAACTATTTTTGACCATGTGATGAGACGAACCACTGTCTACGTAAAATGGGACGTTTTTTGTTGACGTTTGGTCCTGAGCGCGGACAAAATACGCAACTTTTTTATCGTTTTGTTTCTTCTGACGATTTTCGTGTTGCGAGCGGAAGAAACAGTTTTCCCATTTGTGATTGGTTTTCTTGCAAAACTTGCAAGCGACGAGCGACTGGTCATTCTGCGACTGTTTTCCGCCCTTGCCGGACTTTTTCTGTGATTTTTCCGACTTGAACGCAACCAGTTCATCTTTTTTATTTTGAGAACCGATTTTGTTTTCTTCAGCGTACAGTCGAGTCACAAGGTTATCAAGTGTTCGATCGTCTTTTCCGGTGGAACTCCAAGCAGTAGTAAAATGTTTGTAGCTTGGCGGAAGGATCGATAAAATTTTCGATATGACCATTGAATCCGTGATTTTAGTATCTTCATCAATCGTGTTTATCCGAAATGCAATGTTTTGAAGATCGCTTATATTGTGGGACATGTCATGGGAATCGTTGAACCCAAACCCAAAGAATTTTTCGAGTAACTCATTGAGCTGATCTTCGTTTTTCCGGTCGAATATCTTGGATAGCTTATCAAACATAGCATTCGAAGTTTCACAGTTCAATATATGAGTTAGATTTGTTTTATTAATCGAAGCCATAATAGCCATTTTGGCACGAGCATCTTTACGGATAAAATCCCGTTTTTGTTTGTCGTCTGCGAGATCTTCTTGTTTGACCCCAATCAACGCAACATCGTCTACTCCTGCCGATTGAAACAGTACCGTAATTTGTAATTTCCACAACTGGAAGTTTTCGGCTCCAACGAGCTTGTCAATGTGTGACACATCGTCTGTTTGACTAGCCATATTGGGTTTTATTTTATTTTTACTCACCGGCCTGTTGAGCTGAAAAGAAGCGACGACACTACACAAACGCACTGAGTTTTATTAACACTGTTTTTATAGAAACAATCTGGTTTTGATCATACTGGGTGCCATAACCTGTCGAGGAGTGGATTTTCCAGATTGATTCACACGAGACACAAGTTTTAAAGACGTTTTATAAGGTTTTATTTTAAAGAGAAAATGCGAGAGCAGTATAGCGATCACCGATCAGGGCAAGTGTGTACAGTAAACAATTTGACTAGGGCGGTGTCGAGTACAAACATGTCATTGGTTGAGTACATTGGCGCCTTATTTCAAACTATGTAGGTATAAAATTATTACTCCCAACAATTTCCGCTAGTGTTAGAAGTAAAATTATGTAGGTACCTACCATACTTACCTCTCGCATCCGTCGTCACTAGCGAAAGCGATGTCAAGAACATCGGGCCGTCGAAAAAATACTTGACTCAGTTTGTCCCTATTCATGTGAAGAACGGGGGGAAGTGAAACAGGATTAGTCTTGTGCCACGACACGGACAGACAAACAACCTTTCACTCTCCTTCACTTCCTTTGTTCCCTTGTTCCGTTGTTCGACACCTTTTACTTCCCCCCCTCTTCAGATAAATAGGGACAAATTGACTAAAGGATTCTTCCGACGGCCTGATGATGATTTCCTTACATCGAAAGCCGTTCGCCTCCAGTGCTCGACCAGCTAGTGACGATGGATTCCCCCGGAAGGCAGGTGCGGTAATTTTACCAATATTACCATTTTCACGGGAGTTTACGTAGCATCTTGGATCTTGGATGGGCTAAGAGACATCACAGCCCAGACAAGCGAAACATTACGAGTTTTGGTTTATTATTCTGTGTGTGTGTGTACCTACACCAATGGATTCGCTCAGCAAAAAAATTTTTATAACGCCCCATACATTTTTTTTCTTTGAAGTTTCAAGGTGCGTAGATTCAAAACTGCGATGTCCGTCCGTCATAATTTGTAAAAAACGCTGCAAAGTCCTTGTCACATGGGTTTATTATTCTATTGGAGTTCTAGAGATTCTTGTTGGCTGTTCATTTATTGTTTCTTTCATGTGGAATGATTGAAATAGCTATTTCTGATGATTTCCACCAATTTTGGCCCCCAAAACATGAAATAGGTACGCTTTTTTTTTCTTTTTTTTAAGATCATCTTTGATCATTGGTAGTGGCATTTAATGGTCTTGATTCACCTGTTTACACTTTTTCCAATGTTATTATACAAACTGATGGTGATTTCAGACAGTTTTCCAGGTTTTTGACTCATAAAAAACCAATTTTGGGAGCTGAACCTTTGGTAAAACCTCAATTTCCGCGTCTTTGGTCAAAATCGACTTCATATTCGGTCTTCTCGTCCTCAAAAACATGGAAAAATATACCTCAAAAGCTCATGTTACTAACATGTTGTTAAAACGCAAAAAGTACCTATTTTTACACACATTTTCACTCGTAACACCCCTGGGTATATTCCGATCGGGCTGAAAAGTTTCGGGACACAACTAGGGCCCAAATGGAGCATGTGTGCGAAAGAACGAATTTTTTAGACCGAAAATGAAGCCTGTACACGTGATACGGCGGACGGCGGAAGGACATTGCATTTTTGGAATCTACGCACCTTGAAACGGAAAAGAAAAAATTTTGAGGGGGTGTTATAAAAATTTTTTGCTGAGCGAATACATAGGTGTATTATTCACAGAATAATAAACCAAAATAAAAAGAAGCCCAATTCGTGTTTTTCAGAAACAATAAATGAACAGCCAACATTTCTGTCGTTGTGTCCAAAGTGTGTCCATGTGACAAGGACTTTGCAGCGTAATTCGGATGAGCTAGCTTTTAAAATGTGTTGAATATCGAGGAATTGTCGTGAGATGTCCCAACTCGATTTTTTGGGGTCAGAAAATAACAAGATATAGAAGACAAACATGTTCTTCAGGCGCCATAGCTCAATAAGTTGAGAGGGTCTTTGCATAAAGCTGAAGGTTGTAGGTTCATGCCGCCCTGGCGTCGCGTTTTCCCACCTCAACTGTTTCCCTCATAGTATAATAAAAACGCTGCAATGTCCTTGTCACATGGGTTTATTATTCTATTGGACATACCTACAGAAATGTTGGATGTTTATTTATTGTTTCTTTCATGTAAAATAATTGAAATAGCTATTTCTGGTGGTTTCCACCAATTTTGGCCCCCAAAACACGAATTCGGCAAGCTCCTTCTTTTCCCGAATCATCTTTGATCATTGATAGTACCATTTAATCGTCTTGATCCATCTGTTGACACTTTTTCTAGTGTTATTCTACAAATTGATGGTGATTTCAGAAGATTTCCCAGGTTTTTCACTCATAAAATAGTCAATTTTGGAAGCTGACCATCTGGTAGAACTCAATTTTCAACTCTTTGGTCAAAATCGACCTCATATTCGGTCTTCTCATCCCCGAAAACATGAAAAACGATACCTCAAAAGCTCGTGTTACTAACATGTTGCTAAAACGCAAAAAGTACCTATTTTTACACACATTTTCACTCATAACACCCCTGGGTATATTCCGATCGGGCTGAAAAGTTTCGGGACACAACTAGGGCCCAAGTGGAGCATGTGTGCGAAAGAACGCATTTTTTAGACCGAAAATGAAGCCGGTACACGTGATACGGCGTACGGACATCGCATTTTGGTTTATTATTCTGTGAATAATACAACTATGTATTCGCTCAGCAAAACATTTTTATAACACCCCCTCAAACTTTTTTCTTTTCCGTTTCAAGGTGCGTAGATTCCAAAAATGCAATGTCCGTCCGCCGTCCGCCGTACGCCGTCCGCCCTACGCCGTACGCCGTCCGCCCTACGCCGTACGCCGTATCACGTCTACAGGCTTCATTTTCGGTCTAAAAAATTCGTTCTTTCGCACACATGCTCCATTTGGGCCCTAGTTGTGTCCCGAAACTTTTCAGCCCGATCGGAATATACCCAGGGGTGTTATGAGTAAAAATGTGTGTAAAAATAGGTACCTACTTTTGGCGTTTTAGCAACATGTTAGTAACATGAGCTTCTGAGATATCATTTTCCATGTTTTTGGGGACGAGAAGACCGAATATGAAGTCGATTTTGACCAAAGAGTGGAAAATTGAGTTCTACCAAATGTTCAGCTCCCAAAATTGATTTTTTATGAGTCAAAAACCTGGGAAATCGTCTGAAATCACCATCAGTTTGTATAATAACACTAGAAAAAGTGTCAACAGGTGGATCAAGACGATTAAATGGCACTATCAATGATCAAAGATAGGTAGTTAAAAAAAACCTAATTCGTGTTTTGGGGGCCAAAATTAATGGAAACCACCAGAGATAGCCATTTCGATTATTACGCATGAAAGAAACAATAAATGAACAGCCAACATTTCTGTAGGTATGTCCAATAGAATAATAAACCCATGTGACAAGGACTTTGCAGCGTTTTTGGAGTCTACGCACCTTGAAACGGAAAAGAAAAAATTTTGAGGGGGTGTTATAACATTTTTTTGCTGAGCGAATACATAGGTGTATTATTCACAGAATAATAAACCAATAATATACGTCGGTTCCATCATGAAAAGACGATTGGTTTTTTACCTGCCAAAAAAGCCTTGACATCGTCCTCACTCAAACTGGATGTCTTCTTCAGCAGTTCATCATACAAAGGAGCAAAACTGTAAAAAATATATTTAATTTCATTACTGGGCAGGGGCACAACCGAAGTTCAAAATAAGATTTGTTTCCAGACGCACTTTTTTCAAACTGAAGTGCACGCACCAACTTTGTACACGTGCCGAACTTCCTGCAGTTGAAATATGTTAACAAGCGGGTACCGCATTTTTCCCAGCATAACGGATGAGAACCCACCATGAGAACTGACTGGTGTTTGACAAAGCGACCGGTCTTTCCCTATGCTGCCGTGTGAAATAAAAACGCCTCAACTCTTGAGTTTACAAAAACGCTGCAAAGTCCTTGTCACATGGGTTTATTATTCTATTGGACATACCTACAGAAATGTTGGATGTTTATTTATTGTTTCTTTCATATAAAATAATTGAAATAGCTATCTCTGGTGGTTTCCACCAATTTTGGCCCCCAAAACACGAATTAGGTACGCTCCTTTTTTTTTCAAATTATCTTTGATCATTGATAGTACCATTTAATCGTCTTGATCCACCTGTTGATACTTTTTCTAGTGTTATTATACAAATTGATGGTGATTTCAGACGATTTTCCAGGTTTTTGACTCATAAAAAATCAATTTTGGGAGCTGAACATCTGATGCAACCTCAATTTTCGACCCTTAGGTCAAAATCGACTTCATATTCGGTCTTCTCGTCCCCAGAAACATGGAAAACGATACCTCAAAAGCTCATGTTACTAAAACACAAAAAGTACCTATTTTTACACACATTTTCACTCATAACACCCCTGGGTGTATTCCGATCGGGCTGAAAAGTTTCGGGACACAACTAGGGCCCAAGTGGAGCATGTGTGCGAAAGAACGAATTTTTTAGACCGAAAATGAAGCCTGTACACGTGATACGGCGGACGGACATTGCATTTTTGGAATCTACGCACCTTGAAAAGGAAAAGAAAAAATTTTGAGGGGGTGTTACACAAATTTTTGCTGAGCGAATACATAGGTGTATTATTCACAGAATAATAAACCAAAATGGAATTTTCATGTACCCCCCCCCCCCCCCTCCGCTATTCTCGACCTCCTCTTTTCTACGGAAACGCCAAAATATTCGATTCGAAAGTGGGGGGTAAGGTAATTCGAAACCGGAAAATCAGTCGATGTTGAGGTAAAACGCCTCAACTCTTGGATTATTGAAACCACTCAAACTGTATGCTTTTTGTGCATAATCAAAGGAGAAACCCATTAACTCGCCAAAATTTATATGAGGCGTTTGGCCTTCACAACGTTGTATTGGCCTACATTGGCCTCAGATTTAGGTTACAGCATTTAATCAATCTTCTTGAGGCGTTTTTTCCTTTTTTTACACAGCTAGCTGATCGAGCGTGGATTTTCTTCTTCCAGTAATGAACCTTATGAAGGAATCGAGAATCGAATGAAACAAATATTTTTACCCCCTCAAAATTTGATGGTTACAAGGTACGTAGAATCCGAAAATGGAATTGAACAATTTTTCTGTATTCCGTACTTCGCAAGTTTTAGTTACCATGAACCAAAATGAATGAAATTTGGTTTGTCGGTAGGGGTTGAAAATTTCAAAACGCCGTAGCTCAAAAACTCTCAATACTTATGACGTTTACGAATTGACCGCATACCTATATGGTTTTTATGACTTTCTTAAATTGATTCAGAATTTCATGATGTTTTTAGGTAACCTGGAGCATTGTACGTATAGCCGTTCATTCACAGCAAGGCCCTGAAATTTGAACCGAAAAGCTTCGTCAACATGTAAGTACGTCCAGCACAGAGCATCATTGACTGGGAATAGCTGATTACGCATGGCTTTATGAACTCGAGTTTGTTGTTCCGTGTTATTATATTTAATTTGAAGAAAGGTGATTGTTTTGGATTTTACCGATAGGTACTTTTTTTTACTTAGTTATTTTTGTTGAATGGCACAAGTTTGTTGTTCACGGCCAAACGTATCATCCAAATTATTTGAGGGTTGAGAATTTCAAAAATGAACGGATGGGTTTGGTGGGGGGGGGGGGGGGGGGGGGCGCCAAAATGGTGCAGCGCCACAGGAGATGGCTGTGGAAAATGCATATTTTTGACTGTATTGCCCGGCCGGCTCGGAATCTGCTAGCAAAATGATAAACCGCTCTGAAATAATTTGCAGCGTTTTAATAATAACTGAGTGAATCGATGTTCCTCCAAAGAATGGGGTTGCCAAAATGTACCTCCAGGGAATCTACAGCGGGGGGGTTTCTATGAAAAACTTAGGGGCGAAATTCTGAATAGTTCGGTTTTTGGAGTTAAGGCTTTCTTTCTTCGCGCAGCAGTGTGGATCCGATGCTGACTCAATTATAAACCTAACGTAGCACTCAAAACACAGCTCACCGTCGGGCAGCTAGTTCGTGAATTTTTCTTTCGACTCTAAACTTGATATCCCGGTCGAGATTAAGTTTGGAACCAGTGGCTGAGTTTTCCTTCTCCACTTGCTCTTCCTCTTCGCCAATATTGGAGTCTGACTCGTCATCCTCGGAATTGTCGTTCAGTTTCTTCACCTCCCCTACTTTCTCTAGCTCGAATTTCGTTGGTTTCCTTTTCGAGAGGGCTTCCCTAGAATTTATGCAGAAAAGTTGGAAACAGAACTCCCAATAATTCGTTTTGACTTCTCCCTTTGGGACTTCAAAGCCTAATATCCTTTAATGTTTTGCAATTATTGAAAACTGTTAACATGATCGCACAGTAAGTAGGTATTATGTATGTCGTGAGCCGGCGTGTTGTGCTCACGACATGACGGCGGGTGAGTTGGATGAGGATGAAGTTGAGAGGTTGGATGAGGAAGGATGTGCTCAGTAGGAGTCTTTTGACTAACGCCCCGTGGTTTTCACCAACAGCAGGCATCTGGCATGTGGAGGCTAGTACCCCTCAGTTTCACCACAGCAGGTGCATACTAGAGGAGAGGAAGGTGTCCCGCGGTTTTCACCACAGCAGATACCAGGAAGGAGGAGAGCACCCCGCGGTGTTCACCATAGCGAGTGCAAGAGAAGGCAGAAGAGATAGGTCGAGAGAGAGGGTGGAGAGCTCGAGAGAGAAGTCGCAAGTCGAGGGTCGGTCGGTCGAATGACGAGCTGGGCCAAAAGGTCTGCTTATATAGGCCTGTTTCCACCCATCCCCCGTCCACAATCGGCCGTTATGACCGTTGAGGAGCGATGGCAGTTGATGGAAGGAACCTTTCTCCCTTGGCGCTACCTGGCTCGTCGTTCCCTTAGTTTATTTGGTCAAATCTTTCTATATAGGAGTGGTTAGAGATTTGAGGGGAACCACGACAATGCAGATTAAAAATGCTTGTTCCAGCATTGGGGCATTACCATTGCCTCGCCGCCCCTTGGACACAGCTTGTCTATTGTCCAATCCAAACCTCCAGCGACAAAAGCAGAGGGATAACTGAGAGCTAGCTGGATGACCCCGTGCATTTCACAGGATAGCATAGCATTTTCTCATCCAATTAAACCTTTTTTTTACAGTGAATGAAACCACTTTTTACTTCCAGTTAACCTTTTTCACTTTCAATTAAACCTATAAAACTGAATGTGTAAAGAAAATGAATGTAGAGTAGGAATCGGCAGCTAGGCAAATACCGAGCTGCCTATTTCTGAGTTGTGGACTGTGTTGAGTTTTTCGAGGAAAAAATGCCAATGAAAAGCCACAGGTACGTAGATGAACTACGAAAAAATGAGGCGGAACAGAGACTTGGGCTCACGGCATCATAGAACGAGCTGTTCACTGCGTTCACTACTGAGAACGATCGGGGTATCGATTCGACGTATCGATATCCCACATTCAGTTATCGTCATAAATATATCATACCGTCGAAAAGAGTCGATTTTTTTACGGTTTTTCTCGAGCTCAACACAGTTAACACATTCCGACGTCGTAAACGTCCCGACCATGAATAGGTACCCGATTGTTTGAACCTATGTTGAAGAAAGATTTAGACCACTCAGACCACCCCCATCCACACGGTCGTGGTCAAAATTTCAAGTTGAACTACTCTCGAAATAAATATCCCTCATTAGTTTAGCTGTTAAATGCGAGCAAAACGCACGGTCAGACGAAGAAAAATTTAAATAATGGCGAATCGTTTCCAAAAGGCATAAAACAAAAACATAAAATTCCAGTATTTTTGTTGTGATTCCCTTTCATAAACCACTCCTGTAATATTACTAGAGATTTTACAAAATAAATGCGGAGAGCGTTGAGCTGGTCAACAAGAAGGGTTTTCCCCAACCGCCAACTGCCTCAAACAGTTGTAACAGCCGATTGTGGACTGGGGATGGGTGGAAAACTCGCCCTTCTGGCCCAGCTCAGCATTCGACGATCCGACCCTCGACCAGCGACTTCTCTCTCGGACCACTCTCTCTCTCTCTCTCTCTCTCGAATCCCCTTCTCTCTCTCTCTTTTACCCTTCCTGATGGCTGATGTTGGTGAAAACCGCGGGGCGCCTCCCTTCCTGGTACCTGCTGTTCGTGAAAACCGCGGGATACCTCCCTCTCCTCTAACACCTGCTGTTGGTGAAAACCGCGGGGTGTTAGCCACCATCTTCCCACTGACTGCTGTTGGTGAAAACCGCGGGACACATCCTTCTCACCAAGTACCTGCTGTTGGTGAAAACCGCGGGGAGTTAGTTAAAAGACTCCATAGGAGCACATCCATTCTCTCACGCTTCTCACTTCCACCTCTCTTCTGCTCCTATCCAAAATTTCGTTACTAACTCACGACTTTCTGGTGACCCCCTCTCTCCAACCTACTGACCTGAAAACCCGCCGTTCACGACAAGTGGTGAACACACACCCGTCCACCACAGTGGTGACCCCGACATCTAAACACGCAACCTCACGTACCCGTTCACCGCAATTTTAGTCAATGTACATAGAGAAAGATTTACGAATGATAACTACCTACGAATTTCTAACTGCTATCTTTCCCCAACCCACATCTGCTTTTGGCAATCCAAATTTCAAATCCTGTGTTCACCTACTTACTGTGACACAACTTGAAAAACCTGTGATTAATGGTGATACGTGAATAGGTGGTGCGATAGGTGTGTTCGTAATGAATGCACCTCCGCCCTTGGATGTACCTACCTGCAGGTAGATACTGCATTTCTGCATCACTTCAATGCTACACTACAAAGCGTAACAAGAAGGACTAGGGGATCTTGAGGGATTGCCAATACAGCACATTTATCCATGAAATCAGTGCAGAAAATGTGGCTCTTACTTGGCTTCGGAGTGGATATAACGTTTGTTCAGAGTGGCCAGTTCAAGTTCTTCGTATTCGTTCTCCTTCTCATCAACCATGGCCTCCAGTTGTGCCCTCTCCTCGTCATCTGCCGCATTCGCTAGTTCTTTGTATTTCTTATGGAGATCGATCCTGTTCAAGAGGAGCTCCGAAGAAACAGTGACATTGTAGCTGTGCTTGAACGTAAAAGTCGCTTCGAGAGCGTATCTGCGGATGACCGTCAGAACGTGAGCAAGGAAGCTTTGCAAGGTTAGTTACCCAGGGATCTGTTTTCTGCCATGAATGACAGGTCATCATAATGTCTAATTTTATACCAACGGTGGGTATCTCACTTACTTCTTGCCATCAACCATATGACAACTTCCAAAGTTATCGAACGCCCAGAAGAATTTGACATCTGATAAGACATAGGAAATGTCACCGACCGGCTTCCATTTCAATGACCCAGGCGAAGTCAGCTCTAACTTTACTTGAAACAAAAATGTCCGATGCTATAATATACGAGTGCTATTATATATAAATTTCTCAACTCCAGCTAACCTTACTAGGCTAACCTAATAGAACAGTTAATATCCGTTGTCGTGGTACCCCTCAAATTCTTACACTTACTACTCCTATGTAATACCTAACAGATTCAACCAAATATACGAAGGAAATGACGAGCTGAGCAACGCCGAGGGGAAAGTAGGAGAAGGGACCCCTCCATCGACCGCCATCGCCCCTCAACGGTTGTAACGGCCGTTGATGGACGGGGGACGAATGGAAAAGGGCCTTTATAAGCAGCCCTGCTAGCCCACCTCCTCATTCGACCGACCACTCGCCGACTTGTGACTTCTCTGTCTCTCTCGCCCTCTCTTTCTCTCTCCCTCCCCTACCCTTGTCCTGCACTTGCTGTGGTGATAATCATGGAGCGCTTCCTTCTAAGAATACCTGCTGTGGTGATATGCGTGGGGTATTAATCTTCTTCCTCCTGGCGCCTGCTGTGTGATAACCGCGGAGTGCCTTCCTCTTCTTCCTCTTACACTCGCCGTGGTGATAACGGTGGGGTGCTAGCAAAAGACTCCGAAGGATCACCTAATACCTGCTGTGGAGGTAACCACCGGGTATTAGTTACCTTCCTCCTGGCGCCTACTGTGGTGATAACCGTGGGGCGCCTTCCTCTCTCTCCCCTAGCACCTGCTGTGGTGATAACCGTGGGGTGCTAGCAAACGACTCCTAAGGAGCACCTAATACCTGCTGTGGTGATAACCGCGGGGTATTAGTTTCCCTCACATCCATCCAACTAACGCCTGCTGTGATGTTAAGACTCCTACGGAGCACATCCTTCCTTCATCCGTCCAAACCAGCCTCATCCAACCTTCCGCCCGACTGTCGTAAGTCCACTCACCGGCTTACGACATCCATTTTACAGAAAAATCCGAGGGATGGTACCTTTCGAAAGGGCGTAAAAAACCGCAAGAGATTGAAAATCCATGTTATTCCCCCATGCGCTACCATCTTGAACCGAACAGGACCAGAGTCGATTACAGCCGACGATGAAAATCCAAAATTTCGAAGTTAGATAAAGTTTTCATCCATTCAATTTTTTAGTTTTTATTAACTGCAGTCAAGTTTTTCTCATACTTCCTCTTGTTATTCTTCGACAGGGCTACAGCCTCACAGACGAAACGGATCGAGCTGAACTTTATGCACACACATTCTTCATATGAAGCGCCTTTCGTGCAATTTGTGTGTGAGTAGTAGAAGTAGGTTAGAGAGCGGTTCAAGAGCTGAAATTTGGTACAATTGTTTGCTGGGGCTCCCTGGGGAAGTGGTCAAAATATGAACCCGATCGGTTCAGTAGAAGCGGACTTAGACCATAATTTTCAGCGTTCCAGACAATGTAACAACCACATTTTTTCATGTTTTTTTTCTAAGTTTGGAGCGCGAACACTTGACAACTCAAAGCCGCAACATTTTGAGACAATTTTCACAAGGAATACGCTGAAAATCGTGTCTTTTCCCCCAAGGGGAACTTCCCAACCCACCGTAATTGTATCTCACAGCTGACTCAATTAAAAGCTAAGCAGCGGGCTTAGTTCATGTTCGTCTGTAACTACCAAACAACAACAGGTCTTACTGGACTCACGTTGTGTTCCAGTATTTACGATGAGCGTACAAATCGAAGGCCTCCACATCTGTTCAAAGTTGATTTCTCCCAGTGCCATTTTTGTGGCGTCAATGTCTCTGACGTCAATTGGTGATCGAAATGGCGTATCCTGGTAAAATACAATGTCTCACTTTATTGGAGTTACATCCATTGAAAGTCTTCCTAATTAATACGTCTAACATACCTGCTCGTTTAAATATGAAGTTACAAGTTGAATTTTCAAACAAAAATAGGTAACATTTTTTCCTGTCTATATGTATAAATGCGTAATCGTTATGGCGTTTTATGATCTACCAATGTAAATGTGGGTGGAACGTGTAGTGGTTTAGCTGCACTGGCCTCAGACTGTGCCCATTCAGGACCCATCATTGCCTGTGCCCATCATTTGCTGTAACTTGTGACAGAGTGTAACAGTGGGGGTGGACCCTCGAGAGTCCCCCTCCTAGACGAGCGAGATTATCACCGGTTGAGAAGGGATATCGATTAGGCTTCCCCAAACCGATCCCGTCTCCACCGGAAGAAAAAATGCATCGAGAACAGCCCACACTGCTACAAACTGAAATCACAATAATGGCTCGGGGAAGCTAGTATGCGGCACACCTCAACAGACTTAAATTGTGCCTGTTAGGGACGGAGCCTTACGACTGTGCTAATCCTCGTTGGGAAGGGCAATATTTCGTTTTGTTTGCGCCAAATCTAACGTACCGTTTGCGCCACCCAAAAATGGGGTGGTTGTTTTATTTGCGCCAAACCAGCAAACGCGGGGTTTGTATTGGAGTTGAATTGGCGAATCCCGTGGAAATAATCGCTGTAATAAACACCAAAAACTTCCATTCACCTGGTAACTGACACCCTCAAGAAACGTCAGCCTACCATTTACGTCAAAGTTAGGAAAGTATGGAACAGGTAATAAACCATCCGCAATATGTAACTAAAATAGGTGGGTAGTTGGGATATAGCTCCTAGATTGCCTCCCATGCATTTCAAAACGCTCGGATCATTGGTACGTCCACTGCACATGCGCATTCGTTTCTCACGAATAAATGACCCAATTTTGCTCAAATTCGGTGGGTAGTTGGGGTGTAGCTTACAGATGGTCCCTATACGAGCTTCAAAACGCTCGGATCATTGGTATGACCACTGCATGCACAAAGGCAAAATCTGAGGCAGGTACACCTACTGAATTTCTCATGACTTTAAGGCCTGATTTTGATAACATTTTGAGGAAAATTTCTTCAAACTGCACGAAAGAATTTTCGGTCAACTTTTTAATGACTACAAGTCCCGTTAATAACGACAAACAAATTGTATGTAGAATTCTTGAATCACAGCATATTTATTAAACGATTTTGCTGGGGGAAGCAGGAGGGTAGGTATTCCCCTCAGAAAACATTGATCTATAGCGAAGGGGCATCGTCTACAGGTAAATAATAAAACCGTTGTGTAATACTTTGCAGCGTTTTTTCTTCATGTATGGCGCTTGTCATAGTTTCTTTGCCGCCAACGATTACTGCGATAATACAGAAAATTGGATCAAATGAATGGTGAAGAAATCGATTGGTGCAAACGTAGGGTAGCCGTTAAGGGCAACTGCGCGAACAATGTGCTTTTCCTAGTTTTTGCATCGAGTACCTGGTTGTCCATCTTCTTGTTCCTCCTTTCAAACGGGACCTCTACTTCTGTCATGGTTTATGCTGGTGTATGTTTGAACGTAATGGTGATATAAAACAATGGGTAATTTAGGCACAATGGTTTAGAGCGTGATGATTATTAAAGTAAAGAAAATGTTTAAACTATTGTTCACTTAGTATTCGGCACTTGACAACTTAGCATGGTCATTAAAAGGATTAAGATCATAATATGTAGTAGTTACCTAACTATTCCACAATATTATTGAATAAGAGAGGTGGAATGTATAGGTACCTAAATGCCTAACAGTTATTGGCATGTATGTACGAGAGATCACAATCGAAACGTGAATTTTGGAACAATTGGTATACATCGGTCCCTTCTAAAGGAAATGTGAGAGAAGATGAAATGTCTTCTTCCCATTATGTTCAAAAACCGACAGGAAGAACGTCACGCGGTTCTCAGAGATTACAAACTTTTCAAAATGCTGATTGAAAGCTCCGACCAGGACAATGTAAACCCCAACAAGAAAAAACGCTGCAAATCCCTGCACAACGGTTTATTATTTTGTACACAATACCCTTCTGTTACAGATCACAGCTCTCTGTATAGATAACCCGTCTATATAATATAATATGTACTATTCTATACATATTATGTAGATTACAGAACCTCCGTAGGTTAGTACCTAACCCCGCACTCGTTACTAGGTACCTACCTAAATCACGAATTAAATGTTGCTAAAATATAGTGTCGATGACAAACAGTAGCTAAAATGGAAAAAAGAAACGCGAATAATGAAGTTCTGAAGTGAAATTGTTGATGTGGAGTGAAAAAAGTTGCAAGCCTACCTACCAACAAACTCCAGCCCCTTCTACGTAGATGGTATAATGAACCGTTGTGTAATAATTTACCATTGTGTGATAATAATTTACCCATCAATAATACTTCAACGTTTGTTCAAGTTTCACTACCTACCAAAAAACTCCAAACATTTTCCAAATGAAATTATATCACAGAACAACCAACTCGACTTCATACTCTGTGAATATAATCAGGTGATCCCTAGCAATGATTTTATCTCGGGCCAATTCCCAATTGTTAGCGCGTCCCTGGTGATTACATTTGGGTTAAATGTGTGCAATTCGAATTCATTCACCCTTCTGCTGAAATACTCGTTACTAGGTACCTACCTAAATCACGAGTTAAATGTTGCTAAAATAATTCTGTCGATGACAAACAGTAACTAAAATGGCAAAAAGAAACGCAAATAATGAAGTTCTGAAGGGAAATTGTTGATGTGGAGTGAAATAGATGCCCCTTCTGCGTAGATCACTGTTTTCTGTGGTCAATACCTACCCTCGTGGTCAAGTATAATGAACCGTTGTGTAATAACTTGCCCATCAATAATACTTCAACGGTTGTTCAAGTTGCAAAAGTACCGATAAACAAAATCCAGCCCCTTCTAGGTAGATGAACCGTTGTGTAATAATTTACCCATCAATAATACTTCAATGTTTGTTCAAGTTTCACAAGTACCTACCAACAAAATCCAATAGTCCTTCACTTATCAAATGAAATAATATCGCAGAACAACCAACTCGACTTCATACAGCCATCCTTGATTATAATCAGGTGATCCCTAGTGATGATTATCCCGGCCGGATTTATGCCGTTTGATTCACAATCGTGTTGACGAAGCTTTTTGGTGCACACGAACGGCTGGTCGTACAATGCTCCGGGTGGTCTCAAAAAATTGTTTAGCTCAAGACAAATTTAATAACGTAAAAACCATACCCTTCTATCGAAAATTTCCGAGCTACGGCGTTCTGAAATTTTCAACCCCTATTTTGAACCCCTTAGAGATGACTGACAGTAACGTCGAGCTTCGAGGACCAACTAGACCCCGAACGGAACCTATAACCCGAAATACATCAATTTTGTTTCATGGTAACTAAGAAAAGTGGCCAGTACGGTGTACGGCGGACAGACAAATTTTTTCATTGCATTTTCGGATTCTAAATACCTTGAGAAACGTAAACCATCAAATTTTGAGTTGGGGGGGGGGTTGTTTAGATTTTTTTTTCTTGCTCGATTCTAATGGTTCATTATTGAAAATAATAAACCGAAAGTATCGTGTCCCACAATTCCACCTACGAAATCAAGAAATGGGTTTATTATTTTATTGGACATACCTACAGAAATGTTGGCTGTTCATTTATTGTTTCTTTCAAGTGCAATAATTGAAGTAGCATTGAAGTAGTTGGGTAGTAATTGAAGTGGTTCATGGTTTCCACCAATTTTGGCCCCCAAAAACACGAATTAGGCTCCAATTTTTTTGCAAATTATCTTTGATCATTGATAGTCCATTTAGTTGTCTTGATACACCTGTTGATACTACTCTTAGTGTTATTATACAAATTTATGAGGATTTCAGGCAATTTTCCAGATTTTTGACTAATAAAAGATGAATTTTGGGAGCTGAACCTTCGTTACAACCACAATTGTTCACTCTTTGGTCATAATCAACTTCATATTCGGTCTTCTCGCCCTAAAAATCACTAAACCCTAAAAAAAACATCGAAACCCCCTCTTTTTACATCCTTTCACCCCATAACACCCTTCGGTGTATTCCGATCGGGCTGCCGAGCATCGGAGCACAACTAGGACCCAAAAAATGTGTTCCAAAATTGTACCCAAACTGTGTGACGAAAGAACGACGAGTTACGACCAACATTTAACATAAATTTAAGGCTGAAACTTCGCTGGAACCTCAATTTTCCACTCTTTGGTCAAATCTGACTTCACATTCTCTCTTCCCGCCCTAAAACACATGGAATACGATACCTCACAAGGTCATGTCACGAAAACACCGAAAAATTGCACCCTTTAAAAAAAAACCGTAACACCCTTGGGTACATTACGATCGGGCTGCAAAGTTTCGGGACACAAATAGGGCCAAATTGGAGCCTGTGTGCGAAAGAACGAATTTTTTTAGACCGAAAATGAAGCCGGTATGCATGATACGGCGGACGGACATCGCATTTTTGGATCTAGGCACTTTGAAAAGTAAAAGAAAAAAAATTTGAGTGGGTGTTATAACAACTGTTTGCTGAGCGAATACATAGGTGTATTATTCACGATAATAATAAACAAAAAGAAACGACCACGTACGAGAGAGAAAAGCCTCTTTGATAGGCATAGTTTTGTTTTATTATTCTGTGAATAATACACCTATGTATTCGCTCAGCAAAAAATTTTTATAACACCCCCTCAAAATTTTATCTTTTCCATTTCAAGGTGCGGAGATACGAAAAATGCAATGTCCGTCCGCCGTTCTACCAAATGTTCAGCCAAAATTGATTTTTCGTGAGTCAAAAACCTGGGAAATCGTCTGAAACCACAATCAGTATGTATAATAACACTAGAAAAAGTTTCAACACGTGGATCAAGACGATTAAATGGCACTACCAATGATCAAAGATAATTTGAAAAAAAAAGTAGCGTACCTAATTCGTGTTTCGTGGGCCAAAATTAGTGGAAACCATCAGAAATAGCGAATTAAATTATTTCACATAAAAGAAACAATAAATGAACAGCCAACATTTCTGTAGGTATGTCCAATAGAATAATAAACCCATGTGACAAGGACTTTGCAGAGTTTTTTCGATGATCAGCGTTGCTACTGGTGCCATTTTTTGACTTCGATATCATCTTGCTGTTACAACTGGTGTACATTTTATCACATTATCTACATACTGATGTTACCACAGTCTTTATATAGTATGAACACTACTGAGGTATTATTTATGTTTTTTTTAAACTGATGAATTGGACTATTAATATATGTGTATGTATATTCACTGCATCCTCTACATACACTGCGGTACAGGTTCTATTACCATAGCTTACCTATGTATTATTATATTTATATCATTATATATTTTGGGCATATCATTGTTTTAGTAATTGCTAACGTTCAGCTCAACACATTATTGTATTTTTCATTATGAGTTACTGTTTTTCATCAATGCACACGAGTATTTAGAGTAAGACTCATCATTCTACTCTAATTTGCTTCCGCTCGTGCTATTGAAAATTGAGAAATAATAAATATCTGTCGAATAATACAACCACCTGATCTAGTGATCATGGAAAGTGACAGAAAAGGAGGTGACGAGTTGTGGCCTTGTGTCGGGGTTGTGGTGAATGGTTAGGTAGGTGTGTGGTTTTTCCCTATGGAGCATAGGTTTGGGTAGGCAGCTAATACTAATACCCCACGATTATCACCACATCAGGTATTAGGTGATGCTTAGGAGTCTTTTGCTAGCACCTCATGGTTACTACCACAGCAGGTATTAGATATCCCGCGGTTACCACCACAGCAGGTGCTAGAGGAAAGAGAGGGGGGCAACCCGTTGTTACCACCACAGCAGGTGCTAGATGAAAGAGAGGGAGGCACCCCGTGGTTACCACCACAGCAGGCGCAAGGAGAGGTCAGAGAGAGAGGTTTGAGAGAGAAGTCGCAAGTTGAGGGCTGGTCGGTCGAATGAGGAGCTGGGCTGGCAGGGCTGTTTATAAAGACCCCTTTCCATCCGCCCCACCGTCCATCAACGGCCGTTATGACCGTTGAGGAGCGATGGCGGTTGATGGAGGGGACTCTTCTCCTACTTTCCTCAGGGCGCCGCTCAGCTCGTCGTTCTCCTTGTTTATTTGGATATCAACTCCTTGTTTATCGATATCAACTATCTGCCCATCAATATTTTATTTAAATACTAATTTATCCAGAGGGTACAGAGGGTTCATTCGGCTCTCCCGTAACTGCACCCCTAAAATCCGTCATCCAAGACTGAACACCTACCATTGCACGCAAAAGGTTTTCATTTCAGTCACAGAACCAACCTGCCACCTTTTTGAATCCTTGGAACTCACTTCAGGCTTAAGGATGAATAAAAACAAAATTCGTTTTGATATACAAATTTAATTCATTATTTACAAATATCATATAATAAAGTTAGAAGGTGTGTGCTCGAACGGGAAAAGGGCGAGGGCGAGAATGCGTGGCGAAAATTTTAAAATCAAATCGTATCTCTTAAAAAGCATAGTTATTATGTTACAAGAGACCAATACATTATTACGCTAAATAGTTACATATTTATATCCCATACAGGGGCTCAAATCACCCAACATCCCAATCACAGGTCTTTTTTGTTTGTTTTGTATTGTTTCAAAGGAGAGGGAATTCGCAATAATTTTATATAATTATGCAATAAATTTGTTAACCTTAACTCCTGCGTTCTTCTTCAGCAAGGATTCCCTTTCTAGCAGATGAAGGCTATGCATAACAACGAGCAGAAACGGAGTGCAAAAATGGAAATTCATGAAACGTGTGACCTCGAACATCCAGTTTGCTGACATCAGTCAACAGTCTTTCATACGCCGAGGAAAAATAAAATTAAACACTCAGTTTCCGGTTCGTATTGCTCATTTCATTATTAATTATAATGAGTTCGTACAAATTCTCCAGGTCTGATTACTAGTTCTTTCATACTTACGGCTTTGGATTTTATGCTTACATATTTTTTGGCTGAAAGCACTTTTATAAACAGTATCATCGATTTTTTTGTGGTTTTACCAAATTTTACTAACAAGAATTTCGCTATAATTTACGTTATTTCCTACGGATGCAGCAGGCGAGAAAGCTTGGTGCAAAAACTTCATTTTCTTTAGCTACGACATTGTCTTTGTTATAAAGAATAATGCAATTATTTTGACCGGTTTGTCGAAAGTTTCTTCGAACATAGCATGAGTTTGATAATGTTTGTGAATTGAGTTAATATGCTTTCGAACTGAGAAAGTTACATTAGAGTAAAAAAATCACAGTTGTCCAACTTTGTTGATTTCAATTTAGGTATCGATACCTTCCGCCTTCCAATCATTCCCAGATCACAATATAGAACATAACATCTATAGCTATTGAGCATACCCAAAAATGAATTGTTATGCGTTTCATTTTCATTGTATATAATAAATTCATCTATCAAGAATCATCGAAATAACAACAAAAACTGCTAACTCACTTATATTAAGTATAATAGATAACAATTTAAATGAATTAAAAATAATATTTAAATGATTTGAAATAGTAACAACAAACGAATTGACAACACACAATTGCATTTCACAGAAAGCTACGGAAAATCATGAAATGAACAATTTCAACAACACCTACCTATTACAAACAACTCGAGTCATTGGTCAGAAAATTGGTCTGTTCAAATTCTATTCAAATCTAATAGTGGGCTTTTGTGCCTACATCTTTCAATATTTTTCTATGTTAGCTGCGTCTCTATTAGTTTGTATATGGAAGAAATTCAATTTTCTATTGAAGGTGCTATAACATTACACGGTTTACGGAGAAGACCCTTAAGATTATCGCATATTTTAAACGTTGTCTAAAATTTCTCTTGTTTTAGTTCGCCATTCAATAATACTACAGGCTGATTCAACAAGTAAAAACGCTTCGTAATGTCCCGAAGTTTGTTTCTGAGCTAAAGAACAATACAAACTAATATTCTTGAAAATATTTAGGGAAGTTCATATATATTATTATGTTTCCAAGATAACTGTTTTTCTCGCAAATATACCTTGTAAATTGCTATCGGTCTCTATTTTTTACGTTTTTTTCGAGTTCGTAATTTTTTCGAAATTGTAATTGAACGACAATCTAAATAATTTTACTTCGGAATTTTTCTATTTTGGAAAAATATTTCTCCCATGCAAGTAAGCTTGTCAGTAAATTACGTCGACACGTCTATTTAGCTTCTATTGTTATGGTTTTTCTTGTCAGTGTATAACAATTGTTTGTAATTGAACGATTATGTTCAATTATTGAACAAAAGTTCTAGATTATGATTTAGCTTGCTTTCAAGTGAATTATTACAGGAATAATAAAAAAAAAGTTATATAAATTTTTTAGGTATGGAACATTTTTATTGCTTTCAACCATCGAAATTCAAAAGGAAGATAATTTTCAAACGATACCGTTCGCATACAGCAGAAATCTACCGGGCGAGAATATGAAAAGATTTTGTTGATTTACTAGATCGCTCTTTAATCGTCTGGTCCTCGGAAATTTACGTATAAATGGGCTTCAGTGATGAAGGGATGGCTAACGGAAGCGAAAACAGCCATCGTAGGAGGAAGCTTCCAATTATTATCTAAGACGGCAAGTAAATGTTTAGCATGTACGCGTTTAAAACGAGTATAACAAGACTGTGTATGGCATGACTATATGAGCGAGCTGAGAGTTTCCTTTGATGCAACGGCCACATTATGTGCAAAAACGAAAGGTTGACTAAGTTATTACAAATTCGGTTAGCGCAAGCGAAAACAGGATGAGATTTATACAGGGTTTTCGTACAGAGTACGGTATAACAAACACAAAATGAGTGGTATTGAAAAAAAAGTGTATTAATACGGAAGAAAAGGGAGTAAGGATTACGATATCCTATCAAGTAAATTCCTTGGGCAATAGATTAATTGTTTTTAAATGTTCAAAAAGGTATTCGTTTTTATAACCTATTCATTACAGTCTTTAAGTCTATATTTTTTAATTTTTAAAACTTTTTATTTCTTTTTTAATACAAGTCTTAACTTCTTCGATTTGGTCATGTAGGGCATGCGACTTGCTACTGCCTACCAGCAATTTTTTTCCAATTCTAAAATAAGAGGTGAGATAATTGAAAAATAGTCCGTTAATGATATTTTCAGATGGATCGGTTTAGATAGATTATATTATTACATTAGAGCTGCATAGGTTAAGGGATAATGTTAAGAAGTGAGTATATTTTTATTTATTGAACTGTAACAGCTCTTGGGCTGGTTACTGAGAGTTGAGCTATCTCATTCCGGGAAGAAACGAACCTGATCGATAGGTACGTAAGTAATTGGTAATTCGACTAATAAGAAAGTGAAGAGACACGTTCGATTAGAATCCACCATGAGTAATAATTTCCAATATTAATACTAGATCTGAAGAAACGCCACAATTAATTCAGTTTCGGAATTATTGAGTAAAATCCTGATATAGGTAGACAAACAAAGAAAATCGATATTTCTGAGTTTACATCGACTGGAGCATTTTTGAATCACTGGCACAAAAATTCTGAACTCTCCTTAGGGCGGGTTTCACCACCTAAAGTGCGAGTTGCAGTTAACTTGGAGTTAAATACAGAAAAAAAAAATTAATGCATTTTGCCTGCCTATTTTTCTGTAACTCCATTTTAACTGCCGTTAGTGATGACACGTAAATTTAAAATCGAATTGCGTTTGAAACATCGATATTCTTTATTCGAGCAGGCACCGATTTTTGAGTACTCAATGGCTGGAATCACATTTATTAATTTATAATTACGACACATGATGTTCGAACTCAAGTGAATCCTAATCAAATTTTATTTGAAATTAAATCCGTTCCGAATTTTCTTTCCCACTCAAACAAGTTTTGAATTTGATCAAATCAAATTAACGATGACGAATGTAGAGGTACTTCACACAAACAAAAGCAGGAAGATAAGGGTTCATCAGTTTAAATATAATAATAATCAACATTCATTACATGATATTCTTGAGGACTTAATACATAGTAACAGATCAAGCCATGCAACCAAGCGTCGAGTGCTGAAACGGGAACCAACATAACAAATTTAAAAACTTAATTTCTAATAAAGTGAAAGAATCAAATCGTTGCAGCAGTTTCCTAGTTTCTTTCGAAAAGAAAATCAAAAGGAATGGTGCAGAGAGAAAATGAGCCTCTCGTGACCCCGTCTTTATGGTGCTAAATACTAAGTTTGTTAGCAGCTTCACAGAGCTACTCGTTAGGAGAAATTTACCATAAATCTCACGAAAATCATTAAAGCTAATAGTTTAGCTAATATTAGAAATTTGTTTATCACTATCCCAAGATGAATACGAGTATTTTTTTTTGAAATACACGAAAAACAAGTAACAACTTCCGAAAAATCTTTATTCCTATCTCCACAAAAATAACAACATACGAACGAACAACATAACCAACACTAAAATATTGGAATTAAAATAGACAACGTAAACAATTTATTTTTTATAAACAAGAACGACGTGATATGAAACGGGTTCAATACATTTTTATTTTTTTCTCTCTACAATATCGGATTTATACATCATACAGAAAAAAGGCAAGTGGCGAAAATGAAAGCCTCGCTGATTATGCCTTGGAAAAAAGGCCACCTTACGTAATTATTATAATCTATTAAACTTCTATATACATTATACTTTCAATGAAAAAACAAATTTGAAAAAAAAACTGCAAGTGTATTTTGAACGGTTTTACGAGTCTATACGTGATTAAGCTTGTTTGAAGGTATTGCGTTTTTAAAATCTGTGGTTTTTCAAAGAAGTTTTGACCGATCTAGTTAGGCACTACTTAAGTTCTGCGTTGAAGTCGCATGATGTTGATGTTATTTAAAATTGTTACTTTCTTATGTAATAGGTAGAACTTCAATGGCACAAGTTGAAATACCACGTGACCTCAGGAGCAAGCGTTGTAGGTTCGATAATAACAGTTCATGATCTGTGGTCTGCCCATTTTCCAGAAGGGGTCCCGGTATTTTTTGGAAGCGGAAACATATTCGCCTTCATACTGAACAAGATGGGATGTTGGACAAGTGTAGTAGTAGGGAGGTAACGACGGTTTCTCATCGCAAATCGATGTATAATTGTATAATTCTTGCGGTGTTGAAGCCCATTTTTCACTTACCTACGAATATAATTGTGAAATTGCATTTGATGGAACAGTAATTGAGGAAATACCTACGTGGACTACCTATTCGTCCACCTGGGGAACGACATAGGGACGACTAGGTGGACATATTGATGTCCACCACCTAGACGTCCCACTGTAAAATGTCACCTCGAAGTGATGTAGTATTCCTTCCTAATGTTACGAGAGAAGTCTGACGTCTGATAGTAAAAGACAGGTACTTATGACAGGTACCTATATATTTATGTGTACTTTACATTTTCTACCTCCATCACGGAGAGCTTGTATAATTATTCCTCCCCTGTGATACAACAGAAGGCTACAGTCTTGGAACATATATTTATGTAATACAAGTACATATATATTCCAGTTTGATACTTCACATCGCAGAGATGTGTATTCCTTCCTGTTGGTAGGTACACATAAGAAGGGCTACTGGTGGGTCCGCTGACCAGGTGCCTCACGCAATTTTGAAAATAGGCTCAAATGGTCAATTAAAATGAATTTTGTTTGCATTTTTTCTCAATACTTTGAGACGTGAGATGGACGATAATTATAGTACTGAATCACGAAAATATGCCTCGTTCATAATAATATATTTTGAGACTTTCATTGAGATTTCAAAAAGAGGCGGGGAAATGAGGCTCTGCTTTTACCTGTGACGTTGTACGGATACGGGTTCTGATTGGCTGGCCGGTGGCAGCAGACGGGGTTATAGCCGTGTGACGTAAGCAAGCGGCTTCTTTGAATCGTCTTTTTCTTTTACGTATTTTCTTCATCCATAAAGCAACTTTTCCCTCAACTCTTCAACTTGTTCAAATGCGCAGAGGAAGATGATTATAAAATCAGTACCAAAAGTGTTCTTCGGGGATGAGGATAACTGTCCATTCTCCCTATGTACCACGCTCAATAATATCTATTTTTCGTAAAGTTTTATGGCTAAATATTTATCAATTGCTGTAAGGATGATTGATAGAGCTTTGAAAATTATTCCATTCAATTCAGCGTGGTGGAAAACATGAAAACGTTTTCTGACAGATGCCAGCATGGCGCCGTTCCCCGGCATCATGGTGGCACCAAAACCTATCAGAAAATTCTGAAGGCTTAAGGAATATACTTTAAAAATCATGTCAAAATACCCAATATTTCGGCTTGTAGCGTGGTACAGACATACATACTACATATAGGTATAGTCACCCAAAAATGTCGCTTGACTCAAACTAAGAGCCTAGCTGACGTTCGGCAGTTAGATATGTACCAGCCAATCTGTATTTAACTTAGATATAAACATACGTGAGTTCCCCTTTCAAACTCCATCACGAAGTTGTATAGTAAAACGACCTGGTGATACAAAAATAAACCCCCTACCCATCTGTTTTTGTTTTACTTAGTGGTATTTTCCTCACTGACGGCTTTTGATGGCTTTTGGGTATTGCATTTTCTTATATAAGTAGGTGCTTAAGTCACTATAAGCAAAAAGTGAGAGAACAATGGGCTTTCAAACTCTTGGCTATATAACAGACGGCCAGAGCCAGACACAGCCACTGAAAGGAGTAGCTGTTTTAGGTTTTTGGTGCAGGTACATACGTTTAAAGAAGGGCTGCATTGATCTGCATAATCGTTACCATCAGATAATGGGCAATTATCATGAATTCTGTCTGCATTTTTTCTTAATAGTTTATGAAGTGAGATAGAGGCTAATGGGGATGAATCGGGAAAATATGCCTCCATTGTAATATTTTCAGAGACTTTCAAACATCGAGATTTCAAAAAAGAGGCGGGGAAATGAGGCTCTGTTGCCTGTGACGTTGTACGGATACGGGTTCTGATTGGCTGGCCAATGGCAGCAGATGGGAAGTGGTTTTCTCGCCGCCACCACCATATTCACAAAAATAAGGTTAGGTAGGTACGTTGTAAGGTTTTGTTATGGTTGTTTGCCGGTTTTCTTTCCATCTATTCATTTTTGTTTCATCATTCATTCATTGTAATGTTAGCGTCCACCGGCCAGTGCTGCCTAAATGAACGGCCAGAATTCCACGATCTCAGCGCTTCAAGTGGCCTGGCGACGCGTTACAACCGTTACGTAGATACTGTGACGTAAGCAAGCAGCTTCTTCAAACGGCACTTTTCTTTTACGTGCTTTTCTTCATTCACAAAGCGACATTTCCCTCAACTTTTCAACTTTTTCAAATGCAATTTCAAGTGGAAGATGATTACAAAAGAAGTATACCAAAAGTGTTTTTGTGTGGATACACGAAAATTGCCCATTGTATACCTTCCGAACTTACGCTGTGCAGCACCTATCGATCCCATAATGGCGTAATGGCTTCCTTGGGTGGCACCTTGACTGGAAAAGGGTTATATTGACAGGAAATCCGATCCACGCTGCCAGTTCTATGAATCAGGTAATAATTGTACTTACAAAAATGAAAGGTTTCGTTACGTCTGCGTTTAAATGGCGTTGAGCGCCCGACGCGAGGAGGCTCTGTGAGGCGAGTGGTAGTCATCTGGGTCGTGGATGTGGTCCGGCGGACGGTGCGGGTGAGGGGGCTGATGGTGTACGTGATGGTGCATGTGGTGCGGATGGTGGGGCAGGTAGGGCTCGTCCGAGGGCGCTCGACTGTAGCCGTCGCGTGAGGGCCCCTGCATCACCGGGTACCTCTCGGGGTACATTTCTCGAGGGCTCTCCAAGTTGTACTCTTCATAGTCTCTGTCCCGCTCCATGCGGGACCTCCCCCGGGTGCTGTACATCCCTGCAGATACCAAAACCAGGTCAGGAAATAAATGGCCAGTGACAAAAGAATTGGGAAAACGTCTGATGTGGGCGCAACCCGTTTTTTTTTGTGTCAAAGAGGTTTTGCCAATAATGTGGAATTGTAAATAATTCTCGCCTAAACTGCCTGATTCCTTTTGCATACAAAGGAATCAGGAAGAATCTTTCTCACCTTTGTCGTATTAATTCATTTAGGGATGTAGGGACCTAATATGGAATTTTTGGAAAGTTGAGCCTTCTAACTGTCATTCTCCAAAATTGAAAAAATAAAAAACGGAGTTATTGCATGTTTTTCTATTTCCACTAATACGGAAAAACTCTTTATATCGGTTTTGGTGATCAAACATCATCAGTAACGAAGTTATAACTATTAGTTAACGAGTTACCTGTTGTTTCTTATTGACGATCGTTTAACCTATCTATAACAGCATTTTTGTGTGCATTTTTTGTATTAGTGGAAATAACGCCATTTTTTTTTGAAATGGTTTTCCACTATTTCATCTCGAGTGATTTAATTCGTGTCATTCTTCCACACGTTAAAAATCATTATTCTGTTTACATACTCCATCCGCAATACGTTAGGTATTGGATTCACTCTCTGACTTTTCCTCACGGAACTGTTTCACACAGCTCCAGCCTACCCCATCAAAAACCCGCTGCAAATACGTAATGCACCGAAATTCCCCAAGTCACTGTATAGGTTCACCAAATATTTGAGTTCTATCTGTGTAATAATTGTTTTGTCAACTGCAACTGACCTGTGGACAGTGACAAAAGAAGAAATTGTCGTAAATTGACTGAATTTCATAGCTCATCACCACTAGGTTCCCCTCTCTTGACTTCGATTTGGATATGCTTGAAGTACGTAGGTACCAAGCGCGAATGCTTAAGACTCGAATGGTGAACAAATCGTTTATACTCGTACGTAGTCCTAACACTGCTCACGATATTTCGGTAATTATTGAATTTTGAGAACGAATGTGCATGGTTTACTTATGGCTGAGAGCAGTGCATTTAACTGTATAAATCCTAAAGGTGAAACACAAGCCCCTCATACCTACAAAGGTGTAAAAATTATTAGAAATTCCAGGGTTTTTAACAACAACAACAAAAAAGACTAAATTTCATTATAACAGTATATTTACAACTGTTCTGCACCCTTACTAATAATCAATGCTTTAACCTGCCTACATAATATGCTTTATGCAAGATTTTTGTAGGTATTTGCAGTGTCTAGGTTGTGACAGAGTGTAACAATGGGGGAGGACCCTCGAGAGTCCCCCTCCTAGACGAGCGAGATTATCACCGGTTAAGAAGGGATATCGATTAGGCTTCCCCAAACCGATCCCGTCTCCACCGGAAGAAAAAATGCATCGAGAACAGCCCACACTGTTACAAGGTGATGATGCCATATTCCGATAAGCGCAGCAATGAGCTCCAGCTTCGTTGTTATCTTCTCGTCCTTCATTTTTTCCTCATCACGATGGACACAAATTTTCTATTGAATTCATGTCCGGGCTATTCCCAGGGCAGGGAAGGGTTATTATCCTCTTTTCAGCCAAAACCGTGGTTATGGATTTGGCTTTGAGGCAGGGGGCTCCATCATGCAAGACCACCGCAACGTTGTTTGGGTACCAGTCAGTAAGCCAAAGGTACCCACGCAAGGGTGTCTTGGCGCAGACTGCTGGGGGGAGGGGGTTAACAATCAAAAATGGTTTTGCGTCAGTTTCTGAGATGAGCCGAAGTTTTGGGAGCCAAAAAACGATTAAATTTTGGCACTTTCTTCAGTTTCGGCCAAAAAAACACCTGAACAATGCACTCCTACAAAGGTTAAAGTGCACTAAATTCTACGTCGAATTAAACCGTCGTTCTTAAACACCAATTGATTCAGTGATTTGGTCAGTATCGTCTGGCAGTCAAAATAGGCAAATTTTTCGATTATGACTGAAACGTGTGTTATGCTCCGTTTCACACGCCTGTAACTAAAAATTGTTATTCGGAATGAAAATGTCATATAAATATAGTTGTAGAGCATCGAATTCAATGTTTATAGCACAAAGTGCCAAAATTTTGTGTATTTTTAACTCCCAAAACTTCGGCTCGACTCAGAAACTTTTGCAAAACATAAATTAGTCTTAGTTAACTTAAATAATTTCCAGCTTTGTCTGAATTTATCGGAGGCCCTTTTTTGGTCTAGAATACCTACGCATATATTTTTAAGTACCTACCTACATAGTTGTTTTTGTCCTATGCAAAGTAAGTGCTTTATTACATGCTTTCGGGAGGGGAAAAGTCAATCTTTGTGGGAGGGGGAAAGAGAGCTAAGGTTGGGGGGGGGGGGAGGGGGGCTTTAAGTTAGCTGGCAGACAAATTTCTTCTAGGTATTTTTTTATATGTCCTCTAATGGAACATAATTATATCGTCTGTATGTTGTGGAGTGCGTGATTCATCAGGCTCAGTATAAAAGGCCTAGGCGGGTTAAGGCCTAAGTGGATTTTTACCAAGTACTGAAGTGCAGAAAAGCTGTAAATAGGTAGGTACTTATAATGTTTTAATGGAATTTTGTCGATTTTTGTTAGAACTGGCATTTATAACATTTTCACACCTCTTTATTGAACATTACGGGCAAAAATATAGAGTAGGCTGGTGTTCTCCTCATTTCACTGTTCAGTGGAAAACAATAGGTAGACATTTGTTTTGTTGATATTTCTTCCAAAAAATACATATTATTTGGTTGAATACAAAACTAGCCAATCAACACCTGGCTAGAAATATCCAAAGCCGTGCATGTAATTTTAGGCTAAGCAGGTTCATAGTGGCTCCATACTGAATTAATAATAAGCATGTTACTCAATGTTATTTAGGGCTTAAAGTGTGTTTGTGTGACAAGGAGGGCGATTTACCACATTGTGTTTTTAGTACCAAACTGCAGAAAGAGAGAAATTTATTACTTTATCAAGATCCGAAGGACATGAATGTTGTATGTTTCGGCCTTTGCTTAGACAGAAATGATATTTTTCATTACAAATTAGTGACACGTTGCCGCTATATCGAAAACCACACGACCACATTAGACACAACACTGCTGTAGCTGAACCACGGCAAGCAAGCCCCCAGTAAATCCCGTGATGTTTTGTATGATAACATAGTTTAAGCGGGTTTGCCAAGAGTTGGTATCAGTTTCGTCACCCTTGCGGTTGAACGCATGCGCCGACAGTCGGCCTTCGAATCTGCGCACATGGAACTCGCGTCGGGGCAGTACCAAACTGATCCCAAACTCTTCGCGAACCATCAGTGGAAATTGTCGCCATAGAAAAATTAAAAAAAAAAAAAACATAAAGAAAAGAAAAACGCTGAAGCAGTGACAGAGAATTCAACAATTTTACTCATTGACGGCGCTCTGATTCAGAGACAAGTTCTCCGATCCGTCACATCCCTCCAAATCACCTAGTACAGAAAATTGTCACATGGCACAATTTAAAAAGTTTAGAATATTGGGAGAATAGGAAGCTACCAATTTTATTTATAATGCTAAAAACAAGATCACAAGATCAATCCAATGTTTACGGATGGGTATATTCTCTTGAAGGAATGAATCTTCGGTCAAAATTGAGTTCATTTGGGGTACAAACACAGGTTTTTGCTATATACAGAAAACCTTTTACAGTCCAAAACTCATGGATGTTAGTTTATCAATACCATCGCTGTAGTTAGTTGACGATTAAGGATGAATGGGTGTCACAAGCACGATAACCAAAATGAGATAAATTCAAGCACAAAATTCAGTCGAAACTCTTGGCAACAATTATTTTCGAGACAGTATATTAGTGGAAGGCAAGGAAAGAGACTGAAGAGTTATTTATATTACATACGGTCCCCTTAGTTCCTTTTACGGGGATGTGTCATACATTCATTTTCACTGCAAAAGAGAAATTCCGACAAAATGCAATGACACGTAGAACAAAAATTAAAAGTTTTTGGCTGGATCTACTTACAACATTTTACACAAATTCGAACTAAGCATCGTCCAATTGCTCGAATGGAAATGTCTGCATAAGCAATGCCTTATGCAGGAAACAACAGTGGTGGGTAAGCGGTTAATAGTAGCCCTCACGAACTGCCGATTGATCTCGCGTTACTCCGCTCATATGAGACAGTTCTAAGTCTTTCAAAAAGCAACATTTATTTTATTACAGAGTGTAATATTATAATTCAAGGGTATAAAATGTATTGATTTGAGCCGGTATTGAGTGATCGTTTGAGTACTCACCCCTCGAGTCGTGAGCGCCGTAGACACCGCCGTATTCATCGTGGACTCCTGGAAAAAACAGTTGAGCGAGTCATTAGGTTCTTCAATTACGTACGGCGTAAAATGGCTGCACCTCCTTGACGACTGAGCCGTCGTGCGGGCATTGCATATCTCCGATGTGAGGTTATTGTAAAATGTACAATGCGCATGTGTCCCAAACCTCATAACGGGGACGTGATATTGTGCTCCAATCATTTTGTAATGGTAGTGTAACCCACAGATTACTCGGCTCTGTCTGGAATTAGCCTACCAATAATATGAAACCAGCGGTAAACTGAAATACGACAGTAAAGTGCTGCAAAATGTTACGCGCTGCAAATTATTACAAAACGGTTTATTATTTTCCTGTATCGGTGCAGGACAAAAGCGCCAATGGCACATGAAAAGTGCCATAAAATCGCGAAAACGAGAGTCATAGAACAAAATTTTGACGTTTGTCTAAGAAGTGTCAAATCGACGATTACCTCGTCTTCGGCCGGGTCTAAACCCAAAAGTAAACCAAAACCACATGCTGCTATATCAGAAGTCTTACCGGTGGGGGACATGGCGACTCTTCCAGCTGCCATTTCTACGGATGGGGATATCTGAGGGCTGGCGTTGGGGTGCATCGGTCGAGGGATGCCGGGGAGGGCCGGTGTGGAGGCTGGCGGAACGGGCGGATGTGTGGCTCTCCAGTAGGCTTCGAGGTACTCGGCGATGTGCTCGCAAGCGTCCTCGAGCTGGTTCTCGTCGAGGATCACGTCGAACATCTCGGGCGGGCACTGGGCAAGTTTCTCGGCGGCCACCATCTGAACGTTCAGGTGTCGCGCTTGCGACTTCCCTCTGGATTTTATCAGCCTCTGAAGGACCTGCAGGTGGGATTAGTGGTGGGTTAGAGTAGTTCGTTCGAGGGACTCAAGTTCAGTTAGTTCACACCTTGAAAGGAGTAGTTCTTTTGATTTAGTTCAGCAGTTCATTCCAGTTCCTTTTCGTTTCCAATCGCTGTGACAGAGTGTGACAGTGGTGGTGGAACCTCGAGAGTCCCCCTCCTAGACGAGCGAGATTATCACCGGTTAAGAAGGGATATCGATTAGGCTTCCCCAAACCGATCCAGTCTGTACCGGAAGAAAAAAATGTATCGAGAACAGTCCACACTGTCACACTCATCCCCACATGACATACTTCTGGGTAGCAGAAGTATGAGATGGAAAAGGGGAATGAAAATTGGTATGAAGTTCTGGTTCAGGAAAATACATCTGAACAACTTCAAGGTGGCTAACCTCAATAATATTTACTGAAGGAGAGCAAATCTCGTAAATACGAGTATTGGCGAAGAAAAACGTTGTCAGCTTTTGTTGTCCAGTGAGCTGATAGTCTGGGCAACCTCTAGGTGATCAACCTCCGTTGTTATGATGGAACAAATATTGGGATACGGCCTTAATCACCTTCAAATTAGCTCAATATATTTTAATTATACAGAGCTGTAAAGGGGGAATGGGGGTGTCGAAACCAATAGATGTATGCAGGGGCGGATCCAGAATTTTTTTCCGGAGGGGGTCACAGGGTAGAACAATATAAAAAATAACAAAATAACCAAACGAACAATACAAACCGAATTTTCAACCTTATGCCTAAACTCGTCCAATTTGTCTACTTACAAAATTAATTGTATTTATTTATAAAATTCATTGTTTATGTAAAAAATATTTTTCAATATATATTAATTATTTAACTGATAAATGTATTTATTTTCAATTTTCTTCTAAAAAAGTGTCCTAATGTGTTTTCAAACAAATTGGCGCATTTTATGGCAGCGTAGCTAACTTCAGAGTTTGCAAATCAAAACATTGAAACCACAACAATCTATTGTTGATCTCAGTGAGTTCAGTATCGTTTTTACTGAATTTGGCAGGAAAGAAAACGAGAACGAAACAAAACAAGAAGAAATGAACAAGGTGTAATTTGACGGATACACCACGGTAAATTTATTGACATAATTGTATATAAAGTAACATTGGTAGGACCAAGTGTACGATTGTATTCGACTAATTTTGACATTTTTGATCGAATCTTTTTAGATTTTTTTATAGTTCTTTTTTGATTTCACAAAAACTGGGTTCGTTTTTGTTTGGTTTTTTTGTTTTCGGGTTTGTGAACAATTCGTTCAGCTCTGCTTTTTGAAATGCAGGCTGATTCTGGGGGGGGTCATGACCCCTGTGACCCCCCCCTTGGATCCGCGCCTGGATGTATGTATTATAAAAGGGACAGGATTTTTCTTCTTATACTTCTTATACTCTTAGATTTTCTATACTTCTGGAAAGCCCTCAACAAGTGGATGGAGTGTGGTGAATTGCTCAGCGCATACTACCACACCACGCTGTGCTACCATGTGATAGAGTGTGAGGAGAGTGATGGTGGAACCTCGAGAGACCCCCTTCTAGACTAGCGATATTATCACCAGTTAAGAAGGAATATCCATTAGGTTTCAGCCTGACCGCTCCCATCTTCAACGGAAAAACGAACGACTCGAGAACTGCCCAACTTTGCATCGTTCAGTGGATATTATCAAATGGATGGTTCCATCCATCTCTAGACACTGGGTTCTTGATTCTTTTACTCTGTGGTCCTAGTGACCGAACGTTTCTGAATAGCCTGCATAAGAGCTTCAATATGTTGAATATGCTCGTTGAATGTTTTTGAAAAAAAAGGAGGTCGTCTATGTAATTATTGCAGAACTCTCCCAAATTATTTCGTCTAAGTATTCCTGATAGTATTCTCTGGAAAATTGCGGGAGAAATTTTTAGACCAAAAGGCATTGCCACCCACTGCCAGTGACCCTGCTGCGTGACAAAAGCCGTCTTGTATCTATTCTTCACGCGTATTGGTATAGACCAGAAGGCGGAGTTTATATCTAATGCTGTGAACCACACACTTCCTTCAGTTTTTATTATTATATCGTCTATTAATGGAAAAGGCTGGCTGTCCGGGACTAGCAAGTTATTCAAATCTCTAAAATCAATGCATAATCTATTCTTCTCCTTGCGAGATCCATCGTCAGTTCTCTTCCCCACCAACCCCATCTTCAGGACCAACCCTTCTTTCAATAATTCTTTCATCTGGTTCTCAATTTCCTGTTGATCCCCAAATGAGCATCGATAGGGCTTTTTTGAAATGTATCGATTTTCTATAAGTTGTATATGCGCTTCATAATCCTTCACTTTCCCAGGCGCGGATCCAAGGGTCACAGGGGTCATGACCCCCCCCAGAATCAGCCTGCATTTCAAAAAGCAGAGCTGAACGAATTGTTCACAAACCCGAAAACAAAAAAAAACCAAACGAAAACGAACCCAGTTTTTGTGAAATCAAAAAAGAACTATAAAAAATCTAAAAAGATTCGATCAAAAATGTCAAAATTAGTCGAATACAATCGTACACTTGGTCGTACCAATGTTACTTTATATACAATTATGTCAATAAATTTACCTTGGTGTATCCGTCAAATTACACCTTGTTTATTTCTTCTTATTTTTGTTAATAATTATCATCTTGTTTTTGTTTCGTTCTCGTTTTCTTTCCTGCCAAATTCAGTAAAAACGATACTGAACTCACTGAGATCAACAATAGATTGTTTTGGTTTCAATGTTTTGATTTGCAAACTCTGAAGTTAGCTACGCTGCCATAAAATGCGCCAATTTGTTTGGAAACACATTAGGACACTTTTTTAGGAGAAAATTGAAAATAAATACATTTATCAGTTAAATAATTAATAGATAGGTATTGAAAAATATTTTTTACATAAACAATGAATTTTATAAATAAATACAATTAGTTTTGTAAGTAGACAAATTGGACGAGTTTAGGCATAAGGTTGAAAATTCGGTATGTATTGTTCGTTTGGTTATTTTGTTATTTTTTGTTATTTATTATATTGCTCTACCCTGTGACCCCCTCCGGGAAAAATTTCTGGATCCGCCCCTGCACTTTCCCTGTGTCATATTTATTTATATTTACTTTTTCGATCATCAAAGTGTTCTGTTTTAAGCTCGAAATCTTGTATGGGTATAAACTGTATTTCCCTCTCAGGGGTTGGTTGTTTACTCCCATTTTTTTCTGGCGCTTGTGAAATCTGAAGGTTCTCATCCTGACACAATATATAATCTCGAATACTGTCGAGGCCTATGAGAATATCGTATTTGAATTCCCTATTGTCTGTTACAAAAAAATCTCATTGTTTTCTCGATGTTAGAAATTTTCAATCGCAAGTTATACTATTCCTTGTACTTTGTCCTCTCCGCTCATAGTCTTGAAAGTGTAGGGTTTTATTATTTGCATATTTCTACCAAACTTCTGTAAAAATTCTTATTTAATCATCGTAATATTAGCTCCGGGCTCATATAATCCCTTCCCCGGTTGATTTTATACGAGCGATTTCCTACGTTGGCGTTGGGAGTAGTTCCTCAAGAGTAGTTCAGTCAGGAACTACCCACCTCTAGGTAGGATAAAATGGTAACTTCTCAGACCTGTTCCGTAGAGCCATAGACGAATGATGCTTGAGTAACACGCAAGCTATGAGAAATGTTGAGCCACTGCCCGCTGCATCAACGGGAAAATAAGTCGAGACAATGCTAAGGGCTATAAATTTACAAGGAACGGTGCCCCAAGGACCCGTATTATTTAGTGGTGAAATAAATGCTTCGTGTCACCTGTTGCAAGGAAGGCTTGCTGTGATTTGAAGACATTAGCTAGCATTGTTGACAGTAGATTACAGACTACGGCTGGTACTTTCAGGATAATTACGTCATCAATCCTCAATGCGTTACAGCAATCCAATTTATAGAGCAAATAAATGTTTGATACAATTCAGTGGAAAATTATGGCCAAAGATGGCGGTCGGAACAAATTAGGGAGACACCGGGTAGACTTCATGAGGTGTTCCACATCTTTGGATTTCCCAGTCAAATTAAACTTCCAACCAATTTAATAATAGTTTCAATCCAATTAATAATTGTTTCAATGAAATTATTAATCGTTCTAATAAAAGTGGACCGAAAATATTATTTTAGTTAGAAAAATGATTAATTTGACTGCCTATTAATGTGAATGGAATACATATGTGTTTATGTGCGTGTGTGTGCCACATCACATACAGTACGTATTTTATAACTTGAGTTGATGGGGAGGAAGTACATGGGAAATGATGAATCACAGCAATTTTAATGAAGATCCTAAAGTTAACTATACGAAAGCGGTGGAACTTACCTTGGGCGAAGAAATTTTCAGATAAACCACAGTAGGAGCTAACGAAGTTTTCGCAAGCTGTGACGGGTGATTTATTGTATCACAGTCTAGCACCACCAGCTGCAAAACAACCACCAAAACTTGTTAGTGTGCCGACACTGTACTGGATGTACGATACCTAGACGAAATTATTTATGGTTTGAGAACCACGATAAATAAGTTAATAAATAAGGTTTTGTTATTGCAATCGAATTTGGTTGTTACAATCGAACGCAGGTGGTGTCGACCCTTGACTCAACCAGTGACCCTAAGAATGTTGCCTATGAGGTTATACAGGGTAGTACTTTGGGGCCGATTCTGTTCCTCATTTACGTAAATGAAATCGCTTGAGTATTGCAGAATGAAAAAAGTGTTTTTGTTTGCTGACTATGCCGCCATTTTGTTTGTGGGGGATGATTGGAAGACCGTTTTCGATCAGGCTCAGACAGGTATTAACATGGTGAATGACTGGCTTCGATACAGTTTTCTAACTATGAATGTTGGTAAAACCAAATTTACGACCACTGGCAACCTTGCCAGAACTGATACCTTGCGAAGCATTGTTATTCACACGTGCAGTAGTGATCCAACAAATTGTGAATGTGAGGAGCTAGAAAGAGTAGAAACTTCCAAGTATTTGGGTATACAGATAGATGCTAAATTGTCATGGAAATATCATGTTGGTTTCTTGGATGACCGACTCAAGAAATTCCCATCTCTCTTCCATAATACCCGCTCCACGTTGGGACCGCCTCAACTGCGCCTTACACACCATAGTTTAGTGCAGTCGGTTATCCAACACGGAATATTAGTTTGGGGAAGAACCTACCCAACAAACTTGGAAAATTTATTAATTTTACTAAAATCAATTATGAAAATCATCTATAGGAAGCCCAAACTATTTGATAGTGAGTCCGTTTTCAAATGTCCAAGTTATTTTCTGTGCGTCTCTTATTTTTGAAGAATTTGTTTTTTAACCACAAAGCTCCTCCAAAGCCTTAATCAGCGATCAACCGGCTCATGATCGTGACACTCGTTTCTAAGTAGCAGGCAATGCTGTAATTCTTCGGAACAGCATCGTTTTAACATCAAAGAACCCTAATTATATTCTTCATGTGCTGTACAACAAATTGAGCGGGAACTTCGCCATCTACTTGTTCCAAGTCCAAATATAAGACTATGGTAATTTCCTATTTGATTTCGTTGAATCTTGTACAATCTAATTTTATTCTGTAAAGCATTTATGTTAGTTTAGTTATTACGTTTTTTTTTTGCCTATCTTCGGTAGAGTTTCAACCGTAGCAAGTTTTGATGTTGTTTTTTGTTTATATCGATAGAGATATTCCTTTGCTGTTGTCTCATTTGTTTTCTTATTTTCTTTTTAAATTTATAATTGTCTACATGGGGTCCTGATTATTGACCCTAGACCGGACGCCACGGCCTTAATCCTTTAGACGGGCAATATTTGTTCTGCAAATTATTTTGCTCATTTTGTACTCCATTTATTGTGAATAAAGAAAAAGTATTGTATTGTATTGGTGAACGAACTGAGAATAGTATGAAATCAATTGGCTGAGAATGAACGACACAAATAATAATCAATGTTAATAACGACTGCAATTTTTAACTCGAAACACGAACACTTCAAAAAGTTCGTTCATACTTTATCTAAAATATTTTTAACACTCACTTGCAAAGTTCGAGCGAGTTCGAATATCCTTTCGATCTCAGCTTGAACTTCCGCTAAACAGGTGGATCTCGAGTTGGACCTCTCCATAATCGCTCGTTTGTTGGGATTGTTGAGCAGGGAACGTTTAGCTAAGGAAATGTCCGCCATCACCCGGGTTATTATTATTCTGGAAACCAAAGAATTAAACAACTTGTGATAGGTGTTAGTAAATTAGAAATCTTCCTGTGCCTAAGGAGTTCAACTTGGAATGCTCATGTTCAATGTACATTTAATGTAAGTTTTACTAAATAAAATATCACGATTCATCACTCGTAGCATCTTCTCCCCTCCACCATATTATATTTCTGAACACGGGGTGCGTTAATGGAAAGAATACGTGTTGCTGTTTCCAGGTTCACACTTATTTCAGTATCTAAGCTAGAGCAAAAAATATCTTGAGAGTGAATGAAGTGTCAACGCTGAATATGACACAACAAGATAACGCAGATGCTGCAGATGGTGCAACCTGCTTCGCTTCTGGCAAAGTGGTACAGTACCACAGATGGCAGGTGGTGTAGCATCAGCAGTACCACATAATATTTGGTTACACCGGGTCACGTAGAAGCTCCAATTACAGGATGAGGGTGTGTATCAAGGTGTAAAGAATTTTTCTGCTTATTCCAGTAATACACACCTTGGGAAGACCGGTTTCGGTTGAATAACCATCATCAATCCCCTGCTTCCTCCTCTGACTACGGAGGTTTGAAATGGAATGAAACTTGATTTCAAATCGCAAATTAAATTCTTCACGTATTTACTCAACTCGAAAAATCTTCCGAATTGTGCACATACATCATCCCTCTGAAAACATTAACCTGAAGATATAACTTTGGTTTATGGCCACTAGGCCACGTACACAACCTCCTTGAGGTACGGGCTTCACGTTCATTGACTAAAGCGCGCGTAGATTAGAAATTGTACCAGTGTTTCTCGATGCAGTTTTTATTTTTTAAACTGTTTCGAAGCATGAAAAAAGCCACTTTTATAACTGAATCTATGGTATTGGTAACGGAATATTGCATAATATTGGTGACCATCTCCGAAGAGAGGAGGTTGCTGCACGCCAGCAGCTGAAGCACTGTGTTGGCCCCAAGAGATGATGAAACAGTGCACACTTTTTCCATGAGCCCACTTTGGGCCAGGGGGCGAGAAATAGAAAATGTTGGGGAAGTGATCAAAAATAGCGAAAATTAGCGTAGCACAGTAATTCTCATCACCTTGGTCCTGAAAACGGTTATACGGGACCACTCGGTAAAGAATAAAATTATATCCACTAGGCGGGATGTGATGTAGCCTAATAAATGCCACGCGCAGGATTAATAGTGGACGAGGGTTAGCGTAGTTCAAGTAATTATGGACAGGGTTAGTGCAGTTAAGAGTATTTAATGGGTAAACTCCATAGGTACTGAGATTAAGAGAGCGAACCCTCTGAAACGCCGATTTCGGTTCATTATTTTCAATAATGAACCTTTGGAATCGAGCATGAAAAAAAAAAAAAAAAAAAAAATTTAACACCCTCCCCCCTCAAATTGTATGGTTTACGTATCAAGGTACGTAGAATCCGAAAATCGAATACAAAATTTCTGTCCGTCCGCCGTATGCAGTACCTACTTCGCACTTTTCTTAGATAACATGAAAAAAAATCAATGAAATTTGGTATGTACGTTCGGGGTCCAGTTGGTCCTCGAAGCTCGGTGTTAATGTCAGTCATCTCTAAGGGGTTCAAAATAGGGGTGGAAATTTTCAGAACGCCATAGCTAGAAATAGAAGGGTTTGGTTTTTTTTACGTGAAGTCGAGATGGTTGTTCCGTGACATTATTTAATTTGAAAAATGATGGATCTTTTGGATTTTGTTGATAGGTACTTTTGCAACTTGAACAAACGCTGAAGTATTATTGGGTAAATTTTTACACGACGGTAAATGTACACAACGGTTTATTATTCTATGTAGGTACGCAGAAGGGGCATCTATACAGGTAAATTACTACACAATTGTTTATTATTTACCTTATGCTTCATGAGTCACTACAAGTAATATTATTGATCGAATTATATTGAATCCCGCGCAGTTATATGGAACTTTAATTCCCGGGCCGGCTCCAGTACTCCAATTAGGGCTTTCTTGGGGGAAGCTCGAGTGTACTGACCACAGAAAACAGTGATCTACGCAGGTAAATAATAAACCATTGTGTAATAATTTGCAGCATTTTTGCTTTGTCTTCCTACAAGGAAAACTCGTTATAATTATATCAAGTTAGAAGAAGGTTTGTTACGAATGTTCTGTTACCTTCCTTCGAAGCGGTGTTTGAGGAAGTCGAAGAGCGCCTTCTGCATCATATCCGTGACCTCGTAGCCCTTGAGCGAGGGGCCGACGAGAACGACGGGGCGCATAGAAGGGACGACGTCGTAAGGCGTCGTCGTCTCCTAATTGAAAATACATAAAAATCGTAAAAGTAAAATGTTTTATTAAAAAACTGCTTAATACAGCTTCAGAATCTCACAATTGCGCAAGCTAGAGCTGAGCGACTCTCTTTGACAGTACCAACCGTGCTAGCTGCAGTGTTGATCGTCAGTTCTAATCTGAGCGAAAAGGTATATTTTGCTTCCTCACTACTGAAGGTAGGGAAGCCTTGGATTCGCGAGTAAAAAAAATTTATGTCCTCCAAAATGAAAATTTCCACAACCATTTTGCGTTTCAGACATCGAGGAACGTTTTTGATTCCGCGTCTGTCTGTGGTAATTCAGGTAGAAATGGGCTGAAATTTGGAGTAGGCGCGAGTTGGGTCACAGATGGTCCCATAAAAAAATCATTGAAAAAGTACAGTACCTAACTTTCGTCTGCGCATGCGGAACCGTGAAATACTTGAAACGCCCATAACAACCCTAAATGAGTTCATACTTGGAGGGTCGATCAGGAATGATACTTTGATAGTTCCAAATGAATTTCATTGGACTCGTAGTGTAACTTTCGTCTGCGCATGCGCGAACATGAAATGTTGACCATTTCCTTGTAACGCTTCCAACTACGCGAAAAATAGTCGTAGAGAGCTGAAATTTTGAGGGTACACGCGGGTTTGATCGCAGATGGTTTTTTTCTAAAATCATGGAAATATTACCGTCCGCGCGTGCGCAAACGTGAAATACTTGAAACACCCATAGCAACCCTAAATATCGTTGAAATGAGTTTATACTTGGAGGATCGATCAGGAATAAAACTTTGATAATTGCATGACTTTCATTCGTCTGCGCGTGCGCGAACATGAAATGTTGACAGTTTCCTTGCAACGCTTCTAAAGCAGGGTTCACATCCATCCGGAGCCGTCCGGAAATACGGATAGGGGAAGCTAGTGAAAAGCAGTGGAAGGGATGGAGGGGAATCGCGGAAGTTGGGAAGGCGTTCATAACCATCCGGAATTTTGGCTGACAACTCGTTTCCCGCGCTTCCTCCCACAGCTGTTTCGGTTGCCGACGCCATTCTGTATGCGCAGTAGTGAACTGCGCAGATGCGGAGCGGAAAATATCTGAAAAATCAGATGCGTACAGTTCGCTTCAAAAGTGCTTCTCCGGAAAGAATATTCCCCCCTCCCCAGCTGATGTCCAACCAATCAGCTGCTCGTACGCACGTTCCGGATAGCTTTCCGGATGGATGTGAACCCTGCTTAACTCCGCGAAAAATAGTCGTAGAGAGCTGAAATTTTGAGGGCACACGCGGGTTGGATCGCAGATGGTCCCGTATCAGAACGAACCTACCCAACTATTTTATACGTTCATGTGATTCAAGTGAGGAAGCTAAACTGCCTACTCGAATTGGCAGACGTTTTTTAATATTCAAATGCAAAGTTCTGTAAGTAAGGATCCACAATAACCGCATCTGTTTTAATTATAATTTCCCTTTTGTTTATGAACCATAGTAGGTTCAAGGAAGCCAACTTATACTTCTCATAACTTCCCAAATGTCCAAAATAAGTTGAATTCTATATCTTGCGTTAGGACTTGGAAATAGTCACGGCTGAAACATGCTCACAGCTGACTTTTGCAGTCCAATGTATTCACAGCATGGTACATGGTAAATTCATAATTCATGTACATGTAAATTCATAATTCATGTGTATCTATGGTAACGAAGTGCTGAATAGCTGCTCATTGTTACATCCTTTTCCGTAGGTCTGTAAGTAATTGTTACGTGAGTTACTCACGGTGAGTATCCAGGCTGATGGAGAACGTTTTATGCCCAGATTACAAAATAATTATGACGGCATATTAGTGCAGATACGCTCAATCCTCCAGTATATTTTATAATAGCTAAGCCTAGACCGTAAATTATTGAGCCTTTTAAATAATATTTACCTGTTTTTTGAAGAAGGGTTTCCGCTTCTCCTTGGCCGGAGGGGTAGTGAGCGTTGCCTTCCCTTGCAGCCGCGCATTTCCCAAGGAATCCGAGTCTTCCCCTATGTACCCAACGGATTTTTGAGGAAAAGGAAGGTGTTATGAGGGAAAACAGAAAAAATTTCGTTAGTCGGCGGTAATAGCCAGTGAACAGCGTTCACAGTTTCCTATTTTAGGTAATAAATTGTATATTAGTGACCTACATTATAATATATATATATGACACGTGTGTTTATAATATTCCAGTCAAGATGTCATTATCAGTGAGCAAGATGAATATTAATTCAGTGACTTAGGGTAGCAATAAAACAATAAGCAATGAGGCTTTATATTATCTTCTTAGTGCGCAACATGATGAATGTTGTTAACAGCCTGCATTAAGCAGAGCTTTTGGAGGGTCTAAATTAATGTGGTGGTAGAAATACATAATAAATACACGTGGATTTCGAGCTTTTTTTTCATTCATCACATCAATTTTGTAATGTTGATGTTCAATTATTATTTATTTTACTTGAAACCAAAGTTCCAGTTCGTCTCAAGCCAAAGCTCCAGTTTGTTAAATATGAACCACTAGACTGAAAGCTGTATGGATTTTTTTAATGTAATTTATATTAAGCTGAATTTATTAGCAAAGATACAAGTATGAAAAATATCGCCATGTACTAACGATAATATCAACCACGACATTCATTCAGGCACAATAAAGGGATCGAGGTAAAGTGAGGAGCACCCATGACTTCTGTTTATATTATTTTCCGATTTTTAAACGAAAGTGGGTTCCATTCTAAACATTTTGCGACCAACCGCACTCTTATGATGCAGTAAGTGACGTCATTGTACCCCTTGCCCAGTGTGACGTCACTTGCCGAAGTGACGTCAATTTGAAAGCTCATAGAAAAATAACTATTCACTGTAGGAGAGTGCGGTTGGCCTCAAAATTCTTAGAATGAAATCCAATTCCATTCAAAAATATAATCGAAAGTCATGGGTACTCCTCATTGCTCCCTTCATCCCAGACACAAAGAAGAGATTTTTTATAAATCGTACAAGAGAATATCAGTGTACTGGAATATCAGTTCTAGCTAAGCAGCTTATACTGAAAGTATGCTTGTGTCTACCATAAAGCATATTTGAAGTCTTTTATAAAGGCCTCAAATTTAATGTGGAGGTTCCTAATAGTGCTCACCATTTAATTTGCGTCCATGGGCTCTAAAAAGTATGAAAACGTAACTAACCGAGTAAAATGACAATTTTGTTGAAAAATCAAATCCGCAACGTTATGTCAAATAAATGTCACACCCAAAATACGCATACCTACACCATCAAAGTGAGCATGCTTGATGAAACGCGTTGTAAAAACTCAATCATATAAAGGATTTGAGCAGTTAAATAAGCTTCTGGGTTTTATTATCTCAAAACAGGTATAGTTATTGGGTTATTACCGATATTATATCGTCTAATCCTAATAACATGGTTAGCGGAAACCACACACGAATTTTTTTCAGAATTTGAACCAAAATTACCTCCTCAGTCGAAATTTGCACAATTCAACAACATCTGGAAATGTTTTGTAAAGAATAGGCCGATTTCGAGGACACAATAAATTTCAATAAGCTACAACAAACTATATAACTTCAACTCGTCTAACAAATATTTTAAACCTACGCCTGGTACATAAACACTAAGGGAAAACGATCTACCAAACAAAGCATTCACACAATTATACTCCACTTTAATATCATTCAAATCAGTAAAAATCCATTCCAATTCAAACAGCCAGTTGGCGATGCATACAAATTCATAACAAAATGACGCTGTACGATTATAATTAGCGGATTAACCTTGTTTTGCCAAGCTCACAAGTTATTTGGATTTTTGAATACAGTCGAGTTTTTACCTTAAGAAATCGCTATTATTATGACCAATTTAGTATTACGAATTGAACCTAAGAAAATAAATCATAATATTTATTGTCTCTAAGGGTGACATTGCTAGTGTGCCTACTCATTCTTCCACTCAATGTGATTTATGCAATTTATCCGAGAGTGGAATCATTTTCAGACTTTTAGAGACTTCAACAAGATCAACAAAATGTTGATAGAAACCATTTTGACCACTAAAAATAGAAGAACTGTTGATGAAACTGTCGATGGAACACATCAAGGTTTTAATTATATTATGTTAATAAATAAAATGATAGGTAATTATTCATTTTCTACAACTCATCTACTTCCTATTGACTATGCTCTAACAGCATCATATTTTACCAGATCGGTTTTGTTTTCTGACGGTTGAGGAAGGTATCGGCATAGGCAGGTTTTGGGATGACGGAGGAGGAAGTGATGTGCACAAAAAACGAAAAAACACTCAAAAATCCACATCGACACGTCAACAAAACAAAAAACGCTGAACGAAGAAGAAAATAAGGAAAAAAAATGGCGAAAACAGTAGATACAACTCAAAAATTAACGACATTCGCAAAATGGCGACGACCACTTGTGACACAGTATTTACACATTTTTCAACTGGCGAACAAAAAGAAAGCAACATCCAGCGAATCCGTGCCATATTAATAAATAATTATAATGTCCTGTACATGTTTCAATGATAAGTTTCTTCAACAAAAATTTTAAACTGCAACAATTTTAAATTTATGACATTCCTTGATCATGCAGCAGATTGTTTTTCATACTGTCAGGCATGTTCATTGTCTACAAAAATGAATTTTTTCGTCGTTTACTTCAATTATTGAAAATAAAATTATATTCAAAACGACAAAATTAACGGAAAAACTTGCATAATGCAGTAAATGAACCGAATTTAATCGTTAAACTCCACTCCAGTTTCATAAATGTTGATGGAATCGCTCTGTCAAACAAGAACAGCTCTTCTCTTCGTCATGACCAGTGAAGTAATGAATAATTGGTCTTCATGATTCACCTAGTTTAGCTTCTGGTGGAATTTTGTGATTAGAGATTGTTAGTACTGCCAGCTCACTTGGTATCGTTCCGTGCTCCTTTCAATGAGTCAGTAGGAACAGATTTGGTTGAGTATGTTACATTATCTTTCACACTGAATAAAACCCTGTACGTGTGAAATTAGTCAGTTTGACGCCCCAAGTTTAATCCTGAGTGCAGTTGTGGGTAACGTAGTCCAAAATCCATTATTTAAAGATTTTTAAAGATTTTGGGCTAGTGTGCTACTTTGCTCTTGAGGCCCTCCTCGAGCGAGGAAAATTTCGTTCAGATCTGGTGAAAAATATTGTTTACATCGAAGATTAACTTCGACATTTCAGTTAGCATTGTATGTTACTAAAAGATGTGAAACATAACTATAAACTCCAGGTAGTATTTTTTCTGTCTAGTGCCTATTAAGAGTTGAGAGAGTTTTCTGAAGAACTGAGAACGATGCAGATATGTGAAACATACCCTATCATCCTAATGATTACCCATTCAATTCTACTGAATTACTAATTATAAGAAGATTGACCTATATATAGGTTTCAAAATCGTCAATATGTTTTTCATACTTTTATAGATAAACCAATATGATAAGAATTAGTGAACAAATTGTGGCTAATGATACCAAATTACATAGCATGTGTTTTCTTCTGAATGGCCTCGGAGACCCGAAATAAACTAAACGGAAACAGTTAACATTCCTGCCGAAGGAACCAGTTAAAGGATTCACGTGGTAACTGATCATTGAGGAGTTACCACGACGCACTTCCACGGTTGCGCTAAAGCGATAAATATATCTTCTTTGAATTCGGTAGTATTTTATGGGCACTCTTCAGTATCATCCGTGCCACCAGCAAACGTCTACCTTCGTAACCTCAATTCGAGTAGCTAGTACATCAATATGAAATTAGGTATAAGGACAACGAATTATGCAGGATAAGTTTTATATAGCAAAACCTTATAAACAATTATTAATTATGTGATTTTTGGAAGAGTGAGACACACTGACGAACTGGAGTGAGTGTACATTTCTAAGCATCAAATCACAGTGAAAGTGCACGTTCAACATCGATAAAATAAAAACAAACGGAAATGAAATTGAAAAGAAAAAACGGATACCTATTTAGTAGCACCACGAAAAATAATCCCAATGCACGGTTTCACAAAACGCAAAATAATTCAAGACTCAACGAACAGTCAAACCCATTTGCACCACGGAGGGATCAAACTGGACAGGACATCAGCAGTATTTTAATGAGTATCAGGTTCCGAAAATAGGAAGGTTTTATGAATGTTTTAACGATTTTCAAACAACATGGGAATTAAGTTGGCCTGTGAAATGTTATTCTAATGTAGCGTACCAAACAGTCGCACGCAATAACTGTCTACCTATCACACTTTGGATGGAATTTAGAAACCAAAATCAAAAATAAATCTAGTTGTCATGGTACCCCTCAAAATTCTACATTACCACTCCTATGGTAAAGATTTAACCAAATAAATGAAGGGAAGACGAGCTGAGCGCCGTGGCGGGGAAAGTAGGAGAAGGGTCCCCTCCATCGACTGCCATCACCCCTCAACGGTCATAACGGGCGTTGGTGGACGGGGGACGGGGTGAAAAGGGCATTTATAAGCAGCCCAGCCAGCCCAGCTCCTCATTCGACCAACCACTCTCCTACTTATCACTTCTCTCTCGACCTCCTTACGCCCTCTCACCCTCTCTCTCTCTCTCCTACCCTTCTCCTGCACCTGCTGTGGTGATAACCGCCTGGTGCTCCCTCCTAGAATACCTGCTGTGGTGATAACCGCGGGGTATTCTCTCTCTTCCTGGTATCTGCTGTGGTGATAACTACGGGACGCCTCCTTCTCTCCTAGCACCTGCTGTGGTGATAACCGTGGAGTGCTAGTCTCCTCTCCCAGCTAACTCCTGCTGTGATGATAACCGCGAGGTGTTAGCAAAAGACTCCTACGAAGCATATCCTCAACTCATCCAAACCATCCCTACCTCCATATCCCGCCGTGTCATAAACCTACACCAAGGCTTAAGACACAAGTACATCAGGTAACAATGCATATGCTAGCAATGAGGTATTCAACCAATTTAGCGACCATCAGAACCTCAAAAATGCCCGCGTGGGGGCCCATAAGATCACTGGGACACCCCCCAGTATCTATTCACTTTAGGGTAACAAGTTAATTCATCTTAATAAGATGTTATAGTGGTTACAAGGAACTGGATGTTGACAAAACCAATTTTGTTGCTTGATTTTGGAGGACATGAATTTAATTTTCCCTCAGCACTCAAGCATAAAATTCCCACCCGTTCTACGACTAAACGGAATTTTGAGCATTCCACCGCCACCGCGAAGGCACGGACGTAAATAACGTGCCTAACAATGAAATAAATCTCAAAATTGACGACGATAATCATGCTAAAACAGTTATATAAAGAAAGTACTCTTCAACAGTTGTGCGATAGAGAGGAAAAGTCAACCTTTTCAGCACCCAAAAAATTCGGCCGAATTATGATAGTTAAAACATACAAATTTTCTTACAACACACGAAGATAATTTTCAACCACGCCGCCGCAGTGGATCTATGCTGAGAATTGAGTAAAAAAGTATTCTTCAGACATTTTGGCCACTCTACAGGTAAGATTAATTCGGTAATGGGAGGCAGTTGATTTTTGAACTTAGTAAATGATTTCAATGACTCGGTTCAGAAAATGCCAAATAATAGCATTTTTGCCAGGCTAAAACTTGTTGCTACTCCAGGGCCAAGACACTCTAATGCCGATTTTACTATGCAAAGCAGATAACGTTGTCGAATGGTTGTTTCTGAAGTTATTCTTTTGCGAAAAGTGGTTTTTAGAGCTGCTTATGTGCTCCCCACGATGATCCCTCTTATAATGCGCACAAGGTTCATTTAAAAAAATAAATGAATGAATAAATAAAATAAAATGCCTTTTCTCCAAACACAAAAACAGAACGAAAAACTCAAAACGAACAGAATTTTAATGACAGTGAGAGAGAAAAAAATGTGTTTGTATATTGTACCGGGAGTGGGAGGGGTGGAGCCACGGGAACCTTGGCCTTTATTTGACGAAAGGACATCAGTGGCTAGCGCACCTAAGTTGGAGGAGGAAGAGGTTTTCGAGGCATAAAGCTTCGAGTTGCGGGCCTGCGTCTGCTGAAGTCGAAGGTTCTCGAGCTTGACGGGGGACGGGATGAACCCCACGTCGCAGCCCTCTTTCACAAGCCGCCCGATCCACCAGTTGTTGTCATACTTCTCCTGCGAACACATCAGAAACAGATGACTGGATCTGTGGATGCAAGCAACACTGAGAACAGGAACTTTACATGGACTGTACGAATTATGAAATGGACGGATCCGAAACTGTGCGTGGTGATATTGGTGATGGGCTCCTCTCATGGGCGCTGACTTTTAAAACGGTATGTATAAGCAGACGAACGGCTGGACGTACAATGCTCCGGGTGGTCTCAAAAAATTGTATAGCTCAAGACAAATTTAATAACGCAAAAAAACCATACCCTTCCACTGAAAGTTTTCGAGCTACGGCGTTCTTAAAATTTCAACCCCTATTTTGAACCCCTTAGAGATGACTGACAGTGACGTCGAGCTTCGACGACCAACTAGACCCCGAACGGAACCTATAACCCGAATTTCATCAATTTTGTTTCATGGTAACTAAGAAAAGTGGCCCGTACGGCGGACAGACAGACATTTTTTTATTGCAGTTTTGGATTCTACATACCTTGAAACGTAAACCATCAAATTTTGAGGGGGGTTAGAATTTTTTTTCATGCTCGATTCCAATGGTTCATTATTGAAAATTTCACACATTTTACACATTTACGTAAATATACATGTACATATATGGAACCCATCAACCAATAACTATAAAAGTACATTCCCAAATCTATGAAATACCTATTCTTGCTAGTGCCTAAGTAACACACATTATACGAACATGGATTCTTCTACTATCTCAACATTATTTTTGTACTTCAGGTATGAGTGGAATGCCTAACATGAACTGAAATTAATCAAGAAAAACATGGGTTTCTGCGGTGAAACGTCTAATAGCTTTCATAAACTAGATACGAGTCTCAGCTTATTTACCAAGGCTTGTCCGTGTCTGGGTAACATTGGGCGCAGCATTGAGCTGAAGGAGCTAACGGGATTTACGAGGAGCTTATTTTAGAGACTTGAGGCCGAGTTCCTATCAAACGGCCATTGTAACGATTTTACATCCAGCGGCGCCGGGCCAAACCCCGCGAGGAATTTCATTCGACTTCCTGACTCACCGTCTGGTTGGGGAAGACATTTAGGAAAAGATTTCAAGGTAAATGAGAGCTTGTAATCGCCACGAATCAGCGGTTTTTGAAAAAATTCGTGTAAATACCTAACACAATACGGGAAGAAGGTTTTTCCAGTACATAACAAATAGTTGAAAATTGCGTACTGATGTTATCGACGGGGTAACCAATTTTTACCTTGATATGGAGAAAGTCTCGGACATCGAAAGAGACCGCACTTCCGTGGACAGGAGAATCGTCATCCAAAGAGCCGTCATAGCACACATTGGTTCTTACAGCAAAGGCGACTGGCTTTGACTGAAAAAATTAAAATTAGGATTAATTAAATTATGCACGTACGATGGGTAGTAGTAGATTGTGGAGGAACGAGACTCACATGAGCCGTCTATGTACAGGAAACCTAATCACCCATCAAATTTGAACGAAGAGATCACAATGTGTTCTTAGTGACAATAACGGTATGATCTCACTAATATCCAACGCTTTAGCCAACAAAACGCAAGCTGACAAAACCAAAAGTCGAGATAATGGTACGTGCTAATACCTACTTTAGATGAAAATACTGTTCGAATTGATAGCGAACTTTCGTAAGTTCAAATAATATTTTTTCAAACGCAAATCAGGAACGGGCGCATATTCAAATCGGTATGCTTTAAAATGGCATTTATTGATGAAATCGACATTAAATAATTCACCCGGACTACGTTACCTATTTTTGTATTACAGGTATTATTAATTTTTTCCTCCTAGTTTCCCACTACCGAAGGTAGGGAAGCATTGCATTTCTTCAGGAACAAACGAAAACTCGTTTCTTCCAAAATCAAAATTTCCACTCACATTTTGCGTTTTTGAAGCTTAAGACCAAACTTGGTTCCGTGCCTTTCAGTCTGTTCGTTAACTGGTTTCTTCTCTTTATGGGTTAATTTATGGGTTTGAAGATACCGAGCGAATTATACTGCTGACTGGGCATAAATAATATAAAATCCTCCATTTCCTCATTTTCTCAGTAGTTAGTTTTCAGATGAAACTAACTGTTATGTATGTTATGATGTAACTAACTCCAGACGAAAGCCAATTGTTCTGCCAATAAAACTTCTAAATTCACACTGTTCCCAGCAGATATACTGATAAAGAATAATTTGTTACTTGTAACGGTTAGTTACATATGTATACGGCGTGACCGAACACATCCCTATCGTCGTCCGTATTTTCCTTCACGGCACCTACCGCTCACAAACGAAGTAGATCGTTACTAGCGGCTGAAAACAGATGAACCTTAAGGAGAAAGATATTCAACAGTTTCAGGTCACCTCTTCAGAATATCTCACTGGCATGAGTGGCATGTAACGAGTGTAGGTTAACATCTCATTCGGGTTTCCAAACCCAAATTTGACCCAAAAAAGCCGCGTTTGAGATGATTAAGCAAGAGTTCAAAACAGTTCAGTAGTTTCATGTGGGCTGGCTGCAATAAACTATCACAACAGGGAGTATAAAATTTGCACTTTCCATTCCGAGAACAAGCTTCAAATACAAATGTACACTGACACGGGTTCCGTTGTAGGACCTGGCAGCATTCACAGACAGATTTCACAACAGGTGGGAGCGTACATAAATACGAACGAGCGACTCTTAGTAAAGTTTACTTGAAAATATAATCAGTGAGCAACAATGACAAATGTGCTGTGCTCCTGCATTTATTTTATTTTATTAAATGAAGTTTGGTTTCATTCTAAGAATTTTGAGACCAAACGCACTCTCCTACGATGAATAGACAACTGTCTATGATATTTCAAAGATTCCAGCACTTCCTACAGATGGCAACCCTCTTGACAGCAACAGAATACTGAAGATGAAATAAAGCAGAGAAAGTTGTTGTTCGACACTATGAATGTTACTAAATCATGAAGTAATACACCACACCTACTACGTGGTTTCTACCTCAAGATCCATATAGTAGCACATGGATTAGACAATATGTCCACAATGGCTAAACAGACTGGACAATAAATCAGAAAACAGAAGAAGTCTTGTTTTGGTTGTTACTTCTTGTTAGTCACTATCGCTAGTCACCTTATTTAGATGGACAGTTGTCTTTGATTTTTTAAAAATGGTTTTCTTTGTTTTTGAACGTATTTATTTTGTTGGTACAATTTGCGATTTTAACGAGAAACCGAAAGAATAAATATAGGTACTAAAAACAAAGAGGTTGGTCATTCATTGATGCCTTTGTACTTCTATTGTAGTTTTACTGGTATTTACTGCACTGGTGCTGTCCAAACTGTGGCACACGTGGCCTCCTGGTGATGACTTTCATCGGGTACCTGTCCTGCAGGCCACGTGGCCTAATTTGGGTTAGTCGCAAATTAAGATCAAAAAACACTTTGAAGTTGATGAATTGCTCAAAAAAGTTCTCGAGGGTCCTCAGTCTTACTTTTTTAGGCGCGAATCCTAGTAATAGTAGAAGTGGTAATCAGTGGTAGTGGTGGATTTTTTATTGTAAAAATTATAATGATGATTATTAAAAGGGTACATGCCATGAAAAAAAAATTGTCATACAAAACACACCTCTAAGGTGTATAAAAAACGCTGCAAATCACTGCAGAACGGTTTATTATTTTGTACAGAACCCTTCTGTTACAGCTCACAGCTCTCCGTATAGATAACCCGTCTATATAATATGATATGTACTATTCTATACGTATTATGTAGATCGCAGACTCTCCGTAGGTTGGTACCTAACCCCCGTACTCGTTACTAGGTACCTACGTAAATCATATGTTAGATGTTGCTAAAATAATTCTGTCGATGACAAACAGTAGCTAAAATGGCAAAAAAGAAACACAAAGAATGAAGTTCCGAAGGGAAATTGCTGATGTGGAGTGAGGGGTTCGATCTCCAGAACTTTGGCGTATCAGTCCTTCAGGCAGACCACTGTGCTATATCGGCCAGCTAGCCGAGAGAACAGTGATGTGCGCTCTCAAAACAGCTTGATCCCTGCATTCACCCTGCTGTTTACGGAAAATTGTAAAGCAACATCGTAGAATGCTCCGGATGGTCTCAAAAATTCAGAAAAAAAAATCAAACTATTTAAAAATGCGAGAAAACCCGCACCTCAAAATATAATTTTCCGACGTAGGGATACCTACTCGGGACATTTCAACCCCCCACTTTTCACCCCTTAGAGTTGAGTGACAGTAACGCCAACTAGAGCCCAAACGGGACCCATATACCAAATTTCGTGAATTTTGGTTCATGGGAACTCGCGGACGGCGTACGGCGGAGGACGGAAAATTTTAAATTCGATATTCGTATTCTACGTCCATTGAAACGTAAACCATCAAATTTGGCCGGGGGAGGGGTGGTAAAAAATTTTGTTTCATGGTCGAATCCAAAGAAATACATCATAGAAAAAGAACTATTCATCATAGGAGAGTGCGGTGGGTCTAAAAATTCTTAGAATGGAACGTAATTTCATTTAAAAATAATATAAACTGCCTTTGTCACCCATGTGCATACCCAATTGTTGACGTTCATTATAAGTTATAATAATAATTTTACAGAAATACATTTATAGATTTATATTTTATTTCAATATTTTTGACAAATACATGTTTTTAATGCATATTTCTTTGATTTATGGAGCATATTTCTAGCTTTTTTTAGTGCATAGTTACAGGCAGATTTGACCGTTTTTAGCGCATATAAATCCCAACTCAAATATAATTATAACTCTCTCATCTATGGTTGAAATAATATAAATCCAGGGGTTATTCGAATTCGAACCACTAAGTCTAAGATATTAGAAATTATGAGATGAAATATTATGTCCGTCTTTGTTGTATGTTAGTGACGTATGCAACGGCAGGATTTCGGGAGTGACTAGTATTTATAAGATCGAGTCAACAACAAAAATCTTTCATGAGTGTCGCGACTCCGACGGGGGCAGGTAGGGTGGGGTTGAGGTTGGGAGGATGGAATGAGAGATGGATGAGGTTAGAAGGAAGGATGTGCTCCGTTGGAGTATTTTTCACTGACATCCCGCGGTTTTCACCACAGTAGGCGTTAGCTTGGAAGGAGAGGTAGCTCCCCGCGGTTTTCACCACAGCAGGTACTAAGGAAAAGGAAGTGTCCCGTGGTTTTCCCCACAGCAGACACTAGGAAGGAGGAGTCTGATACCCCGCGGTTTTCACCACAGCAGATACTGGAAGAGAGAGACCCCGTGGTTTTCACCGCAGCAGGTATTCAGGGAGGAGCGCCCCGCGGTTTTCACCACAGCAGGCACAGGGAAGGAAGAGAGCGATTCGGGTAAAGCCGGGAATACACTTGCGCTGAGGCAGGCCGCGCACCGCACGAGGCAGCCTCGGCGCGCCGCGATGCTCAAGTGTGTACGGCTCCCCAACACAGCTGCGAACAGGCTGAAGCAGGGTTCACATCCATCCGGAAAGCTATCCGGAACGTGCGTACGAGCAGCTGATTGGTTGATCATCAGCTGGGGAGGGGGGAATATTCTTTCCGGAGAAGCACTTTTGAAGCGAACTGTACGCATCTGATTTTTCAGATATTTTCCGCTCCGCATCTGCGCAGTTCACTACTGCGCATACAGAATGGCGTCGGCAACCGAACCAGCTGTGGGAGGAAGCGCGGGAAACGAGTTGTCAGCCAAAATTCCGGATGGTTATGAACGCCTTCCCAACTTCCGCGATTCCCCTCCATCCCTTCCACTGCTTTTCACTAGCTTCCCCTATCCGTATTTCCGGACGGCTCCGGATGGATGTGAACCCTGCTTCAGTCTGCCTCATGCGGCGCGCGGCCTGAGCCATCGACTGTCGGTACATCAAAGTGAGCACGGACCGAGGGTGCCTCGTACGGTGCGCAGTGTGGACGGAATTTGGTCGATTCAGAGCAGCGAACAGAGCCGCGGCACACGTGAGTGATAACCTACCTACCCGCTTTGAAATAACCTACTACTCGTTTTGTTATAACCGTTTTGTTAATTATAGGCTCGTTTTGTAAAATTGCAAAAAAAAGTACGAAGATAATAATTGAGGTAAGTAGCGTACAGCACCTATTTAAACATTTCCTTCGCTCCACGCAGCAAGGCGCGAATTTTTGAAGAAAAACAAAAGTAAAGTAGGTTAATACGCTATTTTTTGATTATGGACCTCAGTATTTGTGATTTTGGACCTCTGGGTGCAATCAAAACGGGCCGCGACTACTTGCAACCAATTCAACACCCTACAAACGTGATGAACGGCTCACAAATAATTTTGAATTACAATAAAAACACGTAACAACATTTTCTACAAAAATTCGCTGAATCATTAAAAAATTATAGTACGCCTGCATGGCTTTTTGGTTTATTTAATGCTACGGAGGCTCACGAGTCCTACTACGGAGGAATCGAGTTTTTACCACTTTTCTGTCTTGGACGGTCGTTTAGTGGACACCAGTCGCGCACCGCGCAAAGTCGGATCAGGGCTGAGCATGCGCGCCTCGCTGTAACTCTTTTGAAAATTCGTATCGCGGCACATCACATCGCGGCGCGCCGAGGCTGCCTCATTCGATGCTCGTGCGGTGCGCGGCCTGCCTATGCGCAAGTGTATTCCCGGCTTAAGAGAGAGCAGTCGAGGTTAAGAGCAAGATCGGTCTAATGGAGAGCTGGGCCAGAAGGGCTAGTTTTATGGGGAATTTTCCACCCATCCCCAATCCACAATCGGCCGTTACGACCGTTTTGGCAATTGACTGTTGTTTGTCTGGCTCTTCAACTACTTCCCTTTGTTGTCACCCAGCTCAACGTTACCTTCGTTTATTTGGTTAAATCTATACATACAATATGATAGGAGTGATTTCTTATGAGGGGATCACGAGATGCTTGAATAGCCAGTGGCTTACCCTTGCTTTCTCGAGCTGACTGAGTGCCTGGCGCTCCTTCTCCCGTCGGAGGGTCTCTTTCTCCTCGTCTAGCGACAAGTCGGACGATGGTTGAGAATAATTTGAATCTGCTGAGCCCTGGAAATCAAAAAGCACCAATAAATTAGAAACGCTGTATAAAAAACAAACTTGAATTTTAAATTGACATTTTGTTGGTCCCTAAGATGTTTTAGCACCCGCAAAGCATAAAAAGCGCAGTCGCGTTTAAATCCACATAGGTATTTGCAGGAAAGTTTCCGAATTCGAACTGGAGGACAGCAACACGAACGTGAGACGTGAGCGATTTATTAAGCGAAAAGTACAGACTGTTCCTTCGAATTGCGGAAACAGGATTAAAAAAAGTCTTTCACAAATTTTCAACTGAAGGTTGTTTTCCTATTACTCGGGTGAGAATATGATTATTTTTATTTGGACCTATTATACAGAGCATAGACGTGGGTGCCTATAAATTAATATTAAAAAATACTGCAGATGGACTTTTATTTTTATAACTAGTTTTAATTTAACCCATAAGACAAATTAGAGATTTCAGAGTACTGTCATATCACCGAAAGGGGGAATAAATTACGTAATACCCCCAAGCTGATCTCGAATATTTTCTTCCAGTTAAAATGGAATTTTAAAGTCAATTTATACGCATAAATAATACAATAAAACTATATACTACGAAATTGTACCCTGAAAAATTGTCACTAATATACCTCCCTCGAGTAAAACTCGATTCATGCATATTTTTGATCACTTTTCCCTCACACACTATGATCTTACAGGTTTTAACTTGATTGGAAGTTTGTTTTGGGTGAGTTTCTCCGATAAGCAGGTAACTCAAATTATGGGAGTATCGAAGTACCAACACAGGGAGTGAATCTAAAATCTTTAGCGATTTTTTACCCTTACTGATTAGAAACAGGTGAGCTAAGGGGCTCATCAGGTAGGTACCTAATGATCATAAAATTATTTAAAGAGTAGATGATCGGGGGGGGGGGGATTATGTAGGTACCTACCTAAGTATCCTTCTTATAAACACAATTTTGCACTCATTGAAAGGATCATCCTACAGTGAAACAGAAGAACTGCGAATGCGCACGGAACAGTGTGGAAGATACACCAGGATTGTTCCAGCACCTAAAAGAGTTCATGAACCAGACCAGTCCAGTTCAGTGCAAAAGCTGAAGTGAATTTCAGAAGAAATAGTTGAATAAATCAACCAGTAAAAGGAATCGGACGAAAAATGGTCTGAACAAAAATTAACGTTCGCCTGAAAATAATCAAGATAAATGAAGTTATGCAAACGGCGCCTCTTACAAAGACTTTTGATATGCAGTTCGCACACCACCCCTTGGTTCTTCCCTTTGCGAAATGTTTTTGAGTAGTTCAAGGACTCAAAACGTAACTAGGTGCGAGCAAAGCATTGCTGAACTCTCACAGACCAATGGCGCAAAATTCACGGACTGGTCCATGAACTCGAGGCAGCTGGAACATACCTATCTTCCCACCACTGTTACGAATACAGTTGGCTCGCTATATAAATAACGAGAGGAGAAGCTGCTTTTTTTGAGAGCTTTCAAGTGGTTGTCATCTCCGAACTACAGTTTCGTGCAGAGGGCCCAAGCAAGGGAGCAACTAACTGATTAGACGACGGTTATTGGTTCACCTAACTGGCTTTCTATTAATTTGTACGACTCGAGGGAGTGGCTATCTCTGGTCACTCGAATATTCGTATTACGAGTTACCGTGTGACTGAGCAAAGTACGATTTGCGGATTTCCCCCGTGTAGTGAATAGGTACAGCGATAATTCACTACGGGCGGCATGAGGTTGTGCCCGGCTGGTTCCACACTAATAGATGTCACCAATTCAACGGGATCTTTTGGGTTAAGGAGAGAGGAGGAGCGAGGTGAGAGAGTAGTCAGCGACTAGAGGAGAACGTAGAATGGCTAGAAAGGCGAAGGAGTCGAGTTTTTATTATAGCCCTTGAGGGCTGTCTCCCTCCACCCTCCAGCTAGTGGAGGATGGTGGGGAACCCCACTGGGTTCCTCGGTGCTCCTGCGTCTTTCGTCCCCACTTCTGCGAGTTTATTTGCGAGATCTAACATTTGCAGGTTTACAAGGAGTGGATCTGGGAGGATACCACGGCACCCCGCAATTATTGAAATTGAATGAATGAGTTTCAATTAAGCAGTTTTTGTGGTCGATTGACTGAGAAGTAGGTACATTCAACTTGAGCGATGAAGTCATTTGTTAACCCGTTGATTTGCGCACCAATAAACTAACAGGCAGCCAACTCGATCAACGAATCCCATCGCGTCTTCGTTGCCGGTTAACCCGAATTACGAGATTAAAAATCGAAATTCTATTCACATAACGAGCTAACTGCATTCGTAACCAGTCGCGAGTGAGTTCTATTCGTAAAGGCTCTTTATTAGGATTGGCCTCTCGCAGTGCACCAACACTCGAGTGAAAACAGTACATAATATACTAAGTTTTTTGTTTTTGTTTTCTTCTTAGTGCATAGAATAGCGTTTTTGCTTCATTTATTTAAATTACCAATTTCTTGTCAAGGCAACTGTGTGGCATGTCCAGTGCTAATAATATATCATGCGGTGTGGCCTAATAAGTGCATCGATCGCTTAAAACTGTGCCTATGCCAAAGCTTGGTGCTTATGAGTTAGGTCCAGCTAAGATATTATTACAATATACAAATTGTAGAATTTTAGCGATTAATTAATGATTCAATCAATTAATGATAATAATGAGTCAGGTTACATTCATTAATCAAAACGCTGTGAGAGACAGTAATCACAGATAGCTCTAAAAATACCATTGATGGTCATGAATATGGGTAGTACATGTAAAACGGATGACACTACTACGTGTATCTACAAATAAGTCGTTTACTGCCTTTGGATAGTTATTTAATACCAGTGAATCCACAATTGGTATTGTGCATAGTTGTAAATAACAATTAGGAGGTTATCTGGCTTACATTGTTTTTCTTTGTCTTTCCTTTCAATACACGAATAAAAATTACACAACTAAAACCAATATCAACATCTCTCCAAAATGCTATGTACGATGTGTAGATACATATAGACCATGCTTTTGCTAATCTAAAAAACTACGCCATGCAAAAGTTACCTCCGTTTCCCTCTCAAGAAGATGTCCTTACCAGTGATGTGTACTTGGACATATGTTAATAGTCACACCATTGTAGGAACTTTATATGTGCAGCATGCAAGGAGACAATTATCAATAAACACACAGAATATGAAAAGAAAAATAATAAACCAAAACTAGTCAAACAAATCGTATTGATAGGTAGATGTCTATGGTTAGATGGTTAGTGACCATCGTACCTACTTAAAATTGTCTATAAATTCATGTTTTTGGGAAAACGCCTGCCTGGATGGAAAGTAGAGCTTACTCACACAATTACCCACGTCGAAATCGTTTTAAAATCCAAGAGCACATTTCTGTTCCTGGACATTTTTCCGGGTATAGCGTGATCATACAAAGCTTTCAGAAACCAAACCTATCAATCGAATGTAACAACAGACACCACTGAAAGCAAAATCACAAAAACATTCATCCAAATAAATCTTGGATGATACTTAGCACATAAATTCACATTTTCGAACTCAAAATCGGATTTAGGACTTCAAGAATATAAATGTATGTTTCTGAACATATCTGCCGCGTCGGAATCGACATGACTGCGGTCACTAGACTAAACAACAAATAATGGTGTTTCCTGAATGATTCCATGAGCCCTCATTTTCAATAAATCGATTTCAGTTTCTGTTATTGAACGCTTTTATGAGCTGTAATAATTAATTCTCTAGTACTATAGAATCAAGCAATTATATATAAAATTCCGCATTTAAAAACACCTTAAACCTGACATGAATGTGTCAATTTCACCGATGACCCATCATGTTGCAACCTTCATTGAGCTCCATTGTCTAACATTATTGCGAGTTTCGTGGGATTTATGACAACAACGTCCATACGAGAATGATGATGTTAATCTTTCTTTTCCCCTCAACAGGCAGTTGTAGACTCAAACACAAAGACAACGACAAGCCACCGCCGAAAATTATCAGCAAGAAATGTTAGGAAATATTAAATACTGGAATAGTGGATTCATATTCACACAATTTTAGGCAGCCACTAAGCTGTATTCAGCAGGCAAGCATCTAAAAAATACTTTATGACTCCAGGTAGTAAGTTTCAAGATAATTGATATTTCTAAAATTTGTATAGACAAAATTCATGATTTGAAACAAAAATGCATGACTTGCCTATAAATAAACTATTTTGCTTCACGTAGGGTTCATCTATAAATTCATACGTTTTATTCTGATGCCAGCTATAAATGACGATCCTAGAAAACTTTTTTTTTTTTTTAGATATATATCTTTTAAATCCTACGCCACTAATGATTAGGCTTGTCCTAGCAAACGTGAACGATGAATCACGCAAGCGCTATGTTAAGCACTGCCTACTGGGCTCCGGTAGTCTTCACTGACTAAATCGTATACTACTTATTCTGTACTGCACCTAGATACGTCTAATTTTAGACTTAGTAAACACTGGAAATGAACTGCTCTTGAAAATCTGGCTGCTATTACGCAAAGCCTAGTGGTTTCCACAGATATGAACCACTGAAATGAGTAGGTAGTTCAAAATCATCTTCAATCTACATCGCACATTAGATTATGGAATCGCCTTTTCGCCTTTAATTTATTCCTTTCCACTCAATGAATTTCATACGACGTACCAACGAAATAAGTCACTACTGAGTAATGTGCTTTATCAGACATCAATAAGAAAATACCGTGGACCTGATTTTGAAAACAATATTTTATCTATTTTCTCCTTATAGGGTATTGAGTAATTACTCTTTGCCTCCGCTACCCCCCTTTTCGTCTTCTTGTTTTCGAGGCTTTTTTTGGTTTATTATTACCAATAATGCACCTTTGGAATCGAGCATGAAAAAACAATTTTTATTCCCCGCCCCAATTGATGGTTTCCGTTTCAAGGTATGTAGAACCCGAAAATGCAATAAAAAAATTTCTGTCCGTCCGCCTTAAGCCGTACTGAGCCAAAATTGACCATGAACCAAAATTGACGAAATTCGGTTTATAGGTCCCATTTGGGGTCTAGTTGGTCCTTGAAGCTCGGCTTTGATGTCAGTCATCCCTAAGGGAATGAAAAATAGGGATTGGAGTCTCCAGGACGCCGTTTTCTCGAAATTTTTTGCGGTTTTAAATAGTTCTCGAATTTGGGAATTTTTTAAGACCACCCGGAGTATTGCACGTCCAGCCGTTCGTTCACAGTAAGGCCCAGAAGTTTGCACGGACAGGCATTTTCAACAGCAGGGTGAATGGCATTGTATATATTCAGCCCAAATATCATCACCAGGGACGAGCTAACAATCGGGAATTGGCCCGAGATAATCATTGCTAGGGAGCACCTGATTATATTCACGGAGTATGAAGTAGAGTTGGTTGTTCTGTGATATCATTTCATTTGAATAATGATGGCTCTTTTGGAGTTTGTTGGCAGGTAGTGAAACTTGAACAAACGTTGAAGTATTATTGATGGGTAAATTATTACTACGGTAAATCATTACTCAACGGTAAATTATTACACAACGGTTCATTATACCACCTACGTAGAGCTGGAGTTCGTTGGTAGGTACTTTTGCAACTTTTTGTCATTTTAGTTACATTTTAGCAACATTTAACTCGTGATTTAGGTAGGTAGCTAGTAACAAGTAGGGGGTTAGGTACTAACCTACGGAGGGTCTGCGATCTACATAATATGTATAGAATAGTACATAGACGTGTTATCTATCTATGCAGAGAGTTGTGATCCGTAGCAGAAGGGTATTCTGTACAAAATAATAAACCGTTGTGCAGGGATTTGCAGCTTTTATTCAATAATTTCCAATAACGTGCGTTATTGCACATGTTTAGTCTGAATTGTCTGTATGGGTGAATATGCTATCCGTGGGCTTCTTTTAGTGCCTTCGAAGAAATCAGATTGCATATTAGGATCGACTCATGTCCAGGGCAAGTTACTGTGTCACGTACTATTTCCCACCTTTTCCAGGCCACAAGCTCTTCAACCAGATTCACCCGTAACTATCGGACGCCTCGGCGTAACATTGCTCAGCATGACCGGCTAGACAGACACAACCGTTACGTAAGGTTTTTTTCCGAGACGTTTATATCTTGAAATTGTCCAGCCAAGCTATAATATAATCAGCCAAGAGGAGAACTACCATATTTCTACGGAACGCTCAGCTGTAAGTGATGCCACTATTGCCACCAAGGCCAAAATATGATGAGGCTATACTTTATTTTTCGATTCGACGACGAAAAGGTACAAGGCATCCTCCTTCATCCGTCGTCATAATTTATTTAGTATGGATTACTGACAGATCAGAAACCACTTAAAAGAAAAAACAACAACGAATCACAGTCGAAGATATCTCATTTTTACATAAATCAGTGGGATATGGTAGGTACGAGTACACAAGATACGTGGAATTCCAGGGGCTGAAAGGAAGGCGGCAAACGATAACTCTTTCCGGCGATCTGGCGCTTTCTATTTCCGACCGCAGTTTCTCCTTGACCCCTAGCGAGGCCCATAATGAAATCTCGTGGCAGCGTTTGCACCGCCCAGATAAAAACAGATCAGTTCAGGAGGTTATATCGATTCGGATTTTATCGCAGTAAGTGAGAGGCGATATTAGGAAGTGAGAATCGTGGAGTTGTTGTTGGAAGTTACAGTACGGGTATAATAACAGTGTTGAGGTTGTTGGCGACTTTGTTTGGGTCGAGGCAGATGGTGAAGTGATGCTTTGTGTAGGTGTTGAGTCAATATTGGGCGTGACCGCGCGGTCTGGTAAATAACGAAACGTATTCGATGACGTGTGCATGCGGTTCGAAAAACGGTGATACGGTCCTGAAAGTCACAGCAAAATGATTGCCATCAGCGCGATTCTGACCTCCGTCGTTTTAAGCTGCGCTCAAAGTCGCAAAGACTTCACTCCGATCGAGCTGGCAACAGAGCTGACGTCCAGCAACGTGTCGTCATGGGAAATCCCTTTGCTGGTCTGCATTGCCAACCAGATGTCGGGGCTGACGACAGGCTACACGCACGGATCGCTGATACCTTTTGTACTTTCGGAGCCTCACTACGGCCTCTTCGGGATACCGGACAGGCTCGTCCGGAAACCCGGGGGCTGCCGCGGCTTCAACGAAACCCTCGCTTTGGATGACGCCCCGGAAGACGACGTTCGATGCCTCAGGGAGACGCTGGACGACTCGCAAGTCCCACGACTGACAACGCTCAACAAACTTCTCTACAAACCAATCAGCGTATCGAAGTGTTTCGATTATTGGAATCGACTTCCACCGTGTTTCTCGTCCGAAAACGCCACGAGGCTCCCGTGCTTTGATACGAAGTCAACAAACTGCACAGACTATTCAGGTTATTTCACATTCCTTCTGAGCTCTGTTTTGGTTATGACGACACTGGCAATAATTTATCTGTCAAGTCAAATATTAAAACCGATCGACAAACCAGTAACACTCGGGACTGTTAGTTTGACGATATCAAAGAAATAAACAGAACCAAAAACAAAGAAGTTAACAGCTCCTCCTGATTTGATTTTGATCGATTCCACAAACGGGATGTATTATGGATCGGATCCTTTGCAGCTGTGTTTAGCATCGCAAGAAAAGAACTTGTTTTTCTCCGCCCAAAATACGCAGCAAACTCATTTCAATCAAGTGAACCAATTCTTCGTGTTCAGACGGTTTAAAACGAGAAGGTCAATTATAGCAATTCTAAACCTGAACAATGTGGAGTGGCATTAGGACGTACGGATATGTGAATGTTAGAAGACCTCAGCGGGGTTGAACGTGAACGCGGACATATACACAACACAGTTTGTGTGTTTTTCAGAATTATACCTAAGTATGAAACGCATTTTTCAAAAGTCTGGTACATAAATGCTACTCTAATGCTCGATTTTTATACTGACTAATAATAGTTATTAGCAATAGTTCATATTGTTGATAGCCTTAATGCAATTATAATTAACGTAATAAAACAAAGTGGACTGAAATCAATTTAATGAACCCAAAAAATACTCCATGCTCTTAGTTTACGACTTGAGTTGTATCTAATCAAAGTAATACTACACAACTTTGAATTTATTTTGAACCATAGCACAACCATCTCGACCTCTTGAAAAAAAAATTTCAACGGAACAAGGGTGTCATTTTATAGATTGATATTAACCCAACTACCGGATTATTATAACTCAGCTATTCCGATGTAGTAAGGTATGAAAGAGTTGGAGCTTCATGAGTTATCAACACGAGTAAAAAGTTTATCAATTTGAAATTATGGTGGGTAGAGGTAAGGAGAGGTAATGAAGAAACACACAAATCAGAAACATCCCAAAGATATACAACAAAATACAGAAAAAATTGTGGCTTATAACATACTAGCAGGAAACCCCGTTGTACTAAATTAAACTCAGTTTAAATTTCTCCCTTGAGAGGGAAAAACATTAAATCATGTTTAATGTTTTTCCCTCGCAAGGGAGAAATTAGATATAGTTTTTTAATGTCAAGAAAAAATGAAAGCCACAATTTCACTGAACTCTACAAGTATAATGTTGCATTTACTGTACTTATTATAGAACTCGCCATCAACATATGGTTGCTACAACAGAAGGTAGTAACTGTGTAGTAACCAATGAAAAACGTAGCTATTGACTCTTGTTTCTTTCGAGTGCGATATTCTTTATGGTTGCTACAACAGAAGGTAGTAACTGTGTAGTAACCAATGAAAAACGTTGCATATTTGCGTGTCGGAATTCACAGAATGACCCCCAGCCCTAAAACATTAAACATGTTAATAAGCCAAATTTCGGTTTATTATAGAACACTGAAATTCAGTATGTGAGCTCCATTGAAATGTTCAAAAATTCATGACTGCGAAACTTTTAATATTGGCTAAGCCGAATTCAAATAAAGCACGGTTTTGTGAAATTGAGTATCTTGTTCTGAAATACCTACTTTTCTTGTTCAAGGAAACAAGGTACCTACTCTACCAAATTTAGGATACTTTTGTTGGTGGGTACTCCTGGTAAAGATCCAAGTCGTATTCGGGTGGGTTTCAGTACCGTTCAGTACCTAAATCATTAACGTTCAGTAGCGTAGTTTCCCCCTCTCCAGTCAGAAAGGTAGGGATGCAATGTGACAGCTGCTCCTGGAGCTGCAATTGGTCCAGTTCAGGACGCTTTAGAAGATTAAATGACGCTAGACAGATTTTTGGTTTATTATTTTCAATATGAACCTCTGGAATTAAGCATGAACCCCCCCCCCCCCTCCTCAAAATTTGATGGTTGCCGTTTCAAGATATTTAGAATCCGAAAATAGAATAAAAAACGCTGCACATTATTAAATAACAGTTTACTATTTACCTTTATAGACGCCGCTTCTGCGTAGACCACTGTTTTCTGTGGTCAATTCCAGCCCTCGCGCTCCCCCCCAGGAAAGCCCTAAATCCCGTACTGGAACCGGCCTGGGAATTACTGTTTCATAAAAATGCGCAGGATTCAATAATTCAATAATTAATTATTTGTTATTATTCGTGAAGCATAAAGTTTGTTCAAGTTGCAAAAGTACCTATCAAAAAATCCAAAAGAGCCATAATTTTTCAAATGAACAACCAAACAGAACAACCAACTCGACTTCACACAGCCATCCTTGATTATAATCAGGTGTTCCCCAGCAATGATATATTATCTGGGACCGTTTCATTCACGATCATGTTGACGACGCTTTTAGGTGCAAACGAACGGATGAACTTACAATGCTCCGGGTGGTCTCAGAAAGTGCTTTAGTTCAAGATCAATTTTAAAACGATAAAATACCCTTCTATTGAAAGTTTTTGAGCTGCGGCGTTCTAAAAAATTTAAACCCCTATTTTTCACCCCTTAGAGATGACTGACAGTGACGCAGAGCTTCGCGGACCAAGTACACCCCAAACGGGACGTACAGTCCAAATTTCATTAATTTCGGTTCATGGTAACTAAGAAAAGTGTGAAGTATGGCGTACGGCGTACAGGGTACGGCGCAAGGTGGACGGACAGATATTTTTTTAAATTCCATTTTCGGTTTCTAAATACCTCGAAACAGAAACCATCAAATTTTGAGGGGGGAGTTAAACTATGAATTTAAACTTTCATTTTAATTTATCTGCGATTAAACTGTTACACTTTTAATTTAATAAAGCATATTTTCTACTTATTATTCAGAAAACAAAGGGAAAAAAGGATATTAAAAAGAGGACTCTTTCTGGATACCTCTGAGCTCTACTTTCTGGAGAAGCATCACTGGTGGTGGTGGAGGGTGAATCAAATTGCATACATTCAGCCCAAATATCATTGCTAGGGACGCTGCTACAATATAGTCCCCCTATATTTATTGGGAAGAGGGGCGTGGGGGGTTCAAATGGCCATATATTGCCACAGTGGAGGGGTAACCAGGGTAAAAGAAAACCCTGCACATACTCACCAACCACGTTCTGGTACTATGTAAGGGGTGAGCAGGTATAACTAGCCGCCCATACAGAAAATTAGGGAGGAAGTGTGACTGTTGTCCCTGGATCGACGATTCGTTTTCGCGAATCGACCACCCCATCAGCCGAGTGTCAAAAAGATCGGGAAGAGTCCGAATCCAATATATTAAAATTGGAAGGGATTTTCATATACCATCACAACCTACCACAGTCATTCAGCTCACTAATACCAATGCAGTGATGATCCCTTTGGTCAGGTAGGCTATCACTATCATCTATGACATGTACTGAAGGTCGCCATTGCCAATTAAAATCTCAAAGAATCGCAAAAACACTGCAAAGTCCTTGTCACATGGGTTTATTATTCTATTGGACATACCTACAGAAGTTTTGGCTGTTCATTTATTGTTTCATTCATGTAAAATAATTGAAATAGGTAGTTATTTTAGAAGATTTCCACCAGTTTTGGCGCCCAAAAACACGACCTCGGCTCCTTTATTTATTTTTTTAAACAAATTAACTTTGAAAATTGATAGTGCCATTTAATTGTCTTGATTCACCTGCTAATACTACTTCTAATGTTATTATATACATACATGGTGATTTCAGACAATTTCCCAGGTTTTTGACTCAATGAATTCCGGGAGCTTAACCTTTGTTAAAACTTCAATTCTTCACTCTTTGGTCAAAACTAACTTCATATTCGGTTTTCACGCCCTAAAAAACATGGAAAATGATACATCAGAAGCTCGCGTTCACTAAAACCTCAAAAAACCTCGAAAACCCCTATTTTGTCACCTACCCCTTTTCCCCCCCATAACATCTTCGGGTATGTTCCGATCGGACTGCCGAGCTTTAGAGCACAACTAGAGCCCAAATGTGTTCCCAACTGGGGATCCAAACTGTGCGCTGATAAACAACGATTTTAGACCAAAATTTAACGTTAATTTAAGGCTGAAAATTCGTTAAAACATCAATTTTTCACTCACTGGTCAAAATTGACTTCATATTCGGTCTTCTCGTCCTATGAAACATGGAAAACGGTACCTCAAAAGCTCATTTTACCAAAACACAAAAAAAAACCATACCAAAACACAATAATTTTTCTGAGCGACTACATAGGTGTATTATTCACAGAATAATAAACCAAAACGGGCACGAGGAGGTAATAGTTTAATATCCATCATAATTGAGCCGCTGAGAGGAAAAGTGGTCTAACTGAAAATTTCTCGATTTTGAGTTAGACCATTCTTGGTGTTCTTTAGGTTGTTCTCCATTCAGAGGAAAAGTGGTATGACTCTAGTTCGAACGGTAATCAAGAGGTTGCGCCATTATGTTATTCCGCTAGACGAAACATCGCGCGCCCTGAGGAAAAGTGGTACAACTCAAGGCTGACGCTTCCCCTCGCTCCCGTTTGATTTCTGTGAACCACACGTTCACTATCACTTCAAGCAATCGTTCGTTATCAGTTTCAAGCAATCTTTACGTACGTGCAGACGACTAAGTAAAAGTACATAGTTTTAGTGAAGTTTGTAACCTAGTGTATGTCTGTGAGGATCATACCTAATTTGTTTTCAAGAAAAAATGAATAATTCGACAGAAATTACCACACAGCAGATTGGGAAGAAACGTCTGAGGCATCCTGAAACTTTATTATGATTAAATTATTAATTATTTTGATTAAAACCGCTGATTATTTTGATTAAAAACGCTAATTATTATTTTGATTAAAAAAACTAAAAAAAAGAAGGAAGGATTAAATTTTTGAACCAACGATTGTGATTTTCTTTCAGTAACCCCTATCTTATCAAGGTCAAAAACAGTCAAAGATGGCAATTTCAGAAGCATTTCAAGTGTATAATAGCACCGTTGAAGTTGAGTGCGCTAAAGGTTTGAGTGGAAAAGTGGTACAAGTCATGGAGTTGTACCACGTTTCCTCAGCATCTGGAGAAAAGCAAAGTGGAAAAGTGGTACTGTAACTTCATGGAGCCAGTAAAATTAGTTGTTGTGAAAAATAATCAATATTGTTTTTATACCACGTTTTATTAACATCCTGTGGTTGAGAATAAGAAAAAATTAAGCACAATTCTGTTGGTACGTATTTATCATAAGCTAAAACGCAAAACCTTAATTTTCCGAAATTTGCCTTAAATGCGTTTGGACCACTTTTCCTCCCAGCGGCTCAATTCACTTTAGTAAACATTAGAAGCGACAGTAAACACTAATTGAGGCAAAATACTGACGAACAGCTCATGATGGACGTATGATATGCGAAGTTGTTTGATGGTAGAACTTAACGTGGAGATGAATATCGTTATGAGCAAACAGGTAATGAGTAGGTATTTTAATACTTCGGTTTTATGTGTAGTATTTCCGCTATTTTCGATGTGTTGCCAGATATTTGCCAACTCAATGAATAACTGACGCTACAATCGAATAAACCGAATGACAAAAATATCGTAAGATCGGCTGTGTGAGTGTGCAACTGTTGCATAGGGTGGTAATGACACTCAGACATCGCACGTGAAGGCTCAGGCACGCGATGAGTGAGCGCATAGCACGACACTCGGACGCACGCCAGATCAATAAAACGAAATTGACTAATAATTAGTTAGGCACTCAGGTTCCATTAGCCATGTCCCAGCTCCCAGGAGGCTTGAAATTCCGAGTAGGGAACCGGCTATTTGAAAGTTTGAAGTAATAAAATCGACACTCCCAAGTTTTCCAACCCTCATGGAAGTACCTAATGCATAAATTATTGGTTCATCTGGTGGTTTATTGAAAAAGTTTAAAGTAGGCAGGTACCGTACTTATATTATAGTAAAGTTGATAGGAGAGTTACTGATTCCTACCATTATCAACGTGAAATTTGTATGTGAAATAAAATTTGGTCAAATATGATCGAAATGTTAAATCTAAAGGGTTATTTCCGCTAGTATTAGATAGAAGTAAAATTACCATACCTTCAGCAGGAATCCGTCGTCACGAGCTGATCGAGTACCGGAGGCCGACGGAAGGTATGGTAATAACAAAAATAATTTTAAAACGCTGCAAATCCCTGCACAGCGGTTTATTATTTTGTACACAATACCCTTCTTTTACAGATCACAGCTCTGTATAGATAACCCGTCTATATAATATAATATGTACTACTCTGTACATATTATGTAGATCGCAGACCCTCCGTAGGTTAGTACCTAACCCCGTACTCGTTACTAGGTACCTACCTAAATCACGAGGTAAATGTTGCTAATATAATTCTTTCGATGACAAACAGTAACTAAAATGGCGAAAAGAAACGCAAATAATGAAGTTCTGAAGGAAAATTGTTGATGTGGAGTGAAATAGATGCCCCTTCTGCGTAGATCACTGTTTTCTGTGGTCAGTACCTACCCTCTGGTCAAGTAAAAAAAAATCAGTCATGCAGCATGACTTAATGAGCGAATTTTCAAAGAAATATTCGAATTAATGGCTATGGTTTTGAATAAAGGAAAACTTCGGTCTAAAATTTGGTTTTCTATGTATATTCTCTTCGTATTTATTTTAATTTGTACGTTTTGTCCATCCTGATTCTACCGTTTGTTTATTACGTAATTGTACTAAGTGCTTATTTATTTGATCGCTGTGGGTAAATTCAAGGAGTTGTACTAATCGTTTGCCTCCCCCTTTTTTGCTTCGAACTCTCGTCTTCAATTAATACTTCTCACATTTTTCAATCTGACCACTCTAAGGGGGTGGGGGTAAGAGTTTAAAGATTATCCTAGTTTTGGGTAATTTTTGCGCACTTTAAATGCTCTAATTTAAGAACGGATTTAGATATCTAAAATCCGATTTCACTATCGTGTTCAGCGTGCAAAAACCTTTAAAATGAGGGGTCACTTGTTAGAAAATAACATTTTGGGGATTTTTGGGTAATTTTTGCGCACTTTAAATGCTCTAATTTGAGAACGGATCAACATATCTAAAATCCGATTCCACCATCGTGTTCAGCGTGCAAAAACCTTTAAAATGAGGGGTCACTTGTTGGAAAATAACATTTTGGGGATTTTTGGGTAATTTTTGCGCACTTTAAATGCTCTAATTTGAGAACGGATCAAGATATCTAAAATCCGATTCCACCATCGTGTTCAGCGTGCAAAAACCTTTAAAATGAGGGGTCACTTGTTAGAAAATAACATTTTGGGGATTTTTAGGTAATTTTTGCGCACTTTAAATGCTCTAATTTGAGAACGGATCAAGATATCTAAAATCCGATTCCACCATCGTGTTCAGCGTGCAAAAACCTTTAAAATGAGGGGTCACTTGTTGGAAAATAACATTTTGGGGATTTTTGGGTAATTTTTGCGCACTTTAAATGCGCCAAAACCCTCCTTAGAGTAGGCCAATTTCGCCCATCTTCGAACTTAGCCTTTCGATTGCCAAGATAGATTTTTTGTGCAAATTTGAGCTGTTTATCTCAATTCTATCGAGAGTTATCGTCTGGAGTGACACATATATAAATAAATATATATATATATATATATATATATACATATAAAAAAGTGTTAAATTTCAGGAATCGTTTTAGAATGGTCTGAAACGGATTTCTATGAAGAAAATTTCCAAAAATTTATATTATTTAAATTTCGAAGCCATTGCAATAGCTTCATTTTCTTTGAAAATTCGCTAATGAACCGTTGTGTAATAACTTGCCCCATCAATAATACTTCAACGGTTGGTCAAGTTGCAAAAGTACCGATCAAAAAAATCCAGCCCCTTCTTGGTGGATGAACCGTTGTGTAATAATTTACCGTTGTGTAATAATTTACCGTTGTGTAATAATTTACCGTTATGTAATAATTTACCGTTGTGTAATAATTTGCCATTGTGTAATAATTTACCCATCAATAATACTTCAAAGTTTGTTCAAGTTTCACAAGTACCTACCAACAAAATCCAATAGTCCATCACTTATCAAATGAAATAATATCGCACAACAACCAACTCGACTTCATACAGCCATCCTTGATTATAATCAGGTGCTTCCTGACCGTGTTGAAAAAGCTTTTTGGTGCACACGAACGGCTGGACGTAAAGTGCTCCGGGTGGTCTCAAAAAATTGTTTAGCTCAAGACAAATTTAATAACGTAAAAAAAACAATACCCTTCAATCGAAAGTTTTCGAGATACGGCGTTCTGAAAAATTTAACCCCTATTTTGAACCCCTTAGAGATGACTGACAGTAACGCCGAGCTTCGAGGACCAACTAGACCCCGAACAGAACCTATAACCCGAATTTCATCAATTTTGTTTCATGGTAACTAAGAAAAGTGGCCCGTACGGAGTACGGCGGACAGACAGAAATATTTTTATTGCATTTTCGGATTCTACGTACCTTGAAACGTAAACCATCAAATTTTGAGGGGGGGGGGGGGGTAGCATTTTTTCTTCATGCTCGATTATGCCTCCGCAATATTATGTCTCCTTCCATATTTATTTGAATCACTCCTTCAATATTCCAATTATTCACCTGGAATATTCCGAGGCGACCTATATTGGGTTGACTTGGCTAGTATCATTCCAATCTTAGGTCGAAGAGGTCTAGAATATTATAGGAGGACAGGATGAATCGATCAATGGTGACTCCTTTGTTGAATTATCCTAATGTACATTTTAATAAAACGTTTGCATAAATCAATAAATCAATAAATATTCGATTAAGATTAAAATTAACCTGATAGACTGAATCGTCAACTGACATATCAATCAAGTTAATTTTAATTTCAATTAAACATTTTTTTATTCACCCAAATAATAGTTGAAATTAAATAGGTTCATTGTCGTTACTGTTCTCTAGTATTTAGATAGTTTCTATTGTTATGTAGCACCTGTTATATGTGTATTTATTCTTCGCTGTGTAGGGCTGAAGATGTGCATAATAGCCTGAAATCCGCATCCATTCCAAGTGTTTTGAGATTAAAATAAATATTTTGGACAAATTCAGCAGAGGTGCGACTCGACGTCGAGTGATGACGTCCTGGCGACCTCTCCACGGCCAGATCACGATAAATTTTGGGAATGATTTTTCTGTACCAGTTGTACCAATGTCGCCGGCCGACTTCAGGTCAGAATAGAGTCGCAAGCTACTAGTGTACAAATCCGTAGTAGTATTATGCTACAACATTCTTTACTTAAACCTGTATAGGAACGTTAACGTCTTCTTCCCCATTCCGACGTCGTACATATTTCTGCCATTACAACCCATTTTTGGTACAGACAAATGCCATTCATTGACTTGTAACAGTGTGGGCTGTTCTCGATACATTTTTTCTTCCGGTGGAGACGGGATCGGTGAGCGGAAGCCTAATCGATATCCCTTCTACCGGTGATAATCTCGCTGGTCTAGGAGGGGGACTCTCGAGGGTCCACCCCCACTGTTACGCTCTGTCACATGGTAGCAGAGCGTGGTTTGGTAGTATGCGCTGAGCACTTCTCCACGCTCCATCCACTTTTTGTGGACTTACCAGAAGGATAAGCCCACAGGTTTCCCAGAAGGATTCCTTTACTAACAACCTGTCCCTTTGATATACATCTATTGGCTTCCCCAACCCCTTTCCCCCCTTTAGTGTCAGTATAATTAAAATATACTGAGCTCATTAGAAGGCGATTGATGCCGTGACCCAATTTGCAAGTCCCAATAGTTCTTCCATCCTAAAGATGGAGGTTGATCACCTAGAGGCTGCCCAGATGAGCACAATTCACTGGACAACAACCTCTAACAACATTATCCGCCAACACTCGTATGTAGGAACTTTGTTCTCCACCAGGAAAATATTATTGAGGTAACCTCCATTACGATGGAGGTTAGTCACCGTCAAGTTGTTCAGATGTCTTTTCCTGAACCAGAACTTCATACTACTTTTCATTCCCTCTTTTCCCTCTCATACTTCTGCTACCCAGAAATATGCCATGTGGGGAGGAGTGTAACAGTGTGGGCTGTTCTCGATACATTTTTTCTTCCGGTGGAGACGGGATCGGTTTGGGGAATCCTAATCGATATCCCTTCTTAACCGGTGATAATCTCGCTCGTCTAGGAGGGGGACTCTCGAGGATCCACCCCCACTGTTACACTCTGTCACAGACTCATCAAAATGGAATCCTCTCCGGGCGAAACCGCCAAGACGGTGGATAGGATAATTACCGATAGGTATCACTGAGAGGAACCCGTGGATCGATCCCCGTGTCATAAAATCGACGCGGAGAAAATTCCTACGTAAAATCTCCCATTCTACCTCTCGAACACGAGTGCCCTGAGGTTCTGAGACGTTTTAAATTTATTTTACAACTTGGCAACTAAAATGAAAACGGTATAACGACTTATTATTTGGATGGTTTTACTTCTGAAAAATTGCATTTCCTTGTAAACCAACGTTTACTACTAATTTTGCATTTAAACCGTAAATAAATTGTAAAATTATTCAAATTACATCATCAGTAAATTACATCAAGTGGAACAGGGAAATCCAAAAAGGATTCTATTTTAAAATGGCGACCACAGTTGTAGAACGGCAATCTGGCGGTGGTAAGACGTCAGGATGACGTCCTTGGTAGACATACAGATTAGGTCGTAAGTCGAAAAACACTACCAATCCGACCAACTGAGCTAGTTGGGCTGTGCACCATCGGCAGATTGTGAGGTCTAGAATTATGTTGAAGCCTATGATACCAAAAGCCATCCACGTTCCAGCATTGATGATTTCAATCTTGCAATCATGTTCGGAAAGGATGTTGGTGCGAGGATGTTTATGTGGTATAAACTGCAGACATAATGAGAGTGTTGAAAGGACTCCGAATTTAATAAAATGGAACTCGAAACGACAGAAACTTAAGTCTTGGGCAAAAGCAGAAAAAAACTCAGCTGTGATGGATAGACAGGTACCTCAAAAGCGGCTGATATATTATACATAGCTACAGACCTATTCGACCTGCGTGGAGATAACAAGATCGTGCATTGGCCTTTGAGAGAGTTGTCAGCTGATATCAAGTGCTATATCGTCCCTGGTGCGAAATCATTAATCCTTAGTCTGAGATTATTGGGGCATATTCACTAAGCAAAAGAGACACCTCTTTTCGGTCCGACTTCCGCTTTTAGCAAAAGAGATTTTTATAGTATCCATGACAGGGTTATTCAGTAACTGCTAAACGAGAGAGTTGGAGGCCATCTTGGCATTTTCGATCTCTTCCAGAGAGACACCTAATTAGGTGTCTTTTCTCGAAAGAGATAGTCTCTCTCATTTCTCGTTTGTTTGGTAGTGATCTCGTGGATCATCCTTCGTTCATCCATTACCAAATCGGTCATTTTGATGTGTTTTTTTTTCATATCTTAAAGGTAAGTCGATTATTCATTAAAAATATATATTCATATTATCGACTTATGAGTAAAAATCGTCTAAGTGAGGGTTGAAGTAGGCCACGGGAGATATTCAGTAAAATATACGAACCCGGGAGACATTGGAAGAGACTGTCTCCCGAGGGAGACTATCTCTCCCGAGAGATTTTAAATATAGATAATCTCTTTTCAGAGAATAGGCCCTCAGGACGGAATGGGACATCTACGAGAGCAGAACCTTCTTACTAAGAAGTGTACCTGCTACATTCATAACCTGGTTGAATCGGTATTGGTGTTCCTATGCCAGCGTTGATATCCCTCTATACCTGACAAACTGAAGGCTCAGGTTTCTCCAGTTACAGGATTCGTTATGCTATCCCACAACAGGCGACTGTACTACTGTCAGATTGTTTACCGATTCACCTAGGTACTGCCTTTTGAACTACATTTTATGAGTAAGATCCCCCAAAATTGATCTCCAAAAGCCCATTATAAATCCGTGGACGGTTTTTGAGAACAAGGAATTCGATTCCATAAAACCAAGCGTGTTTTGATCAGTCGATCACCAGTAAAAACCGACTGAAGCAGGAAAAATAATTGAATTTGGCCTAGGTTCGGGTTGAAAAAAAAGCAACGTGAGTGTAACACAGAAACCACAATTTGAGCCATATTTTGCTACAATAACATCTGATTTAAATTGATCCCAGGGTACACTATAGAGTTCTGTTCTGGGACAGTATCTCTACAGCGGCTGGTTATTGGCTCATCTCCACACATCCCTACTATATTATAAAAACGGATCTCTGTCTGTCTGTCTGTCTGTGTGTCTGTCTTTCTATGCACGGCCAAACGGCTCGACGGATATCGACCAAATTTGGCACGAATATCCAGTAGGCTCCCAAGTTGTGCAACGTCGCATTTTTAATTCCCTCACCATAGCGGAACTATGGTCGACCATGGTCAACTCCTGAATGGCTTGACGGATATCGACCAAATTTGTCACGAATATCCAGTAGGCTCCCAAGTTGTGCAACGTCGCATTTTCAATTCCCTGACCATAGCGGAACTATGGTCGACCATGGTCAACTCCTGAATGGCTTGACGGATATCGACCAAATTTGGCACGAATATCCAGTAGGCTCCCAAGTTGTGCAACGTCGCATTTTTAATTCCCTGACCATAGCGGAACAATGGTCGACCATGGTCAACTCCTGAATGGCTTGACGGATATCGACCAAATTTGGCACGAATATCCAGTAGGCTCCCAAGTTATGCAACGTCGCATTTTTAATTCCCTGACCATAGCGGAACTATGGTCGACCATGGTCAACTTCGTTAATTGAAATGGTAACCCCTATTTTTTATCGCGTATTCGTAATCTACGTGAAATTCTATCTACGATCGACCCTTCGGACTACCCCCGCGGTCGACCATAGCGCATCCATGGGCCCCTCCATGGTCGAATCCCGAATTGCTCAACGGATATCGACCAAATTTGGCAGCAATATCCGGTAGCCTCCCAAGTTGAACGTAGGCGCATTTTTAATTCCCTGACCGTAGCGGAAATATGGTCGACCATGGTCAACTCCTGAATGGCTTGACGGATTTTGATAAAATTGGGCACAAATACTCGGTAGGCTATGGGATTTTTCCGTCGTTTGTTGGTTCCACGATACTGCGTACAGCGAATCTCGGATAGCGAGCGAAGCGAGCGGTCAGGCTAGTTGTCGTATAATAATCGTCCTTTCACAAGCGAAAGCGGGAAGGGTACACTCATGTACACTCGGTCATACATAACGATACCCTCGAAGGATTTCATTAAAGAGGGAATACATTTTAAATCGGATTGTTAAAAGTATAAAAATCCAATATTGCGCGACAGTTTAATATATCAACGGCGAAACTGAAACCATCCATCGAATAAATTGTGCTCTGTAATGCAAAAATTCCAACTGTTTGCAGATCCGTCACAGTAAACCACTGAAATACTACCTACGAGATAAAACCGCATGAGGTTCCTACCAAATTGTATCGGGTTGGTCTTTATTGAATTGAACTGGTATCATTTACAAAGCCCCCAAAAAAACTAACTACCTGTACAAAAGTATAAAACAATATGTACTCTTGCTAAAAATTCGCTACTAGATTTCGATGGGAATTGTACAGTCAAGTTTACGAATGAAAAACAATGAAGTAGGTAGATGAAAATGTAAAGAGTATGGATGTAAAACCAGGTACAGTCAGTAGAAAGTGAATGCAGAAAGCGCAAAATAATTAATAATGAAAAAAAAAATATTTAAGAAGAAAAATTAAGATTATGAATGGAGAATGGTTATAGGACTGATAGTGTGAGAGCGACAGAAATAAAATAGGAACGAGGGTTTTTGGCGCAGGTGCTGATGGCTCGTGGATTGTCTCGAAAATGTTTTTGTTTCAAAAGAATTTCAACACACAATTCTCACAACGAGGGGGAATTGAATGATTCAGACAACTACAGGGCTGGATAATGTGATTGAAGGCTGAAGAGAGAGGCAGATAAATGAAAAGACGAAAAAGTAATGTCATTTGGTGGGAACGTCCTACCCCACATCGATACAAGGCTCAAGGTTGGAGTAAATCCTGTTACCCCGGCCACAAATTCGATCGAATCCGTACGATTTTTGTATGATTTCTTTTTAAAAACAATTTTTTTCAAGCTTGAAAGTGTGTTAGATGAATTAAGCGACGTATTGAGTTGGTACAAACCAAATTCTCGTTCATAAAGTCTAACATGAGAGCCTCTAGGCTCGACATCAACGGGACTCTAGACTTAGCCATTATCTTCAAATAGGTTCCCCTGAAAACAACATCAGCAATAAACATGTAATATCCAAAATGGGCTTACGAGGGACTTTCCAGAACATCAGATTTAGGAAATTGAGGATACAAAGGTGTTATGGGAGGAGGGAACAGACAAAATCATTTTTACAATTTGTAATATTATGAAGCGAAAAAGCCCGTGCATGTATTTCGAATTGTTTCGTCGTTATTTGTATGCTGCCATTAAAGGATGTGAAGGAAATGATTGATGTACCTGTGTAAACAGCTTGTTATAGCCCTGGTTGTAGCCTATCATATTGCGACATGATCCCGAGTTGGTTGTTGCAGTATGGCGAATGGAGGGCAGACCGCAGGTTAGCGAAGGCTAGCTCCTTCCCAAGCACATTGTTAGATTAAACCCGCACGACACCAAAGTCTTGCACGATCGCTGCCCCGTGCGCCGTCAAAAGCCCCTCGCACTTCGAATTGAATACAACTTGGGAACACACACTTCGGGAGACCCGATTTGTAGAAAAAACCGAGCTCCACCGCGGATGGCGATGACACCCGATCAACAGAATGAACACGAAGACAACCACCTTTGACCGACACTACCTGTAAACCATAACTGCGTCACAACTGAGCGCACAAAAAAATCAAAAAAATGAACACAATTACTCAAAAAATGTTATTTTTTCCGCTTTTCAGATCGGTTTTGACCTGAAGAGGCTGATATAAAAGGGTGGCCCGTTGTGTTTCGTGGAACGGAGATGGAGAGTCGGGGGTTGGAAGTGCGCATGCGCGGGTATCGATCCTGTGGACAAAGACCCACACTACACCGACCTCAGAAAACCCCTCCATCGCCTCCCTCTTCACCGCCGCGTCCACACAGAAGGGATACCCGCCCTTTCCCATCCCTCCCCTCTGCGTAAATTCTGACGATCGAGCCCCCGTTACTGGGTCCGTCCTTGCGGCTAAGCACTGACCTTTTTTTTTATTTTTTATTTTTCGACAAAAATCTGTGAGTGCCATTTTGGTATTCAGACACGGAAGACAGGGGACAGACAAATTTGTACGGGGAAAGTTGTGATTAAATATATTTTCATACAATTATCGAATCGTGTGGAAGGGTTGACTTTAAGGATGACCTAGTTTCACTCTTCCGTGATGCCCTGTGCCGCAGTACTTTAGACGTGAACGCCTACCACGGAACCGAACGACATGTTAATAACCCTTGCATGTCTTCCATTTTTTTTCTCTCTAAGCGCATAATTTTGAGTTACTGCAGTCTTTAGTGGTGAACAGGCAAAAAGCAATTAATCATGGATCTGCACATTGAGCACCCTCTGGTTGAGATGAACAGTTCACCTTAAGAATGGGAAAACGATCAACTAGGTACTCGTACGATGAGACAGGGATACAAGGAGCACATGGTAATTACAGAGATGATTACGATGATGGTAATTACAACGATAGGCCGCACATACAGATCTTTTTCCGTAAGGGCAGAGGCACATGAGCGAGATTTTGGACTCCAAAACGGGAGATCATACTCACAACATTTGATTGAAGAAAATTCACCCTTCAACTACAATAATCTCCGCATTCTACACTACAGGGGCAGGGGCCTGGCTCTGAACTATTTAGAAAATATAGAAATTAATCGTTCTTTCCAAACTGGAAACTGTCTTAACAAGCAACCAGATGTAACCCATTCAACGCTTCTCAATCTTTTCGATCAAAATTGAAAATCTGCCCCCCCCCCCCCCCCCATCGCACCAATCCAATTGGTCCAATTACCTGCGGCGGACTTCACAAAATTCACCTGGGGTTTTTCCCCACCAAAAACGCTGCAAAGTCTTCGTCACATGGTTTTATTATTCTACTGGACACATACAAATGTTGGCTGTTTATTTATTGTTTCTTTCGTGTGAAATAATTGAAATAGCCATTTCTGATGGTTTCCAACAATTTTGGCCCCCAAAACACAAAAACTTGGAAGAATTGTCCTGGGACCTGGTCAAAATGTTACCAGGACAAGGAATGTACTGGTTTTGCTCATTGTAAGGTCCTTGTCGTGGTATCCTCCCAGAACCACAACCTTACTATGTGAAATTAAGATCTCGCAAAATAAACCTAGAAGTGGGGACGGAAGACGCAGGAGAGCCGAGGGACAGCCTGGGGATCCCCACCATCCTCCACTAGCTGGAGGATGGAGGGAGACGGCTCCCAAGCCTATAAAATCTCGCCTCCTTCACCTTCCTAGCCATTCTACGCTCTCCTCTAGTCGCTGACTACTCTCTCTCTCTCCTAGCTCCTCATCTTTCTCCTAACCTAAAAGATTTTTGGGAATGGTGGTGTTCCGCCCATAACCAAACCAGGTAACGCTCCTAAAAGATTCCGAGCATGGTGGTGGTTCGCCCATAACCAAATCGGACACACACATCCAAAAAGATCCCGGGCATGGTGGTGGTCCGCCCATAACCAAACCGGGCACATGCTCCCTCACACCTCTCGTGGTGGATGTGCGCTTCTAACCATCCATCACAGTCCTCATAATTTTTTGTTGCGATTCTTGTGCCTACTACCTCTACCTAATCCACGCAAGCCAACAAGAAATTAATTGTTTACTCATCACATATCTACTGTTGCCACCGTTTTTGAGTTCCTGGGGCAGACATCCCAATGTGATACGATTTTTGAAGTTCCTGATAGGGTATTAACGTCTGCATAGAGTGATTAAAAAAAATACATTTCCTGGGGTAGACACCCGCAGTGAACAGTTTCTATGATACAAGTTGTTACCTCAATAAAGCAATGATGAAACGTATCAATTTGGTATATATAAATATATATATAGGTATATATATATATACTGTTTAGTTTGTCGAAAACGTTCCAGAGGAACAATATTGGTTTATTATTTTCAATAATGAACCATTGGAATCGAGCATGAAAAAAAAAATTCTTACCCCCCCTCAAAATTTGATGGTTTACGTTTCAAGGTATGTAGAATCCAAAACTGCATGACGTTACTCGTTACTAGGTACCTACCTAAATCACGAGTTAAATGTTGCTAAAATAATTCTGCCGATGACAAACAGTACCTAACAAAAAGAAACACACATAATGAAGTCCTGAAAAGAAATTGTTGATGAGGAGTGAAAAAAGTTGCAAAAGTACCTACCAACAAACTCCAGCCCCTTCTACGTAGATGGTATAATGAACCGTTGTGTAATAATTTACCGTTGAGTAATGATTTACCGTAGTAATAATTTACCCATCAATAATACTTCAACGTTTGTTCAAGTTTCACTACCTACCAACAAACTCCAAAAGAGCCATCATTTTTCAAATGAAATAATATCACAGAATAACCAACTCGACTTCATACTCCGCCAATATAATCAGGTGATCCCTAGCAATGATTTCATCTCCGCCAAATTTCCTATTGTGGGCGCGTCTCTGGTTACGAGATTTGGTTTGAATTGTATACAATTCCATTCACACTGGAGTCGAAAATGCCTGTCGGTGCAAACTTCGGGGCCTTACTGTGAACGAACGGCTGGACGTACGATGCTCCGGATGGTCTTAAAAAACTCGCAAGTTCAAGAACTATTTAAAACCGTAAAAATATTCACGTAAAAAAATAGTATAGGCGTTTTGAAAATTTCAACCCCTATTTTGAACCCCTCAGAGATGTCTCACAGTAAGGCCGTGTCCTACGTGGATCTGCCGCGCGCGTCAACGCGTCGGAGCTTTCGGGCGTTCACACAAATCGCGTCGTCATGCCGCGCGGCGAAAAAAAAGGTGTCCTACGTGAAAACGCGAGACGCTTCGTATTTCAGTGGACGCCGACTGTCAAGTATTGTCACCTGTTCTTTTATTTTGACTGCTTTATTTTTGATTACGTTCAAGTATCAGGCAGACATTTATGCAATATTTTCTGAGCCTAAGTTGTCCTACTACTACTAGTTGATATTGTATAATAATTCTAGGAGACTTAAAAAAAATAAGAGTACCAAATACAGTTTGTTTCTAAAAATCACGTATTGTTATTTTATAAACATCTCATTAAACGTAGGTACATAGGGGGGGTACTTGCTTGCCATCCTAGATTGTTGCGATACTTCGCCCCAAGCAGTTTGCACCAAATCACGGTTTTTATAGTGTTATTTATTTATTTTTTCATTTATTGGCAATATATCATAAATAAGTACATAATGGAGATAAATATACAAAATAATTAAAAATACTAAAAAAAGCCGAATTTGGGAGACATTTTAATTAGAGAAATTGCCCACCAAAGAATAAGTTCGGAAGAACTTGTGCTCTTCGGTGTACCGGTTATTCCAAAGACACGGCCGCTTTTGGACTTCTGCAGTTAACATTTCCATCACACAAAATACACAAAAACACGGTCTTCTACACAGCAATTAACAGAACAAACGAGATAAACAAATCAAACGCGGCGTTTGACGCGAGGCGGTGACGGTAAAAATCAAACTAGTTTGGAAATCAAACCGAAGCGTTCAACGCTGTCGCGACAACGCGCCGTCCGAATCACGTGACAATTTCCATGGTTTTCATTGGTCTGCGTCTTCAACGCGCCAACGCCCGAACGCTCCGACGCGCGCGGTGGATCCACGTAGGACACTGGGTAACGTCGAGCTTCGAGGACCAACTAGACGCCGAACGGAACCTATAACCCGAATTTCATCAATTTTTTTTCATGGTAACTAAGAAAAGTGGCCCGTACGGCGTACGGCGTACGGCGGACAGACAGAAATATTTTTATTGCAGTTTTGGATTCTACATACCTTGAAACGTAAACCATCAAATTTTGAGGGGGGTAAGAATTTTGGTTTATTATTTTCAATAAGGAACCATTGGAATCGAGCATGAAAAAAAAAAAAAAAAAAAAAAAAAAAAATTTCTGTCTGTCCGCCGTACGCCGTACGGGCCACTTTTCTTAGTTACCATGAAAAAAAATTGATGAAATTCGGGTTATAGGTTCCGTTCGGGGTCTAGTTGGTCCTCGAAGCTCGACGTTACTGTGATTCATCTCTAAGGGGTTCAAAATAGGGGTTGAAATTTTCAAAACGCCTATACTATTTTTTTACGTGAATATTTTTATGGTTTTAAATAGTTCTTGAACTTGCGAGTTTTTTAAGACCATCCGGAGCATCGTACGTCCAGCCGTTCGTTCACAGTAAGGCCCCGAAGTTTGCACCGACAGGCATTTTCGACTCCAGTGTGAATGGAATTGTATACAATTCAAACCAAATCTCGTAACCAGAGACGCGCCCACAATAGGAAATTTGGCGGAGATGAAATCATTGCTAGGGGCCACCTGATTATATTGGCGGAGTATGAAGTCGAGTTGGTTGTTCTGTGATATTATTTCATTTGAAAAATGATGGCTCTTTTGGAGTTTGTTAGTAGGTAGTGAAACTTGAACAAACGTTGAAGTATTATTGATGGGTAAATTATTACTACGGTAAATCATTACTCAACGGTAAATTATTACACAACGGTTCATTATACCATCTACGTAGAAGGGGCTGGAGTTTGTTGGTAGGTACTTTTGCAACTTTTTTCACTCCTCATCAACAATTTCTTTTCAGAACTTCATTATGTGTATTTCTTTTTGTTAGGTACTGTTTTTCAACGGCAGAATTATTTTAGCAACATTTAACTCGTGATTTAGGTAGGTACCTAGTAACGAGTACGGGGTTAGGTACTAACCTACGGAGGGTCTGCGATCCACATAATATGTATAGAATAGTACATATCATATTATATAGACGGGTTATCTATACATAGAGCTGTGATCTGTAACGGAAGGGTATTCTATACAAAATAATAAACCGTTGTGCAGGGATTTGCAGCGTTTTTTTTTTTTGGCGCAGATGTGCAACGAAAAATAGGTACAGATATAAAGATTTTTACAAGAAAGACTTACAGTTAATATTTCTGAATGAATTCTTCTCTTCTTTTGAAGAAGGCACACGCCCAAATATTAATTGAAAGTCTTTCTTGTAAAAATCATGATATCTGTACCTATTTTTCGTTGCACATCTGTGCCAAAAAAATAAAAATAAAAATATATATCAGGTGTCCCAAGTCCCAGTGTCCTGGTTTGGACTTTCGGATTGTTGGTGAGCTTCACGGCCAATACTGATTGAACAAAGTTGTCGACACGAAAATTCAAATAGTAACATGGAGGACTATTATTATTACGTAAGTCAATTAGATTAGGAGTTGTTGATTTATGCAGAAAGCACCTGATGTATATGGAAGAGTCGATGAAACCACTTGATCATTTACAGCGCACCTCCTAAGTCAGGTAGACGAACAGGATCCATGGAAATTCGACGGAAGAGCAAACCGCGGTAGTACAGGGCCGGCAAGAGCTTTTGAGGCAACTAACAAAGCATGCTGGACAATCGCCCAGCACGACGCACGGGTTTGAGTGGCAATGGCGTTCAGATTAGGGACTCACGGTCGACTCTATTAAAGTGTTAGGACCTGTCCGCGGTCTGACCGGCAAACGAAACTGCCCAATATTGCGACGAATTTTTGTGGACGAAATATTAAATTATTGGTGAAGTAGGAAATCAAACACTACCAGACTTTATTTTTGACAACCACCTCCACGCCCAAACCAAAATACATGGACTTTGCTTACCGCGTCAAAATGTCAAACTTCAACTTCAAAATTATATGAATGGGTGTCCAGTGCCCAGAAGCCTATGTCACGATTTCTTCATTTTACAGGAGCGTTGAAAAACTAGGACGTTGTATTGTTACGAATATTCAGCTGGAGGGACAGGCCCTTCTTCCCTCGGAAAAATTTAAAATCCACAGAAACTATACGATTATCCTTCTTTACCACTTAAAACCCCTGCAAAAAACGCTGCTTAAAACCACATAAAACGCTGCAAATCATTACAGCCCTTGTGGGGAATTTTAGTTTGATTTTACAGCGAAGAATGGACCTTTTTGATCAGTCCTTTGAATCAGGACGGATTTCGCATTTGATCACGCGCAGTGGTCATACCAGTGTCCAAGCGGCACCCAGAAGTTCCAAAAGTACCTATCAACAAAATCCAAAATAACCACCATTCTTCATAATGACGGATTATAATGATTATAATCAGGTGCTTCCTAGCGATGATATCCGGGCCAGATTTATACTGGTTGATTCACGATCATGCTGACGAAGCTTTTCGGTGCAAATTTCACGGCCTTACTGTAAACGAACGGCTGGACGTGGACTGGACAGAAATTTGTTTATTCAATTTTCGGATTCTACGTAGGTACCTTGAAAAGGAAACAGTCAAATTTTGAGGGGTTTAAATTTTTTTTCCATGTCCGATTTCTAAGGTTTATTAGGTACTGAAAATAATAAAACAAATCGGAGTAATTGAAAGGTTGTCTATTTCCAATAATACACGAAAAATACGCTGTTATACCGGTTTCGGTGATCAAATCATCGCGAGTGATTATTTGTACATGGGCCATTATTCCACGAAAAACTGGCTTTAAAAAATTTCGGACACCCGTTCAAATATAGCAGGTACTGGTTGGGGGATCGTGGTATCCATAATACTCCATAAATTGAAGAAATTTGGAATTTTTGTCCGACGCCTATGGTCAATTCTTCTTCCTTACTAGGGAAAGCTGCTGTTTTTCTTTTTGTTTGTGGCAGACCCTGTTGGTATTGCTGGATTACCCAGTTACTATGCTTTTTACCCTTCTAGTCATCTTTCGCTCCATCCCTATGCCTATAGTCCGGGAGCAAGAGAGTTGTCCTCACCGAGTGCGGTGATCCGGATACCTATCTCCGTTGTGGAACACCTGCTTCCCTCGCTATTTCTTCTAACTTCGCTAGTCAAATGAAATGAAAATAAGTAGTTTAATTCCTCAAAATGCCATTAAAAATAATACCGTTCTGGTGGAGCAAGATTAAAAAAAAACACATACAAAAACAAAAGAAACAGCGATCTTAGAATTAATTTAATAGTGGAACTACCCCACAACAAGGAACTAGGTTCCGCGCTGAGTGGGGGAGTCCAGGTAGACCAAGGAAACAGATATCCGAAGTTAAGCTCCCGATAATGTAGCCAGAGAGACCTCACCACCACCACACAGTGCACAATACCTACGCAGCATGCTGGAAAATAAGTTTTCAAATTCTGCGTATCCTTTGGATATTAACCAAGGAAGACGTGCTTCTTAAATACACCACGGGTAGACAGAATTGCGTCGGACACGGATTGAGGCAGAATTCTTAATATAAAAGGTAAACCAAAGTAGACATGGCGACTGGTGCTCTTCAAGCGCGTATGCGGGATGTGTATGAGACTCCTAGTGGCCTGTCGGAAAGCATATCGTTCACTAGGTTGGGCATAGGTGAACTCTTCCGGATGTTTATGGTAATATAGGAGTGCAGCTTTAATGTACAATTGAGCAATAGAAAAAACAGGGACTGTCCTGAACTGCTCGGCAGCAGAAAAGCGCTTGGCTTTGAAGGCAATGATTTTCAAGATAGCCTTCTGTGCAGTTTTCAGGGGTTTTAAAACAGAACTGCTCCTCCCCAGGCCAGAATTCCAAAATAAATAATACTTTGTACCAGAGATTTGTATAACATAATCAAAAATTTTGTGTTAACACATTTGCGCAAATTATAAAAAACGTAGTTAAACTTTATTAGGCGTTTAGTCAATAAAGAGACATGTGCATCCCACCGCAGATTATCGTCAATTGTGACACCCAAGTAACGTGCTGAAGGCACCCTCTCCAACAACGGACAACTACAGGCGTTTGACGATGTTGACTGGCAGCTGTGAATTCTCAGACTATTTCTTCAAAGACTACTGAATTCTCACTGCTGATGGAGGTGAGGTTGGATTTACAAAGCAGCAAAGTTTCGGGACACAACTAGGGCCCAAATGGGGCACGTGTGCGGAAGAACGAATTTGTTAGACCCAAAATGAAGCTACGGTTTTCTGAATCTACGCACCTTGAAACGTAAAAGAAAAAATTTTGAGGGGGTGTTATAAAAATTTTTTGCTGAGCGAATACACAGGTGTATTATTGACAGAATAATAAATCTAAAAGAGTTATTGAAAGTTTGTCTATTTCCACTAATACACGAAAACGCTAATACACTGTTATAACCATCGATATAACCCACGTAACACTGTATTTTTCTTGTATTAGTGGAAATAGACAACCTTTCAATAACCGTTTTTATCCTATCCCCCACTAGCCCCAGCTTGAGCAAGTCTACAGCGTCCATCTCGCGAGTTTGACGGCTGCAGCAAGTCGATCATTTTGTATAATGCATATTGTCGATGGGTAAATGGACAGGGCTCAGAAATACTGGGCACATTTTGATTAGTTTAAGGGTTTTATGGTGCTACAGTGTGATGGATGGGGGGGGGGGATGTCTGCGAAACTATATTTACGTCTCTACGTTCAACGGCCTTCCCTCGGGCGGCAGTGGGGAGAAGGCCCTGCCGTGGAAATAACTTGTAAATTTTCAAAATTTTGCCCACCGCTGTCCCCGCAAGAATAACAAAACAAAAATATTAATATATTTTCACTTCAAAATTGACAAATCACCCAAGTTACTGATCAATCTTAAACAAGCAACCATTCAATGAGAAGTAAATAATGGGAAAACCTTCAGAAGGTGTCTTCCAACATTTTTCGAACACGAATTATACTTATCCATAACAACTATCAATTACTAACGAATATCGGTGTAGGTAATTATAAGATAATGATAAAACGCTGCAAAGTCCTTGTCACATGGGTTTATTATTCTATTGGAGTTCTAGAGATTCTTGTTGGCTGTTAAATTTATTGTTTCTTTCATGTGGAATGATTGAAATAGCTATTTCTGATGATTTCCACCAATTTTGGCCCCCAAAACATGAAATAGGTACGCTTTTTTTTCTTTTTTTTTAGATCATCTTTGATCATTGGTAGTGGCATTTAATGGTCTTGATTCACCTGTTTACACTTTTTCCAATGTTATTATACACATTGATGGTGATTTCAGACAGTTTTCAAGGTTTTTGACTCATAAAAAACCAATTTTGGGAGCTGAACCTTTGGTAAAACCTCAATTTCCGCGTCTTTGGTCAAAATCGACATCATATTCGGTCTTCTCGTCCCCAAAAACATGGAAAAAGATACCTCAAAAGCTCATTTTACTAACATGTTGCTAAAACGCAAAAAGTACCTATTTTTACACACATTTTCACTCATAACATCCCTGGGTATATTCCGATCGGGCTGAAAAGTTTCGGGACACAACTAGGGCCCAAATGGAGCATGTGTGCGAAAGAACGATTTTTTTAGATCGAAAATGAAGCCTGTACACGTGATACGGTGTACGGCGTACGGCGTACGGCGGATGGCGGACGGACATTGCATTTTTGGAATCTACGCACCTTGAAACGGAAAAGAAAAAATTTTGAGGGGGTGTTATAAAAATTTTTTGCTGAGCGAATACATAGGTGTATTATTCACAGAATAATAAACCAAAAACAAGAAAAAAAGTGTGCCACTTCGAGTAGGCAGTATAGCTTCCTCACATCAATCACATGAACGTATACAATAGTTGGGTAGGTTCATTTTGATACGGGACCATCTGCGATCCAACCCGCGTGTACCCTCAAAATTTCAGCTCTCTACGACTATTTTTCGCGTTGTTAGAAGCGTTGCAAATGAATGGTCAACACTTTATGTTAGCGTATGCGCAGACGAAAGTTACGGTACGACCCCAATGAAATTCATATGAAACTATCAAAGTATTGTTCCTGATCGATCCTCCAAATCTGAACTCATTTCAACGATATTTAAGGTAGTTATGGGCGTTTCAAGTATTCCACGTTTGCGCATGCGCAGACAAAACGATTTCCATGATTTTGACCACCTGCGGTTCAACCCGCGTGTGCCCTCAAAATTTCAGCTCTGTACGACTATTTTTCGCCTAGTTAGGAGCGTTAGAGAGAAATGGCCAACATTTCATATTCGCGCATGCGCAGACGAAAGTTACATTACGATTCAAATGAAATTCATTTGGAGTTATCAAGGTATTATTCCTGATCGAGCCTCCAAGTTTGAACTCATTTCAACGATATTTAGGGTAGCTATGGGCGTTCCAAGTATTTCACGTTTGCGCATGCGTAGACGAAAGTTACGATACGTTTTCAATGATTTTGGTACGGGACCATCTGTGACCCAACCTGCACCAACCCTCCAAATTTCAGCCCTTTTCGACCATCATTTCGTGTAGTTATGGGCGTTACAAGTAATTACCACAGACAGGCACGGAACCAAAAATGTTCCCTGATGTCTGAAACGCCAAATTGAAGTAGACATTTTCATTTTGGAGGACATGTTTTTTTTTTTTTTTACTCAACCACGAATCTAGTGCTTCCCTACCGTCGGTAGTGAGGAAGCAAAATCCGACAAAATCGATCACTAATAATTGGTTCCAAGTTCTTGTGAAAACCGTGAGTAGTGGGCAAGTATGCCAAGTCCCAAATTGATCGACTTCCAACACCTCGTCGGAACAGTGGAGTAGCAAAGTTGAAAAAGCACTGTTTCGAATCGAAATGTTGGGTTCGTGAAAACCCCATTTTCCAAAAATTTGGAATAAAAAAATCTTGAAAACCTCTTTCACCCCAAACCTTCCATGTTTCTATCCAAAATAAACATCTGTTTGGTTTACACGTCTCAAAAAAGCTTTTCTGCCGAACTGTAGGATCCCTGTTGTTGTATTTTCGCCCCACGCTACAGCTAATATTCTGGGGTATGTTATTGCTCCGTTTGTATTATTAGGCCATAATATGTTCGTAACTACTGTTCTACCATGTGTTACACTGTTCTACAAATTCACCTTTTCATTCTTAGTGTTTTATGCTGAATAAAGCCTATGTTTCCAAAGGCTTTCATTATTACAGGGTATTTAAACCATAATACGGGGATTCGATGTATTTGAACGATTCGGGGTCTCGAATGTTTTACCTACCCATGAAAAATCTGCTTTCAGCCTTTTGCCAAAGAGATCTTTCTGATGTTTGAAACAAACTCCCGAGGACTGTACCAAAGCTTTTTGGCACGGAATCAAACGATCCTGAAAATGGAGCCGCGAAGATGGAGAAAATTATAATTCATTTCGGACGCAGGATTCGGAGAGGGAAATAATTGCCAAGTTGTGTACGTTGAATCGCGGATACGTGCAGTTCGCTGCGCTTTTTGGAAAGAATCCCATCGCATTGCTGTAACATTGCGAAACATTGTCTCTCTTTGTGTTACAGCAGTGGAAACCATATGAGCGTAGAGTTAGTGAGTCTGGTTGCTGAACTGTGATGCTGAACTGGTTGCTGTGCGCATAACAGGTCAGATGAGAATATGAGAAGACACGATGTCGTGTTTCCTGTGATAAGACACAAGAGCTGTCTTCCTCGGTTTTGGGATATTGCACCGATCTGAACATGAGGGTTCACGTTAAAACTCCCATTTCCATTACTGCTGTGCTACGCTAACTAGCCAAAAGCGCGCAGAAAAAAGTTCTCCGAACAGTTATCATCCCTTTCATCAGGGAGAGTTGCCGCCAAATCAAGATTTCAAAATATTCCTTTGCTATGGAGGGATGATTGATCCCAAAATACGGGATTTTTCGTCGTCATTTAGTGGTGACCAACCACAACTGAAATCCATTTCAAGTGAATTCCGATTCCAGTTAAAATCCAGTTCCAATTGAAATATCCATTGAAACCCATTGCAAACAATCCCTGAGGGAAATTTGTGAATAAATTGATTGATTGATTGAATTGATGAACGACCCCCTCCAATATTAGGTGCAAAATTGTTACGGCGCCCCTAGCAATGATATTTCGGCTGAATGTATACCTACAATTTGATTCGCCCTCCTGTTGGGTGAAATCATTGGAAACATCTAAAACCCATTGCAAAGCACTGAAAACCATTGGAAACTATAAACAACCTCCCCAAAATTGGGCCCATTAAATTCAGATTCCCAATATTGGGTGTACGATTGTTGCGGCGACCCTACCAATGATATCTGGGCTGAATGCATACAATTTGATTCACCCTCCTTGTGACGAAGCCTGTCGGTGCACATTTCTGGGCCTTACTGTGTACGAACGGCTGGACGTACAGTGCTCCGGGTGGTCTCAAAAAACTCCCAAGTTCAGGAACTATTTAAAAACGTAAAAAAATTCGAGATAACGGCGTCCTGAAAATGTCAACCCCTATTTTTCACCCTTAAAGATGACTGACGTTAACGCCGAACTTCGTGGACCAACTAGACCCCAAACGGGACCTACAAACCAAATTCCATTAATTTTGGTTCTTGGTAACTAAAGAAAGTGCAAAGTACGGCGTACGGCGGATGGACAGAAATTTTTTTATTGCATTTTCGGATTCTGCATACCTTGAAACGGAAAATATCAAATTGTGAGGGGGAGTTAAACATTTTTTTTTTCATGCTCGATTCCAAAGGTTCATTATTGAAAATAATAAACCAAAAACGCTGTACATTCCTCACGAAGGAGGCAATAGGTAGCCATGAGCGAGATGATTGGATCAAGTTGATCGTTCTTTACAGATAGAAATACATCAACAAACGTCTACATAAATAATATAATATTAAATTCCATACTGTCCATTCGATTTCAAGTCCCCGAAAAGATACGTCCAGTGATTTGTTGTACGGGGAACTGCACGGGTCATCGGCTAGTTTATGACAATATTTTGAGGCGAATGATTGATGATGATTGAGGCAAATGTTCATGTTTGGAGCGCCTAATCAGACACACGCTCAATCATTTAACACTCTTAATGGTGATCAGTTTGTTATTGATGGACTTCTGAATATATTCCTACAAAAGTTCATCCTTCGAAGTAGTAAGAACGGGTAAAAGAGGGGCATCATTAGCGCTGCACCGTCAGAGCCAGGCTCAGAGCTCCTGCCCTTACCGCAGCATGAAGGGGCTGGAAAAATTATTATTTACGTCCTTCGTCCCGGTTGAAGCCTCTTTTATGTGGATGAGACTCCCCCAGACCTTCGCGACCCAGTTCTAACCGCCTCATCAACTCTGAACCTCTACAGCACTAACACGAGCTCCAGGGTTGAGTTCCTGACCTACCTCGTGATAATGTTCGGCGAAGTCTCTTTCTGAATACCAAGGACTCTGAAAATATCGTTGTCCTTTTGCAGAACACTCATCACCTCTCCGGTCTCAACAGTGAATTTTTTTAAAACTATTTTCAATAATGAACCATTGGAATCGAGCACGAAAAAAAAAAAATTCTTACCCCCCCTCAAAATTTGATGGTTTACGTTTCAAGGTATGTAGAATCCGAAAATGCAATAAAATAATTTCTGTCCGTACGCCGTACTGGCCACTTTTCTTAGTTACCATGAAAGAAAATTGATGAAATTCGGGTTATAGGTTCCGTTCGGGGTCTAGTTGGTCCTCGAAGCTCGACGTTACTGTCAGTCATCTCTAAGGGGTTCAAAATAGGGGTTGAAATTTTCAGAACGCCGTATCTCGAAAACTTTTGATAGAAGGGTATGGTTTTTTTTACGTCATTAAATTTGTCTTCAGATAAACAATTTTTTGAGACCACCCGGAGCATTGTACGTCCAGCCGTTCGTGTGCACCAAAAAGCTTCATCAACACGATCGTGAATAAAACGGTATAAATCCGGCCCAGATATCATCACTAAGGAGCACCTGATTATAATCAAGGATGGCTGTATGAAGTCGAGTTGGTTGTTCTGCGATACTATTTCATTTGATAAGTGATGGACTATTGGATTTTGTTGGTAGGTACTTGTGAAACTTGAACAAACGTTGAAGTATTATTGATGGGTAAATTATTACACAACGGCAAATTATTACACAATGGTAAATTATTACATAACTGTAAATTATTACACAACGGCAAATTATTACACAACGGTTCATCTACCAAGAAGGGGCTGGATTTTGTTGATCGGTACTTTTACAATTTGAACAACCGTTGAAGTATTATTGATCGGCAAGTTATTACACAACGGTTCATTATACTTGACCACAAAGGTAGGTATTGACTTCAGAAAACAGTGATCTACGCAGAAGGAGCGTCTACTTCCTTCAGAACTTCATTATTTGCGTTCCTTTTTGCCATTTTACTTACTGTTTGTCATCGACAGAATTATTTTAGCAACATTTAACTCGTGGTTTAGGTAGGTGCCTAGTAACGAGTATTTCAACGGAAGGGTGAATGAATTCGAATTGTATACATTTAGCCCAAATGTCATCACCAGGGACGCGCTAACAATATTGGGAATTGACCCGAGATAAAATCATTGCTAGGGATCACCTGATTATATTCACAGGGTATGAAGTCGAGTTGGTTGTTCTGTGATATTATTTCATTTGGAAAATGTTTGGAGTTTTTTGGTAGGTTGTGAAACTTGAACAAACGTTAAAGTATTATTGATGGGTAAATTATTAAACAATGGTAAATTATTATACAACGGTTCATTATACCATCTACGTAGAAGGGGCTGGAGTTTGTTGGTAGGTACGTTTGCAACTTGTTTCACTCCACGTCAACAATTTCACTTCAGAACTTCATTATTTGCGTTTCTTTTCGCCATTGTAGTTACTGTTTGTCATCGACAGAATTATTTTAGCAACATTTAATTCGTGATTTAGGTAGGCACCTAGGAACGAGTACGGGGTTCGGTACTAACCTACGGAGGTTCTGTGATCTACATAATATGTATAGAATAGTACCTACATATTATATTATATAGACGGGTTATCTATACAGAGAGCTATGATCTGTAACAGAAGGGTATTCCGTACAAAATAAAAAACCGCTGTGCAGGGATTTGCAGCGTTTTTTGTTTTGAATCTGACGGTCTTGCGAAAAATTCAAAATACGTAGCCAGATCTGTGAGTGTTTGAAACCAGCAAGATACAGCAGAGGAAAGAAACTCAACAGCAATCTCTTTATTGTTGGTTCTCACTCGTGACAGAGTGTGACAGTGGGGGTGGACACTCGAGAGTCCCCCTCCTAGACCAAAGAGATTATCACTGGTTAAGAAGTGATATCGATTAGGCTTCCCCAAACCGATCCCGTCTCTACCGGAAGAAAAAATGCATCGAGAACAGCCGCAATGTTACAACTCCTCCCCACATGACATACTTCTGGGTAGCAGAAGTATGAGAGGGGAAAGGGGGAATGAAAACAGTATGAAGTTCTGGTTGTGACTTCTCTCTCAACCTCCTTACACCCTCTCCCTTTATCTCTCTCGCGCGCCCCCTCACTCTCTCTCTATCTCTCTCTCTCTCTCCCCTACCCTTCTCCTGTGCCTGTGTGGTGATAACCGCGGGACGCCTCCTTCTCTCCTAGCACCAGCTGTGGTGATAACCGTCGGGCGCCATTACCGCTAGCATCTGCTGTGGTGATAACCACGGGGTGCTTGCATTCTTCCCGGCGCCTGCTGTGGTGATAACCGATTCGCGCCCCTACCTCTAGCACCTGCTGTGGTGATAACCGCGGGGTGCTAGTCTCCCCTTCCAACTAACGCCTGCTGTGGTGATAACCGCGGGGCGTTAGCAAAAGACTCCTACGGATCACATCCTTCACTCATCCAAAGAAACCAACCCTACCTTCCGCCCACCGTGTTGTAAGCCCACGCGCAGGCTTACGACAGCCAGCATGCCAGCATACCTGCAGCTGAATTACTTAGGTAGGTACGTGGTGTATGAATTGCCAACTAACGTAGGTACATCGTTAATGTGTAGCCAGAGCGCTTTCTGAATGCTGGTCAGAAAGATATATCGGAATATAGATATTCTATTCGAATAGAACGCGCCAGGAGCGTCATTCGATTTTCGCTATGTTCTTTTCAATACCGATCTTTCCATTGGTGTCATTATAGTTTACTGAGTTGTGCCCTTTACAAGGTGTTTCGAAACAATGCGCTCTTCTTTTATTCTCCAAGTTCTGTCACCACCCACAAATGCCAGCTCAATAGCGATCAATCGCAAAGTTCTGATGGGGGTTCTATAAAATTTGTCGTGACCACAGGAAGGGCGGAGGACGCGAAGTAGGAAAATTAACCCGGACGAGCTCCTCAGAAGTTCTCACCGCCTCAAATGACGGGAATTGATCGGTTAGACAAGTTGGAGAGCCCGAGCGGAATAAGCGAGAACCCCCTCGTCACTTATACCCCGTGACATCAACTTCAACTGCGCCAGCAATTAGCCAGCGAACAGTGCATACCCGGACCGCCATGCAGTAGGTGCACGCTTCATTTGTAATTATTTGGTCGATATTCATTTCATGTCCTAACGAGTAAGGTTTGAATAGATTTTATTCAATCCAATCTTGGTGGCGGATAGTCTATCTATATCACCAAAAAAACCCTGTTGTAAAAATTTACCCGCCAAGAAAACTCCTCGGCCGCAAAAACGATTGATATCTATTTTGCCCGCCAAAGCCGCATGCTCGTGCTTCGCACCTCGCTCTTGGATATAAACACATGTTCCTTCTCGCCCAAACTTGAAATTTCTTTCAACGCTGTTTGGCGGGCTGCTTTTTGCTAGGAGAGAAATTTTAAGGGTGAGGGGGGAGGGGGACAGATTTCGATCATTTTTGTGGCTTTCTTGGCGGGTAAATGTTTACAACAGAGTTTTCGGCCCAAGATGGTGGGATTCTCAGATCATCAACCTGCTCTTCGATTAAAATTCCTAAAAGTCAATCATGAATGATGCCCAAGGGACCGCCACAATAAAAAAAAAAACGCTGCAAATTATTACACAACGGTTTATTATTTACCTGTGTAGATGCCCCATCCGCGTAGATCACTGTTTTCTGTGGTCAATATCCTCGAGCGCCTTCCAAGAAAGCCCTAAATGGAGTACTGGAACCGGCCCGGGAATTAAAGTTTCATACAAATGCGCAGGATTCACTAATTAAATCTTCAACTATTTGTACTTAGTTATTCACGAAACATAAGGTAAATAATAAACCGTTGTGTAATAATTTACCTGTATAGATGCCACCTCCGCGTACATTGCACAATAAACGGTTGAGTAATAACTTACCGTTGTGAATCAATAATTCAATCATTATTTCATTTGTAGTTATTCATGAAGCTTAAAGCATATATAACAAACCGTTGTGTAATAATTTACCTGAATAGGTGCCCCTTCCACGTAGATAGTATAATGAACCGTTGTGCAATAATTTGTCGTTTTTTAACAATTTACCATTGTGTAATAATTTACCCTTCAATAGTACTTAACTATTATTCAAGTTTCAAAAGTACCTACCAACAAAATCCAATAGATCCATCACTCTTATCAAATGAAATAATATCGCAGAACAACCAACTCGACTTCATACAGCCATCCTTGATTATAATCAGGTGCTCCCTAGCAATGATATCTGGGCCGGATTTATACCGTTTGATTCACGATCGTGTTGACGAAGCTTTTCGGTGCAAACGAACGGCTGGTCGTACAATGCTCCGGGTGGTCTCAAAAATTTTTTTAGTTCAAGATCAATTCAAAAAACGTAAAAAAAACCATACCCTTCTATTGAAAGTTCGAGCTACGGCGTTCCAAAAATTTCAACCCCAATTTTGAACCCCTTAGAGATGACTGTCAGTAACGCCGAGCTTCGAGGACCAACTAGACCCCGAACGGAACCTATAACCCGAATTTCATCAATTTTTTTTCTTCATGGTAGGTAAGAAAAGTGCTCAGCACGGCGGACGGACTTTTTTCAATTGCATTTTCGGATTCTACATACCTTGAAACGTAAACCATCAAATTTTGATGGGAGGGGGGGGGGGGGTGATTTTTTTTTCGTGCTCGATTCCAAAGGTTCATTGTTGCAAATAATTAACCAAAAGCTGAAGGTTCCCCAAATATCCCGCTGATTCCACAAACACTGTTTCAAAATATATGAAATGGCCAAAACCAATAATACTAAAGTTTTTAAACACTGCTGCTCGTTTTGGATTTTATTTTGATAGGGCCATCGTCTCGGCGGTATTGGGATTTTTTTTGTCTGAAACATCACATTTTACTAAATTTTGTGGATAGTACAGCTTTCTCACTTTGTTAGAGTAATTCATGGAATAAATAGACCTTAATATACTTTACTATACTTCACTACACTATACTTCAGTATACTATATACCTACTATTCTATGTAATTTGGTTCCGATTCAATATGCGGTCTACCGGTCAACCATACAAATCAATCTCATGAACAGTCCCAAGTTGTGGACTGCTATGCTAATTTAACATCAAAGCTACTTAACAATGAGTAGCCCATTCTGTTAGGCGGTCAGTCGTCACTTTATACATTAAAATATAGGTAAGGTAAATAAAACTATATATTGGTTCATACATTAATAATTTTGGCGCTAACAGTGAGCCACCGATAACTCCATATTATCGGCGACTGCATGGGACTCTATGTCCATGTTTCGGAAGAAGGCCGTGCATTCCTACAGAGGTAAAATCGCTAAGCGTGTATTAAAGGTCTCTAGCGAGCGATTGCTTTATTATTCCGCACAGTATACGCCTTCGTTATTATGATTATACCCGTACAGATGGTTTAATTGAAAATGCATAGCACGATACCAGGTCCTAAGGCACAAAAGACAAATAGCTGCAAAGGAGCTCCAGGCGCATACGCTCTTGCCATGTTAACGGAACAATATTCCAACGACGTCAATGTGTTTGGGGCAAAATACAATGTACGATAACATTTCAGGAGCTACAAATGTTTTGAAGAAATCAACTAGAGACAGGCTTGTGTTGCTGGATGAACTTTGGGCTGAGTATGTTACCATCAAAGACATTTCAATGTACCTGACGGCGGTGAGTAACCGCTACAACAAAACTGACATTCGTGATATTATTTATGACTATGATACCAACTGTGATTAGGCAACACGTACAATATTGTTTCATTATTAATAATTTGCAACTATTTGTAATATTTCATAATTTATTGATAAGTACCTACCTACGATGAAGAATGTTTTCATTCAATAATACTTCTATTAGTTTTATGTTTTATACAACAATACTTTACTGCTCCTCATTTAATAAGTACAATGTTTTTGCAGCACTCATTAGTCTTTCAATGTTTGCCCACCAGAGCGTTTGACCCAGTCACTGCGTTTTCCCGTCATTGCCCCAAACGCAAGGGCGCCATTCCAACAACTATAAAGTAAATACACTGCCAAGGTGATGGCACAGGAGCTTCCTCGTCACAATCAGAGTGACCCATTATAAAATAGAACAGACTCGGAAGCAAAATAACATAACACTACTGTCGTGAGTCCCTCCCGGGAACACTCCACTAGCAACCTTAAAGCTCTCACCAATATCCGTATGTAAAACTTACTTTCCGCTAATAAACATCTGAGTGGGGAGACAGGCAACAGAATCCAGGGGACACAACCTGGAGCCCCACTACCAGCTCCCAACAGGGAGCTGGAGGGAGAGGCCTCCAAGTCCTATATAACCCTGGATCCTGGAGCTTTAGCTTCATTCGACACTTCCTCTAACCAGCTCTCTCTTCTCTCTCTTACCTTCCTCCTCCCAGATGCTCGGTGGAATCCGCCGCCTGGGAATTTTCCTTCTACCTTTTCCTCACCTACATCGGTGGATTACCGCCGCCTAGGTGAAATTCCCTCACTCACCTACATCGGTGGATTACCGCCGCCTAGGTGAGATTCCCTCACTCACCTACATCGGTGGATTACCGCCGCCTAGGTGAAATTCCCTCACTCACCTCTATCCACTCCAAAGTCGTAGATGATCGGTGGACTACCGCCGCCTGCGACTTTTCCTCTCCTTCACGCCACCGTGATGAAGAATTTAAATTCATCACAACTACATTACATTACATAACATAACATTACATTACATAACATAACATAACATTACGTGAAATATACATATTACATAACATTACGTCCATAATACATTACGTCCATTATACATAATTGCGAATGTTATGCGTGTTTGAAGAATTTCACGTTAGCGCATGCGCAGGGCGAACCGCTGGCTCTATCATGTTGAAATTTGTATGGGACCTCAATGGGCCCTACCCGCTTAATCCCTGAGAATTACATTGAAATCGGGTGAAATCTTTGGTTACTACGGCTGTAACAAGGAAATTGAATCTATTTCACGCCAGCGCATGCGCAGAGCGCACCGAGGGTCCGATCATGGTGAAATTCATACTGGAACTCACTAGGCCTTGTCCAAACAACCCTTGAAAATTTGAGCGAAATTGAATCAAAATTGTGAAAGTTATGCGTGTTTGTTGAATTTAACGTTAGCGCATGCGCAGGGCGTACCGCTGGATCAATCATGTTGCAATTTGTATGGGACCTCAAGGGGCCTTATCCGCACCATCCCTCAAAATTTGAGCTGAATCAATTCAAAATTGTGGAAGTTATGGCTGTAACAAGGAAATGCGGACAGACAGACTCACAGACTCACGGATTCACAGACTCACAGACTCAAGCTAGGTTCACATGGAGACGCAATTCCGGACGGCAATCCGGCACGGCAACGCATTTGCCGGAATTTTTGCCGCAGAGGCGTTCACATGGCAGCGGAGTCATAACAAAATGCAATCGCAAAAAACAAACAATTGCTCGAACTCGAAACCGCAATATCAACCACATAAATGTCGAATTTCAATATGGCTGAACAACCAAACAAGAGAGGTGTGCGCAGTAACCTTCGCGCAGATCCGGCAACGCATCCGACAGCGGAAAATATCTGGAGATTTTGATATAGTATCCAAGGCACTGCGTTGAAATAATCCATTTTGCGTTGGCCAATAGTATTGCAGAACGCATAGCCGTGCCGGGCTACCGTCCGGAATTGCGTCTCATGTGAACCTAGCTTTACAGACCCACAGACCGACAGACACGGAACCAAATTTGTTCAGTAGGCTTTGAAACGCAAAATGCAAGTGGAAATTTTGATTTCTGAAGACAAAAATTTTTTGGCTCACGAAAGTGAACACAAGGCTTCCGCTGCTTCGCAGACTCGGAAGCAATATACACGGATGCATCGAAAACATTACACATGGCGATGGAGCGGGCGTATTTGAGCCCCAATCAAATCAAGGCTTTCACTACAAGCTTTCCCTCTTCTCTCCAAACCGCTAGTGTTGAATTAATGCCCATCAAACATGCTACCAAATTAGTTACAGGCAGTGGCGTAGCCGGTGGGGGGGGGGGGGGGGGGGTAGTGGGGCCATTTCCCCACCACCCGTTGGTTCGAAAAGTTTATCACAACACTAAATTTTCAAGAATGATAGCAATCACGAAAGTAACAGAAACAAATACAACAATACCAGATTAAACGGTGAATCAAACACGAATAAACAGTTAAATGATTTCACACTCATTTGATAACAAACAAGCAATGTCATGGCCTTTGTGAATTTATTTTGAGAGCAAGTAGGGAAGGTGGCTTTGGGGTGGGACGTGTTGTTGAAGATTCCCCTTTTGGTTTATTATTCTGTGAATAATACACCTATGTAATCGCTCAGCAAAAAATGTTTATAACACCCCCTCAAAATTTTTTCCTTTACGTTTCAAGGTGCGTAGATTCCAAAAATGCAATAACCGTCCGCCGTGTCACGCATAACTACTTCATTTTCAGTCTAAAAAAATCGTTCTTTCGCACACATGCTCCATTTGGGCCCTAGTTGTGTCCCGAAACTTTGCAGCCCGATCGGAATATACCCAGGGGTGTTATGAGTGAAAATGGTTACAAAAATAGATACTTTTCGCGTTTTAGTAACATGTTGGTAACATGTGGGTTTGAGGTATCGTTTTCCATGTTTTTTGGGACAAGAATGCCGAATATGAAGTCAATTTTGACCAAAGAGTGGAAAATTGAGGTTCTATCAATGGTTCTGCTCTCAAAATCGATTTTTTATGAGTCAAAAATCTGGAAATTTGCCTGAATTCACCATCAATTTGTATAACGACACTAGAAAAACGCGTCAAATCCCTGCACAACGGTTTATTATTTTGTACAGAATACCCTCCTGTTACAGATCACAGGTCTCCGTATAGATAACCCTTCTATATAACATATATGTACTATTCTACACATATTATGTAGATCGCGGACCCTCCGTAGGTTAGTACCTAACCCTGTACTCGTTACAAGGTACCTACCTAAACCGTTGTGTAATAATTTACCTGTATAGGTTCCCCTTCTACGGAGATAGAATAATGAACCGTTGTGTAATAATTTGCCCATCAATAATACTTCAACGGTTGTTCTAGTGCAAAAGTACCTGTCAACAAAATCCAGCCCCTTCAAGGTAGATAAGCCGTCGTGTAATAATTTACCATTGTGTAATAATTTACCGTTGTGTAATGATTTACCGTTGTGTAATAATTTGCCGTTGTGTAATAATTTGCCATTGTGTAATAATTTACCCGTCAATAACACTTCAACGGTTGTTCAAGTTGCAAAAGTACCGATGAACAAAACCCAGCCCCTTCCTGGTAGATGAACCGTTGTGTAATAATTTACCGTTGTGTAATAATTTACCGTTATGAAATAATTTACCGTTGTTTAATAATTTACGTTGCATAATAATTTGCCGTTGTGTAATAATTTACCCATCAATAATACTTCAACGTTTGTTCAAGTTTCAGAAGTACCTACCAACAAAATCCAATAGTCCATGAGTTGTCAAATGAAGTAATATCGCAGAACAAACAACTCGACTTCATACAGCCATCCTTGATTATAATCAGGTGCTCCCTAGTGATGATATCCGGGCCGGATTTATACCGTTTGATTCACATTCGTGTTGACGAAGCTTTTTGGTGCTCACGAACGGCTGGACGTACAATGCTCCGGGTGGTCTCAAAAAATTGTTTAGCTCAAGACAAATTTAATAACGTAAAAAAAACCATACCCTTCTATCGGAAGTTTTCGAGCTACGGCGTTCTGAAAATTTCAACCCCTATTTTGAACCCCTTAGAGATGACTGACAGTAACGTCGAGATTCGAGGACCAACTAGACCCCGAACGGAACCTATAACCCGAATTTCATCAATTTTTTTTCATGGTAACTAAGAAAAGTGGACAGACAGAAATATTTTTATTGCAGTTTTGGATTCTGCATACCTTGAAACGTAAACCATCAAATTTTGAGGGGGGACAGCATTTTTTTTCTTGCTCGATTCCAATGGTTCATTATTGAAAATAATGAACCAAAAGTGTCAATAGGTGAATCAAGACAATTAAATGGCACTATCAATGATCAAAGATAATTTGAGAAAAAAAGGAGCCTAATTCGTGTTTTGGGGGCAAAAATTGGTGGAAACAATCAGAAATATCTATTTAAATTATTTCAAACGAAATAAACAATAAATGAACAGCCAAAATTTCTGTAGGTATGTCCAATAGAATAATAAACCCATGTGACAAGGACTTTACAGCGTTTCTTCGCTTTAAGGTCGCTTCACACTTCCGTCACGAGATTCCAGCACCCTGACTTGCTTATTAAATAATACGTATATTGGACAGGGAGAACCATTCAATAATAATCACATGAAATATGCACCTGAACTGTACAGTAATAATGTCATTGTCATTAGACCGAGTCGAATGCCTGAGAAGGGGTAGGGAGTCAACTGCATTCCGAAAATAGGTACCTATCGAACCTGTTCCTGTTCTGAGACTAATCGCCGCATAAGTGACAAAGGAAATGGAACAGGCCGACCGTTCGCGAAATGAAATATTTCCAAAGCGCAACAAGTCGATGGTCATTGATGGGATTAGAACGGCGTCATGAATATGTCAAACGCCCCGTCGTCGCCCAACGAGAGGGCGAAGGGCTAATTAAAGGTCAAAACAAAAAGTGCTCGACGGGTGGGAGTTTAGAATTTCAACAACACCGAGAAATTAGACAGAACGCAATTTAAAATTTCGGAATATAAATCGGTAATATGCATTATGTACCATCGTGCACGGGTATTGAATTGGTTTTAAAATGGGCGGATGATTCGTCCGGCAACCCTGTATAAATTCAACAATCGTTGAAGTATTATTGATGGGTAAATTACTAAGCAATGGTAAATTATTACACAATGGTTCATTATACCATCTACGTAGAAGGGGCTGGAGTTTGTTGGCTATTCCCTGACCTGTATTGCCGTCATAAGGAAGAACGTCTCATCTCAAAAATTTCCGAAAAATGGGGTTTTCACGTATCTCGCCTAATTTTGACAAGCTCTTTCCATTGGTCAAGTCACAAATTGAAAATTCAAATTGGAAAGCGTCGAATGGAATTGTCATCCGAAAAACTGGAAAATTGTGGCGTTTTAAAAGGAAAACGCTGCAAAGTCCTTATCACATGGGTTTATTATTCTACTGGACATACCTAAAGAAATGTTGGCTGATGTTCATTTATTGTTTCATTCATGCGTATAATCGAAATAGCTATTTTGGTCCCTAAAAAACAAATCAGGCATTTTGGTTTATTATTGTCAATAATGAACCATTGGAATCGAGCATGAAAAAAAAAATTCTTACCCCCCCTCAAAATTTGATGGTTTACGTTTCAAGGTATGTAGAATCAAAAACTGCAATAAAAATATTTCTGTCTGTCCACTTTTCTTAGTTACCATGAAACAAAATTGATGCCATTCGGGTTATAGGTTCCGTTCGGGGTCTAGTTGGTCCTCGAAGCTCGACGTTACTGTCAGTCATCTCTAAGGGGTTCAAAATAGGGGTTGAAAATTTCAGAACGCCGTATCTCAAAAACTTTCGCAAGAAGGGTATTTTTTTTTAAACGTTATTAAAATTGTCTTGAGCTAAACAATTTTTTGAGACCACCCGGAGCATTGTACGTCCAGCCGTTCGTGAGCACCAAAAAGCTTCGTCAATACGATCGTGAATCAAACGGTATAAATCCGGCCCGGATATCATAACTACGGAGCATTATGATTATAATCAAGGATGGCTGTATGAAGTCGAGTTGGTTGTTCTGCGATATAATTTCATTTGATAAGTGATGGACTATTGGGATTTTGTTGGTAGGTACTTCTGAAACTTGAACAACAGTTGGAGTATTATTGATGGGTAAATTAATACACAATGGTAAATTATTACACAACGGCAAATTATTATACAACGGTTCATCTACCAAGAATGGGCTGGATTTTGTGATCGGTACTTTTGCAACTTGAACAACCGCTGAAGTATTATTGATGGGCAAGTTATTACACAACGGTTCATTATAGGTACTGACCACAGAAAACAGTAATTTACGCAGAAGGGGCATCTATTTCACTCCAAATCAACAATTTTCCTTCAGAACTTCATTATTTGCGTTTCTTTTTGCCATTTTAGTTACTGTTTGTCATCTGCTGTATTATTTTAGCAATATTTAACTCGTGATTTATGTAGGTACCTAGTAACGAGTACGGGGTTAGGTACTAATCTACGGAGGGTCTGCGATTCTCGTAATATGTATAGAATAGTACATATTATATTATATAGACGGGTTATCTATACAGAGAGCTGAGATCTGTAACAGAAGGGTATTCTGTACAAAATAATGATCCGTTGTGCAGGGATTTGCGGCGTTTTTCCATTTGGACGCAGTAACCGGAATTTTTTAGATTTATACATATCACCTTTATTTATTTATTTATTTACTTACTTATTTAGGTATTTATTAATTAATTATTTATTTATTTTAAGTCATGTCGCTATGCATTATTTCACTGTTCGTCGAAACTCGTCTATTCGACAGTTTCATTCAACATAAATATAAACCATATAGGTAGGTAATCAAGTATTACGTATATATTTAGTCAAATCAAAATAACAGTGTAAACCTCCACTGTAGTGTGTTTGGATGTTTGGAATCAATAGGTAGGTATTTACACGCTATGTTGGATGAATGTCAGACCACATCAGTAAGCAAAGGTTCAAAAATGACCTTTGCTTCTCAGTTTTTCTTGGATTTCAATCAAACTTCCGACATTCCCCACGTTCCACGTGCTCCTAGAAGTAGAAATGGTCATTCCCACAGTCTGGTCATTCTTGTCTTGTTGAAGTTCTGTTTAGCTTATGTCTCTGCCACCTATTGCGGTAAGAGAAACTCTATTTCCCTTGACTTATCATTCAATCATTTACTCGTCATAGTAAGTTGATTGATAATTAACGACTAGGGCTCTTGGTTTTTCCTCACGAAGTTCATACACAACCATTCAAATTAAGTAATAATACTAATGTTAAATATTAATAAGAATATTCATTACTAATATTAATAATAATGTTGAGCATATTTTTGAATAATAATTTATTATTAATATTATATAACTCATTTTCCTAATAAATAAAAAAGTATTAGTGTCAAATACTTAAAAATTGCTCAGAATAATCAAGAAAACATTATTTGGAATTAATTTATTCATCTATTGTTTGACATGTTTCTTCATCCAAAACTCTCAAATATCTTATTATAAACTATGGAGTGGGTGAGTGTAGAGGGTTCAAATCTTGTTAAATAAACGAAAATTATTTACACAGGACCATGATAACTAGGGCTCGGATCCGGGCATATTTGCATATTTTAATGGGCGATTCTACTCGTTGAAACAAGCATTTTAGCAGTAGAATGAAGTCTCTGGAGTTTACGGAATAGAAGTTATAAAATCTTATAAAATCCTATTGGGGCCTTTAAAAAAAATAAAATCTTATATGTGGGGTTTTCTTGGTTTAGTGTACTATTTTGCTCACTTTCGCATGAAAATCGCATATTTCCTACCATCCGAAATGAGGGCATATATTATTGACCTTCAATTCTGTGAGATGGGTGGATATCATCAACACCCTCCAGAGGCGCTTTGGGCTTCCATCTTACCTGCTGGCCGTCATATGTGACTACCTAAAGAACCGCAGCTTAGGGTATGAGTCCGAGGGGAAGGTGTGCAGAAAGAAGATCACCAGCGGGGCGGCTCAGGGGTCTATATTGGGGCCCGATCTGTGGAATGTGAGCTATGATGGGATCCTCCTGCTGGACATGCCAGAGGATGTGTTCCTGGTGGGCTATGCTGATGATGTAGCGGTGGTGATAAAAGACCATACTCTGGAGGGCCTCCAGTGGAAGCTCAACCAATCAATGAGGCGAGTCATGCCTTGGATGGAGGAGCATGGGTTGCAGCTTGCAGTACACAAAACCGAAATAGTGTTACTGACTAAGAGGCACATCAACCGTGTCACCCAATTTCAGGTGGAGGACGAAACCATTGACTCATCTCATTCGGTGCGATACCTGGGAGTGACCCTCGACTGCAGGCTGACCTTCTGGGAGCACATCAAGCGAGCAGGAGAAAGAGCAGCGGCAGTGACAGCAAACCTGAGCAGGCTAATGGCAAACATTGGTGGACCATCGCCCAAGAAAAGGAAGATGCTCATGACCATAGCCGAGGCAATCATGTTATATGGAGTGGAGGTGTGGGCTGAGGCTCTTCAAGTTAAAAAGTACCGAGACCACCTTCGGTCAGTGCAGAGGAGAGGAGCCCTACGAATAGCAAGTGCTTACCGTACCGTCTCCTTCCCTGCCATTGGGATCATTGCTGCCACCATCCCAATCGACCTCCTAGCAATGGAGAGGAAGCGTATCTACCTCCGGCGATCCGCACAGGAGTCAAGATCCCTTATCAAGAAAGAGGAGAGAGAAATAACCTTGCAGCAGTGGCAAAATGAGTGGGAAACTGATGACAGGGGGGCATGGACACGCTTGCTTATTCCACAGGTGCGCCCATGGCTTGACAGGAGGCACGGAGAAGTCGACTTCTACATCACTATGTTCCTGTCGGGCCATGGATACTTCCGGTCCTATCTGCACAGAAGGGCGCTAGCAGACACCACAACGTGCTGGTACTGTAAAGCACCAAACGACGACGCCGAACACACGTTTTTCCACTGCTCCAGATGGAGCAGGGAAAAGGAGATCCTAGAAGAACAGGAGGGCGAAATCACACCAACTAATGTGATCGGGAAGATGATCTCCAGGCAGAAAACCTGGGAGAGGATTGTGTCCTACATAGTCCGAATCCTCAAGGCAAAAAAGCTGGACGACCCGATCCTCAGATGAGCAATAAACTGGAGACCGCAAGAAGAGATCAGAAGAGGGCGTGACTCCGCCCAGTGATCGACCCCACTCCGAAGTAATGCTGAACAAGTGATTCCGGGGTGGATTAGGTCAAGAGGATCAGGGTTAGTGGGTTTTTAGTGAGTGAAACCTCACACGGCTGCGGAGTGCGGACCCTCCAAAGCGCAAGTCTTTTTCAAGATTTTCCCACTGTTTCCCTCGTAAAAAAAAAAAAAAAAAAAAAATTATTGAAAAATACTTGAAGGATTTTGAATCCTCGAACCGTTTCAAGTTCATTGCCAAAGCTAAGGCTGCCCTTATGGATGAGGCTGCATTTCACCTCTCATTTGTATTAAAGCAGACCTAAGTTCACTTCCTGAACTCAGCTTCGAAACCAGCGGAAAGGAACTCACTGAAGTTGTTAAATTGATGGAAGATGCCCTTGAGAAAGCCAGCAATTGGCCCGGCAAGACTGGGAAAATTGTCAAAGAGAAGCTGGAATTCGTTCCTTAAACGGAATCCTGGCTGGAAAGTTGGCCAAAATGCTCAGAGGAGAACCGTGCAAATGTCTCAATTTCACCCCAGCAGAAGCAGCTTCACTAAAGTATTTGCCTCTCGTTTCAGCTGACGTCGAGAGATCATTTTCCGCCTTGAAGTTGTTGGTAACTGAATTAAGATTTCTGAAGACTGAAAACATTGAAAGGATGCTGGTGATTCAGTACAATTCCCAGTTGTAAAAAGCACGTTTTCGCTCACATGTACCTGCTCATATTTTTATTTGTTGCACGTAGCAAGTATCTCCAAATTCACATGTACAGTAGGTGCCTACATAGTATATAAATTTAAAATAAAAGAATTTAAACCCCTTCGCTTTCTTTCCCTTTTTTCAAGTTTTCTATCGAGCGCTATGCTTTCTGAGCTCATGACTGAGCTTATTTATCCATTTATTGATCCTACATGACAGTCTTATTTAGCCATTTTTGGATCCTTTTTACGATCTTATTGAATGGGTTTAACGCGCTTATTCAGAGGTTTTAATCGGTCCCATCGATCCGAGCCCTAATGATAACCATTCAATAAAAATATTAATAGGTGTACATACCAATTAACATAATAATTAATAGGTGCACCTAACAGTGATCAATAAAATGTATTCCAAGTAGTGAGGTAAGTAAGGTACTGATGCAATGGTTCAGTACCTAGTGTATTAGAGGAACGGACTACGAATTACGACCGCACAGATTTATTCCAGAGACAGAAAACATGTAATATAGTGGAAGTCGCTTATAGTGATCGAAGTGGGACTGACTGATATTAGCGAATTTATTGTGACTCCCAAAATTGACCAACTTTTGATCAAATTATTTTGTAGAGGAAATTCTGATTCAAACCGATAGTTATCTTCTTTCGGGTCATTATTCGAGTCCACTTTTGATAAATTTATACCAATTTTTCGGATATTTGAGGTATTTTTGCCTATTTTATCGACTTTCGACCCCTATAAACCCAAAAACCGATCACTATAACCGACCTTTTGATAATTATAACAGGCCGATTCCTTGTGTCTTTACAAACAGCCGATCTGGACCTGACTGTTTCTACCCTCATATCCGACTTGATTCCTTTAACCGCCTTTCTACTAAGCGACTTCTACTGTACGTAAAATGTAACACCACACGAAGAGTCTAAAGTTACAACTAGCGTCAATCATCAGTATTTACCTTTCGGCGATACTTGCCCCCAAACGGTCTTCTACCGATGAACGCCATGGCGCAGGTTCACACGAAAGTATCAACTTGTTTCACTCACAGAACCAGTTGGTCACTTCACAACACCACGAGGGAGAGGACGGTAGAGGAAAAGGGAAAACTGCAAAAACTGCAAAAGGAACCGAACACGGGTTTTTGCGTGGCGCAGGCGCGGAGGTGTCTTCCGTCCGGCCGGGGCTGCGGGCCCGCACTAGTGGACGTCGCGTTTGGCGTGATATCAGCTGCTACAGCCCGGGACCCCCCTTCAAGCTCTTACTATAAATAGTTAACTTTTTGTTCACTACCAACCCGATCCAACATTTTCATTTGGTGAGGTCTCGTCTGGTCTGTAATGTCATTAATTACGCCTACATAGTAGGAAACAGGGACAACTCGTATAGGACCCACTGTTAAACTACGATGATTCATCACTATTTTGATAGCGTTGACGCGAATAATATGTGCGTAATCAATAACCTACCGCTCATGGAGTGCTCAAAAAAGGCAATTTCTTCCCAAGCCCTACCAAAGAATATATCAACAGGAAATATGTAGTTGAAAGAGGTAATAAAAATCAGAGGTTCTTGAAATAAACAGGATTCTTAAAATAAATAAAATTCTTTTCCTTCAACTGAAATGCTAGTGATTGAACACGTATCCACACAACTCCTCCACCACAAACCTAAGTTAGACTGAACAGTATTGCGGGGTCTTCTTTTTCTTCATTTCAGAGTTAAAGCTATGGACAATGTCGAAAGCTTGATTGAAATCTATGAAAACCCAACAAGATCACTTTTCAACTTATACGAGGTAATGAAAAGTAGTTGGTAATTAATAATAAGATTAGTAATTAAAAGTAGGTCTGAAATGGCTATTAATTTATGTTGCGATATCCTCCCAGAAACATCACTCCTTGTACCTATTTAAGATTGCTCAAATAAACCGAACGAATGGAGGGCCTACCGAAGGGTAGGCCTCTCTTCCCTCCAGCAGTCCCTCAATGGTTCGTAATGACCATCGGATGACTGGGGGAGGGTGAAAGGGTTTCTATAAAACCCACCGTTTTTGCCAGATTCTCCATTCTACACTCAAACCTCAAGTCGATTACTTCTCTCTCTCCTCACACCTCCTTACCTTTACTAACTAAAAGAACCCAGAGTGGTGGAACCGGTACGGTGTTAACCGACCAGGTGGAACCCTCTGGGCATATCCTCTACCGTTTTTCGTGGTGGTGACCTTCCTGGCTTCGCCATAGTTGCTGACCTTTTAAACGCTAGCTACCATCACCTCTTCTCCATCTAAAACCTCACCTATCCAAGCCTCTCCTCAACCTACACAACCACCACACTTTACTTAATAGTTGAATAGTTGAAAGTCATTTTTCCAAGAGGTTTAATTCCATTCGTTTAATTTAGTTCCTGACCCAGTCATACAGTAGGTAGGTACATCACTTTGAAAATTCGATTTGTCTGAAAATTGACTTGAAAATTTGTCTTCAATTTCAGCAACCCTCAATCATCTCAGTATGCCACCTACCGAGCATACCTACTGGTATTTTAATTAGACGCTTCTTCAAATAGTCCAACGGATGGTTAATCATAATTAATTATTCCAGAAGATTTACCCCCAATGCAGACTCCTCCCAAGATTTTCTTGTTCTCAAGATCAAACTTCAGAATAGCCCTCATGAGGGTTCAGGAATGTAGCCGTATCGACCGTCAGTTGACATGTGGCCCTGAAAACCAAGTACTATGCGGCTATCGTCCCTTCAATCATTGTTAAAGACACCTCCCCTCCCACGCACACACACAATTAATTCTAGGTAAATCCAGAGCCCACTGAATGATTCGTGCGAGCCAACACCGTTTTCAAACCTAAGTTTACCAGAGAGAAATTACAAATATAGTTTTACATGAGTGGTCATTTACTCGAACGGACGTGACGCAATGTGCGGAAAAGATTTGAAAGGACCATACGTACCAACGGTGCTGTCGTGGTACCCCTCAAATTCTGCAATCACCACACATATGTAATGTATACGATTTAACCAAATAAAAGAAGAGAAAGACGAGCTGCCCAACGCCTCGGTTATAGTCCATCGAACTCCCAACGGACGAGGTTGCAGGAGAGGGACGCAGTGGAGGCGCCTTTATATACCACCCGGCTCGCCCAGCTCTTCATTCGACCGATCTCACTCTTACCTATAACTTCCCTCTCTCACTCACCTTGCACCTCCTCTCTCTCACCCTTCCTTACATCTGCTGTGGTGGTAGTAACCACAGGAAGCTCCCTCTCCTCTAATACTCGCTGTGGTGATAACCACGGGGTACTAGCTTCCTTCTTCCTGGCGCCTGCTGTGGTGATAACCGCGGGACGCCTTCCTTCCCTCTAGCACTCGCTGGATAATCGCCGAGCGTCAGCGATCCGAAAAGACTCCTAAGGTGCACATCTCTCCTATCCTTCACCCTGCCCTAACCTACCCTACCTTTTAGGAGTACCACTGGCGTTATACAACATTAAGAGCGCTGTGAATACACTGATGGATATAGATGAGTGAGAATAAATTCAAAATAAATTGGAGGTCACAAGAGGAGAAGACTAGAAGAGGAAATTATTTATGCTGAACAGCAGCCACTTACCAAAATATCCAAGTGCTGAGACAACTAGAGACTTACAGCATTGAATAAAAACTAAGATTCTAATAGAGGGGGAACTGTAGGTAAATACTTGGTTTTATGTGCACCATTTGATAGGTTGCGGGATTGAGTGAATGGAAGTACAATACCAGTCTAGATAAAATATATAAATACCAACTTGGTAACTCTTGCGTTTTATCAAAATAATATATATATATTGCTTACAATATTGGAGTTGGGTGAGTTGCATTGATTTTACGTTTAAGCATGCGCAAAAAAGACAGAAGTCCGAACATTTGTTTAGGAATCTCGCTTGGGGTTTGGGGTTAACGAACATCGGGTCTGCTCCCGGGAAAATGTTGGCATACAATTAGGGAGGCAAATAAAAATCGTTTGGGAAAACGCTGCAAATTATTACACAATGGTTCATAATTTACCTGTATAGATGCCCCTTCTGCGTAGATAACTGTGTTCTCTGGCCAATACCAACCCTCGTGCTCCCCCCTCGGAACCCTAAATCGAGTACTGGAGCCGGCCCGGGAATTGCAGTTTCATAAAAATTTACGGGATTCAATAATTCAATCACTAATTCATGAAGCATAACGTTTGTTCAAGTTGCAAAAGTGCCTGTCAACAAAATCCAAAAGAGCCATCATTTTTCAAATGGAATAATATCACAGAACAGCCTAATCGACTTCATACAGCCATCCGTGATTATACGAGTAATCAGGTGTTGCCTAGCAATGACATCTAGGCCGGATTTATACCGTTTCATTTTTAAAAGTGAATTTTTGGTTCATTATTTTCAATAATGAACCTTTGGAATCGAGCATTAAAAAAATTTTTTTAACCCCCCCTCAACATTATTTTTGATGGTTTACGTTTCAAGATACGAGTATGTAGAATCCACAAATGCAATAAAAATATTCCGCCGTACCTATGCCGTACTTAGCACTTTTCTTAGTTGTCATGAACCAAAATTTACGGTACGTAAAAATGAAATTTGATCGAAAAAAAACAACGGAAAAATCAAAATTAAAATTCAGAAAAAATATCAAAAATTAGAAATTAGATTAGAAATTAGAATTTGAAAATTACACTTCACGATACGACGCGACACGCAGAAAGCAAACAAAAACACAGGTGATAATGAGTTATCATAGGAGAGGATTCTAACCTCAGCTTCAACGGGCCGACAAGAGGTCCCTTTTCTTCAACTCGATATTTGCTTGTTTTGGTTACTTTCGATTCGATTCGATCTGCAATCTCGCTAATCCGGCACTATAGGTATATCGGGATTGGTAATTTCGGATTACCGAAATTGCCGGATTAGTGGATGTATGGGTAAAAAAACACATACAAATGTACGTTGAAATTTAATCAAACCCCGTTAAAGTAAATACAATATAGGTAGTATAATATAGTACAGTATTGTACAATACAACAGTACAAATATGAAATTAGTGATAGCAGTGGCGAATGCATGCACTGCCTGATTGGTGTTCACTGATGTCTGTAACATGAAAAGAAAGGGCATTGACCCGATTGCTGTTGCCCGGCGCACAGTGCCGGATTAGAGACTGTACTGCGTAGCTACGAATAACGCATAGGTAGGTACCGTTACCCATACTTATCCACCAACGTTTGAGCTATTGAATTTCCAAAATCCCCCAAATTCCCAACTGCCAACTCTCGTATTGTGTTCTATCGCCGTTTACAGGTCCCGTTCGGGGTCTAGTTGGTCCTCGAAGCTCGGCGTTACCGTCAGTCATCTCTAAGGCCGTAGCTCGAAAACTTTCAATAGAAGGGTATGGTTTTTTTGCGTTTTTATATTGATATTTGAAACCACCCGGAGCATTGTACGTCCAGCCGTTCGTTTGCACCGAAAAGCTTCGTCAACATGATCGTCAATCAAACGGTATAAATCCGGCCCAGATATCATTGCTATTGGGAGCACCTCATATAATGACGGATGGCTGTATGAAGTCGAGTTGGTTGTTCTGTGGTGTCATTTCGTTTGAAAAATGATGGCTCTTTTCGATTGCGTTGATAGGTATTTTTGCAACTTGAACGAATAGTATGCTCCATGAATAACAACAAATAATATTATTAATGATTGAATCATTTTGAATCACGCGCATTTTTATGAAACTGTAATTCCCGGGACGGCTCCAATACACGATTTAGGAGTTTCCTTGGAGGAGTTCCAGAGCCATAAGTGGCCAAGGAAACAGCGACCTACGCATTAGGGGCGTCGATACAGGTAAATAATAAACCGTTGTGTAATAATTTGCAGTGTGTTTTTATTGCGTTTTTGGATTCTACATACCTTGAAAAGAAAACGGAAAGAAAAAAAATGATCGGAACGGAGATGAAAAGGAGTTGAACGACTGAGCCATGGATCAGGATAGATACTATTATGCTGTAGGTATTATAGGTCTAGTTATTTCGTCCATGCGCCAGTAAGCTCATCCGTGACGTAGGCGTATTTTCCTATCACCCGCATTTTGCATCTCGGATTTATACGTTTTTATTTTGTATTTTCCTTCTACTAATACGAAATGTGCATCTTTTCGCACACTTCACGCACTTGAAACAATCCCTTGAACTGAAAACTGCCAGTGAACACCTTATTTTCCGACCCACTGAAATTAATAATACCCCATGAGAGTTCTATTTTACTGACATCTATGTGGGGTATAGGACCATCCACAACCCAATCTGCACCAAAGGAATTTACGAGGATTTACGAAGAGACACGGGACCAAAAAAATTTTGACGGTGAAAGATTTCATTTTGGAGCGTAGCACTACACTGAAAAATTTTTCGGGCCAAAACTCGCGGTGCAAACTCGAAGAAAAGGGGATCGGTGAGCAACGCTCGCGCACAACCGCGAGTTTGCCAACTCGCGGTAAAGTAAGCATGGCCGTCATTTCCTACGTGTTGCTTACTTTTACCGCGAGCTTTGCTCACCGATCCCCTTTTCTTCGAGCAAAAACTTCATGCTCGCGGTCAGTCAAACCCTTGGATACTAAACCCGCACCACACCTAGGGACCCCCCCCCCCCCTCCCGAGCGTGAGACCTGTGCTCTATGTCATGACCGCGAGTGGGCACGGCTGCGCGCGCAAACACGCCTTTTCCTCGCGGTCAACAAGCTTGACTCGCGGTCATGACCGCGAGCACTTAAACGTCCACTCGCACTTGACCGGGAGTGGGCATTTGTCCACTCGCACATGACCGCAAGTTGGCACGTCTGCTCGCGCACACACACCTACTGCTCGCGGTCAGCCCGTCTGACTCGCGGTCATGTCCGCGAGCACGGATCAGGCTCGCGGTTATGGAAGCAAACTCGCGCAAATAACCACGAGTTGCTCTATGTTAACCGCGAGTTTTTCTGACCGCGAGTTTGCCTGCTTGATGGCGGTTTTTTCGACGCCATTTTCATCGATTTTTCCGCGAGTTTTACCCTACCGCGAGCAACTCGCAGTAAAAAATTTTTCAGTGTATTATTACCATGTTCTTCTCCAAACCTCTTGAGACTTCTATACCACTAGCTTGCTGACTCGGACACTTGGAAGCTATGGTAAAGGTGGAAACCGTAAGAAATAATAGATTTTGTTTAGTACAGATACCTAGCTGTACAGACGCAGTGGGACATAGGAAAACAAGTCAGTTGATTCCTCAGGTTTATTAAAAGATATAACTGGTGAAAAGGAAACAGCGCCGCATGTCTGTTACAAGATCACTCTTGTCACGGCTCCAACGCTTCGTTGACGTCAAAGTGGTGTATTAATATAAAAGTTGTGGGCAAATTACCTCCGAAAGGAGCGGACACTTGCTTCGTCCATCAGCCTCGGTTGCCGTCAACTGTCTGGTGAAACCGGAGGGCGGAATTAGGATTTATCTTATAAATATCACGTCAGATGAAAGTTGACAGAAGCTCAACGAAATGGCATCGTGTCATCGTTATTGTACAGATGCGGTTCGCAAGATGGAAAAATAATAAACAGTTTGTGCATAAGGTAACTGCGAGATGTGGGTTTAAAATATCACGAATCGATTGCAGGACTGATTTGGAACAATAAGAGCCTATAATTAAGAAATTTTTTAATATTTTGTTTTGTTAATTATCCGCGGGCAGTTTCAAATCCTTCGTCACTTATAGCTAGCAGTCGTACAATTTTAAATCGGGTTAAGGGAAGGTTTTTAATCCTACAAGTATCAATGGGGGGGGGGGGGGGGGGTCTTGCCCGTAAATGGAAACACTTTCTAAGAGCTTTCCACTGGAATGTCATTTTAGGCATATTTATCTCGTTTATTGCAGTTCTGCTACGCGAATGCAGAAAGCAGCAAAAAAAAGTCTGCCAATTCGAGTAGGCAGTTTAGCTTCCTCACATGAATCACATGAACGTATAGAATAGTTGGGTGGGTTCATTTTGATAAGGGACCATCTGCGATCCATCCGTATCCGTGATCCCCCGTATACCCTCAAAATTTCAGCTTTCTACGACTATTTTTCGCGTACCTAGTTAGAAGCGTTACAATGAAATGGTGAACATTTCATGTTCGTGCATGCATAGACGAAAGTTACATTACGATTCCAATGAAATTTATTTGAAACTATCGTAGTATTATTACTGATCGACCCTCCAAGTTTGAACTCATTTCAACGATATTTAGGGTTTTTATGGGCGTTTCAATTATTTTACGTTTGCGCATGCGCAGACGAAAGTTACAGTACTTTTTTAATGATTTTTGTATGGAACCATTTGTGACCCAACCCTCACTCACCCTTCAAATTTTAGCCCATTTCGACCATTATTTCGGGTAGTTATGGGCCTTACAAGGAATTACCACATACAGACACGGAATCAAAAATGTTCCCTGATGTCTGAAACGCCAAATGGAAGTAGACATTTTCATTTTGGAGGACATGTTTTTTTTTCTCAATCACGAATCCAAGGCTCCCCTGACTTTGGTAATGAGGAAGCAAAATGAATTGTTTTCATGAGATAACACTGGTTGTTATCTGACCATTGTATGGTCAAGCATCCAAGACAGCTCTTAGTTGTTTGGATAAGATCCAGTACAAATGTCTGAGGATATGTATAGGGTACCTTCAATCGACGCCTATTGTTGTAATGTTACAGGAATGTAACGAGCCCCCGCTTTGTCTGCGTCGTCGTTTACTGTCTGACAGATTTTTGATTCGCGTCCAAGCTTATTCCAGCAAATTACTCAGAAAACTGCACAGGCTAAATGAGCACGACTTACTGTGTAACTTCTGGATAAGGAAACCTTCGCCCCCCCTGGCGGCTAGTTTTGCCTCAACAAATGTTTACGGTGACGTTATCTACTCCAGCAGGATATTGCCAGTGTTTAAGGCCGACGTGTCCATCATAAAGTACAGTGTGGGATACAGCATTGTTGACGTCGACAAGCTTGGGGCATCTCGAGAGGCTTCAGCACGGTTTGCAGAGCAAATGCAAACCAGGTTTCCAGGTGGATGTGTGATCTACACAGATGGGTCAAAAGCTGTGGATGGTTGTGGTTGCGCGTTTTTCGACCCACAGGTTGGAAGTGGGTCGAAGCCTTCAGGAGCCTTCAGACTTCCTAAGTTAGCCTCGAGTTTTACTTGTGAAGTTGTTGCAATCCGGGAGGCCCTGCGGTATGTTGGGATCAGAGATGAGGAGTCAACCATTGTGGTTACTGACTGCCGGAGCGCCCTTTTGAAGCTTTCCAACTTTGTTATAAAGGCCAACTTCAATCATATCCTCATGGAAATACTAGAGATGTTGTTAAACATGCAAGGGGACGGTCGACGAGTTCACTTTGTATGGACGAGATCACATGTTGGTGTTAGCGGCAACTAAATGGCCGATTCTCTGTCCAATGCGGCTCGACAAAACGGAGTGGATCTGGATATTCGGATACCATTCACCGACATCTACGTGAGGCTCCACGAAGAACTGAAGGTCCGATGGCAACAGCTTTATGATGAAGCCAGAGCGGGCATAGCATACCGCGGGCACAACCCTCAAATTGGGGTCAAACCTTGGTTTTCCCAGTTTGAGCTGAGTAGACCGGAGATAAGGGCAATAGCCCGTTTACGCTCTAACCATGCTTTGTGTGGAGCTTACTTGCACCGAATCGGTATGGTCAACGTTCCAGCGTGCGAATTTTGTCAAGATCAGGAAGACGACCTACAGCATAGGTTTATGATTTGCCCGAGATTCGATCTTGCAAGACGTCGGCTGTTAGATACGTGCGTTCTTCATTTGGCCAATCCAGTGAACTTTCCCGAAATGGTGCATTCGCGGAGTTTTACAGTTTTCAAAGGCATTTGTTCATTTATCCAAGAAGTAGGAATCAAAATTTAATTTTCTTATTCATTCGCCTTTATTTTTCGTTCTTTTATTGCAACATTGTAATGTAAAATAACAAAATAAAATTACTTCATGGCTATGGCTGTCGGCTAATGCCAAATGAAGAAAAAAAAAAAAAAAACACTGGTTGTTGCACTTACCTCATCCACAGCCTCATCAGTAGGCAAATTACAAAGGAAATCGTGGTCTACCACAGAAATTGTCTCCAGCAACACAATCAGATGGTCCTGTGCCCTGAAAACTCCCAGCTCCTGACCGAAGTATGCCGATATGCTCCTTGTGCTCCGAAAAAAGAGGAAGTCACTCCTAGAGTATGAGTATGACGATATGCTCCTCGCAGGTGAACGGGGAAGCGAGAGTTTATATATTTTTGCTCCTGCCCGCTGCTTGGACGTGTTTGTTTATTGCTTCCGAGTCTGCAAGGCAACGGAAGCTTTATTTTCACTTTCGAAATGAAACTTTTTTTGTGCTCCAAAATCAAAATGTCCACTTGCCTTTTGCGTTTCATGGCCTCCTGAACAAATTTGGTTTCGTGTCTGTCTGTCTGTCCACATTTCCTTGCCACAGCCATAACTTCCACAATTTTGATCCGATTTCAATCAAATTTTCAGGAATTGTGTGGGTTTAGCGCTAGATGGCCCCCTATCAATTTCATCACGATCGAATCAACGGTGCCTCTGCGCAGGCGCTAACGAGATTTTCTTTTTACGTTCATAACTCCATCAATTTTGAACGGATTTTGGTCAGATTTTCAGGGCTGATGCGGGTAAGGTCCCTTGAAGTCCCATACGACATTCATCATGATTGAACCAGCGGTGGCAGTGGCACGTGGCACTGGCACAGCGTACATTCCAAACGCCGAGCATCCCAGACCGCAGAACTATAAACCTGGAAGGGCCTCTGCGTTGACGAATGAAATGACGGGCTCCGCACCCTGCTCAGCTGATGTGCTAAATTCTCTCCTGTTCACCCTAGGAAGTTGAAATTTGATAGGGACTTCTATACGTGGACTAGTTTTTTTTATCTTAAAGCATGAATACTAACTTCGAATTAGGTACCCTTATTATTAAATAACAGTTAAATAATTAAATATAAAGAATCAGCTGAATTATTTCATAGGAAGTAGGGGGTGGTCCGCAGTTAGTACCTACGTACTAAGTAAAATCCTTCGAAACTGAAGTAGTTGTAAGTTCCAGTCATGCAGCATGGCTATAAGAACGAATTTTCAGATTTGGTTACATTATCGTGTAAACATGGTATAGCGAGAAACCATACAACTTTCCGAAAATTATACCATTTTTTTCGTGTTTAGCCATTTTCACCAATTTCTGACCCTAATAAATTCAAATTTGACCGAATATTTTTTGAGAAAAACCTTTTCGTCATCGAAATTTCCCTCTTTCTGTCGTGAGTAACCATCCCACACAACGTTAGGTGAATTAATATCGATTTTAGCCCTTAATACAAATTTTTGAACACCAAAAAAACAAATTTGATCCCTATTGTATGAAAAACCACTGAAATGGTATTTTTCTGCCTTTACTCACCCTGCTATACCACTTTCAGTGATTTTATATGAATTGCTAGCGACTTTAGCCGTTTTAACCGATTTTTGACCTTAAAAACTCAATTTGACCCCCTTAGAATTCCTGAAAATTGCTCATCTTCGGATTCGTCCTTCTGTTTGGCAATACCAACGTTGTGGCGAAATTTTGAAATTTGTATCATGCACCCAAGGACAGATATCGTCTGGAGTGACACATAAACAAATATAATTATACTCGTATATACATTTTCGTTAACATCTAGTGATGAATTCAGGATAATCTGAAACGGATTTTCCTATTCAAAAGTGTCAAAAATTCATGTTCTGAAAAATTTGGACCCGTTGCAATAGCTTCATTTTCTTTGAAAATTTGCTAACATATTTGTCTGTTTATGCGCAAAAGTTTCCCTGAAAAAATTGTATAGTAACCAAAATTGAAGGGTCGCTGACAAATGGCTCAATGGTAAATAATGCTTACTGAAGAACAAGTTTCTTACAAAAGTTACAATTTCCCATCGCCCTCATCCAACAAATTTCCACAATTACCTTCTTTCCGTGAACACGAAAACTAACTCAGAACATCAAGCTCCATTTGTCAAATGGGTTAAATAGTTTGATGAAGGTAGCTGTTGCACCACAACCTATTAGAATTTGGAAGTTTTTAACTCCTGATTGATTTCCAGGCGGCATCGCCCTCTGTGGAATCCATCGCCCCAGTTCCACCAATCGAAGTGTTTCGGGCGTACGAACACAAGCAATGCATCACGTGAAACAACGATCCGTAGCCGATGGCTGCAAGCGAGGTTGTGGGGGTCTATCGGAGTGTGGACCTTTCAACGAGTCTCGAAATCGATCGCAGTTAGTTCCGACATCAACTTCTAGGTGGCGGCAACTATCGGATCGCCGTGTCCGCCCAGTTCAGGAGGTTGATAAGAGAATGCGCCCTCGAAGCGATCTTCCCGCGTGCCAGAGTTGTCCTGGGGGCATATTCACTGTCACACTGCCTCCCTACCTTTTGGAGAGGGGAAAATTACGCTGTATAGGCGGCGAAGTTAAACCCCTCATCCATTATATGGTAGCAGAGCGTGGTTGGTGGGTACGTTCTGGATTTTATCCTCTCTACCCCCTCCACTTTATATTTTTGAGAACTTCTCCAGAAGGAGGGGCTCTGAGGTTTTCCAGAAGGAACACTATTTTTAAAATCCTCTTTTGGTTTATTATTCTGTGAATAATACACCTATGTATTCGCTCAGCAAAAATTTTTATAACACCCCCTCAAAATTTTTTCTTTTCCGTTTCAAGGTGTGTAGATTCCAAAAATGCAATGTCCGTCCGCCGTACGCCGTCCGCCGTCCGCCGTATCACGTGTACAGGCTTCATTTTTGGTCTAAAAAATTCGCTCTTTCGCACACATGCTCCATTTGGGCCCTATTTGTGTCCCGAAACTTTTCAGCCCGATCGGAATATACCCAGGGGTGTTATGAGTGAAAATGTGTGTAAAAATAGGTACTTTTTGCGTTTTAGCAACATGTTGGTAAAATGAGCTTTTGAGGTATCGTTTTTCATGTTTTTGGGGACGAGAAGACCGAATATGAAGTCGATTTTGACCAAAGAGTGGAAAATTGAGGTTGTACCAGATGTTCAGCTCCCAAAATTGATTTTTTATAAGTCAAAAACCTGGAAAATCGTCTGAAATCACCATCAATTTGTAGAATAACACTAGAAAAAGTATCAAGAGGTGGATCAAGACGATTAAATGGTACTATCAATGATCAAAGATAATTTGAAAAAAAAGGAGCGTACCTAATTCGTGTTTTGGGGGCCAAAATTGGTGGAAACCACCAGAAATAGCTATTTAAATTATTTTATATGAATGAAACAATAAATAAACAGCCAACGTTTCTGTAGGTATGTCCAATAGAATAATAAACCCATGTGACAAGGACTTTGCAGCGTTTTTTAATAACCCTTTGTTTTATGAATACACACTTCGCCATTCAATTTTATTTTATAGCTCTAAACTTTTCTCTTTTATTATTCCTCATCAAATCGAGCTATTATTCTTAAGGCGCTCAATGCCAGCCACCCAATGGTATTTTTTGTCTCTTTTGCATTCCAGTTGTTCCATCTTATGATGGGGTTAGTCACCTAGAGGTTGTTCAGATGAATTTTCCTGAACCTGAACCTCCGACAACTACGTTTCTCCCTTCATTTGTGTTTGTGTCCAAGTCCGCCAAGAGATATTTATAAGGAGCTAAGTTCTCCACCAGTAAAGAATTCTCAGTAGTACCTACCATTATGATGGAAGCTATCAGCACTGGAATTTTTCTGATGAACCATTCCTGAATCAGAACTCCATACTACTTTCAGTCCCGTGTCACTATTACTTCACATACTTCCTCTTCAAAGAGGCATGTTTTTAAGGGGAGGGGTGCATATGGGAATCCCGTCCATCTTGGATGCGGGCTCTTCCTGATCTTTTTGACACGCGGCTGAAGGGGCGGTCGATTCGCGAAATCGAATCGTCAACTCCTGGAGGCAATGCGTTACAATCAAACCAGCTGTCACACTGCCTCCCTACCTTTCCTGAGAATGGAGAGGGAGAAACTACGCTGTATGGGCGGCGAAGTTGAGCCCATCATCCATTACACCTTTAAGAGATGAAAAAAACATACAGAAAAATGGCTGATATGGAGCGAACGAAGGATGACACACAATCACTATCAAACAAACTAAAAATGAGAAAGGGACTCGCTCTGAAAGAGATCGAAAACGCCAAGATGACAACCAACTCTCTCTTTTAGAAGTTACTGAATAACCCTCTCATGGAAACTATAAAAATCTCTTCTGCCAAAAGAGAGAGTCCGACCGAAAAGAGATGCCTCTTTGGCTTAGTGAATAGGCCCCCCTGTGCTCTGGAATCCACAGAGATCAACGCAGGGCCGACACCTTCTCGCTGCACCCGCGAGCAGTTTTAGACACCTTCTCGCTGGCCACACGCGAGCGGATTTTTACGGCAGATGTGGGGTTTTTGGGCGATATCCGCGTGAAAATCTGGAGATTAGTGGAAAGCCTGGATGAGAAGATGGGCGATTTGAACGGAAAATTTGTTGAAAGATATTCGTCAACGATATCGGGCACAGAAATCTGCCGTTGTGATCGGGCGCCTCACCCTAAGGAAAGGATTGGCGGAAGAGATAACTGTGAAGAACAGAATCGAACGACCTTGTCCCCCCCCCCCCCCCAAACGTGTAGATCAGTTTCAACAGATCTTACCTACGGTGTACCAACCTACTAACCCTTGCGTGTTTGTTAAGTAGGTTTTATTTTTTTACAATACCATAAAACTTCTTCAAAATTACCGTGGTTCTCTACATATTTTTACAAATTGCACTTCAACATATTTTTTCAACAACTAAGATGCCGAAATCAATCGTAAAATCAATCGTGAGTATTGAAATCTTCTTCGTCCATACGTACATAATTTTTAAAGTCAGCAGGATGATTCTGCGTAAGGTGGTTTACCAACTTCATATGCCCGAAGGTATTTCTCACCGCGACCCACGACTTGACCCAACTAGTGCGTTCAATTTTTTTTGTGTACATTAGGTACGTGGTTAATCGCACAAACACCTCCTACAAAAGCAATTGCTTTACGCCTATCGCGTAGAAGGGTTGTAACCCCGTACGTTTAAAATTAGTTAAAAATTATTTGAAAATTAATTCTAGTAGAACACTGCTTCGAACTGCACTTGGGAAGGAACACTGACACAGCCCACAGGTCTTCCACGGATCTCGGAAATATTTTGACATGTCAAAAGATTTGAATCTGCCAGATCTGGGTCGGTGACCGATCAAAATTTGCCGGAAATCTGCCGATTTGCCCCACTAACGAGACGATCTGATCGGATGACAGACATCGGCGAGTGAAGTCTGCCAGATTTCATCGCGAACTCTTTTGCACCGGGTCGGTCGCGATATCGTCAGTCCTGATCGGCCGATCACATCTGCCGTAAATATCCGCTCGTGTGTGGCCAGCTATTGAAATAATCAACAATAACTATCGTCTTAAAATTATATAGGCAATTAAAAAATTCTTATGAACGACAAAACCTGTTCAGCTGAATGGGATTCATTGCGGGTGTAACCCGGAAGTTGAGTGAGTTGAATCTGGATCTCCAAGGTTCTAATTAACACGTGGATTACCGCGGTGAATTCGCTTAATTACCGCTTATTTCACCACCTCTTAATTCACCAGGGTGAATTCGCTAATAATTTATGGAAATGGCATTTGATTGATCTCTTTCACCTTTTCCTAACATGAAGAACATGAAGATATTAATCAAAGATCACGATCATGTTGACGAAGATTTCGGTGAAACGAACGGTTGGTCGTCCAATGCTCGGGGTGGTATCAAAAAATTATTTAGTTTTAAAGATAAATTTAATCACGTTAAGAAAACCATACCCTTCTAGGTGAAAGTTTTCTAGTTACGCCGTTCTGAAATTTCAACCCCTATTTTTCACCCCTTAGAGATGAGTGACAGTAACGCCGAGCTTCGCATAGACCAACTAGACCCAAACGGGTCCTACAATCCAAATCTCATTAATTTTGGTTCATGGTAACTAAAAAAAAGCGCGAAGTACAGCGTACGGTGTAATTCCATTTTTGGATTCTACATACCTTGAAACGGAAACCGTCAAATTTTGAGGGGGGTTAAATTATCATTTTTTTCATGCTCGATTCCAAAGGTTCATTATTGAGTATGATAAACCAAAAGTTGATCGTTGTTTACACTGAGTTAGTACGAATCCTGAACCACCCAGCCCAGGTGGTAACGCCTTCCACATTTTCCCACATTTTGCTCGTTACATACAAATATACTTAGCGGTACGAGCTCCCTGATCCAAAAGCTCCATCCAAAATTCACTATACCGCGGCAAAATCCTTGGGACCTTGAAATGTCAATAATCAAATTTTGAGGTTTTTTCCTTTTTTTTTGGTTTATTATTTTCAATAATGAACCTTTGGAATTGAGCATGAAAACAAATTTGCAACCCCCCTCAAAATTTGGATTCCTTTTCAAGGTACCTACTTAGAATCCGAAGAAATTTCTGTCCGTAAACCGTACTTCGCACTTTTCTTAGCTACTACCATGAACCAAAATTAATTAAATTTTGTTTGTAGGTCCCGTTTGGGGTCTAGTTGGTCCGCGAAGCTCTGTGTTACTGTCAGTCAACTCTAAGGTGTGAAAAATAGGGGATGAAATGTTCACAACGCCGTAGCTCGAAAACGTTCAATAGAAGGGTATGGTTTCTTTTAAAGTTTCTAAATTGATCTTGAACTAAAGAAGTTTTTGATACATCCCCGAGCATTGTGCCGAAAAGCTTCGTCAACATGATCGGAATCCGGCCGGGATATCATCACTAGGGAGCACCTGATTATAATCACGGATGGCTGCATGAAGTCGAGATGGCTGTTCTGTGATGTTATTTCATTTGAAAAATTTTTCTTTTGGATTTTGTTGATAGATCTTTTTCATTTTTTGGCAAACGTTATGCTCAGTGAATAACAGAATGAACAACAGATAATATTGATGACGGAATTCTTGAATCCACCGTTTGTCAAATGTGTGTGTTTTATGAAACTGAAATTCCCGGGGCTTCTCCAGTACTCGACTTAGGGCTTTCCTGGTGGGAGCACGAGGGTAGGTATTGGCCACAGAAAACAGTGATCTACGCAGAAGGGGCATCTATACAGGTAAATAATAAACCGTTGTGGAATAATTTACAGCGTTTTTAATGCTCGATTAAAATTAAATCTTTTTCGGTTCCACGTACTGATCCGAGTAGTTGCTTTCAACAGTAAAAATCTTTAAAAACAATTACAAATCCAGGTTACTCAACAAAGCTATGGCCATTCAAACATCAAGCTTAGCGACTGTTTACGAGCAGCAGTCAGTGAGAACCCGACTTCAAAAAATAACATGTGAAATCCAGTGCCAGGTGTCTCACTGACCTATGTTCATTTTCATTGTACCTAACATAATTTTTATTTTTGATAAAACATTTTTTTGTCAGTCCTTGCAATCGGTCCTGGATTTTGGTATTTTATTTTTCTGATGAACTGGCTACCTTTTAACGATGTGCCAATTATATTATTTGTGTAAGACATTCATTATTATTTGTTGTTATTGACAAAGACTTCCGAGGCTCTTTTCCTACAACTCGAAGTGTGTTCTGTTCAGCCTGAGTAACTAAGGATCTCTGAACGCCCAACTTTCATTGACGAAAGGCAATACATGCACTTCCAGAATAAGGAGAACTTGAATATTTCAGCTCCTTATCCAACGTAAATCATCTTCCCCGAAAAAGACTTTGTTTCCTTTCATCGGGAACCGAAAGCTTTGAACGCGCGAGCGTGATCTCCGACATTTCATGGCCGGTAGCGTAGCTCGGAGTCCCGAAGTGATCGGTCCGAAAATCCGGTAGTTTGGAAATCATGTAAATCGATGAGAATCGATGAGAAACTCCCCACGAGGCTCACGAAGTCCACCGGCAACCGTGTTTTTTCGATTACGCGACATTATAATCACGCCGATTGATCGATTGGTTGAAGGGGCATTTGCCTTCGGAGAGTTCCCAATACGAAATTGTCAGGAAAAGTGGTGTTGGCGGTCTGGTGTGTTGCCCAACCTCAGTGAGAGATCATGGAAAAGGAGGCACATGAAAAGTATATTTTTATTTATCATAATAAAATGCAGTAATGTTCAGGTGTATCGTTCTCCCGCTCATCCTCGCCAATCGCCAATAACTATTCCATTGCGGGGCAGGTATTGAAGCGAAACACGGTTGTTAGGGACCTGGGTGTCCTGTTTGACAGCCACCTCTGCTTCTCCGACCATATCGATGACATCTGCTCAACAGCCATGAAGACACTTGGATTTATCAAGAGAAACACCAGGGAGTTTAATGATCCGTCGTGTAGTGAATGTATAGTTACGCACATCCACTACGAGAGGCGGCGAGGTAGGTTGTGCCAGGTTTGGTTATAGCGCCGTGCTACGACCATGCCCGGGATCTTTTAGGATGCGTGTCTGGTTTTGGTTATAGGCGAACTACCACCATGCCCAAGATCTTTTCGGGAGCGCTGCCTGGTTTGGTTATAGGCGAACTACCACCATGCCCAAGATCTTTTCGGGAGCGCTGCCTGGTTTGGTTATAGGCGAACTACCACCATGCCCAGGATCTTTTTGGAGGCGTGCTTGGCTTGGTTATAGGCGAACTACCACCATGCCCAGAATCTTTTCGGGAGCTTTGCCTGGTTTGGTTATAGGCGAACTACCACCATGCCCAGAATCTTTTCGGGAGCTTTGCCTGGTTTGGTTATAGGCGAACTACCACCATGCCCAGGATCTTTTTGGGAGCTTTGCCTGGTTTGGTTATAGGCGAACTACCACCATGCCCAGAATCTTTTTGGGAGCTTTGCCTGGTTTGGTTATAGGCGAACTACCACCATGCCCAGGATCTTTTTGGGAGCTTTGCCTGGTTTGGTTATAGGCGAACTACCACCATGCCCAGGATCTTTTTGGAGGCATGCTTGGCTTGGTTATAGGCGAACTACCACCATGCCCAAGATCTTTTCGGGAGCGCTGCCTGGTTTGGTTATAGGCGAACTACCACCATGCCCAGGATCTTTTTGGAGGCGTGCTTGGCTTGGTTATAGGCGAACTACCACCATGCCCAGAATCTTTTTGGGAGCTTTGCCTGGTTTGGTTATAGGCGAACTACCACCATGCCCAGGATCTTTTAGGTTTAAGGAGAGAGATGAGGAGTGAGGAGAGAGAGAGATAAGTCGGCGACTTAAGGAGAGCGTATAATGGAGTGACAGGCGTAGCCTGAGGGTATTTATTAGAGCCCACTCCACTCCACTCTGGTCTGGAGGACTAGTGGGGAGTGAGTGGGTCTATGCGCCTGCGCCCACGTAAGTCACCCCACCCGTTGAGTTTATTACTTGGGCAATCTTACAAGGTATGATGGTCTGGGAGGATCACAACAACAATGCTATACACTGCCTTGGTTTGCCCTGTTCTGGAGTATGCATCTGTAGTATGGTCTCCACACTACCTCAGTGCGGTGGAATCTATTGAGAGGGCTCAGCGTCGTTTCCTGAGATACGTCTCATACAAGCTGGGAAACAGTTTCGACGCCTCGGGGATGTAGAGTTTGACGGGCCTGAAGACTCTCAGGGGGCGGCGCACAGTGGTCGGATGTGTGAAGAAACCCTCCAAAAGTTGTCAAATCTTTGTTCTGGGCATTGTAGGTCACTCTCAAAAAATATCCACGGATGATCCTCGAACGATTTTGCCGGTGAAAAATATTCAATGGCGAACATAGAATGATGAAACCAAAGAACCATTATAGATTCATCAATACATAAGTTTTTGATTTTGCGGAATTCGATCTTGTACCCACTTGTTAATAGAAATTAGTTAATTCTAGGCAATATTACTTGGTCTATTTAGGTATAAACGGCGGAGAGTTGTGAATTATTTGTTCATTTTTTTCATGGATCACCGAAAAAAAGGATTGAAAAGAAAGGCAATGAAAAATCTTCTTTATTAATATTATTTGTGGAACACAAAAAAGCTCCACCGAGCTCCACTTCGGGAACGTTATTTGGTAGGTACCTCAAAATACATGTATAGAAGAGTCACCCTCCGCCGCCGGTGATGGGCATTCACGTTCACGACAGAACCTGTTGGCTCCTGAATTTATAATGACCTAGTTTTTAGGCGTTTTGTTTATACAGAAGCTCAAAGAGCAAATAATGTAATCTCTCTAAACAATAACATTATGTGACAAGCTCAGGATTTTTGTTTTCCTTTTACACTTGGCGAGAAAGGTTCGTTCTTCGTATTCTCCCTCGTGAATTAACGATGGAAAAATGTGTAATTTCTTACGACAAGTTGTGTGACATACTGTTCAGAAGCGAGTGTACCCCACAGCAGGGATTGAGAGAAATGTATCCCCACATAAAAGAAGACACGTTTTCCCTAGCGACTGACGAGATTAAGAAGAGATTTCTGCCACATTTCATCAAGAAAAAGAGGGAAGTTGATCACAGTAAGTCCAAGTTTTATAAACGAAATGCAATGTGATAAGTTCATTTTGGTTTATTATTCTGTGAATAACACATATGTATTCGCTCAGCAAAAAATTTTTATAACACCCCCTCAAACTTTTTTCTTTTCCGTTTCAAGGTGCGTAGATTCCAAAAATGCAATGTCCGTCCGCCGTCCGCCGTCCGCCGTATCACGTGTACAGGCTTCATTTTCGGTCTAAAAAAATCGTTCTATCGCACACATGCTCCATTTGGGCCCTAGTTGTGTCCCGAACTTTTCAGCCCGATCGGAATATACTCAGGGGTGTTATGAGTGAAAATGTGAAAAAAAACGCTGCAAAGTCCTTGTCACATGGGTTTATTATTATATTGGACTGGAAGCTATTACTGATGGTTTCCATTAATTTTGGCCCCTAAAACACAAATTGGGTACCTACACTTTTTTTTTTTAACTACCTACTTATCTTTGATCATTGGTAGCGCCATTTAATCGTCTTGATCCACGTGTTGATACTACTTCCAGTGTTATTATACAGATTGATGGTGATTTCAGACGATTTCCTTGGTTTTCACTCATAAAAAATAAATTTTGGGAGCTGAACATTTGGTAGAACTCAATTTTCCACTCTTTGGTCAAAATCGACTTCATATTCGGTCTTCTCGTCCCCAAAAACATGGAAAAAGAGATATCAGTAGCTCATGTTACCAACATGCTGCTAAACCGCAAAAAGTACCTATTTTTACACACACTTTCACTCATAACACCCCTGGGTATATTCCGATCGGGCTGAAAAGTTTCGGGACACAACTAGGGCCCAAATGGAGCATGTGTGCGAAAGAACGATTTCTTTAGACCAAAAATGAAGCCTGTACATGTGATACGGCGTACTGCGTACGGCGTACGGCGGACGGCGTACATCGAACGGCGTACGGCGAACGGACATTGCATTTTTTGAATCTACGCACCTTGAAACGGAAAAGAAAAAAGTTTGAGGGGGTGTTATAAAAATTGTTGCTGAGCGAATACATAGGTGTATTATTCACAGAATAATAAACCAAAAACGCTGCAAAGTCCTTGTCACATGGGTTTATTATTCTATTGGACATACCTACAGAGATGTTGGCTGTTTATTTATTGTTTCTTTCATAGAAAATAATTGAAATAGCTATTTCTGGTGGTTTCCATCAATTTTGGCCCCCAAAATATGAATAAGGTACGCTCCTTTTTTTTCTTTTTTTAAAATAAATTATTCCAGATCATTGATATTACCATTTAATCGTCTTGATCCACCTGTTTACACTTTTTCCAGTGTTATTCTACAAATTGATGGTGATTTCAGACGATTTCCCAGGTTTTTGACTCATAAAAAATCAATTTTGGGAGCTGAACATCTGGTACAACCTCAATTTTCCACTGTTTGGTCAAAATCGACTTCATATTCGGTCTTCTCGTCCCCAAAAACATGGAAAAAGATATCTCAGAAGCTCATGTTACCAACATGTTGCTAAAACGCAAAAAGTACCTATTTTCACACATATTTGCACTCATAACACCCCTGGGTATATTCCGATCGGGCTGAAAAGTTTCGGGACACAACTAGGGCCCAAATGGAGCATGTGTGCGAAAGAACGATTTCTTTAGACCAAAAATGAAGCCTGTACATGTGATACGGCGTACTGCGTACGGCGTACGGCGGACGGCGTACATCGAACGGCGTACGGCGAACGGACATTGCATTTTTTGAATCTACGCACCTTGAAACGGAAAAGAAAAAAGTTTGAGGGGGTGTTATAAAAATTGTTGCTGAGCGAATACATAGGTGTATTATTCACAGAATAATAAACCAAAAACGCTGCAATGTCCTTGTCACATGGGTTTATTATTCTATTGGACATACCTACAGAGATGTTGGCTGTTTATTTATTGTTTCTTTCATAGAAAATAATTGAAATAGCTATTTC